>CM075067.1:56855872-58070159 GCA_037428765.1 Rubia yunnanensis
TCTTGATTCCCATTTCAACCAAGTCAAGCTGAGCCTTCAAACCATCATTTGTTTTACCGGGGGTATTTAACAATGTTCCAATTATTGAATCTCACACATTATTCTAAATGTGCATTACATCGAGAAAATTTTGTACACTCAAATCCTTCCAATAAGGAAGTCTAAAAAAATGAAGCATTTCTTCCAACTTCCTTCATTTGCTACTTTACGCTTTTTCTTCCCAAAATCATTAGGCAAATCCTTAACTTTCTCATAAACCTCAACACCAGTGAGTAGTACCGGGGCCAGTCTCCCCTCAACTTCTCCATTAAACTATTTTTTCGCTGATCTCCATGGGTGACCATCCGGAAGAAACTGCCGATGACCTTGATAAATGGTTTTACAACCATGCTTCAATTGACAAATGAGGTTTGTTTCTCACACACTGGACAAGCGTAGTTCCTTTTCACTGAGTACCCTGACAAATTTCTATATGCAGGAAAGCCATTTATCGTACAAAACAACAATGCTTTCAATGTAAAATCTAGTCTTTCAAAAGCATCGTAAGTCAGGACGCCATCGTTGAACAATGTCATCAAATCATCCACCAAAGGAGCGAGGTACACATCTATATCATCACCAGGTTTCTTGGGGCCCGATATCATCATCGATAATAAGAAGTACTTTCATTTCATTGTCAATCATAATGGGAGATTGTATATGACTAACATAATTAGCCATGAGTTGTGCATGCTGCTCATATTATCGAATGGATTCATATTGTTGATGGAAAGACCAGTCTTAAATTACGAGGCTCAGAACCAAAATCAGGGTACAACGCATCAATCTCTTCCATTGCTCACCGTCTAACGTATGTCTAATCATGTCATCCACAGGTCAGTCTCTCTCAGAATACCAACGCAACAACTTAGCATCTTCTCTACAAGCAAATAATTCTTCAACCGGGGAATCATAGGTAGGTACCATAATACTTTAGCGGAAGTTTTTTTTCTTCAAAACCAAATCTGCATCCGCCCCAACCCTAATGCCTAATCTCTTTAACTTGTAGTGAGACTCACCACACACTTGACATCTATCCAGGACCTCATCGTCTGGTCCTCTAAACAACATACAATCGTTCGGGCAAGCGTGGATTTTTTTTCCAATTCCATTCCTGGAGGACAAAGAACTCTTTTCGCGGCGTACAATATGTCAGGAAGAAGATTGCCTTTAGGTAGCAAATCCCTAACTAGTTTAAGTGTCTCTGTTATGCCTTTATTAGTCCATCCGAATTTTTCTTTCAAATGCATCATTCGCAAGGTGGAACTCAAGATTAAATGCTTAGAACCAGTGTATAGCCGTGTCTTCTTGTCATTTTGCAAAGCTTCAAGAAATTATGGTTTACCGTGGAATTCTCTAGCAACATCCGCCACCATCTCATCAAATGCATTGTTCACATCTAAATTATCAACCTCTTCATGGCTAAATTCTTTAGCATAGGGCGTAACAACCTCTCCGCGCCACACCCAAGAGGTATAGCTAGTTTGAACCCTCAGATGATGAAATGTTCACTTATCTTCTTCCTTCCCAAATATACATCATTTTTACAATCCTTATATGGACAAAGTGGCCTCGCAAAAACCATTCTTTGAAGCATGTTCAAAGGCAACCACAATGAAAGATTCAACCAAGGGGATGTAATCGGGCGATTTTCTCAAATCTCTACCAATTAATTCAATTCTATCCATAGTCAATTACCTAAAATGAATGCAATTAATATCCACTCAGCACGTAAAATTAAAAAAACACAACCATTAACTGTACTAAAGCATCTAAGCTAATACAATGCAAAAACCAACATCATACAACACTTGAATTTAACTCAATACCTAATGATTCAATTGTACACTATACATACTTTGTCCAATGCTCATGGGAAACAATACTACTTTTTTTTCGGGTTCAACCACCCTCTCTTACCACACAAAAATTAAATTCCTATCCTCATTGAAGAAAAAAGTGTTTTTTAAAGAACAAGACAACTTTTGAGTTTGGAACTTATGAGCCTAACATCTACATAAACCTCTGAATAACTTTCTAGTTTGGAATCAGGACCTGATTTCTGTTCCCAATTCGTAAATAATATCAGCTCTTCAGCTATGCTAAAATCAATTAGTTCATCATTCGGAAGCTGCTCGGGCCCTAGTACCAAACTTGGAAACTACAAGAATCAAAGGCGGTTTGACATAACTGCCTTTGAATCGAACGGTACAAAGACGGTTATTACATAAACTGCCTTTGTTTGGTTACACTCAAAGGAGGTTATAATATAACCGCATTTAAAACATAAATAACCGCCTTCAAACAACTGGGGGTGGGGGTGGAAAACCACTACTTCCAAGTTTAGAAATTTCCAGGGAAGACGGTTCCTTCCCAAAATTTTATAACTGCCTTTGAATGGGGCCTTTAAACACAAGCTTTCGACTAGTTTACTCTGCACAACTTAGCAACAGAAATTGACGAACCAATTCAGTGCCTTACTCTCATACTCTCAAACTAGAAAAACACGAAGAACACAAAGAAC
Source organism: Rubia yunnanensis (assembly GCA_037428765.1). Taxonomy (NCBI): domain Eukaryota; kingdom Viridiplantae; phylum Streptophyta; class Magnoliopsida; order Gentianales; family Rubiaceae; genus Rubia; species Rubia yunnanensis. The sequence continues at coordinate 56,858,436 of CM075067.1, forward strand.
GCGTAAAACACGAAGAACAAAGAAAGGTGAGGAGGATTATATTCTTGGTGTATCTTAGAATGAGACTAGAGCCTACCTTTTATAGGCAAAGGTGCACTCAAATCCTTACCATTTCCAATGTGGTAGAAACCTTTTATAGGCAAAGGGGCACTAACAGCTCTTTCCCATTTCCTATGTGGTACAAACCCAAAATATTACTCTTTAAGTAATCAATTATGAGCCGTCATTTCTCATTCAAGCGTTAACCGAATTCAATGTATGAGTATACTATGATATAGTACTCGCGGAGACAAAGTTAACACTCCCTTATTCCGGCAGAAATGGTGACTGAAGCCCACCGAAATCTTGCTAGAAAAATTTGGTTCCAAAAATCCCCCACATGATTATAAATGACTCCTATTGCACATGTATTTTCTAGACAGATGAACTTTTGATAGTAAGAGCAAAAAATCACTTTATTTGGAAAGGTGGCGTTTCTTAGCCTTGAACCACTTATAGTGAATAGTTATTGGATTTACTCGACCAGGTAGTGAACATGATGTCTTGAACCACCCATGATTTTGTGTAAATCTAGACAATGACTATCACACTTTTCCACCTTCTCACAGAACTAGGTTCTCTGACTGTGTTCTTTTTGGCCTTGAACATCCCTGGTTATTCATGAGTGAACTTGGAGAATTCAGCCTCTCTTAATTCTCCAAGAAATAACTCCTTTTCACACTCATAAGGTGATTGACCATAAAGGGTATCCTTTCATACCCTACTTTATTTTAGAGCTATGGAATCATTAAAAGCCAAGCTTAACCTTAACTTGCCTAGGTAGCACTTCTGTCATCATAGGAACTGAGAGGAGATTAAAATCACAAAGTGCTTTCATTGATTCAACTTTATTTTGTTTTCCCTAACCTATTTCTTGGGATCTCCAATCACATAGGTAGGGCTACAATCAAGCATCCTCTGTATTCATAGGCTTTAAACCGATTCCTCTAGATGACTTAACAACTTGATCTCATAACAGACCTTTAGTAAATGGATTTGCTAGGTTTTCGGCCAATTTTATGTAATCTATTGATATCACACCTGTTGAGATGAATTGTCTTATGATTTCATGTCATCTTCTACGTGACGAGATTTACCATTTTATCTGGAACTCAGTGCCCGAAGTACAGCCGATTAACTATCACTTTGTACACTTACTGCTAGCATTGATTTTTCCCATAGTAGAATATCCTCCATAAAGTTCCGAAGCCATTCTACTTCTTCAACTACTTTATCTAAAGAATTGAACTCTTATATTGTGGATCTAGAAAACAACGTTTGTTTCGAGGATTCCCATGATACGACTGTACCACCCAGCGTAAATACATACCCACTTGTGGATTTTGACTTTTTTTATTGAATGCGATATCCAGTAAGCATAGCTATAACCTTCTAGAACGGCTAGATATCATCCATAGTGCAATGCATAACTTCGAGTACGTCTCAAATGGTTCAAAACTCTAGTTATCCCTTTCCAGTGACTATGTCTTGGATTGGTTGCATAATGACTCAATACGTTAACAGCGTGTGCTTAATCGGGTCTTGTACAATTTTTTAGATATATAAGACTCCCGATCACTCGGGCATATTCCAATAGTAATATCCATTACCTGAGTTTTTCATCATCTTGAGATGAGGATCCTCGGGACTTTATCTATCCCACTTGAATAGTTCTTAAATCTATCAAGCACTTTCTCGGTGTAATGTTCTTGTGATAAAACTATTGCTTTAGAGTGTCTAAAGATTTTTATTCCTAAGATCACATCTGCTAGTCCCCAAGTCCCCAAGTCTTTCATGTCAAACGTTCCTTTAAGCAAGTTCTTAGTTTGTTTGATCATGTCTTTATTGCTACCTATGATGAGCATGTCATCCAAATATATGCACAAAAAAATGTATCCATTTGGATTATCTTTGACATTGATGCACTTGCCACATTCGTTTATTTTGAAACCATTTGACGGCATTACATTGTCAATTTTTTTGTGCCACTGTTTAGGTGCTTGTTTTTAACCCATATTGGGATTTCACAAGTCTACACACTTTGTGCTCATGTCCGGGAATGATATAACTCTCAGGTTATTTCATATAAATTTCTTCTTCAAGTTCTCCTTTAGAAAAGCTCTTTTTACAGCCATTTGATGTATTTCTAGATTGCGTATAGCCACAATTTCTATTAGCATTCTAATTGAAGTTATTCTCATAACTGAAGAATAGGCGTCAAGGAAATCTAAGCCTTCCGTTTACCTAAGTCCTTGCACCACAAGCCTAGCCTTGTATCTCTCTAATGAGCCATCTGTTTAGTATTTTCCTTTGAAAATCCACTTGCTCCCTAAGGCTTTTGAACTTGATGGCAAGTCTGTTAACTCCCATGTATGGTTTTGCATAATGGAGTCAATTTCACTTTTCATCGCTTCTTTTCATGAAGGTGCATCCGATGTAAGTATGGCTTTCTCAAATGTTCTAGGATAATTTTCTAATAGATAAGCCATTTCAAAATCAGGACCAAATGATTTCTCCTTTCTAACTCTCCTGTTACGTCTAGGTTCATCACCGCCTTCTCCTGCCTATTGACCGAAAGTACTTGCTTCTCCTTCTTCACAAGTCTATTTATGGCATACTTTGTCCTTACACGGGAACACATTTTTGAAGAAGGATGCATTTCTTGATTCCATTAATGTATCTGCATGTATATCTGGTACATTAGACTTGTACACCAAGAACCGATAAGCACTACTATTGTGTGCATACCCGATGAAAATATTGTCAACGGTTTTAGGTCCAATTGTGACCTTTTTAGGAGGTGGTAATGCCACTTTTGCTTGGCACCCCTACACTTTAAGGTTTCTACGAAGGTACATTACCTTTCCATAACTCATAAGGCATTTTTCCAGTCATCTTATGTGGTATCTTGTTGAGAATGTAGTTGGAGATTAATATAGCTTCCCTCCATATGTTCTGGGATAACTCATATTCTTGCAACATTGCATTCATAATTTCTTTGAGAGTTTGGTTCTTTTTTTCCGCAACTCCATTAGATTCAGGTGAGTAAGGAGCGGTAGTTTGATGAACAATACCATGTTCTCTACAGAATGCATTGAATGGTTCATTATACTCACCTCCCCTATCACTTTGGATGATTTTAATTGTTCTACTAAGTTGGTTCTCAACTTCCAACTTGTACTCGTTGAACTTTTCCAAAGTTTTGTCTTTGCTGCGTAATAGATACACATAGCAATATCTTGAGCAATCGTCTACAAAAGTCACAAAATACTTTTTAACGCTTCTAGTTTGCAAAATCTTTAAATCACATTGATTAGTGTGAATTAAGCCTAGAGGTTTGGTTGTCCTCCCCACATGTGGGGATGGTGTTTTTGTGAGGTTTGCATGTATGCAGACTTCACATTTGTCTTTACTTATTTTGTATTTTGGAATCATGTTCATGATCATTAGTTAATTAATAGATTTTATAATTCACATGTCCCAATCTTTCACGCCAAATGTTAAAAGACTCAACGACATAAGAAAAATATTATTCTTATTCATTGAAGACTCGGGTACATTCGTTTTGGGGATGATTGTCTTACATTCATTCTGACAAATCCATCCTTCACATACCCCTTTCCCATATACACCCCATTCTTAAAGATGGATAACTTATCAGACACGAGATTGATCATAAATTTGTTCTTGGAGAGGAGAGTGCCCGAGATCAGATTCTTGCAAATGTCTGGCACATGCAGGACATTGTTGAGTGTCAGCTTCTTTTCGAAAGTCATCTTTAGCAAAACCTTCCATTGACCTTCAATTTTTGAAGTGGCAGAGTTGCCCATGAAGATTTTCTCTTCAGCCTTGCTCGCTTAATATGTTATGAACATACCCCTATCTGAGCAGATGTGTCTGGTGACACCTGTATCACACCACCACTTCTTTGGATTACTCCCAACCATGTTTACTTCAGCTATCACAACACATAGATCTGAATCCCAGAGGTGTTCTTCAGTTAGGTTGGCTAGAACTTTTCCCTTCCTCAAGTCGACCTTGCTGTGAAATTCGTCCGCCTTGTGCCCAATATTGTGACACTTGTGGCATTTCCAGCTGAACTTCTTGGTGGGTTGCTTCTTGAAGCTGCTCGAGTTTTAGGATTGAAACTTTCTTTTCTTCCCCTTATGCTCTGTCATATTTACTTTCTGCTTACGCTGCACCCCATCGACCTTTTGGTTGGTTGACTCAATTCAAAGCTTGACAATTAGGTCCTCGACTTTCTTTTCCTTCTGTTTGTGCATCAGATAATGCTTGAAGTTCTCCCACTTTGGAGGAACCTTCTCAATGAAGTTACCTACTTGAAAGGTTTCACAGATTTTCATGCCTTCAGCAATGACCTCATGGGTGATAACCTGCTCCATGATTGGCCTTGAGTCTACCATTTTGAAGTTCAAAAACTTTGACACTGCATGCTTCTTTGTGCCCGCGTCTTTAAACTTATATTTCTTGTGCAAGACCAGTCACAAATCTTTACCGTTTTCTCAGTAACGTACACATTGTACAATGAGTCAATCATTCGTACTGTTATGTAGCCCTTGCATATATAGTCCCTTTGAATCCAATTGTTAAGGCTTGCTTGGGCGTACACATCAGTGTTATCCGAAGAAATGACAGGGTTGTTCTAGTGGAGGTACTTGTCCAGATTCAGCGTGGCCAAGAAGAAGTGCATCTTTTGACTCCACGTCTTGAATCCCGTTCCATCAAATTTTTCGGGCCAAATTCCCACCTGTTGAGCCTTTGGCAATGCCGGCATCATGTGCTTGATTTTATAAACCTCTTTCTCCACCGTAGGTATGAAAACCTTGGGCTGAACTACCGGGGGTTGGCCCACTGGCAAATCCACTTGTGGTAGACCACTCCCAAACTGAATTTGGGGCGTCGACTCACTAAGGTTTCCAATATTGGCATTCTCATTTGCCATTTTTCACAAATCTATTTTTAAAACAATTAAAAAATATTATTGACTTTATAACAGAATAAAATACTTTTATAGAATTTCCTCAAAGTTCTCACGAAAGGCTTGTGGTGGGACACAATGTCTCCTTAAAAACGCCAGCCTCCGACAAAATTTTTGTTGGTTATTCAGTAAAATTTGCTTTAAAATCTTTTTCAAAAAATTTCCTCAATTTTGGAATACAAATGTTCAATTTCTAATTTTTCAAGATCTGTAGTTTCAATACTCTAGCAAAATTGAATCTTAGTAATTGTCCTTATTTCAAAAAACCGTTACAAAATTCAGAATTAATTTCAAATTTCAAGTTTTAACATTAAGATTTAAAATTAATTAGAACGTTACGAATTGGTCTTTAATTAGAATCGTAAATGATCGGTCTATTTTAAAAATTGACCAAGGTAATTGTCATTAAGTGAAAGAATGTTACAAAATTTAGAACTAATTATTACTACGTTAAATAAAATAAATTCCAAATTAATTAACGTAAATTGTCATTAAATTGTCGTTAATTTTACCTTTAATTGTCATTAAATGAATTCCAAATTAATTAATGTAAATTGTTACTACGTTAACATTTCATTACGTTTGAACTAGATATGTTCATTAATTTTCTCTGCATTCTATGTGTGCCGCTGGCCTTTAAAGAAGAAAATTGGGAAAATTAGTTTTCCCTAAGAAAATCAATGGAGATACTATTTTGTCAAATGCATCTATTGGTAGAACCTACTGACATAAATTATTACTACTAATTCTATTATGAATTTCATAACAGTAGATTGATTAGTTGTGAGGATTATATGTATAATTTATTTTTAAGAATTAAGATTGTTAGAACCTAAAGTTTAATTAGCTAAACAATCAGTTATAAAATAAATAACAGAATTACGTAAATGAAAAAAGTAGAAAATTATACCAACATAGGCAAATGTTTGAATTTGATGTAGAGGCAAGATGATGATCTTTATACTTAATTTTGAAAATTTCCCGTAGTGTGACAATTCGATGATGTTCCGAATCCCATGATACAATTGCTATATTTTCTACTAGGTACAACTCAGTAGCAAAAATTGGAAAATCAATTCACGACCTTACTCTCATACTCGAAGTATGTAGAGAACACAAAGAACATGAAGAATAAAGAAAAGAGAGGAGGATTATATTCTTGGTGTATCTTAGAATGAGATTAGAGGCAGCCTTTTATAGGCAAAGGTGCACTTACAAATCCTTACCATTTCCAATGTGGTAGAAACCTTTTATAGGCAAAGTGGCACTAACAACTCCTTCCCATTTTCAATGTGGTACAAACCCAAAATATTACTCTTTAAGTAATCAATTTTGAGCCCCATTTCTCATTCAAACAGAACCCGAATTTGACGTATGAGTATACTATGATATAGTATTTGTGGAGAGAAAGCCAACACTCCCTTATTCTGGTGCAAACGGTGGCCGGAGCCCACCAGAATCTTGCCCAAAAAATTGGATTCCAACAGCTTTGAGTGAAGGTGATGCAATCATCAGTGTCCATGAGGTGAGAAACCTTGGTCTATTTTTGCTGATCTTGAAACCCAAACTCGCAACATGATTTTGTTCAGCTTCCAAAGCAGAAGATAAAGCCTATTGGCAAGTTATGAACGTGTATGGTGATAGTGGGCATCCCTACCTTATTCCTTTGATTGGGTAGAAAGCTTTTGATTCTTTCCTATTTATCACTATGACATATGGATCCAACCATTTGGAAATTCAATCCTTAGTAGTACTGCTTTTAGAAATTCCCATGAAAGAGTCTCATATGCCTTATCCATATTCAGTTTGATTGATGCATACGATGTCTTCCGTTTTTTTTTTCTTTTGTCGAATGTGATCCACCACCTCATGTGCCATTAGGATGCTTATAGAAATCAGAGAATCAATGACCCCCGTTCGCCTTTTTTTGTAAGATCTTTGTAAAGATTTTGTATTGCACTTTGATTAGGCTTATAGGTCTGTTGTCCTTAGCTGAAATCGGTGTCTTGATTTTGGGAATGAAAACTATCAAGGTTTCATTCCACCAAACCTTAGTTTAAGAACCTTTCTGATGTGAAAACCATCATGCATTCAACTCACCATTAGAATCACCCACAATTTACATGATTATATGAAGATAGAGTCTCGTATGGGATCAGAATTAACATAGAGTTATTGCATTAAAGGTATGGGGTCCCAAATAGAATTTATAGAAAGTTTGGGGGTATAAAGAGGGATTTAGGAGCAAATACAATCATTTTGGGGTGCCAGACATAAATAATTGAGAAATTAAAGATTCTGGATCATAAGAGCCTCAAGGATTAAGAATCCAGGTTGGAGAAATTTGAGGGTCAAATTTTCTCCCAATTTTCACACAATGCGTGCATTTTTACTACCAGATTTTATGATTCGTTTCCGATACTTGACATTTCAACCCGACCTTATGATTTTTTCTTTAGAATTTTTTTATCACTAAAATCATGTGTTTTAAAGTTAAATTTGGATCTTGTAAGGAAAATTTTATGCGTACATGTTAAAATTTTGACGTTTATGTTATTTGTCACTAACTAATAATATTTTATTATCTTAATATTTAGTTTATACTTTAATTTTCACTGATGACTCAGTTTTATTCATATCGTTTTAACAAATGATAGCGGTGTTTTTTTATATATTATATTTTTATTTAATGTATTCTTGATATTTTAATTGTGTGAAAATTTTAGTTTTAATATAAATGTTTCATTTTTTTCGATATTAGTGTAACATTTTAGAACACACTTTGATGTTTTTTAAATTTATGAGTGTTTTTATTTGATATTTAAATATTTAAACTTGATGTGTTTTTTAGTGTTTTTATTTGATGTTCAAAATTTTTATTTAATGTTTATTTTTAGTGTTTATATGATGTTTAACTAATGTAATTTTATATGTATTTTTAATATTTTCATTTGATGTTTACAATTGTTATAAGGCAAAGTCTTGGGAAAGACGGTCTTTCCATATGCTTATGGAAAGACGGGGTTTAATTCGAATAATAAAAGGTAAAAGGTCTTAGTTGCAACATTAAAATTTTAGTATGCAACATGTAGCGGTTATAAAATTTATAACCCGGTTCATGCAACCCGAAAATTTTATCTTAATTTCTTCTAATTTACACTTTAAACCTTGGTCTTTCCATGACTTATGGAAAGACCGTCTTTCAAGAGACGTACTCTTATTATAATAACCAATTGCATTTAGTTAGATATGCCTGCGACCTGCAGCCTGCGGGTGATTTTCCACAAACTGAAGGTGTTCACAGAATTACGACCATGGGGCGGGGGCGAGGCCCACCAAGGCAAATGGTGGCCACACTATCACTAAAGCGGATGTGTATGGTATAATAGAAGAGTACATGTGCTTGCAGTTAGCTGGATCAAATTTGGTGACTACTGGAGGGGAAGAAAAGGCAAAATAGGCGACAATTGGAGGGAAAGAAAAGGTAATGGAACAAACATCACAGATCAATGAGGTAAGCATCTCTACTGCCCCTAATAAAGTTGAATATGGGCCAATGTTATCAAAGGTAATAGAATTCAATTGAATGGAATGGGAATCGTATTTAGTCCCTCAAATATAGTGAATGGTGAAGTTGAAATTGATATAGAAGAGGATGATGTGAAATCGGAGATGAAATTCTGGGAAAATGCATTGATAATATATGTTATTGGAGGTGATCTGTCTTTGAATGCTGCGGAAAATTTTATGATTAGATACTTGCCGTTTGTAGCTCTGCCACATTTATTCTACAACGACGAGGGATATTTCATCTTGAATTTTATATCAGGAAATGATAGAGATACTACGATGAGTAAGGGGCCATACACAGTTCATAACATGTCTATGTTCTTACATAATTGGAAGCCTAATTTAAAACTGGTGAATGATATGGTGAGTAGACTGCCAATTTGGATCAAATTGCCTAAACTTCCGCTTCATTTGTGGGGTGCAAGAATCCTGGGTAAGATTAGGAGTGCTCTTGGAAAGCCCATTGTTACTGATGAGTGTATTGCTTTAAAACTGAGGGTCTCACATGTAAGGATTTTGGTTGAAGTTGATATAACACAAAAGGTGCCTGAGGAAATCAATATAAAAGACTTAGAAGGAAAAAGTCCAGCAAAAGGTGGAGTGTGAATGGAAACCTTCTTTCTATGATAAATGCATGATTGGAGGTCATCAGTACAAGGAGAGAGAGGTGAAAACATAGAATTGTTCAGAAATGGAAAGTGAAAGGAAAAGCAGAAGAGGAACAGATGGAGAATCATGTGGCATACATTGATCAGATGAAGAAAACAATGTCTAATTAGTTGGGAAGTGGGGGAATCATGAAGGAAGTGGGGGAATCATGAAGGAAGTGGAATAGGAAAACCTGGAGGAGAAGTTGAATGGAATGTGGCAAGGGCTATGAATAGAGGAAAACCATTAGTAGTGGAAACAGTGAACCAGAATGAAGAACTAGAGAGGACATGGGAAGATGACATTAATCTGCAAGTTAGGATTGACCCAATAGATGGATATGATTATGTTCCATAATAATATCATGGAATTTGAGGGGGATTAATAAAACAACAAATAAGAGAGAGATTGACTCCCGTATTTGAGGATTGAAATTTGATGTTGCTATAATAATAGAATCCAGATTTAAAAAAGAAAAAGCAGAAGCAGTAAGGAAAAGATTTAGGAAGTAGAGGGAAATATGAGGATAACTACAATGATCACCTAATATGGATATTGTGGGATCTGGGTGAAATGAAAGTGAAAAGGAGAAGCTGTACAGATCCAATGATCCCATTATATTGTGTATAAAACTGATGGAAGTATGTTATATCATCTTACTGCAGTGTATGCTGGAAATCAATTACATCACAGGAAAGTGTTGTGGAAAAATATAGAGGATATAAATGAGAGTAACCCATGGATGAATTCTTGGATGGTGGTAGGAGATTTTGACAATGTTCTCACTTCCATGGATATTCTGGGGGAAATGAAGTACATGAGAATGAGTACTGTGACATGGTGATGATGATGGAAAAAACATGTTTTTTTTAATGTGAAAATTTTGGGGATTTTTATACGTAGTCTAACAAACAGTTGAATGGTATGATTTAATCTAGAATTGATAGACTGGTGGGAAATGTGGAATTGTTTCAAGCCTACCCAAATATTAAAGTGAAGATTGCAGAATTGGATATATCAGATCATGCATTATTGAAGGTGCACATGGATGACATAAGGTAAATGAGGAAATTCCTATTTAAGTGCATGCGTTGCTTGCTAGAAAATGAAGAAGTTTAAAAAAAAGGTGTGAAGGAAAGCTGGGGGGCAGGAGATGGAGGGAAAAACTATGTTTTTGCTATGGAAAAAAATGATCAGACGTCAGCTTGAAATAAAGACACTTCTAAAACAAGTTTTGGGGATTAGAGCATAAATGGAGAAATCTAGAGAGATAATGTATGAAGCATAAAAGGAGTTAAGAGATGACAAAATGAACCAGGAAAATATGCAGAAAGTGGCATATGCAGCAGTGACGTGATCAAATGGGCTGAATTGGATGAGAAAATTGCAAGGAAAAAAGCCAAAGTGGATTGGCTAAGGCCAGGGGACAACAACAATTCCTATTTTCATGCTACAGTCAAGTCAAAAAATAAACAAACATGGATCAGCTACCTAGAAAAAGAAGATGGGATTGGCATAACAGACTAGAAGGGGATCACTGATGATATTCTGGGGTTATATAAACAATTGATTGGTAGAACAACAAAGAAATTGAAGGAAATTAACTTGAATATCATAAGAAAATGGAGTGATGTAAGTAGAAAGGGTTATGATATGCACCTAGAATCATGTGTTAACCAATGCATTTACCACACTTTTTAGTATCTTTTGGATGTTTGATTGCTAGGTTAAGTTGGGTTTACATCACAAGGGGTTTAGATAGCCTTTGTTGGTTTTCTTGCCTAAATCCCTCATTTTGTAGATTAACTTAGTGATGTGGTTGCTCCGTCAAGTAGAACACTGCCGTTCACCTCGTACACTTTTCTTCCTGCAAGACAAATCCCAGAAGTGATTCCAGGGAAAAGGCTCCGACGATCAAGTCAGTCTCCTCTCTAGAGAATTGGAATTCCTCAGTATAGCCTCACTTACCTTCTTCAGTGTTTCTCTTTTTATATTTATAGAGATCCATTATCGTGATTTTGCATTTCTCTCTTCTTTGATTGTGGCTTGTACCACAATCTCTACATATTCGAATCGTGGCTAAACATCCTCATCGTGTCTTGATCATGTCCATGTCTTTATCGGTTCGTGGTCACCTGCTTCCGACCAATCTCCGTGTTTAGCGGTTCGTTAGCCTAACTGATGTTTGTTGTTTGGGTTGGGCTTTCAGCCCACCGATTCTAATTATGGGCTAGGTATACACCATAAGCCCCCCTAGCCATGAAGTCTAATGAACATGAAGTGATGACTTCGCCTACTTTATGTGTACGAACTGTTTTAAAGGTGGATTTTTAAGAATATGTTCGGGATAGGTGTAGCTGGAACTGTCTTTGCAAAGTGTATCTTGCTTCTTGGATATCGATGTGTCTTTTTTACTTTTCAAAATTTTTAATCTAAATTCCTTTCCTATTTCTACTCCGACGCAATCGTTTTGAGATCCTCAACGGATATCAGTCAGATTGCTCTCCTTCTATAATTTTTATGCCGTTCCAAATTTCCCTCTAATGTCGTTATATCTCCTCATTATAAATACTTACGCGTAACCAACATGCGTCACTATTCAGTGTACAACTTTTAACCCCTTTTTGCCCCGGCGTCTCGTATCCCTAAAAAGGTAAGTAACTTTTTTGTCAGGCTATCATGATTATTCCTTCTCTATTTTGACTTCTTTCACCTCTTCAGCTTCTTATAGTATTAAATTTTATTCCCATTTGGAGTCTTCCTCTTCCCTTCATCTCTTTTATTGTTCCAGCAACTCGTCGCCTTCAATATTCGTAAGTTTTATTTTATATCTTCTTTGTTTCTTCCCTGTAAATCAAGTCCTAATTTCATAAGCTTTGCATTGAAATTCTTTCTTACGGCCTGTATTTTCTGTTGTTTCCAATCTATAATTTTTTCTATCATTATCTCCCCCTTTTGTTTCTTCTTCTTGCTCTGTTTTTCTTTCTTGGATTGTGCACTGAATCTATGTAATATTTTATCTGAGTGAATTCAGTTGCGTTCTGTCAACTCTAATTAATAGGTTTCTCATCTGCATTTTAGGAATAATGTCTGCATCCATGTCTATCCCTATCATTAGTGAATCCTCACTGAAGGAAGTGTTAGATTCCCATGTTGATTCTAGGGAGGATTCCGACCATCCCACCAAATTCCTCCACGCTAGTTGCGTAATATCTGACTACTATTTGGACAACTTAAAAACTAGTTTTCCTTTTTTGTCCTCTTACGAGCTTAAAGCCCCTAATGCCCTGATAGCATTCGCAATCCTCTCTCTGTATTCATTTCTCGCTACTTAGATTATCTGAAATATAGATTTGTCTTCCCTCTTCCTTCACATATCATGGATTTACTAAACCACTTTCAGGTAGCCTTACCCCAGCTTCTTCCTAAGGCTATCTCTATTTTTGTTGTATTCTACCATGCCTGCGAAGCCACTGAGGTCCCTTTTTTGATTGACCTATTTTGCAACCTTTACTAGATTTGCAAAGTGAAAAAGTCCCCTGATGAATTCATTCTTTATCCTGTTATTTCTGATATCGAGTTTGTTAGTGGGTTTCCCAACAACTGCAGAGTGTGGCATAATTTCTTCTTTTTAAGACTTCGTACCGAGAGCGAATGGAGTCTACAGGTTTAGAACTATAACGTTCCCAGATATAAACTTCCTAAGGCCGGGGTTCGCCTTAATGCTAAATCAGAGGTTGTGATAACACTCGTCTGACATACAATATCTCTTCGCTGTGCTAATTGTGAGGGTGAAGGCATTTATTGTGTCCTTGTTACTATTCTTTGTATTCCTACCTCCTCATCATTATTATTGCATTGCCGTATTACTTTTTCTCTTTTGTTTGACTTACTCTTATGTGCTGGATTATAGACATGGATTTAGCTAAAGCAACCATGGAGAGATAATGTTTTGGTAGTGATGACGATGAACCGGAGGCCACTATTTCCCAGACGAATAATGCATCCGCAATCGGCGTGTCTCCAGAAAATGTTACTGTAACAAATCTTCGACCCTTAGTTACTGAGGTTATTGCTGATGGTGATGGGAAGGGAGCTAGTCATCAAACAACTGATAGTTATCAAAGGAGGAAAAGGAAAGATTGGACTGGTGGGTCATCAAGTATCATGAAGCCGTCGAAGAAAAGGGGGCGTGTTGGGCATTCTCACACGAAGCTTCTTTTATTGAGCCAAGAATTGATGGTAGAGGGTACTATTGCCACTGCCTTGTCTAAACTCTAGCTCCATGAAACCATGGATGTGGTATGTCAGTTTGTGATGCAAACTGAAATGTGTACTTAGCTTTGCTTGATGTTGTTCCATTGTTGCGCTTTAATTTTCATTTATCAAAATTTATACCCAAGTTGGGAAGAGTCTACAGCTTATCAGTGAACATGTCGCCTAGTTTTCTAAGGAAGATGGTTCACTTGTGGATAAATGTCGGTCTGATAAGGAGAAGTTCGCATCCATGACTGTCTCTCTTTAAGTTGCTGAAGAAAGTGCAGTGGCTACTGAGAGGGAGGCTGTCAAGCTGCAATCGGAGTTGGAGCAAGTGCGAACCACATGTCCCACTTCACCTGCCTATCCTCAGGTTCTTATTGATCAGCTAGTGAAGACCAAGTCTTTTTATAAGCTGTTTGAGGGGGTTTCTTCCACTGCTCGGTGTTGGATATTCCGAAGCTATGGTGAAACTGTGACAATTAAACCCAGTCGCTAAAGTTTAAAGTTTTTAAAAAATTCCTAAGGCCGAGGCCGTATTAGAGGAGCAGAAAGCCAACTCAACAAAAGTTTCATAAGCAGCATCACTGGTGGTGGTCATTCTCATGCTCAATTGCCCTATCTTGCATGTCTTCCCTATCTTCCTTCTGTGGATGAGCTAAAGGAGTGCGAGGTTGATTAATTCGAAGACCTTCCATTTGGTTCTCGTACTATTATGCCACCTCCGAATTATGAGGTTCCCGCTGCGACCGAGGCCAATTCGAGAACTGACATTTCTACTCAGCAAGTGAACAAGGAAGATGTTGCTATTATTGTCCAGCATTCGGTTGCCTCCGCCTATGATGTTAGTTGATCTTTAGCATTCTGATTTTCAGGATTTTAATTGTAACTCAAGAAAATACTCCAGTGTATGTTTGTACTATTTGTATGGCTATGGATATTAATTTTGGTTTGGCCTTCAATTTTTACGACTTCTCATCGCACTTACTTATATGAAGGTCTTTGATATTTTGGTTGATCATAAATTTTTGAAACAACTTGACTTTTTAAGATCTACTGATAGATTTTGTGATCGCTACAGGTTTTTGCAACCTGATTTTCACTGCCCCATTAAATTGATTCTGGCTATCTAGTGTTTAACTGAAAAATATGATGAGCTTGTTTTTTTGATCGCATCTCTAATTTGGAGTCGCTTCCCTTATGCCTCAGATGGAAACTTCCTTTTTTCGATCCTTTGCCATCTTCTTCCGCAACATGTCCTTGCAGCAAGTTTGTCCTTGATGGTTACAATGTTGAATCGCCTTGGCAAGGATATTGTTCGTGGTTTGGTTAATATTGAATCTACTGGTGTGTACATTCGTTCGCTTAACCTCTCTGCCCGGGTTCACGAATGGGCATTATCTTTGGGAATTTATTTGATGCACATGCTCCTGGGTATTAATGATCTTGAAGCTAAGTGGGACGAGATTGTGAAGGACACCTAGGATACTGTGCGTGATTTACAAAGGATTCGCAACAAGCAGAATAATCTTATTCATCGTCAACAATTTACCACGGTGAAGATGCTTCGTCAATAAGGGAGGCTAGAAATTATACTGCAAGTAAGAATTGTGAGGCCCATCAGAAGACACTGATCATTGATAAAAAATGTACTTGCTCGATGATTTGCTCAACCGGTTAAAGAAAATGCAGGGTGAATGTGATCATATTTCAACTTTTGCACTCGGTTGGCAATGAAAATTTGACGAACAGTTTGCTATCAATACACATCGGCAAAGTGAGAATGAGTAGCTTTGTGTGGGGTGCGATCGGCTTGATTCGTCTATACACTAACTTGAGCAAGCTTGTGTTGAGTTTAAGGAAAAACTTCAGGCCTCTCCTTCGTCATCTCTTAGGGCTTTTGGTCGTGGAGATTTTACTAAAGGATTTGGTGGGCAGAGGATTAACTTGTCTGAGGCTGTCTGATTGCATATTTGGTTCCTAGAGGAAAAAGTACAGAATTTGATGGCTAAGAATAAGAGGTGTGAAGAAACAATTAGTGTTATAAGTATGCAATTGTATTGCAAGGAGTTTGGCCCTATAACCAACTTTAAGGCGTATTATGCTAGATATCTTGGTCATATGGAGCGAAGGGGTCTAACACCCCATTCTGCTTATTTACACATGAAATAGAAATACGACCACATTGTTAGTGAGGAGCGTGATGCTGAAGAAAAATGGTGCAGGGCTGAATAGTCCTATCGCGAAGCTGAACACAATCGATGTTGTAGTGATTCATCATCTTCTGGATCATCAGGAGCATCTAAGCGTAGATAGATCTCCTGCTCTAAACTACTGCATCTTTCTGAATGATTTAGTTGTGATTTTGTAAGCTTGCATAATTGCTATCACTTAATAAGCTATCTTCTGCCAATGCTTATGCTGGAAACTATTTGCCGGTTGTGTAAGTCTTGCGATTGAGCTTGCAAAGTTCCATGGTCTATGTCTTGCTTGTATCTCATAATTATATTTGTTTTTTTATGCTTTCCTATCTTTTTGAAAGATCTATAGCTTGCATGTTTAGTATAGAAAAGCTACAAAATATGTTGCTTGTATATTTAAGAGCCTCGACGTGCAAGATCTATTGCTTGCTTGTATGACTTTTATGAGCAAATTTGCCCTTATGCAAGATCTATAGCTTGCGATCTTAAGGTTCAAAAAATTGCAAAATCTAAAGCTTACAAGTGCCAGTATTTATGTAAGATCTATAGCTTGTGGATGTAGGATTTGCGGAGCCGCAATATCTATAGCTTGCGGTTCGTAATGTTCACAAAATTACCGAATCCAAAGCTTGCCAGTATCGGTAGTTGTGCAAGATCTATAGCTTGCGGATGTAGGATTTATGAAGTTGCAAGATCTATAGCTTGCAGTTCGATGTTTGTTATGACACTCATGATTGTGTTTGACCTTTGACAATTGAAAGGCCTTGTTGCGTTCATTGCAATGTGCTAAAGATGTGTTATCACCTAAACTTTGCAAGTGGCAAACTAAAAATGTTATCGTGGCCCAGAAAGATGGTTTTTATAATATAAGATTGTGATAATGTCACCTTGGAAATAAAAGAACGAAGGGAACCAATGATAATCTCATGGTTTCTGTACAACTAGATGATGCCTATCTGTTTCCCCAATTCTAGACATAGAACCTTCTCAAACTAATCACGTGCCATGTGTTGGGGACGCTGCTGCTGTCTAACCTTTCTAGCTCATAATAGTTGGATTTGTAAGCCTTCGCGACCTTGTAAGGTACTTCCCACTTTGGGCATAGCTTTCCTCGTTCTTATACCAGGCTCACCTTGTTTTTCCTTAACACAAGATCATCAATTTGAAATTGCATTTCTTTAACCTTCTGATTGTAAGCTCTAGCCACTCTTTCCTTATACTTAGCCTCTGTGATTCCTGCCAATTCTATTTTTTCTTCTAGCTCATCTAAGTCCAACCTCATCCTGTCTGGATTGTCTTCCTTCCTGTAATTGCATACTCGGAGGCTTCAATTACTGATTTCCACTGGTATCACTGCTTTGTGACCATAGACTAGACTATACGGATTTTTCCTCATTGGTTCTCGAATGATCGTTCTATATGACAACATGATGTTGATTATTTCATCCACCCTAACCAGTTCGCATTCCCTCCAATCGCTTATGAATTCCTTGAATGGTGGTCCTGTTCATTACTTCTACTTGTCCATTAGCTTGAGAGTGCGCTACAGATGTAAAATTTTTAAGAATCTCTAGCTTCGAACACCACTCAAAGAAGGCACCACTCGTGAAATGTGTGCCATTGTTCATGACAATAGTATGTGGCAGCCTGAAGCGACACACTATATTTTCTAGATGATTTTTCTTGTTACCTCAACTGTGACTCATCTTAATGGCTTCACCTCTACCCACTTTGTAAAGTAGTCGATTGCCACAATCAAAAATTTGGCGTCGCTCTTGCCCTTTAGGAAGGGTCCAACTAAGTCAATCCCTCATTTGTCAAATGGTCACGCTCTATATATATACCTTGCAAAGCAGTCTGTGGCTTATGTGACAATGAAGCATTGATCTGGCAGCTTTTACATTTGAGCACAAAGTTGTATGCATCGTTAAACATGGTCAGCCAGTAGTATCCTGCTCGGATGATCGGTTAGCCAGTAGTGTCCTGCTCGGATGATCGGTCAGCCAGTAGTATCCTGCTCGGATGATCTTCCTTGCCACTGTTCTTTCTCCTTGATGCATTTCACACAGCCTTTCATGTACTTCTCTTAGAATTTCCTCTGACTGTGTTGGTCCTATACATTTTATCCATGGGGATAGAAATATTTTCTTGTATAAGATTCCTCCTTCGTAGATTTAGCTGTGAGATTGCAGCTCCAACTTCCTAGCTTGTATGGTGTCCGCTGGTAACTTTCCTTTTGTGTGGTACTCTATTACTGGCATTATCCAGCTTACTTCATCTGTTTGAACTGATGAAACAGTTGTGATTTTTGTGCTTCTTATTGTAATGACTTCCACTCCTACATCTCTGTGTTCGACCAATGTTTCCAGCTTTCTTAATGCATACACTTTTGTGTTTTTGGGTATGGGCACATGCTGGATGTCGAAGTGTTCAAGCTGGGTATTGAGCTGTTGGACCCTTCTTAAGTATCTTACAAGTTGTTCTTCTCTTACTTCGTAGTCTCCCCACACTTGTTGGACTACTATAAATGCTCATGACTTGCATTCTGATTGTAAGGTCCAAACCACATATTAACGCCCATACTTTACTTCATTGTTTGTCAGCGGGAAGTTGAAACAGAGTGAGTATCTTTGATCCCCACCTTCCGGGTCGACAAGCAGTAATCCTGTGCCGAACCCTTCTTTGTTAGATACTCCATTTACAAACAGCTTCCACGTGACATCTGCCCACTTTTATTTTCCTTTGTCTACTATAAGATTGTTGTGTGTGTTCACGTCTTGTGCATCTTTGCTCATCATCTCCGCGATGAAATCCGCTAAGGCCTGAGCCTTGGTTGATGTCCTTGGCTGGAATTGGATCTCATGTTGTCCTTGGCTGGAATTGGATCTCATGTAGTCCTAGTTTGAGAACCTATTTGGTCATTCTACCAGATGCTTTGGGTTTGGTCAGGATGTTCTTGATCGTGAAATCTGTATAAACAACGATATGATGACCATGGAAATAGGTTCGCAACTTTCTTTCTGAGTATACCTATGATAAAGTTAGCTTTTGAACTGACAAGTATGCCCTTTCTGCACTTTGTAATATTCTACTGATATAGTAGACCGGCACTTGTTTTTGGCCTTCCTGGCACACAAGAACTGAACTTACTGTGTTGTGCAAGACTGCCAAGTACAGATAAAGAGTTTCCTCGAAGACTGGTGACATCAATGTTGGCAACGCTTGGAGCTTGTCTTTTAATGCCTCGTATGCTTTTTGACACTCTTCGTTCCAGCTAAAATTGTTGACTTTCTTCAAGATTTGGTAGAGTGGGAAGTGTTTCTTAGCCACCTTTGAAACGAACTTGCTGAGTGCTGCCAACGATCCCATTAATATTTGCACCTCTTTAACTATTTGTGGCTGGGAAAGATTTACTATAGCTTGGATTTTCTCTGGGTTAGCTTTGATCCATTTGGAAGATACCTTGTAGCCTAAAAATTTTCCTGTGCCGATTCCAATGACACACTTCTTGGGATTGAGTTTCATTCCAATGTTGCGTAGTGTATTTAGAGTTTCTTTCAAATATACAACGAAGTCATTGACCCTTCTACTTTTGATAACCATATCATCAACATATGCTTCCACGTTCTGCCCTATTTGAATGCAAAATGCATTATCGATCACCCTCTGACACGTTGCTCCTGTGTTTTTAAGGCCGAAAGGCATTTTCACATAGCAGAATGTTCCAAAGTTTGTTACAAAGGCTGTTCTTTCTGTGTCCTTTGGATCCATCAACATTTGGTGGTACCCTTTACACGTGTCCAAAAAGGATAGAGCTTCGTAGCTCGATATGTAGCACCTCCTCCCTACCACCTCACTTAATAGCGAGTACTGGGTCGGGTTTTGATTTGTTATCGAGAGCCAAAATTAAAGTTGGGTATCTCGAGTATGAAGAATCGAGCAATACAATTATGCAGAAGTGTGATAGAGAGTTTAAGCTGAATCTTAATTCACTATTACATAATAAATTGACAATTCACAAGATTTTTAGGTTTTTAATTCTACTTGGATAAAATCTAAAGTTTAATGACAAAAGGTTTATACAATTATTTGGGACCTAACTCAAAAGAGTAAAGGCTTCACTCGGATAGCTTTCGTTCACTCTTGTACGACCAATGTACCTTTTGGATTTATATAAATTAGGGTGAGCTCCTTTGCTCAGTGAGGGTATTGCCGGTTATTACCAAGTTGAATTTAATGAGCACATAAAGATAAGTAAGCACATGTGTCCTAACACATAATAAAAGGATACAAGCTGTTATAATTAGTCGTAGTCAAGATCCTATATGGGTACTATGACTATCAAACTAAGCATAGACCGAAAACATTTCACTTTCAAGATTTCCCGAAGGCCACGTGTTTAACATTACTTCTCGTCAGCCACTCCTCCACACATGTTCACTTATAAGCTTGTATCAGGTAACAATTGGTAATGCTAGCACACCGAACACCGTGTGCAGACATTTTAGTCGTATGGCCCGGCCCTTGCCGTCCCGTCAATTTCAACCAAAATACAATCATACTGGGGACCCCAAATTTATCAAAAACAAGTCCAATTCAAGTAGCAAAGAGTAAGCAATAAAATAGTCACAACAAAATAAAGAACAAGCTGGTCATACACGTAGATCAATCAAATTGAGTTTGATGCGATAGAGTTTGAGGTGTCAATTCAAGTTATTGTGTCAGGTGTGTATCAGGTTGGAATCGTGTCGTGTTTAAACAAGTTGGGTTGAAACATGTTAATTTAATTTTTTGGGGTCAGGTAGGGTTGGGTTACTATCGTGTCGGGTTGAAAATGTGTCAGTTTTTTCCTCGGGTGGGGTTTGTCTTGTCGAGTTAATATCAGGTCGGGTTACTGTCATGTAATTTTATACTCGGGTTAGGTTGGGTTGGGCTAGAATATTGTCGGGTTGGGTCAGATCGGGTTATTGTCATGTCATTTTTTGTACTGAAGTTTTGTTTGGGTCTGATCATGTCAGTTATTTTTTATAATGTTTCATATTGGATTTAGATATATTTCAGGTTGGTTCATTTTATATCGGGTTATTATGCTACCCCATTACATTCGGGTTGGTTTAGGTTATATTTCAATAGTATTATTGTTACAACCGCACTATTATCAGGTTTTGTTTTGTTGTTACTTGTAACTTTTAGTTATACATTCCTGGAAAACATGTATATAAGCATGGTATGTCATTGTTGGGAGAGCAATATCGGTGCTAGGAATTTCATAGGCACCGGTAATCTGATAAATGAAACAAAATACTGATGCATATAAATAAATCTAGCACCCGTTCACTGAATACCGGTGCTAGATACCGGTGCCCATTAAGAAAAAATGTCTAGATTTAATATTTTTCAGCACCGATTTTGGCTGAATGACATATATTTATGCTAATACCAGTGCCTATGACCAGAATAGTAATTTTTGCAGTTAAAATTATGGTGGAAAAATATCTAGTACCTATACCGGTGCCAGGATTGCATTTAATTAAAAAAATTTAAAAAATACTTTGAAGCAGCCCCACACAACTGCATTATAATTGTATAGGCACTGATAAGTTGATGAATGTCACCGAAAGTCATATCAGTGGTCCATACATAGAAAAATTCCCAACATTTACAATGTAGAATAGGAAAAAAGGTTTTGAAAATGGGTTTACAATATGAGTTACTCTAGAACATGTACTAGCGTTTTCCAACATTTTAGCAAAACATTGATTTATTTGTATTTTTATATTAAGGCAACAATAACAAAACTCATGTATTTTGGAGCAGTGGATAATGGGGTAACACGATTTTTGGCCACATTTTAATTTTCCAAAACTGTGTAAAAGTAATCAATATTGACTTTTGAGCTACTCACCCATACATGCCCAAATTCCAAAGTCGCAATTGTATATTATTGAATTTCATTTTGGTGTTGCCAATTTTGTGTTTCGACAACTCCAACTTTCTTGGAGGGACCTAAGTGCAAAATGTAAAAATTTTACTCATAACTCCAAATTAAAATCCGCTCAAAAGTGATGGTACACTATACATCCTTATTGTATTTTCGAAGTACGTAACAAAATATTTATCAACAATCGAGAATAAGAACATATCCGTAATCATTTTCGATTTCCATTTCTTACTTCTAAGTAATCTTTAAATTACTCTAGAACATGTATTGGCACTTTCCAACATTTCACCAAAAAAATTATTTTTTAATATTTCTATATTTAGGTAAGAATAACAAAAACAATGTATTTTGGAGCAACGGATAATGGGGTAACACAATTTTGGCCCACTATGTTATTTTTTAATATTGTGTAGAAGTATTCAATGTTGACTTTTAAGGCCTTTATGTTCACCTATACATGCCCAAATTGCAAAGTCGCAATAGTACATTATTGAATTGCATTTTGGTATCGCCTGGTTCATGATTCGATAATTCCAACATTCTTGGAGGGACTTAAGTGCAAAAAGAAAAAACTTTACTCATAACTCCAAATTGAAATCCGCTTGAATGAGATGATACCCTATACACCCTATTATATTTTTCAAGTCCGTAACAGAGTATTTATCAACAATTGGGCAATAGAACATATCCATAATCCTTTTCAATTTCCTTTTCTTACTTCTAAGCAATCAACTTTAAGTTACTCTAAAACATGTACTAGCGCTTTCAAACATTTCACCAAAAACATTTGTTTTCTATTCCTATATTTATGCAAGAATAACAAAAATTGTTTAATTTCGAGAGAAGGATAATGTCGTAACATTTTTTTGGGCCATGGCGTAATTTTTCACAAATATGCTAGAGGTACTTTTGTGCCTACTATCTTAGTTGAATAGCATTGTTGAGTATTCATTGAGTTCAATCCACTTTTTAAAACACTTTAGTGCATTTTTGTGCATTAATAAATATCCTGATTCTATTTTTTAAAATAAAAAACTAGTGGAGTCCCACCGCACATTGCATGGTATTATTAATTAAAAAATTAGGATTACTTTTATGTACTTTTTGTGTCTAACATTTAAATTTAAAATAAAGAATTTTATTTACAATTTTGAAGTTTAGTCATCTACGGAAAAATATATGAGTAATGAAGTAAAATAATTAGTTCGGTTAGAAATCATTACATATTAAATACAATAAAATGTTTTTTTTAATATTTCATTCAAATTATTTAAAAACTAATTATTTATATGTTGAGCTCATTTTAAAGGTTATCATAGTTATATATATCTCACTGAAAAAAATAATTAAATGTCATGTATTCTTTATATGGCTTGAGAAGGCCTAATATAAATTCCCCCATCCTTGGATGGTTTTATTAAAAAAAAAATATAAAATACCCTCATCGAACAGCTGCTCGGTCTATAACAAGAATTTGTGGTAATTTATTAAATATTATTTTTACAATACTTTTCAAATTTATTTTTGAAATTAATATTTAGCCGACTCTCTATAATTACTAATTCAAAATCATAATTTTAATAAGACATCTCTCTTTATTCGACTATTATGATTTATAAATTTATTCGTGTGCATTTTAAACTTAACCTTGTGTATTCAGATTTTTTATGAGTTGACTTTATGTACTAGTAATCATATCTTTAACTCGTAATATATAAAAATCCCACTTTATTCTAATAAGTATGTCTAAAGAATTTATTAGTTTTACGCATAACCAAGTTGACTTGGCTCCATATTAAATGTTAATTGAATTTTTATAGCTACATCTATTTTGGGTTGATTACACATAGGGTTATATAGTTGATTTATCGAGTTGAATTAGGTTTGGCTTGAATTGGGTTTGGGTTGGATCGGGTTTGGGTTGAAATTGGGTTCGGGTTGGATCGGGTTTGGGTTGATCTCGGGTTCTTTTTCAGGTTGGGTTTGGGTCCAGATTATCGGGTCGTATTTGGGTTTTGGGTTGAATTCGATCGTGTCGGGTTTGGGTATAAGTTAATATTTCTCGGGTCAAAATTAGGTTTTGGGTTGAGTTCGGTCATGTCAGGTCGGGTTCGGATCAATATTTCTCGGATCAGATTGGATTTTGCGTTGATTCGATCTTTTTGATCCAGGTCGGATTCTCGATTTGGGCAAGAGATTGACAGCTCTAAATAAAGTACACATCATTCTCTTCATATCATGTTCAATTTGAAACTAGACAGTATAACTTGTGACATATTATGCATGGCATGATTTATTAGAGAAGCAATTCAAAGCAAATAATCATACATAGCATGCTAATATCCTCTTAGATTTAATTTATGCAAGCAATGAAACACTCACCTCAATTTGCGTCAAAATCCTCGGAAACTGGTTTGAGTTTCATGTGTGCGCACAATTCTATCAACACAATATACCTATTAGACTTAAAAATCAACATTTAAAGAATTCTTTTGTTTTAATCTCTTATTTCTTGATTTCATTTCATTACTATTATATATTTTAAAGGGAAAGTCTCAGGAAAGGCAGCCTTTCCATAAGCTTATGAACAGTCCTCAGGGGCATTTGCCTTAAATGTTATAATTTTTTATAAAATTTAAATATTACATTTTATAAGTTAAAACAAGTAATAATATGTATTTGAAGGTGAAAATATAAAAATATATGATATAAAAAAATATTTTCAAAAATTTTAAATTTGTATGTAATTTAAAAAATGCAGTGTATAAGGTAAGAAATAAGTGGCCTGTCCATAAGCTTATGAACAGGCCGCTTGTCAGGAGACCCACTCTATTTTAAATGTACTAGTTGAACATTTAGGTAGAGGTTTTCCTCTTTCTAAACATGTTTGTAAATTAATGGGTTTTCAATCCATAAAGTTGATTGGTAATTCAATTGAGATTTGTGTCAAATATACATATTAATACATTGATGAATGATATATATATATACATATATATATATATATATATATATATATATATATATTTTAATAAAAACCACCATTAGGTGGGGGGATTTTATTATGTCTCCCCGAGCCTCTAAATTGGGATTTAATTCCCCTAGAGTCAGTCAAATAGATAGATACATGAGAGAATTGGACACTAGTTGTAACAATTCCAACAGGCATAGGCTTATGCCTTATACAAAAGAATGCCTGTACAAAAGAATGAAGAGTTTGTTTCTCCATACATATATGCAAATCAGAAAACAGGAGTAGCCCTTCTGTTTGTGTAAGACTCCACAACCCCTAGTGTCGAATTACACTCCAGCCTAGCATGTCCTGTTTTATGCCCTGATTCTTCTCCAAGAGTGTAGGTTATCCTTCAAAAGCTTTTCTCTCAGTTGTGGGATGCTTCTGAGATCAGTGAAATGCTGTGATTCCCTCCTCTGCTGTCCAAACTTTGCTAAGAAGTCTGTAGGTCCATTGATTTCTCTGTAGATATGGAAAGCTCGAAAACTGTTCTGCCTCATTAAGTCAGTCACTTGTCTGGCCAGTTGAAGACAATTCCATGGAGGCTCCAGTTTGCCATTGATGATGCTCACTGCAAGTCGACTTTCCATCTCCAATGAGACATTATTGAAACCGTTTTCCACTGCCAATTGAATGCCTTGAAGGGCTGCTTGAAGCTCCACCTGCAAAGGGGAAACACCCTGTGTTAGTTTGTAAAAAGCAAACCTGAATCTACCCCCAGTATCTCTTATGAGACCCCCAACTGATGATGAGTCTTGTTTAAAAGATGCATCAACATTCAATTTGAAACCACTATCAGGGGGCTCCCACTTGATGGGGATTAGTTTTGTAGGTGGGGGCGGATTCAGAACAGAAATTAACCCTCTTTGAATCCATATGCAATCAGAGAGATGGGCAGAAGCAAATGGCCTAGCTATATAGATGAGTCTACAATTTGCCTTAACCTGATTCCAGGTATGTAGAGGAGTTTTCTTAACACCCTGGTATAATGCCTGACCCCTTGCTTTCCACAGTTCCCATAGAATTAAACAAGGCAGAGAGCAGCACAGAAAAACATGCAATTTTGGCAGATGTGTAATATTCCAGTAGGTTGTTAATCTATCCCATAGATTAACAAAATGGACCTGTGGTAGTTCTAAAATAGCATGCATTTGTTTCCATATGAAAGAGGCATAGGGGCATGTGTTAAAAAATGTTGCAAAGTGTCCTCATGCTCACAGAAAGGACACTTGGATACATTAACAATCCCAAAATCATTGAGCATGTCATCCATAGGCATCAAATTGTTAAGAATTCTCCAAGTAAGGAATGAAATCTTCACTGGTAAGTTTAGAGACTGTACCTTCTTCAATGATGTAGATTCTCTATGCCTGTGTCTCAGGCTTCTATAAGCACTTTTAACCGAAAACTTACCTTATGGGCTTGGGGTCCAAACCATGATATCCATATCCTCAGTGAAAATGTGTTCCCTTTGCATCTCCTGTAAAATATCAGCAGAAATGTATGGTGCCAAAAAAGATAATATTGGTGCCTTATTAGTATAGAAATCTCTAACTGTCAGATCAGGATGCAAGGGGCCAATACTACCTAACTTGTCAATCAGCATTCCATAGCCTAGCCAATTGGAACACCAAAAACTGCAGGTACCTCTTCCTAGAATGATTCTAGTATGGTTTTCGGCAAAGTCAGAAACTGACTTCACTCTCTTCCATGCATCAGAGGTTCTTCTATGGCTTGGGAGGGACCAAAGAAACTTGGTCCAAGGTGCTGTGCCCTGCTGCATTTTCCACCAAAGCTTGAGGGAGTATGCATCTATAATGGAGTCTAAATTTTTGAACCCAATCCCATTTTCTTCTTCTGGGAAAGCCATTCTTTCCCAGGATCTCCAATGCTTATGCTTCCTTCCTTCTGTTTCCCCCCATAGAAAATCTGAGCATAGCATTTCAATTTTCCTGAGAATGAAACTTGTTGGCTGCATCACAGCAAATACATGTTGAGGTATGGAGGAAAGAACATACTTAATTAGTATTATCCTTCCACCTTTGGATATCCATTTTGAGTTCCATGTATGTATTCTAGCACTTATAGCTTCTAAAATGCCATGGAAATGTGCATTTAGCTTTCTACCCTTGTAGATAGTGCAGCCTAAATACTTAAAGGGGAAACTACCCTCCTGCATTCCCAAGATGCTCTTAATTTTTCTTTTTTGTGCTCTACTGCTTTTGTCACCTGTGTAAAAACTGGATTTCTGCATGTTTACCTTCTGCCCAGTTTCCATTTCAAAGGAGGTGATAAATGCAGCAAAATTTTTGAGAGACTTGTCAGTTGCTTTAAGAAAGATACATGTGTCATCAGCATAAATCAGATGTGTAAGTGGGGTAGTGTGCTGTGGCAGATGAAACCTAGCTAATGTACCAGACTCAAATAATGCATGAAGCTTCCTAGACATGAGTTCAGTTAAGATGTTAAACAGAAAAGGTGACAGGGGGTCACCCTGTTTGAGTCCTCTTGATGGCTTGAAGAACCCATAAGATACTCCATTTATTATGACTGAAAACCATGCAGATGCAATATTAGACATAAGTATTCTAACCAAAGAGCCATGAAATCCCAGTTTAAGCAGTAGAGAATTAAGAGCAGTCCAGGAAACCCTATCAAAAGCTTTTGTCATATCTAATTTGAGGATAAGGTTGAGACACTCATTATCTTTCTGCAAAAATCTAGTAGATTCTTGCATCAGGATAACATTGTCTGCTATTTCCCTCCCTTGAAGGAATGCTGATTGTTCACTTGATATAAGTGAGGGCATCAGCTGTTTTATCCTCTCCATCAGTATATTGGAGCAAACTTTATTGCTAAATTTTGAGAGACTGATTGGTCTGAACTCACTGAAGGTTGAGGGGTGCTGATTTTTGGGGATAAGGACTATATGAGTGGAAGCCATTGCCCTTGGAATTGGTGTACCAGCTTGAAAATCTCTTACTGCCTCAGTAAGGTCTTGGGCTATGATGTCCCAACTGCTTCTATAAAACAGTCCATGGAAACCATCAGGTCCACTTGCACTGTGTTCTCCAAGACTAAATACTGCAGCTTTGACCTCATCAGTTGTAACCGGTTTCAAGAGCTCTGTATTGGTCTGAGGAGTAATCAAGGATGGAATGTCTTTGAGAAAAAATGCTAGGTTTTCACCATGCATGTCTGTATTCTCATCCTGGAGAAGATTTGTAAAAAATCTTTCCCCTGCACTTCCAATAGCATCCTGGTCAGTTAACCAGTTCTGATGCTCATCCTGAATCTTTTGTATGGACAATCTAGAGTGCTTTTGTTTTACAGAGTTGTGGAAGAACTGGCTATTGCAGTCCCCTTCTTTCATCCATCTAACTCTACTCTTTTGTTTCCAGAAGGTGTCTCTCTCCTTGATTTTGGTTAGGAGGTTTGTTCTAGCAGTACTGAGAGCTTCTAGGGTTAAGGGGTTATCAAGTTCATCATTCTCAGCCTCCAGTCTGTCTACCTCCTGCTCTGCTTCTTTTATGTTTTGGAAAACATCTTTGAAGACCTCCCTGTTCCACTGTTTAAGAAAAACTTTGAGCCTTTTGAGTTTATTACAAAATTTTGACATTCCATAACACTCTATAGGCTGCTCCCAGTTATTCCTTAAGACTAGTTGGAATCCCTCTCTCATGTACCACATATTTTGAAACCTAAATGGCTTTGGGTAGGTTTTGGCCTGGTTGTTTAAGCTTGCTAAGAGTGGGCAATGGTCTGATGTGGTTCTATTCAGCACATGGATTGAGGTGCTTGGGAAGATTTGTCTAAGTTTCAGGTTAACTAGACCTCTGTCTAGCTTTTTAGAAACCTTTTCTTTAACTTTTATTTCTTTCCCTTTCAATCTGTACCCAGCCCATGTGTAAATGTTTCCCACTGTGTGAGGTTCCTCCATATCCATAGCATTTATAAAGACATCAAAGTCCATTATACTATCTATTTCAGGATTGGAAGAACCATTGTACTCAGAAAGAGTTCTAATGACATTGAAGTCTCCTATCAAGAGATATGGTAAGGAAGGTAAATTTAGAATTCTGCCATACATCTCTTGTCTTTCTAGCCTAGAGTGCTCAGCATAAACAACAACTAGATACCAGGCTTTCCCTGGATCCTGGTTATCTATTTTGAGTACTGTAAAATTGGGATCATTATGGATGAGTTGGATGTGTATATTAATGTTCCACATAATCCATATTTTCCCTGATTCAGATGCTAAATATACAGTATGCTAAATGTGAATAAAAGAAAATCAGGTATAAATATATCATTCATTGATGAATGATATATTTATACCTGATTTTCTTTTATTCATACCAACCATTCTTAATTTACTTTGTTTAAACTTTAACTCAAATAATGATGACTTTGATTTTAATTGTACATTATCATTTCAAATAAATTTTTATATATTTAGTTTTGAAATTATTTAACAAGGTTTATCTAGATTATTTTTTTTTGTGTCGGTTTGATTTTATACTTATAAACATACATGATAAAGTTAAATTTAATAATTGGTTACTATCCATTGAGAACTATAAGGTTAATGTCCAAACAATTTAATAGTAAGGCAATGCGTTTTTGGCAATATTTCAAGATTTCATTTTAAAGATGTATTTTCATAAAATCTTATAATCAATATTAGAATCATCTTGTGATATGTGTATATTCCAATCATATAATCATCTTGTATGTTATAAAATTTTGACAACAAATAATAATATGTTAATATCACCCATTCTAGGGAGGTACTTTTATAAGATTTATTTCTATTATTATAAGAGTCCGTCTCTTAAAAGACGGTCTTTCCATAAGTTATGGAAAGACCAAGGTTTAAAGTGTAAATTAGAAGAAATTAAAATAAAATTTTTGGGTTGCATGAACCGGGTTATAAATTTTATAACTACTACATGCTTCATACTAAAACTTTAATATTGCAACTAAGACCTTTGACCTTTTATTATTCTAATTAAACCTCGTCTTTCCATAAGCATATGGAAAGACCGTCTTTCCTAAGACTTTGCCTTATTATAATCACTTTGTATTTCAAGATTTCTTGGCAATAAATGACAAATCATAAGTATTATCTCAAATTAAGATGAATTTTGATAAAACTTTATTTCCAATAATAAATTTAGTTACAATGTCTTGCATGTCATTTTCGAAGATATATTATATATACAGTATTTATTTTAGATTAAATATTATTTTTAAAATTTAAATTTGATTGGAATGTTCTTGCATGTTACAAATTCTTACCAATAGATGTATTTTTATTTTTATAAAATATTACTTTCAATATTAGAATCATCTTGCTTGATGTGGATTCCTGGAAATAAACATTTTATTTCTGTTTTCTAAAATCTTGTTTTCAATATTAGAATTATCTCTTAAATTCTTCAAAACATAAAGGAAAATAACTTGCAATTTAAAAAATGTAACTTTTCCCCGAAATATTATTTTCAATCTTATATGTGTTTGGAATGATCTTGCATGTAATCTTTGAAAGGTGATTCTTTTATACAAAATCTTATTTCTAATTTAAAATTATATTGGAATGTTCTTTCATATTTTAAATTCTTGAAAATAGATGCATTGGTAATATATTATTACCAATATTAGAACCAACTTGCATGTTGTGCATTCTTGAAAATAAAATTATATTTTTCTAGAATCTTATTTTAAACATTATAGTTAACTCTTAAAATTTTAAATTAATGAGAAATAACACATAAATATTACCTTATATAGAAATGTATCCTTTTCATATCATTACTAATCTTAAATTTGGTTAGGATTATGTTGCATTAAGTTAGGAAATATGAAATTCGATAAGAATTATCAGGATTATGTTGCATGTAACATTTTAAGTTTGAAAATCTTGAACTTGATAAGAATTATCTTACATAACTATAATATATCACAAATTTTGGATGGTTGAAAGGAGAATTCTTAGATTGGCTAAAGGCGAAGATCCGCTCGCCCTCAGCGGCCCATACCAACCGACACCCCGGCCAACGTATGAGAGGTAAATCACGGTAGCCCAGCACCAGGACCAATGGGCTTGGTGTGGACTCGGTGCGCACAAGGGAGCCTTGCAAAGCAAGAGCTCCCCACACTGCCGCTGCCGAGTATCGAACCTGGGATCATTGGCTTACCCACCCATCTCCCAACCACTGGGGTACACCCGTGGGTGTAAAGGAGAATTCTTAGATCTATTCATGGATGGTGGTATTTCGAACATGCATGTAGCTCTCGAGTTCTATGAAGTTAAAATATTACTTTGTAAATAATAGTTTTCCTTTGGATGTATTCTTCATCTTCCAAAATGATGCCCCAAGATACTATCATCTTTTCTTTACCTACAATTAAAGATTTAAACTTTTAGAATAATTAAGAAGATAAAAAATGAATAGAATATAAGTTCTACTATCTTCCCTTGATTTTAACTCCTTGGCACCTTGAGATATCCTTAAACGACGAATTTGATTACTCTTGTACTTGACTGAGTAATATACACTATTGGGAGGACCCCCCATAGGCACCGGTAAAAACCGGCCATAGGCACCGGAATTTTCCCTGCAGGGATACCAATGCCTAAGTAAACCGGTGAAAAAGATAGAGTTAATAGCACCAGTAAGCCATACTGGTGCTAAATTTGAGAACCTGCATGTTATGTACCGGTGCTCAAAATGTTTTTTACCGGTGCACAAATCAGCATGCTAGGTACAGTTTTTGAGCACCGATAATAAGGATATGTACATGTGCTTTTTGATAGCACGGGTTTGGAAATGTTCCAATGCATTTAAATTTGGGTTGGACACGGTGAAATAGCCTATTGTTATTGAAGGTAAACCACTTTTCGGCGAGATATGTCAACAAGGGGGCCATAGATGCAAAGCTATGGTGGAAAGGCAAACTACGGTTTAGGTTCGGAAACTGAAACTCAGGAAATCATTACTGCAGGGATCCAAAAATAGGGTTCACTGGACAAGGCAGCATGGACAATTGTGATAGCTAGGAGCAAACACAAAGCAGCACAACAAAGTGAGATGGGTGAAAGCAGTGGTGGAAATGAGATAGCAACTGACCTGAGTAAAAAAAAACAAATGGTGGAAATGGATACAACTCTGGGGATTTTGGAGATGTATAGCCATGTTCCATCATTATATCATGGTACGTGAGGGGGTTGAACAACACATCAAAATAGAGGGAGATTAACTCACGTCTTCGAGGCATGAACACGATGATTGCTTTATTTTTGGAAACTAGGGTAAAGAAAGAAAATGCAGGAAACATGCAAAAAAAGTTTGGTGATATGTGGAATTTGAGGACCACTATTTATCTCACCCTAACGGGAGGATCTGGATCTTGTGGGATCATATTAGGGTGGAGGTTACAAAGAAATTTGAAACAGAGCAGATGGTCATGTGTGAAGTGTGTAATAGAAATGGAGAATTACTGTTCTAGCTGTCTGTAAGGGAATCAATAGAAGCTGAGAAATGCCTTATGGAGGGATATAGGGAGAAATCAAACTAAAAAACCATGGCTTCTGATTGGTGATTTCAACAACGTGTTGAGGAGGGATGACATGATTGGAGGAAATGCAGTTCAACCTAGCGAGTACTTTGATTTTGAACAAATGTTGATCAGCATAGGGCTGAGTGAGGTGGAAACAATGGGAGACTTCTTCACTTGGTCCAACAAGAAATCGGAGGGGACCATTTATTCAAGAATTGACCAGGGGATAGGCAACTCACAATGGTTTATGAAGTTCCTTCATACATGAGTGGAGATAGTGGAGCTAGAGATCTCTGATAATGCTTTACTTAGGGTGAAACTATTTGAGGAAAATATATACCATATAAAGCAGTTTAAATTTATTAACTGCTTACTAGAGAAGGTAGAGGTGTTGTAGGTGATTGAGGAGAGTTGGCTAAAACCATTGAAGGGGAAGCCTATGTTTGTGGTTTGGGGAAAAATAATAAGACTCCAGAAGGACATACAATAGTTTATATAGCAGATAAGTGGAATAAATAAAAAGTTAGAGGAAGCAAGGATAGATCTTAGTGTGGCTAGAAATGAGTTGATGAAAAATTGTGTGAAGAAAGACAAGATCAGGGGGTTTATAACATGCATTGAAGAAGTTCAGCGTTGAAACATGATTGATGAAAAAGGGGCCAAACAAAGGGCTAAATGTGATTAGTTGCGACTAGGAGATGAGAACAACTCTTCATTTCATGCCACGGTGAAAGTGAAGAATTAAATTGCGAGCATTCTGAAGCTTGAAAAAGAGGATGAGAGTATGGTGACTGATCATAATGGAGTGGAAAATGAAGTTCTTGTTTTCTAAGAGGGGTTGATTGGAGTACAAGGAGTTAGAACTGAAAATGTAGACATCGAGGCTATTAGGGGTGGTAAATTACTGAGTTATGGGGGTAGGCAAATTCTGGCAGGAGAGGTGTCCGAGGAAGAAGCCTGGGAAGCACTCAAAGGTATAGGAGATCTGAAGTCTCTCAAATGTGATAACTTTGGTGCGAGATATTTCAAGAAGAACTAGAAACTAGTTCAACATGATGTGATGAATGCTGTACGAGATTTTGTTGAAAATGGGAGGATGTACAAGGCCATTCCCCCCACAGCTTGCAAGGTAAGGGATTTTCGGCATAAATCTTGTTGTTTGATGATGTATAAAATCTCATCCAAAGGGATAACGAACATGTTAAATAGGGTTCTTGGTGAAATAGTGAATTTCAATCAGGCAGCCTTTGTTCTGGGGGGATGTATACATGACCACATATTATTAGCCTATTACTTGGTGAGGGGCTATAATAGAAAGAGTTGGGGTCCGAGATGCACTATCCAATTGGATATCTAGAAGGTGTATGCTACAATATATTAGAAGACCTTATAAGAGATTCTAGAAGCACTTGGTATGCCAGATAGCTTTGTTACTTGGGTGATGGGCTGTGTAACATCTGTGTCATTCCGATACACCATAAATGGAAGAGCCACAAGATATGGCACAACGAAGTGAGAGCTAAGGCTGGGTGAACCCATTTCACCATTGCTCTTTGTCTTAGTGATGAAGTATATGTCGTGGTGCTTGAAGAAGGCAACCCAAAGAGCAGGTTCCAGGTTCCACTCGAGATGTGATATTCTGCGGATAACAAACTTGAGCTTTACGGATGATGTGCTTCTGTTCTCAAGAGGGGACTGTGATTCCATTGGGATTCTGATGGCAGCATATGTAGCGTTTGAGGAGTCTATAGGCTAAAAGGTCAGTAAAGGTAAGTGTAGAGTTTATTTCAGTTGAGTTGAGGAGGATCAGAAGGTGATGATTCTACAGCTGACAAACTTTGAAGAAGGAGAACTCCCCTTCAGGTATCTTGGTATTCCCTTGGCAAGTAGGACACTAACTATCTTTACGTGCCAACCTTTGATTTATAGAATAGTTTAAAGGGTGAAACATTGTAGTACTAAACTCCTAAGCTATGGGGGTAGGTTACAGCTGATTCAGAGTGTGAATTTTTCTGTGGCAAACTATTGGATTCAGGTGTTTCCACTCCCCAAAACTGTACTGAAAAACATTAAGACTATATGTCAATCCTACCTGTGGAGTGGGACAAAGATCATAGCGAAGAAATCCTTGGTTGCGTGGGAGAAAATATAGGGACAGAAGAAAGGAGATGGGCTGGAAGTGATTTTTTTGGTGGACTGGAGTTTGGCGATTGAAGGTAAGATAATATGGAACCTTTGTGGAAAGGTAGACCGGCTGTGGATACAATGGGTGATGTGCCCATTTTATATGGTTATATTAGGACTTTTAGGACTCACTTTTGTACACTTTTGTGCTCTAGATATGACATCTTGCCTTGAGATTATCTAAGGAGAGTTAAAACTGACTTTTACGCTTTTATTAATTTTCTAGAGGATTCTGTGTGACAAGGCAATTTGATTGAAGACTTTGAGGACTTTGAAGACTTTAAAGAATACCTTTGAAGATTTAAGGACTTGAAGACTTGTATTTGAGCTTTTGAAGACTTGAAGAATTGAAAATAAGTGAAGTGAAGAAGAGAACTTGAAACAAAAAGAAGAAAAAAAATCAAGATGCTGAAACTGGGCTCGGTCGTGACTCGCAACGAAACCGTCGCGACTCGCGATGGACGTATGACTAGAAACTTTCTTACTTTTTTGTACTATAAATACTTACCTTATCCTCTCCACTTCAAAAACCTCCTTCTTCCTGCAATTTTTCTGGGTTCAAAACCCTAGTTTTCTTTTCTTTCTTTTCTTAGTTTTTGTAGGTTAATCATGTCTTTTAATTATCTAGGTTAGTTTAATCTTGGGAGCACTTGATTAAGACTTCAAATCCATGTCTTGGGAATCATATCCATCTATTTATTGTTTTTTCTATTGTGCATTTATTGAGCTTTGAAGGTGAATTGTTAATGAAATTAATGTTTTTAGAAGTTTGAGCATATGAATTTCTTGTATGATTACTTGTTAGGGTTGGGAGAAAGTAGCTAATTATCCCCTCTTTTAATGTGGAATCTAAAAGCATGAGTTTGAGCTTCTAAATGATGTTGATGTGTTGATAATTTCTAGATGAATGTGATGATGTTGAACTCATTATCATGTTTGTTTTACGTAGCAAATGAGATAGGTCTATAAATGTCAATCGATCTTGACTAATCTTGTGTAAATGCTTGAATGGTTAAATGCTTAGACACAGTGTAGTGTTTATAAGTGTTACCAAGCTTGTTGATTCTTCGTGCTCAATGCCATCAATGGGATACTTTTAGTTGTGTTTCGACTAAGGGAGTCATTGGTGAGGTTTGACAAGAGATGTCGAATTCACTCTTTCAAACTACTATCTAATAAGGATAGAAGATTTATCTTCACAACAAGTAGTTAAAGTAATGAATAGATTGTTTCACTCGTTCTTGAAGCTTTTGTTATTTAGCATTCATGTGTTCTTAATGCTATGTTTTACTTCATTTATACCATGGGGTGTTAGAGAATAGGAAGTGTTTGTATGATTAAAGTGTTAGGGTGTTAGTAAAGTGACGAATTCCTTAGCTCTTTGGCATGAAATCCAAGAACATGAACTTAGTATTCTAGTGCATAATGCGATTCTTTCTAGATAAGTATGTTAATGTGGATTGTTCTCATATTTATCCTATAGATGCAATGAAAGGTTGATCCTTGAATGCTGTTTGTTCTAGGTTTAGCCTAATGAATGCTATGTTTGGTTAAATGGATATGTCTTTGGTAGAAGGCTTGTTGTTATCAAATCTATGGTCCTTCGTGTGAAATTCCATTGAGGAAATATCCCTATGGTGTGATTTTCCTAGAGTGATTGTTAACGATGTTTGCACATGGTCGTTGTTTGTCTTTTCAAATTACTATTAAGAAGGAATGAATGTTGATCTTCGAATGGGAAGTGATAACATTCCCTAAATGTAACACATGTGATAGAATGATTGAATGGTTCAATAATCTACATGATGTTTGGAAGCAGATATCAATTGCCCCCAAGGCTTTGTCTTTTGTAGTTTTTACCCCTTTTTCTTAGTTTGTTTGATTATTAGCATAGTACTTAATTTTGCTAGTTAGTTTGTCTTTTAATTTCATAACTTAGGAAAACCAACCAACATAAACCCCCCTATTTACTTGCTTATATATATATACATATATATCTACTTCTAGCCTAATATGAACCTTATATGTTTAAACGCTTAAGAAAATATCTCTTCTTCGTGGACGACCCCAATTTTCCACTATCTACTTAATTTTATTTAGTACGCATAAAGGGCTTATAAATTATAACTTTGAGAGGTACAACGACGACCTCCCAAATTTTGGCGCTGCTGCCGGGGAAGAGGCATTTATTTTTAAGTGTTTAGGTCTATTTGATTGCATATTAGCTAGTTGTTTTTATTTTCCACTCCTTGGTGGTTGTTTTTGTTCGGAGTAGGTATTTCTTAAGTTCTTGGTGACTTTTATCGAGAATCCTTGCAATATGATTTTGGAACTTTGAAAAAAATATTAAAAAAATGGAGCGTCTCACCTTGAGGGAACTCATGATGAGAAGAGAGGCTCAAAAAGCAAGGTTTTGTCGGATGTATCATTCCAACCATCCTACCGAGTCTTGCTATTTGTTGAGGGAGGAGCACTATGAGGGGGAAATAAGCCTTGGTTTCCAAAATCAAGGGTATTATGAAGAGTGCTACCAAGAGGTAGGAGATGTTGGTTTTCAAGGGCAAGAAGCTCAAGAATGGTA
The DNA here is from genome assembly GCA_037428765.1 of Rubia yunnanensis. Taxonomy (NCBI): domain Eukaryota; kingdom Viridiplantae; phylum Streptophyta; class Magnoliopsida; order Gentianales; family Rubiaceae; genus Rubia; species Rubia yunnanensis. Next base: position 56,895,432 of record CM075067.1, read on the forward strand.
TCCATACCACAATTCCTAAAATCCGGAGTGGAGTGGTAATCCGGATTGGTGGTATGAGAATGAGCCAAAAAACCAGAAATACGAGCAAAATAGTTGGCCATCGCCAGCTTATACCACACCCCACAACCAAGCCCAACAAGGAAGTTCAAGTGTGACACGCGAGGAAGTCATAAATGCAATAGCAAACTTGAAAAACTTTACTAGTGAGGAGCCGGACACTCGGCTCTCCTCTAGTGTTGAGGCCATTGAGAGGCATGTGAGGAGCATATTGGAAGCGTTGGCCCGAATGGAAGCTCGTGATTCCAAAAATACACCATCCCAAGTTGAACTCAAAGATTTGGTGAGTGAGGTCACCATGGAAATGAGCTTGAGTTTGAATGGGATGAGGAGTTGGTTGTTGAGGATGAAAAATCGGAGGAAAAGGTGATTGTGCTACATTTATTAGCATCGTCACCCCTTCCCCCACTAGTTAACCAACTCCACCAATTTTGGAAGTTTTGAGAGAGACAAGAGAGGATCCAAAAGACTATTCCAAGCCTCCTAACAACCTAAATCCATTTAAACCATCTCCACCTCCACAAGAATTTCCCCTTGAAAGTCTTGTACCCCCACCTCTCTACTTTTGGATACTTATGGTGAAGGGGTTCAAGTCTTCACCATATGGATAACATTAGGGTCATGCCGACGATCTTAAATATACGGATTTTTTTCATGCCGACGACGTAAATAAATTCGGCCTTTATTTTGGTTTTTCTTATTTTATCTTGTTCTTTTTATGGTGTGTTTTTCTGTGATTTTGTAGCAAAGTTGAGTGCATTGCATTGGAAGAGATGAAGGGAGGAGATACATGAGAAAGGGAAGAGAGCTTGGAAAGTTGGTAAGAAAAAATAAATTCTTTCTAAGTGCTGGGAAACCTTGTCGTTGTGAGTCGCGACGGATACATTGCGAGTCACGACGAATAGGGGAGCAAAAATGAATTCCCAGCACTAGCTTTCCGCAAGTTGTGACTGAATTAGAAAATTTTTGAAAGAATTGAGCTCACAGACCCAAGATATCGCAAGTCGCGATGGTTAGGTCGCGAGTCGCGACCAATACAGTAACGAGTCGTGATGGAGAAACCAACTTTTCAACTTTGTTTGAACACTGCATAATCATTTCTTCTTCTCCATTAAATACTCCCAAGAGCCACCACACCTCCACTCATTCCTCCACCATCCTACATATATTGACATGAATATTATTGCATATTTATAGTACCTTTGTTGATTGTAGTATGCCGACTACATCATTGTCACTGTAATTGCTATATTATATAATGATGCTTGGATATGTGTCAATATATCTTGGATATTTTTATTGGACAATGTTGTAGTGGTTATTGCATGATGGATTGGTTGTTCTTTGAGAATACTATGGTTATTAACTTTTGATGCTAAACCTAGTATTACAAATTCTTATGTACTTGTGAGTTTGATGTTCTCTGTGGTGGTAGTCTTGATCAAACGGTGCCAAGGAGACAACATTTTGCTCAAAGGGTGAGTTCTTCTACGGCACTTTTGCTCCCTCTTTCGGCTCCAAAACCAATTTCAGGATCGATTCTATAAAAATACATGGGATTGCACCGTATCACCGGCGACTATGCAGAGAAACCGGTGTCATTCTACCTCTTAACTTGAGTTTTATTGTTCTTGCCTGACATGTTTACATTGAGGGCAATGTAATGTTTTAAGTTTGGGGAGGGGTTAGAGGACTCAATGCATGCTGGCTTGATTTGGAATACTTTTTGCTACTTTTGATTGGAAAAACATGAGAAAAAGGAATAAAAAAATTGAAAATTTTGAAAAAAAATTATAGAAAATGAAAAAGGAAAATTTTATTTTAAAAAGAAAACCCGCTAAGTTGAAAACCCGAGAGGGAAACTTAGGAAACATTGGGGGCCTAGATAGGTCGAAAACCCGAAAGGTCGACCTAGGCAAAAATGAGAGGCTAAATGTGCGGAAAAATGTGAGATGTAAGCCAAAGAAACATGATGTGTGGATAGGATGAAAACCCGAAAGGGCTCATAAGAAAAATGAGAGAAAGAGAGAGAAAAGGAAAATGCTATGATTTCACTCATTTGTCATTGTTGGAGTCATAAGGTTGTGGTTATTATATGGATAGATTGGGTAGCTCAACATCTTGAGACCTCTTTGGATTGAGTAACTTAGCGGGTTGAAAAATGAAGTATGGTTATGAAATTTTTGATTCTTTTATACTTCGTTTTGGTTGATATATTGGCATGAGGTGAAGTATGTGTTTGAACCTTCTATATGGTTTTGACTTCATTTTGTGTCATTAGATTTTGGTTGATATATTGGTATGAAGTGAAGTATGTGCTTGAACCTTTCATATGGTTTTTACTTCATTTTGTGTTGTTGAGCTTTGGGTTTATCAATTCGGGGCTTTAAAATGTTTTATGGGTAGTGAATCGACAAGTGGTAGGTTTGGTTAGATTTAGGAATTGGGGTTGTGTGTGTGAAAAAAATTCTCATTTGAGCTTTGATCTTGGGATTTACGATATTGAGAGTTTTTTGTGAGGTTTTGATTGGGGCAATATTAGTTTAGGATATGGACATATGAATTCCTTTGTGTGCTTGAATTTTTTCTTACTAGAGGGCGAGTAAGGTTTAAGTGCGGGGAGGTTTGATGTGCCCATTTTATATGGTTATTTTAGGATTTTTAGGACTCACTTGTGTACACTTTTGTGCTCTAGATATGACATTTTGCCTTGAAATTCTCTAAGGAGAGTTAAAAGAGACTTTTATGCTTTTATTACTTTTCTAGAGGATTTTGTGTGACAAAGCAATTTGTTTCAAGACTTTGAGGACTTTGAAGACTTTAAAGAATACATTTGAAGATTTAAGGACTTGAAGACTTGTATTTGAGCTTTTGAAGACTTGAATAATTGAACATAAGTGAAGTGAAGAGGAGAACTTGAAACAAAAAGAAGAAAGAAATCAAGATGCTGAAACTGGGCTCGGTCGCTACTTGCGACGAACCCGTCGCGACTCGCGACGGATGTATGGCCAGAAACTTTCTTACTTTTTTGTACTATAAATACTCACCTTATCCTCTTCTCTTCAAAAAACCTGCTTCTTCCTGCGATTGTTTTGGGTTTAAAACCCTAGTTTTCTTTACTTTCTTTTCTTAGTTTTTGTAGGTTAATCATGTCTTTTAATTATCTAGGTTAGTTTAATCTTTAGAGCGCTTGATTAAGACTTCCAAATCCATGGCTTGAGAATCATATCTATCTATTTATTGCTTTTGCTATTGTGCATTTATTGAGCTTTGAAGGTGAATTGCTAATGTCATTAATGTTGTTGGAAGTTTGAGTATATGAATTGCTTGTATGATTGCTTGTTAGGGTTGGGAGAAAGTAGCTAATTTTCCCCTCTTCTAAATGATTTTGATGTGTTGACAATTGCTAGATGAATGTGATGATGTTGAATTCGCTGTCATGTTTGTTTTAGGTAGCAAATGAGATAAATCTATAAATGTCGATCGATCTTGACTAATCTTGTGTAAATGCATGAATTGGTTAAATGCTTAGACATATTGTAGTGTTTATAAGTGTTGCCAAGCTTGTTGATTCTTCGTGCTCAATGCCATCAATGGGATACTTTTAGTCGTGTTTCGACTAAGGGAGTCATTAGTGAGGTTTGACAAGAGATGTTGAATTCACTCTTTCAAACTACTATCTAATAAGGATAGAATATTTATCTTCACAACAAGTAGTTAAAGTAATGAATAAATTGTTTCACTCATTCTTGAAGCTTTTGTTATTTAGCATTCATGTGTTCTTAATGCTATGTTTTACTTCATTTATGCCATGGGGTGTTTGAGAATAGGAAGTGTTTGTATGATTAAAGTGTTAGGGTGTTAGGAAAGTGACGAATTCCTTAGCTCTTTGGCATGAAAATCCAAGAACATGAACTTAGAATTTCTAGTGCATAATGTGTTGTGGTTCTTTCTTGATAAGTATGTTAATGTGGATTTTTCTCATATTTATCCTATACATGCAATGAAAGACTGATCCTTGAATGTTGTTGGTTCTAGGTTTAGCCTAATGAATGCTATGTTTGGTTAAATGGCTATGTCTTTGGTAGAAGGTTTGTTGTTATCAAATCTATGGTCCTTCGTGTGAAATGCCATTGATGAAATATCCCTATGGTATGGTTTTCCTAGAGTTATTATCAACTCGATTTGCAAATGGTCGTTGTTTGTCTTTGCAAATTACTATTAAGAAGGAATGAATGTTGATCTTCAAATGGGAAGTGATAACAGTCCCTATAGATAACACATGTGATAGAATGAGTGAATTGTTCGATGATCTACATGAGGTTTGGAGGTGGACTTCAATTTCCCCCAAGGCTTTATCGTTTGTAGGTTTTACCGATTTTTCTTAGTTTGTTTGATGATCAGCATAGTTACTTAATTTTGCTAGTTAGTTTGTCTTTTAATTTCATAACTTAGGAAAACCAACCAATCAAAACCCCCCTATTTACTTGCTTATATATATATATATATATATATATATATATATATATATATATATCTACTTCTAGCCTAATATGAACCTTATATGTTTTAACACTTAAAAAAATCCCTCTTCTTCGTGGATGACCCCGATTTGCCACTATCTACTTAACTGTAATTAGTATGCATAAATGACTTATAAATTATAACTTTGAGAGGTACGGCGATGACCTCCCAATGGGTTCACACCTACTATATAAAATGTAGGGGGATTTTGGATTTCCAGGTGCCGAATGATGTGTCATGGGTGCTGAAGAGCTTGGCCAACTCTCGTTAGAAACCCCAACAGATGCAGAGTGGGGTTGAGCAGAATAAGGCAAAAAATTCTACATCCGTAAGGTTAATAATGAGCTTAAATATGAACAAGTTAGTCTGTTGTGGAGGAAGCTATTGTACAAAAATTACGCCAGACCGAGGGCCAACTTTGTGTTGTGGTTGTGTTGTTTCAGGAGGTTAGCGACCAAAGACCGATTACGAAAGTTTGGCTTGCAGGTTGATGGCAGATGTGCATTTTGTAATGAGGCTGAAATGTTACAACATTTGTTTTTTGAGTGCGCTGAAACAAGAAGAACTTGGAGGACAGTTCTTGAATGGTTTTAGTTGGATAGGATGCCACATCAATGGGATGGTGAGATGGCCTGGTTGATGACGATTTGCAGAGGCAAAGGAGGCAAAGTGCAGCTCCTAAAGATGGTGATCACATAGACAATCTATTGGATTTGGAAACAAAGAAACGAGATATGTTTTCAGGGAGGTAAAAGTGATGGGAATATGGTAGATAAAATCATAGAGAGTATTATGTACATGGCTTGGTTGAAACCAAAGCTGAAAGTTATATGTGCAGATCTTATGGTAGATTGTGACTAATTTTGTAGTAGGAGTATGGGCAGCCATGTAAAGTTTTGATGAAGTTTTGATGAAGTTTTAAAACAATTGAAATATTTTAGTTTGGATTAAACAATAGTGATTAATGTTACTCTAAATTATAATTACATTTACCTATACTTAATTGATGTTCTTATTTTTATTTTTAATTATTTATTATTATTATTTTTAAAATTTTTTTATACCTATTATGTGTTAATATATAATTGATTTTTTTTCTTCAGGTAAGAGGGATATTAAGAGGTTCAATTGGCATAACATGATTTGAATCAGTATTATGTTTAGTGTATTAGTCTAATTATTTTTGGGGTTTCACATGATATTGCTTCGACTAGCTGATCAATCTTGGGCAAAGGGTAACAATCCTTTGAGCATGCTTTGTTTAAGTCAGTGAAATCTATACACATTCGCCATCACGCGTTTGATTTTCTCAGTGTTACCAGGTTCGCTAACCATTTTGGGTAGATAACCTCCTTCAATATACCTACCGAAGCAAGACTGTGACTTCTTCTTCAATTGCTTTCTGTCTATCACTAGAAAATCTTCGCTGCTTCTGTTTGACTGGCTTAACTGAGTTACTAATGTTCAAGGAGTGGGTAGTGATGCTTGGATCAACCTCTCCCATGTTCTGGAAGCTCCATGCAAATGTATCCCTATGACTTCATTGGATTTGTATGACCTTCTCCTTTTCTGGTTCTGGGAGATTTTTTCCTATCCTAATACATCTGGAATCATCTTGGTCATCCAAAGTTAGTAGCTCTGGTTTCCTCCCCCAAGTCTATTGTCAGGTCCTAATGGCCGAGTTATCCCACCTTGGACACAGTGTTGACCATCTTTGTTTTCTCTATACTTTTCCCTGTCTTCATCGCGATCACCATACATTGCCTCACCGTATGTTGATTTCCCATTACTGTTGTAATTCTAGTTGGAGTTGGGAATTTCATTTCTAGGTGGTACAGGGACCATATCTCCTTTGTTGTATTCATCCAAGGCATTCCAATGATGGCATTGATAGTACTTAGCGCATCCATGACCACATAATCACACATTACGGTACAATGTCAATCACTGTCTCCAACGGTAACATGTTTATGTTGCCTAACGGTGTTTTTGATCGTCCTGTAAATTTGACCAAGGAATACGTGGACTTCTTTAAGTTAGCTCGCTTTAAACCTAACCTATAGAATAAATCAATGAATAGTATCTCAACTGCACTTGCATCATCCACAAATACTCTGTGAACCGTTGCACCTCCAATTTTAGTGACGATAACCATTGGGTCATTATATGGCCAAGCATTGTGGACTGCATTATCTTTGCTAAATGTTATCGCTTCGCCTGGGTGGACCCTCTTGTAAATAGGCTCTTGTGGAGGGGGGGATAGCATTATTAGACAGAGATTCGGTCGTTCCATGTATGGACAAGATATTTTTTATAGAACTTCATCCGCCATGTCGTCGATGTAATCTAATGTTGTCATTTTCTAATTTTTGGCAAGTGAGCTCGTTGTTCCTTGGCTTCGTGCAACCGAGTTCCTTGTTTTTTTAACTCTGCCACACCTGCTTCCTCCTTCTTCCTTCTTATATTGGCACATGTACCCATTCCTTAGGTTTTCCTCAATTTGGCTCCTCAAATCCCTAATATTCTATGTCGTGGTCATGGTCTTTGTGGAAGTCAAAATAAAATTCCTTGGAACTTTTTTTCAGGGGTGCTATCATTGGTGGTTGATCACAAAATAGCTCCTTGTTTGCATGCCATATTTCTTTTCCTGACTTCATCAGTGGGTTTTCTTCGATTGATGTCATCTGCATCCCCGGTTCTCTTCATTTAAAAGGGATGTAGCCCTTTCCCTTCTTCATGAACCCCTTTTGTGAGTCTTCAATCATTCTTTTTTCTCCTTGTTCTTGCTCAATTTTGTGATTATTCGCCTATTCTATCCAAACATGCTGCTCTATCATTTTTTGTAACTCTCTTGGGTTTTCGGGCATGTTCTTTGTTAATTCTTTGTAGAATTATCCAGATTGCATGCCTCCTGTAAATGCTTCCAACAATGATTGAAATGATAGATCTTGAACTTGCAAGCTCTCAGTGAAAAACCTATTATGATACTCCCCTAGAGTTTCATCGCTTCGCTGAGTTTTGCTGTTCAAATCTACAATTGTTTTTGTGAATTTTTGTTTCTGGTAGAAACTTTCTGAAAATAGATATGACAATTGTGCCCACAATTTGATACTTACATTTGACAGGTCTTCATACCATGTGATCGTTGTTCTTGATAAGAAAATAGGAAATGCCTTGCAAACCAACTTTGTGTTTGCATCTCAAAACCTCATGCTATTTTAGTAAGAGCGTATGAACTCTATTAAATATGTGGTCCCATCATAGATTTTAACATGGAGAGAGAGCTTGAAGTCGTTAGGCATTTTGTAATCTCGAAGATGCAGTGCTAGGGGTGACCTGTCCGCATCGTTATCTGACACTATGTCTCGTAACTCCTCCTCGTATTTAGGACTTTCGTGGTCTTAACTTATTTTCTTATCCATTCCCTGCGATTTGGGCTTGAGTGTTGTAAAAAATTAATTAGAGGCTCTCTCTGTTCACTTCTAAGAATTCCGCGAACACCGTATTTTCTTTCTCCTGGTTTGTGTTAGGAGATTCTACTTCTTCTTCATCCTCCGTATCTTCGATGTTCTGTTCCCTCTCTCCACTGAGGATATACTCCAGGTCTTGTGTGTTCTTGTTATGCCCAGCTGTGTATTCTTGGGTCTGATAATGTGGTTTTTCTCACTTTTGGTGAACACCATTGTTTACCCGAAGGATCTTAGAATCGAGAATTTTTTTTGGTCCCCACAGACAATGCCAAATGATGTGGTTTCTCCTTCAAGTAGAAAACTGCCATTCACTTGATACACTCTTCTTCCTGCAAGACAGATCCCGGAAGTGATTCCGAGGAAAGGCTCCGACGATCAAGTCAATATGCTCTCTAGAGAATTGGAATTCCTTAGTATAGTAACGCTTACCTTCTCCAGTGTTGCTCTTTTAATATCTATCGAGATCCATTATCATGGTTGACCCACCTCTACTCTGGGTCGTTAAATCATAGCAAATTAAAACCGAGCAGAGGCGATCGAGGTCAAAGGGATTCAAGTTTAAATTTATAGTTCTGCACCCAATCTCACTACTACTCTACCTAAAAAGGTAGTTAGTGGTAAGCCCTGAGTATGTCCTTAGAGATGACAGGGCTTAAGAATAAACTAAAACATAACATCGTACGGGTTGTCAATCCATACGAGTGATAGGTATAGTTAGTAAAGTAAACAAGGGGGCTGGGTGGGAGGTTGGTTTAACAATTTAACAACTACAAAACATAAAAGTAAAAAACAACAATTAATCTATAAAGCTAAACACTTACGGAGCCATTGCGCAACATGGTTAGTTTAATGTTTTGATCCTCAATTCATTCACATAGAGATTTAGACTAACCTAATAGAGTGTTCATAACACATAGTGTGGCTGATGACATACACTTCCCTGTACCTGTCACATCGGGTGCACTCGCGACCATTCATCGACACCGTCATAGTAATTAGGGGAGTACAACAAGGTCTGACCATTATTGTAGATCTGTTTCTCCTCCGTGCGATTACGTCCCGGGCATTCTACCACAAATGCTCTACTTCCTAATCACCTATGAATTAGGTCAAGGGGTTATTGGCACCTTATCTATGACACTAGGGCCTCTCGGACTACTTTACGTAATCATCTAAGACTGGTGCAATGACAAATAATTTAGAGTATGACTCGGGTCTCCCGTGCACACACCCACGTAGCCTTGTAGCTCATTACCCATTCAAACATCCAAGTTTCTCTTCCCAATGGGGCATAAATATTTACACCAACATGAATATAGACTAAAGTGTGTTCTTATATAGAGTGTACTATTCATGCAATTCAAACATTCAAGAACAAGTCACAATAATATCATGAACACAAAATTAGATGAACTATATAATCTAACAAAACATAGATTAAACCATGCGCATACTATTATCCTCAAGCTATGGAAACTACTCAATAGATATGGAATTCAAATATAGATTTGAATTCCACATCCTAGGATTAAAGCAAAATAAAAGAAAAAAAGAAAAGGGGAGAGAGTGTTTCTCCTTCTACAAGATGAACTAAAAATGAATCAAACACTCTCTACATGTTTAACACAGTAGACTAAGGCTATATTTATAGTAGGAAGGGATTGGCCCTAAAAATAATCCCAAAATAGGCCAAAAATTCTAAGACCCTTAGTCAGCTGCCGTGGATGGGGTGGTCTGCACCGTGTACTTGTCCGTGCTGGCGCGGGCCGCTGGATCTGATGTGGTTAGTGCAAGTGCCTTTGGCACAAGGCACTGTATCTAGCACAAGCCGCTGCTCCATGCTACTACGATCTGTTTGATTTGGCACGGTCCGTGCTAACACCTTTGGCCTAGACCGTGGCCTATGACGCGTGCCATAATCAGGAAGGTTGGATTTTGGACTTTTGATCGTGCAGGATGCGGCCCTTGGCCCGGACTGGTGTTTCGAAGCTTGATTCGCTCATAAACTTGGCATATGCCTCTTGAGTTTCCACACCCCACTATCTGGTCTCAACATCTTGGACTAGGAATGGCGCGGGCCATCGTAAATGGGATGGCCTGCACCCATATTTAGCCAATTTTAAGCGAGGATTGGAACTGGTGTGCATGGCCCATGGCGTTTGGTACAATCTGCATCATTGCTTTGTGCTAAAAACTATTGGCATGGGCCAGCTCCTTTGGCGCGGGCTGTTTGTGCCAACAATGAATGACTTGCGCCGACCTGTGGTACCTTGGCCGACTGAACTTGTTTCCTTCATCACTGGTGAACCGTTAGTCCGATTTGAGAGTTTTAGTAGTCGATTTTATAGCGCTTGAGAATAAAAATCCAACTAAATCAGTCTTGAAGGCTAATTCTTCTCGGATTGTTATCAAACTTTAGCACAACTCATCGGACCACGATTCCCCATTTCTTCGTTGGCCGCTTTGAACTCCCATGCTGACTTTCTTTGACTCCTATCTCCTTCTACCACACTTTGATGTTCGCGGCCTTTGTCTATTACCATTATAGAGGTGAATGGCCTTTGATCTCTTCTACCATCCTTGCGAATGACCTTCAATATCTTCTACCACCCTTACAAACAGCCTTCACCTAGAATGTAGCCAAAAGTACTCACGTCCGACCTACTAAAGATGATCACAAGGAAGATCTAGAAGCCCTTGGATACAAGATGTCCATTAGTAATTAAGTCTACAAAATGCGGGATTTAGGCAAGAAAACCAAATACGACCATCTAAACCCCTTGTCATGTAAACTCAACTAATACTAGCAATCCACCAAATAAAACAAGCTGAAAACTATGCCGAAAGAAACGGTTAACACACACAAAATGAAGCACATCAGACCCCCTGCACTTAACCCTTTACTCATCATCGAGTAAATAAGGACAAGAAAAGAATTAAGCAAAATGTAGTGTGTAAGCATAAGTTAACCGAGGCACCCAACTTATTCATAGATTACCCTGTTTCCCCCAAAAGAGTAAGAATCTCACAACTCTCACACTCCACGAAGAACATAAGCAATCTTACCACCCAAAATCAAAATGTGTAAAAAGGTAAGCCAAGAAGATACGTGTAAAGCTAGCTTACGTTTCCCGAAATGATCCCCCAAAAACAATCTAGGAGTCATCTCCCAAAAACAATCCACCAAGGAAATCCAAGAGCCGTCGACTTGGTTGTAACATAGAGATAATTTGTGATTCTTAACCTAGTTACAACCAAGGAGTCAAATGTATCGTCAACCTAGTTTTTTATTTTCTCTCAATTTCTTTTATTTTGCCTAGGAGCCATTTCCGGCTTTAATCCTAGCTTTAGCACACAAAGGGTACTCACCTCTCACCTTTTTCGACACGACCTCTCACTTTTGCCTAGACCCGTAAGTCTAGCTGGGCCAACCCTCTCACTTTTACCTAGGTCTTTTGACCTCCGGGCTTTTCCTCATGTTACCCAAGTTGCCCTTTCGGGTTTTCGACTTGTCTAGGTTTTAATTTTTCAATTTTCCAATTTTTTTTGATGTAGTACAAAATTGCCCCAAAATTGAGCTTCATACTACAAAAGATAAGCAACAAACCAATACACCACCAAATCCTAAATCCATATTCCACATATAAACTAGAATCCTAGCATAACATAAATGCCATCAAAGTTCTCCAAAAGCATCCCAATCACAAGCAACCACAAATGTACCAAGAAAAACAAACAAAGCACGAAGAAATCCATGAAAGAGAATTCCTAAGTACTCACTAACCCCTTCCCCACACTTAAGCAATGCATAGTCCCTTATGCATTCTCATGTCAAGTAAAAGGTGAAGTAGGGAAACTATTGATGAATTCCTTGTGACTCTATGAAGATGAATGGTACTAAAGAAAAAAAATCTGCATCCAAAAAATGAAGCACAAACGTAATTCCATTCCAAACAAAATCACAAATCTTGACAGCTAAATGAAACATTTTGCACACAACTCAAACTTGTATCTCAAGAACAAACTTTCATTTAGAAATCAAGCTTTTACAACACGACCACAATGTTAATAAAGCTTGTAAAAAAATAGTTCACCAACAGTTCGTGCGTGTAAGTGTTCCTTTAAAAGGGAAGGAGTGAAAATGATGAAAACAAGTGGAAAATAATGTATTTCAAGTATATGCACAATCTATCTCAAGAAAAAGAAATAGAATTGTATATTTATTGTCGTCGTTATGATCTATTTCCTTGAATTCAAAGTGTCATGAGTTTTGTTCCCCAAGGAGGGGGTTATCCTCCTTGTTCTCTTCTAATGCTCCCCACTCAAGATAAGGCTTCAACCATTGCCCATTAACCACCAGCTTTGTGCCATCTTTTTTGCTCCTCACTACTATTGCCCTGTGATCAAAAACCTTTGTCACTTCATATGAATCTTCCCTCATTGATCTTAATTTGCCAGGAGAGAAATGAAATCTAGACCGGTAGACAAGGACTTTTTTCCCCACAAAGAAATACTTCTTCACTATCTTTTCATCATGTCAATTTTTTGTCCTTCCCTTATATATCAAAGCAGTATCATAGGAATTTTTCCTAAGCTCTTCAAGTTCTAGAAATTGCACCTTCTTTTGTTTCCCAACTTCCCTCAAGTCTAAGTTCATGCACTTGATAGCCCAATGTGTTTTGAACTCAAGTTCAACCGAAAAGTGGCATTTTTTACCAAAGAGGATCCTGAAAGGTGACATGCCAATTGGGGTTTCGTATGCAGTGCGGTAGGCCCAAAGAGCATAATCCAACCGAGAACTCCAATCCTATCTAGAGGTGTTAACTGTCTTCTCGAGGATGGCTTTTATTTTGTTGTTGGATATTTCTTCTTGGCCATTAGTTTGTGGGTGGTAAGCGGTGGGAGTTCTATGAGTAACTCCATATTTATCAAGCAATGTTTCCATGACTTTGTTGCAAAAATTGGTTCCCCTATCACTGAAAAGGACTCGGGGTAACCCGTACCTTGAGAAGATGTTGGATTTGAGGAAGTTGAACACAGTTGCTACATTGTTCTTCTTTGTGGCTTGGGCTTCTACTCATTTGGATGCATAGTCCACTTGCACCAAGGTGTAGTAGTTCCCACCTAAATTTGGGAATATACCCATGAAGTTTATATCCCACATGTCAAATAATTCCACTGGCATTGAAAAGGCTTGGGGCATCTTGTTTCTCAATGAGATGTTGCCTACCCTTTGGCATTGATCACAAGATGCCACAAAATCCCTAGCATCAGCAAGTATATTAGGCCAGTACACTCCACAATCTTTTACCATCCTTGCAGTTCTCTTATAACTAAAATTCCCTCCAACTTGGGATGAATGGCACATCTCAAGAACACGACTGACCTCATCATCTAGCACACATATTTTGATTTCTTGATCGAAACAATACTTCTACAGGTAGGGGTCATCCCATACATACTCCTTCACTTCATTCATTAACCTCTCCTTTCTTGATTTTTCAAAAGATAGAGGAAACTCCACAGTGGTGAGGTAGTTCACTATATTGGCATACCAAGGCTGGCTAGTCACTACCCTGAACAACTGCTCATCGGGAAACTCTTCCCGAATAGGTTCCAGCTTTGCCTTTTCTTTGACTAGTTCTAGGCTTTCATAAATTGGCAACCTGCTCAAATGGTCAGCCACTACATTTTCCGAGCCCTTTTTATCTCTCACCTCTAGGTCAAACTCACTCAAAAGGAGTATCCACCGAATAAGTCTCGGCTTAGCCTCTTTCTTCATCATTAGATGCGAAGTGCTGCATGGTCGGTGTATACAATGACTTTAGTTCCAAGAAGGTATTGACAAAAATTTTCTAGGGCAAATACTACGGCCAGTAGCTCATTCTCGGTGGTACAGTAATTGTGTTGAGCATCATTGAGGGTTACTTATGCGTAGTATATCACATGTGGTGCTCTCCCCACTCTCTGGCCCAAAATAAGGCCCATGGCATGATCACTCATGTCACACATAATTTCAAAGGCATGGGACCAATCTGGAGGTCGGATTATTAGGGTAGTCACTGACTTGTCTTTCATGGTGTTAAAAGCCTTTTTGCACCCCTCATCGACAACAATGTCGACATCTTTTTGCAGCAGCTTGCAAAAAGGTGAGGATTTTTTTAGAGAAATCCTAAATAAAACATCGGTAAAAACTGGCATGTCCTAAGAATTATCTCACATCCTTGACATTGGTGGGGTAAGGTAGGGATTTGATCGCATCTACTTTGTCTTTATAAACTTCTAGCCCTTTAGCTGATACAACATGCCCTAACACTATACCTTGTTCCACCATGAAATGGTATTTCTCAAAATTTAGCACGAGGTTCGTGTCCGTACATCGCTCTAGCGCCAGCGCTTGATGATGTAGGCACGAATCGAAGGAATCTTCATGGATGGTGAAATCATCCATGAATAACTCAAAATATTTCTCGATAAATTCAAAGAAAAGGCTAACCATGAACCTTTGAAAAGTGCCTGAGGCATTACAAAGACTGAAAGGCATTACAAAGACTGAAAGGCATACGCCTATAAGAAAAAGTGCCAAAGGGGCAAGTGAACGTGGTCTTCTCCTGGTCTTTTGAACCAATGGATGTCTGGAAGTATCCAAAATATCCATCAAGAAAACAGTAGTATGCATGACTGGTTACCCTTTCAAGCATATGGTCAATGAAAGGTAGGGGAAAATGGTCTTTACGAGTCACCGCGTTCAAGCATCGGTAATCAATACACACTCACCACCCATTTTGAATACGGGTAGGCACCAAGTCCCTGTCCTTGTTTCTTACCACCGTGACTTCACTCTTCTTGGGCAATACTTGGGTGGGACTCACCCAAGTACTATCAGAGATAGGGTATATTACCCCAGCCTTAAGTAGCTTAAGGAATTCACCTTTCACTACTTCTATCATAGACAGGTTTAATCGCCTTTCAGGTTGGCGTACAGGTCTTACACCCTCCTCTAATAGGATATTGTGCATGCATGTTAAAGGGCTTATCCCCTTGATATCAGCCAATGTCCACCCGATTGCACCCTTGAATGTTTTTAACACCTCAATCAACCTACTCTCCTGGTCACTGTACAATTTGCTCGAAATGATCACTGACAATATCTCATTTGCACTTAAGAATGCATACTTCAAATCCCAGGCAAAGGCTTAAGATCCACTATGGGTGGCTCTTCTAACAAAGGCTTGGTTTCTAACAAGACTAGTTCATCTAAGTATTTAGGCAATGGTTCCACACAATCCTTACCCAAAGGTTCGATACCTTCTACACTCCCCACAAGATTAGCTTCCAAGGTGTCATCAAATATATAATTTAAAGCATTATCCTCCAAAGCTAACCCCTTGTCTATTTCAAAATTTTCTTGTACAAAAATGTCATAAATATCAATCACAAAGAGGTGGTAATTTTTATTAGAATCAATCAGTTCATGATCAAATTCATGCTCAGAACCACCCATTTTCTTTTGCAATGCTTTACATTCACGCAACAAATTGAGGGTGTCAAAAGAAATATCACTCACCTCATTGTGATAGATTGCCACACGTGACTCTCTTTTCCTCAATCCTCTCAAATGAATTGCCGGAGGTGCCTCCTTGTTCGTGTGCTTACACCTTCCAATCAATTGGTTCATTACGTCTAGTAGCTCATTCACCTTTTCTCCTATCCCGTCAACACCAGAAGATATTTGTGCTCCACAATTCTGAATGCAAGAGAATACTTGGTTTTGCAAAGTTTTACTAGTTTTTGAAAAACTAGTTAGAGATTCAAGTATCTCTTCACATGTAGACTTGGCGGGTGAGATCGGGTTGGGTGAGTCGTGGTAAATGAACTACTCTCACTTCCTCCGATCTTGCTGAACTGCAAGTTCCATCTCTCTATTATGGTTACTTAACCACGAGCAACACTCTGTAGGCTGATCGAAATGGCACACCCTACAAAGTTTCATCTCTTGAGTGGCATTGCCCGACATTATCAAAATCTCACAGAATCAAAAGAACAAGGAAACTATACCAAAACTCCACTTACAGCAAAACAAAAAAAAACAATAAAAGACACCACTAACTACTCTACTAACATGTCATGCTCAACTAATCTTTGAACTGAAAAGCATCCCCAGTAGCAGCACCAAAATTTTGACCCACCCTTGACATGCCCGTTGTTTGAAACACGAGTTGGGGGCCTTATTGGCCAAAATATGAGAGATTTATATTCTGCACCCGTTCTTACTGCTAAGCTACCAAGGGTAGTAAGCGGCAAGCCCTGGGTTTGTCCACAGGGATGCTAGGGCTCAAGTATTAATTAAAACACAACCTCGTGCTGGTCGTTAATCCACATGAGTGAAAAGAACAGCTAGTAGTGTAGATATGCAACTGGGAGGGGGTTTGGTATTTTCAACTAACAACTTCAAAGCTTGCAATTAACAAACGAGTAAACTATTTATGCTAGGCACTTAGAAACATGGTAGTTCTAATGATTCACTCCTCGATTCATTCACATATAGATATACAAAAGACCTATCATTGTGTTTACAACACGTGGTGTCACCGATGACATACACTTCCCCAACCCTGTCAAGGAAGGTGCGCTTATAACCCTCCATTGGTACCGCCATCATAATTAGGGGAATACAACGAGATCCGACCATCATTGAGGGTATGTTACTCCCCCATGCTATTACATCTTGGGCTTCCACCACAAATGCAACTACTCCTCCCGGGTCCTATATACGCTATGCCCAAGGTTCATAGGCACCTTATTTGTGATACTAGGGCTTCAACACAACACCTAGCTTGCTACTGTTCACTATCTCTACCCGCAACCTCTCGGACAATAGTTAAAGTCAGCTAAGACTGGTGCAACGAAAAATAGGTCAGAGAATTCTCAAATCCCCTGTGTGCACACCCACGGGAATGCATTCTCCCCTACCCATTCTAACATCCAGGTTTCTCTTTTCAAGGGGGCATCAATAATTGAACCATATATGAGTATATCCCAAAGTGGGTGCTTATATGTGGTGTACTACTTATGAATTTATAACATTCAAGAATAATCACAAGAATATCATAAACACAAAGATATGATGAATCTAATGAATCTCATAAATCATTTAGAACATACCAAGTGACAAAGAGAATCCCAAGCTAATCTAACTACCCCCAAGACATGGAATTAAAATATAGATTTGAATTCCACATCTTTGGGAAAAATCAAGAAGAAAAGAAATGAAAAGATTACTAAACCTACAAAAGGGATTCCTTCATTCTCTCCAAGCTGCCTCCTTTTCAAAATGTGTTTCCAAATATGTCCTCTATTTTTGAAGGAGTGGATTAGGATCATATATATAGTTGTAGGATATTGGGCCTAAAAATAGGCAAAAAGTAGCAAAACCCTAGGTTAGCCGCCAAGGTTTCACGGACCGGCAAGGATGCCATGGTCCGTGAAGCATGCATAGCCACGGGACGCCAGATCTGCCATGGTCCGTAAATGTTCATAGCTATGGCCTTTGGGATCTGGTGCGGTCTGTGAAGTTGGGATCATGCCATGGTCTGTGAAGGTTTTCATGGACTGCAAGCAGCATGTGGTTTTTGTTCAGAGTTTTCCCGCGGTCCGTGAAGGTTTTCACGGACCGCGATTAGCTTGTGGCTTCTGCTTTAAAATTTTGTCACGGACCATGAAGGATTTCACAGACCACTTTGAGCTTGTAGTCTTGTTCATGAGTCTTCTCATGGCCCGTGATAGTGTTCACAGACCGGCTCCGTACTTAGCCAAATTCTTCAACACTTCATCCCTTTGCTTCAC
The DNA here is from genome assembly GCA_037428765.1 of Rubia yunnanensis. NCBI lineage: Eukaryota > Viridiplantae > Streptophyta > Magnoliopsida > Gentianales > Rubiaceae > Rubia > Rubia yunnanensis. The sequence goes on from CM075067.1 coordinate 56,913,329, forward strand.
GACTCGGTGCTTTTGTCACGACCTAGTGCCTTGCCTTGTGAATGTCTCTTGCTGGTCCCGTGCAGGTCTTCATTGAACCTCACGATTCTTGTGTAGTGTGGGCCATGAAGATTGTCACGGGCCGCTGGTGCTTCGTTGGGTGAACTTCGTTTGCTTGTTATGGGTGAACTGTTAGTCCAAAACGGGAGTTCTAGTAGTCGATTTGCTTGTTATCCTCCTTGTTCTCTTCTAAAGCTCCCCACTCAAGATAAGGCTTCAACCTTTGCCATTAACCACCAGGTTTGTGCCATCCTTTTCGTCGTCACTGCTATTGCTCTGTGATAAAAAACCTTTGTCACTTCATATGAATCTTCCCACCTTGATCTTAATTTGCCAGAAAAGAAACGAAATCTAGAATAGTAGACGAGGGCTTTATGTCCCACAAAGAAATCCTTCTTTACTATCTTTTCATCATGTCAAGTTTTTGTCCTTCCCTTATTTATCTTTGCAAACAGATAGGCTACAAAGGAGAACATTTCAAATCAAGAAACCTTTGTCAAACAGATAGGTTTGTGCCATCCTTTTCGTCGTCACTGCTATTGCTCTGTGATAAAAAACCTTTGTCACTTCATATGAATCTTCCCACCTTGATCTTAATTTGCCAGAAAAGAAACGAAATCTAGAATAGTAGACGAGGGCTTTATGTCCCACAAAGAAATCCTTCTTTACTATCTTTTCATCATGTCAAGTTTTTGTCCTTCCCTTATTTATCTTTGCAAACAGATAGGCTACAAAGGAGAACATTTCAAATCAAGAAACCTTTGTCAAACAGATAGGTTTGTGCCATCCTTTTCGTCATCACTGCTATTGCTCTGTGATAAAAAACCTTTGTCACTTCATATGAATCTTCCCACCTTGATCTTAATTTGCCAGAAAAGAAACGAAATCTAGAATAGTAGACGAGGGCTTTATGTCCCACAAAGAAATCCTTCTTTACTATCTTTTCATCATGTCAAGTTTTTGTCCTTCCCTTATTTATCTTTGCAAACAGATAGGCTACAAAGGAGAACATTTCAAATCAAGACAATGCCTCTCAAATGATCAAATTTGAAAAGATTTCTCATGTTTCATTTACACTGATTATTGATGGGATGACCCTGGCATGTGCCCTTCAGGATGGTATGAAGTATTTGTTCCTGAATTCAGCGATTGATTGTGCGTCTATTATCTGTTACCGTGTCTCTACTAAGCAGCAAACTTTGGTAATATATAGTTAATCTTGTTTCCATGGTTGCCTTTAATTTTTATATCTGCTATACTTCTTTTCTTATATCAGGTGACAAGATTTAGTAAAAGAAAGAACCAAGAAAGATTTTGTAAACTCACGCCGCACCGAAGTCTTTGTGTTAAGGTTGCAGTTCTTTGATACAGATGGGAAGATGAAAGGTTAGCCAAGCTTACCTTGAAGTGAATTGATGTTTGTTGATGCCATTAGACCTCAACTTAAAGTTGGCCTTCAAAGTATACCTCAATGCTTCTTGTGTTGTCTCCTCTGATTGGATTTCGCAAATTGCTTTCTTGATTGGTTCACATATGTTGTAACCCGTTGAGGCGAAAAAGTGCACATTTCTTGTAAGGGTTAGTTACATACACGTTTAATTGTTTGTAGAGAATTGCAAGTGGTTGAGGGTTGAAAATTTCCATGCTATGCTTCATGATGTGAAACCTAGAAACAATTGCATTGGACCACTGGTTGTTCTTGGCCTTATGCATAACCCGACACCACTGGACAATTGGAAAGTTCCACCTACATTGCGAGTTCAGGTCTATATGTTTCTTTTTCAAATAAACTGTTACAGTTAAACTGTTCTTTTGTGAAATTTTTATTCAGCATTCTTCTTCGGCAAAGTCTTGGGAAAGACGGTCTTTCCATAGGCTTATGGAAATACGGGGTTTAATTAGAATAATAAAAGGTAAAAGGTCTTAGTTGCAATATTAAACTTTTAGTATGCAACATGTAGTAGTTATAAAATTTATAACCCGGTTCATGCAACCCGAAAATTTTATCTTCATTTCTTCTAATTTACACTTTAAACCTTGGTCTTTCCATAACTTATGGAAAGACCGTCTTTCAGGAGACGGACTCTTCTTCTTCTGTGCTTTTCAGTGTTATTTTGTAGGGAATTTATTCAAAATTACTCATGGTTATTCATTCTTGATCTCTTTGATTGTCAGGAGTACCCTTCGGGTGTCAAACTTGTGCCTACACAAAGTAGAACAGCAAAGCTTTTTCTCAGGACAAACTTGGTTATCTTTGAATCTGGAACCAACTCCAATAGTTGTGCCAATATTACCTTTGCTGCTCAGGGTGATGCCTTGATAGTAGATCCAGGATGCAGCTCTTCTTCACACAAAGAGGTATGGGACTAAATCAACCACGACCTTAGTCTTTGAGCACAGAGTTATCTGCTGTTTATAGCATGACTCCTAAGAAATAAAGAAAGTAATTTATTCTGGTATCTACGATTTTAAATATATTTTGACTTTAATTTCATGTACAACTATCTTTTGAGCATCAGGTTTCTGGTTGTAATTTCATAATCGGAAATATCAGATCCGGGAAAAGAGAATACTGGCAGACGAAAGAGTGAACCTAAAGATAGATTACAGTCATCTTTGGACTTCTGTGTTAATGCAGCAAAATATAATTCCTTCACAGGGAGTCTGCAGTCATATGAAAGAAAAATGTGGAGTTACTACTTTGGATCTAAGACAACAAAAGCTTATACCTGGATAGGACCTGCTCATAGCCATATGTTGGTATGCCTTGAATATGTATTAGCCGCTTCGACAGGTTGGTACGGGGGTCTCGCTGTTCTGGTTTGAGCCAGATTGTTTCTGGGTCCAAAGCCGTTAGGGTTTAAGGTGGAGAGGACTATATATATAGTGCCTCGTCTTTTATTGTAACCTGTAAGAGATAGGATTGGTAGAGAGTAGGAAATCTGTAATTCTGGTCTTTCTCTCTAGTGGAATCCGATCTTGGTCGGCCGTGGATGTAGCCAATTGGTGAACCATGTAAAATCTCAGTGTCTTGTTTTTCGCTTTATTTTCTTTGCTTGTTCTTTCTCGGGTATTCCTCACAACAAACTGGTATCAGAGCTTCTGGTTAGATCCGCGGTGGGTCTATCGGATTTTTTGGGTTTATCAGATCTGGGGTGGTCGGATCTCTAATCTGATCGGAGAGAAAGATGGCTGCGCTGAACGTGAAGGTAGACAAGTTTACCGGGAGGAACAACTTCAGTTTATGGCAGATCAAGATGCGAGCTTTGTTGAAGCAACAAGGGTTGTGGATGCCGCTGACGAAGGGGTTCTCGGTCGTTGGCACTTCGGACATGGTGGGTCTGGAAGAAAAGGCGCATTCTACAATTATGCCGTGTCTAGCGGATGAAGTCATCACTGAGATCTCGGATCAAGAGACTGCTGCGGAGCTGTGGTTGAAGTTGGAGAGCTTGTACACGACGAAGTCTCTGACAAACAAATTGCTTCTGAAACAACGTCTATTCGGTCTCCGAATGCAGGAAGGTACGCAACTCAGAGATCATCTAGAGCAATTGAATACTTTGTTATTAGAACTGCGAAATATAGATGTGGAAATTGATGATGAGGATGCTGCTTTGATATTGTTAGTATCTCTACCGCTTTCATATGAGAACTTTGTTCAGTCATTTATTGTCGGGAAAGATTCTGTGTCTTTGGAGGAAGTTAGATCCTCTCTTCATAGCAGGGAGTTGCGTCATAGTGCTAGCAGTTCAGGAACAGATAATCAGGTATCTGGTTTGTTTACTAGTTGCGATAAGGGAAAGGGAAATGGCGGAAAGAAAAGAGGTAAGAAGTCAAAGGTTCCCAAGCCCGGTTATATCTGTAGGTACTGTAAGGAGAAGGGACATTGGAAAAATGAGTGTCCAAAGAAGTTGATGATGAGGCAATCAGGAAACAAATCGGGTTCTGCTGCTCTAGTGGAAGGAGACGTTGATTCAGAAGAGGATATTGCTCTGGTTGCTGCTGGACACACTCATCACTCCGATGTGTGGTTCCTAGATTCTGGGGCATCCTACCACATTTTTCCAAGGAGAGAGTGGTTTTCAACTTATAAGCAGGCAGGGGGTAGCATTACTACGACTAACGGTACTGTCTGTGAGGTAGTTGAGACAGGTTCGATCAAGATCAGGACACATGATGGTAGTTTCTGTACTTTGAACGAGGTTAGACACGTTCCATCGATGACGAAGAATTTGATTTCTCTTAGTCTGCTAGATAGAAAGGGTTTTGTCTATTCAGGGAAAGATGGAGCTCTAAGTGTCTGCAAGGGTTCTAAGCTGGTTCTGAAAGGTCTTCTGCATGGTACTTTGTATCTTCTACAAGGTTCCACGGTTATGGATTCGGCAAATGTTGCATCGTCAGAGGTTCACCATGAGAATATGACTAAGTTATGGCACATGAGGCTTGGTCACATGGGTGAAAGAGGGATGCAAATTCTGTCGAGGGATGCAGATTCTGTCGAGGGATGATCTTCTTGGTGGCCACAAGGTCAAGGGTTTGGAGTTCTGTGTGTCTTTGTGAAACTACACCGTAGCAAGTTTCCAAAGGCTATTCATAGAACGAAAGGCACGCTAGATTATATCCACTTTGATTGTTGGGGGCCATCCCGAGTTGAGTCGTTGGGAGGGCACAGGTACTTTGTGTCTTTGATTGATGACTACTCCAGAATGACTTTGGTTATCATGATGAAACATAAAAGTGAAGCCTTCATGAAGTTCAAGCAGTGGAAAGCTCTGGTGGAGAACCAAACATGGAAGAAGATCAAGAGGCTGCAAACTGATAATGGTCTGGAATTCTGCTCGTTTGGGTTTGATCAGTTTTGTAGGGATGAAGGGATTGTCCGACATCATACAGTCAGGAATACACCACAGCAGAATGGTGTAGCTGAGCGGATGAATCAGACATTGCTGGCGAGAGCGAGGTGCATGCTCTCGAATGCTGGGTTAGATAGAATATTTTGGGCAGAGGCAGTGAGTACAGCGTGCTACTTGATCAATCGTGGACCTCATACGGGCATACAGTGTAAGACACCTATTGAGGTATGGTCGGGTAGAGTTGCTGATTACTCTAATCTGAAAGCTTTTGGTTGTACGGCTTATTATCATGTGAGTGATGGTAAGTTAGAGCCCCGAGCCAAGAAGGGGGTTTTTGTGGGCTATGGAGATGGAGTCAAGGGATCAAGGACTTGGTCTCCATCCGAGAAGAGGGTTGTTCTGAGTAGGGATGTTGTCTTTGATGAAAACTCTTTGCTTAGATCCATGGTGAAGTCCACATCTACAACAGAAGTTGGTAGCATTGATAAACAGGTGAAGCTTCAAGTCACTCAAGGTGAGAGTGGTTTGAAGGAACTTGAAGGAGATCAAGAGCTACAGACAGAAAGTGAGTTGCCAGAGCTTCCACCATCAGATCATCAACCATCAGGAGCTACAGTTCATTTCTTAGCTAAAGATCGACCAAAGAGGGTTGGAGTTGGTCCACCCAAGAGGTATGGGTTTGAGGATCTGGTGGGTTATGCACTACAGGTTGCTGAGGAGGTGGATACTCATGAGCCATCCACATACAGAGAAGCCATTTCAGGTACTGATGCTGACAAATAGTTTGTAGCAATGGGAGATGAGATGGAGTCCCTCCAGAAGAATCAGACATGGGATTTGGTTCAATAGCCTCAAGGGAGAAAGGTTATCACTTGCAAATGGGTTTTCAAGAAAAAGGAAGGGATATCACCTACACAGGGAGTCGAGTACAAGGCTAGAGTTGTTGCTAGAGGTTTCAGTCAGAGAGAGGGAGTAGATTACAATGAGATTTTCTCACCAGTGGTCAGACACACTTCCATCAGGGTGTTGCTAGCTATAGTGACACATCAGGATTTGGAGCTTGAATAACTTGATGTGAAGACCGCTTTTCTACATGGAGAGTTGGAGGAAGAGATATACATGACTCAGCCAAATGGTTTCCAAGTTCCTGGAAAGGAAAAGTATGTTTGCAAGTTGAAGAAGTCTTTATATGGGCTTAAGCAGTCTCCGAGGCAGTGGTACAAGAGATTTGACAGCTACATGCTTGAGTTAGGCTACACAAGGAGTTCATATGATTGTTGTGTCTACTATAGCAAGTTAAGAGATGAGTCATTCATTTATCTGGTGCTTTATGTAGATGACATGTTGATAGCCTCAAAGAGTAAGCATGAGGTTCAGAAGCTGAAGGGTCTTCTTAGTGCTGAGTTTGAGATGAAGGATTTGGGTGCAGCTTGGAAAATACTAGGAATGGAGATTCTCAGAGATAGAGGTCAGAGGAAGCTTTTCTTGACACAGAAAGGCTACATTCAGAAGGTGTTGGCTAGGTTTGGCATGTCTTCAGCCAAGCCTATTGACACTCCTAGTGTTGCAAATATCCATCTCACTTCCATGTTTGCTCCTCAGTCAGAAGAGGAGAAGGAGTATATGTCTCGAGTTCCGTATGCTAGCACTGTGGGGAGCTTGATGTATGCTATGGTGTGTACGAGGCCAGACTTAGCACATGCGGTCAGTGTTGTGAGCAGGTTCATGGGGCAACCAGGTAGAGAACATTGGCAAGCAGTGAAGAGGATCTTTAGGTACCTTAGAGGTACGTCTGATGTGGGTCTCATTTACGGGGGTGATACTGAGTGCCTGGTTACGGGTTATTCTGATTCTGATTATGCTGGGGATGTTGACACGAGGAGATCTATGACCGGCTATGTCTTTACCTTGGGTGGTTCTGCTGTTAGCTGGAAGGCTACTTTGCAACCTACATTGACTTTGTCTACTACGGAAGCAGAGTACATGGCTCTGACGGAGGCTGCGAAAGAAGGTATATGGCTGAAGGGGCTAGTCAGTCTACTGTGTATTGTGATAGCTTGAGTGCTATCTGCTTAGCCAAGGATCAGGTCCATCATGAGAGGACCAAACACATTGATGTCAGATATCATTTCATGAGGAGTGAGAGGAGAATCAGGGTGAAGAAAGTGGGAATTGTTGATAATCCTGCTGATATGTTCACCGAGCCTGTTCCACATAGCATGTGTCAACACTGTTTGGACTTGCTTAACACCAGAGATCAGTAGTTGCCCGGTGGGGTAGTCCCAGGAGTAGAGGGATAAGTCTGCTCATCTGGCACTGTAATGGTGCGTCTGGAGTTTCTGCTTTGAGGATTCAAGTCAAGGTGGAGATTTGTTGGTATGCCTTGAATATGTCTTAGCCGCTTCGACAGGTTGGTACGGGGGTCTCGCTGTTCTGGTTTGGGCCAGATTATTTCTGGGCCCAAAGCCGTTAGGGTTTAAGGTAGAGAGGACTATATATATAGTGCCTCGTCTTTTATTGTAACCTGTAAGAGAAAGGATTGGTAGAGAGTAGGAAATCTGTAATTCTGGCCTTTCTCTCTAGTGGAATCCGATCTTGGTCGGCCGTGGATGTAGCCAATTGGTAAACCACGTAAAATCTCAGTGTCTTGTTTTTCGCTTTATTTTCTTTGCTTGTTCTTTCTCGGGTATTCCGCCCAACACCATATTTCTGAAAAATATACACTATCTTCTTATTGATATGATATTTCTACCATATCATTTTAAAATGTGCACATGAGATAATAAAAGGGAAATAGTATCTATTAAATACAATCATTCAACATAATATGTGGAACATGATGCATGTTATTCCCTAAAATTTAGCATTTACATTTCACTTGCCATTCTTACTGCAACTATTTAGATTTCTGATTCTGATTTTCTTGTGCGTGCATGATCATCCATTATACTGATGCCTCCATCTTAAGCTTGGGGAAACTGTTGCAGCTTGCCCAAAATGTTGGTGGTTTTTGTTACTCGTCACCACAATGATCACATTGATGGTAAGTAATAATTATTCAATTTGTCCATGATTGAATTAAATTGGAAGGATCATGCTGTAGGATTTTTTTTTTTGAATGAAACCATCCGGAGATGGAGGGGAATTTTCTTTGGCCCCCCTAAACCATTAAAATGAACATTCACAAAATACAGGTAGCCATCGCTAAGTTTGGATCGTATGAGATACATATGAGAGTTGAAACACCCTCGAACCAACCCTAGTTGATTCCAAAAGAATAGTACTAACCTATGTTAGTGTGCAGAAAAAAGGAGTAGACTTGCTAAGAATTGAAAATCTATACTGGCCTGAAACAGCCTACTATTTCGAGGGGTCGAAAACACCCCTCGAGGTCTCGAGGCAATACCGGCCTTCGGGGTCTCGAACTGCGAGGAAAAACCTCGAGGGCTCGAACCACCCGTCGAGGTCTCGAAAACACTTTATCAGCCGTAATCTGCCACAGCCCCTGGAGGACTCAAACCGCAAATCTGTCACAGCCCATTTAGGATACGATCCACCATTTGCGAGGTCTCGGAAAAACACCTCGAGGTCCCAAACCACCCCTCGAGGCCTCGAACCATCTCTCGGGGTCTCGAAACACCCCTCGAGGTCTCGAACCGCCGAAAAAACACTCCTCGATCCACCATGTGTGAGGTTTCGATGTCTCGAAACCCTTTAGGTCCCAAAACCCTTTAGTTCCCGAAACCACCCCTCGAGGTCACGAAACCCCTCGAGGTCTCGAACCATCTATCAGCCAAAATCTATGCACTAGGTTTCTGTGTTCACCCAATAATTTTAGCTCCGTACCCTCGAACAATTTAGTGATCGTATAAAACGAAGCACAATTTAGTCAAAAGGTGGAGCTAGAATTAAAAAGTGAGCTGGAAAGGAGAAACTCCTGAGCCGGAAATTGATCTTTGGCATTCATCATAAGGAACAGATGTGGCAATATGGAAACTAGTTGGAAAGAAGTTGAGTGTAGAAATATCTTCTGTATGAAAAACAAGTAAATAAGTAGCATCCATTCAAAAGGTGGAGCAAAAAATTAAGGATTGAGTTGGAGATGAGAACTTCCTGAGCCGGAAATTGATCTTTGGAATGTAGTCCCAGCAAAGCTCATCATGGTCAGCATCCTGGATCCTCTCAGCTTGAATAGATCTTCTCAGTCATGGTGAACTTGAAAGGATCTTCTTAGTCAGAGGTGTGCACCTGTCAGAAAACAAGTAAGATCAGTAGCATCCGTTCAAGTTGCAATTTTGATAGTAGGTACACCAATCTGATCAAGTCTAATCAGTTCTTGTACAGTGTTAGATAGGGAACTAAAAGATAGGTTTGAACAAGATTGAGCTTGGAGGCATGGTTTTGCTATGCTATTAGCAACTTGGTTAGCTTGTCTATATACATACGTTAGGGTAATATCATTCAGAAGAAGGTTAATGTCATCAGCCAACTGGAACAATGTCCAATGAGCAGTGGATGGGTTCAGAACAAAGGAGACTGCATTAAGACAATCAGATTCAATACAGATAGGAACTGAATAGCATGCAACTAGCAGCCTTTGAAGAGCAAATAAAATTGCCCTAAGTTCTGCTTCTAGAGGAGTTTCAGCATTTGTATACTTCCTGTGTGCATCAATGAAACCACCTCTATTATCTCTGATGATCATATCAAGCCCACACTTTTTAGAAAGACCACACCATGCAGCATCAACTTTAAAACCTATGCACGGTTTAGACCAAGCAATTTAAAATTTTTTTGGCTTAGGGGCAGATTTGATTAGAGGAAGAAAGGAGTGATCTGCAATACCCAAGTAAAAAACAGAAGAAACATAAACATGTTTAGCACTGAAAGGATAGAAGATCTGATCCCTGATCTGTGAAACAACAAAGCTGGTCAGTGGAGGCACATTGTCATACAGATATTTATTCCTGACCTTCCAGAGGTTCCAGCAAGTTATTGAAGGTGCTAATTTAATGATCAAGGAATGTAAAGAGCCGAGGCCAGAATATGTGAGGTAGCATGACAGTCTTTCCCATATGGATGGGAAAATTCTATCCCTAATACCCATAAACTCATGCACTGTCTTCCAAATGTGAATGGTAAAAGGACAGGAATTAAACAAATGATCTAGAGATTCCTCATGCTGATAGCACATACAACATCTTGAAGGCATACAAAAACTCATCTTTTTCAAAACATTATCTAACGGGAGGAAAGAGTTAATCAATCTCCACATAAAAACTGAGACTTTCTTCTGAACCCTTGGATTCCAGAGGTGCTGAATTGAGGCAATATTACCTCTTTGTGATCTGAGCAATTGATATGTAGAGTGAAGGGAGAATCTTCCCTTTTTGTCAGGTTTCCATATTAACCTATCCTGTCTGTGTGGAGAGAGTGTTACACCCTGCAAAAGAGAGACAACATTAGGTGAGAGAAAAGGGGAGATTTTAAGAATAAGAGTGTCCTTGTGAAAGATGAAATTAGCCACTGTACAGTCAGTTGGAATGTCAATAAGACTCTGGTCACACAGATCCATAATAGGACATAAGTCCAGCCAGTTGGATGACCAGAAATTACATGAACCTGTACCAACTATCACTCTAGAATGAGACTCAGCCCATGCATTAACATAGCAAATTCTTTTCCAATTTGATGAGGTTCTAAAGGAGGGTGGCAGAGAAGCAATAAAATGGGTCCATGGGGCATCAGCAATTTGATATTTCCACCACAATTTTACTGAGCAGGTGGTAATGATGGTGGGAATTGATCTAAAACCTAGGCCATTTTGGTTAATGGGATAGCAGAGAGCATCCCATTTCCTCCATGCCCTTTTAGGTTTCAGATCATGCACCCCCCAGAAAAATCTACTCAGTTTTCTCTCCACGGTGTGAATAATCTCCTTTGAAGGTTTAAGAACAGACCAAATATGCCGTGGAGTAGAATAAATACATGACTGAATGAGAGTGATTTTCCCCCAGTTGAAAGCCACTTATTTTTCCAACTATTTAACCTAGAATCAATCTGTTCCATTAATGGTTGGAAAAATATTTTTTTTGCAAAGCCATGGAAGATGGGGACACCTAAGTATTTAAAAGGAAGTTTACCAATTTTCATGCCAAGAATTGTCCTAACAGAGGTAATTTGATGAACAGAAGCATGCCTACTAATGAAAATATCACTCTTGTTGTAGTTTATCTTTTGGCCAGTAGTATCCTCAAACTTAGATAAGAAGGCTTTAAACCTATTCAAAGTTTGAGTATTGGCTTTGAGAAAATCACTGTATTATCTGCATAAGAGAGGTGAGAGGTTTGAAGAGCCTGACCAGATAAATCATAGTAGGCTAGCTTACCATTTTGAAAAATAAAAGCTAAGCTCCTGCTAAATGCTTCTGAAAAACTATTGAACAAGAAAGGAGAGAGATGATCACCTTGTTTAAGACCTCTTGATGCTTGGAAAAAACCCACAGGCTTACCATTTATTAGAATTGAGAACCATGACTGTGATAGATTCTTCATAATACTAAAAATGAATTTAGCATGGAAACCAAATTTAGCTAGCACACAATATACAAAGGACCACTTAACTCTATCAAATGCTTTCCTGAGGTCTAGTTTAACAATACAATTAGGAGTTCTATTTTTCCTGTGCAAGAATCTGACCATTTCTTGAAGGTAGAGAACATTATCAGAGACATCTCTACCTTTAAGAAAGGCAGTTTGCTGTGGAGAGATAATCCTGGGCATAAGGGGTTTAAGTCTTTCCATAAGCACCTTAGAGCAGATTTTATTCACAACATTAGAAAGACTTATTGGCCTATAATCATCGAAAGACACGGGAATATCCTTTTTAGGGATAATTGTGATCCAAGTGCTGCCGATACCCCTAGGAATGTTGCTGCTAGATAAAAAATCATGTACTGCAGACAATAAATCATTGGCAATGACATCCCATGATTTGATATAGAAAATGGGAGTGAATCCATCAGGACCAGGAGTTCCATTTCTGTTAAGGCTAAAAACTATTTCTTTAAGCTCAGAAAGTACAACAGGTTGTAGCAATTTAGCATTGTCTTCACTGTTGATCAATTTCGGGATTTGGCTTAAGAAATGAGATTGAAACAGGTTGCTATCAGGGGTACTATCTTCGGTTAAGAGATCCTTGTAATAGTTAATGGCTTCATTCTCAATATCTTGCATGTTATCTAGTCATTGGTTATTACTGCTCTTAATTTTTGTGATGCCAAGCCTACTTTTTCTTTCTTTGACAGGGTTATGAAAGAATTTGGTATTACTGTCCCCTTCCTTTAGCCATTTTACCCTAGCCTTACGTTTCCAAAAATTCTTTTGCTCTGTGAGAGCTTTGACCAGCCTAGCCTTAGCTTCTTTTACTCTAACCAGGTTTTCAATGGAAGCATTTATATCATATTCAGATTCATGGAAACCTAGAACTGATTCAGCCTTAATCACATTCTCATGGACATTACCGAAGTGGTCCCTATTTCAAATTTTAAGCTCCTTCTTCAGTCTTATTAATTTAAGAAAAAAGCCAAGCATTCCTGTTTCACGGATAGGAAGATTTCAGTTCTGTTTGATAACACCCCCTGAATTCTTTCCTTTTATACCAAGTATTCAAAAATCTAAAAGGCCTAGGGACAGATTGAATATCACTGCCAAAGGAAAGAATCATAGGATTGTGGTAAGAAGAAGCTCTATTTAAAACTTGAACAGAAGAATCAGGAAAAGTGGATGACCATGATGATGTACAGAGACCTCTATCTAACCTTTGTCTAGTAGGGTTCCTAAGTCTGTTGTTGCTCCAAGTAAAAAAATTCCCAACAATGTTTATTTCATCCAGTGCCATTACATTAATAAACTCATTAAAGTCCTTCATACTACCAAGTTTGGGAGTAGAAGGACCTTTGTATTCGTTTATAGATGTAATAGCATTGAAATCTCCAATAAAAATTGACTCAGAGTGAACAAAAGACCTAAAGTCAGACCATAGATCTTTCCTACCATTTCTAGTTCTCAGACCATAAACAAAAAATGCATCCATACTTTTATTGAGAGTCAAAGAGTTCAAAGTTACAGCTAGAAACTGAAGATTATCAGCTTTAACAGATAATGACAAGCTGGTATTCCAAAAAAGCCAAATCTGTCCATTACTGGCATACATGCAATTGTCATAATGAAGTAGCTGTCTATAATGTTCGCATTGCATGTTATCATGTTTAGGTTCAATAATGCAGAGAAGTTCAAAGTTGTGCCTAGTGATTAGATTAGAAAGTCTAAGCATAGAAATGTTCATTCCTCTGAGATTCCAAACCAGGAATTTTATTTTTATAGTTGTGCTATTCATAGAGAAACATCATTAGTGCCTTTTGATCTAGTCATGATAGTATTTAACTGAGTTAAATAGGTCTCATTAGCTGAAGTGCTAGATTTTCCGTGCTTGTCTAATTTAGCAGGTTTCCTAGACTTAGAGGACTTTATCTGGTTCTTTGTGGGACTTACCTGTGCCACATGGTGGGGCATATCTTGAGGAGGATTTAAAACAGGGATTTCTGGAACCTCAGTACTGGGAGCCGGACCCTCAGCACTGGTAGCAGGAGCCTCAGAGACTGATTCAGAAACTTCCACAGGGTTTTCAGGTTCAGCCAAGAGAAGGAACCTATTTTTTTTGGATCTCTGCTGAGAGAAGATAAAATTTTTAGCAGCCAAAATTGTATTCAAAGGAGAGAAAGTCTTACCTCTTTTGGCCGGGGTGTCATCCCTAGCAGATGCTTTCTTACTGTTAAAGTGTGGTGGTGCAGAGGAGGAGGAATTGCCAGCATAGGTTTTGGGGTGAAGGTCCTGAGTGGGGGAAATTTGTTGTTGTGTAGGTGTGCCAGAGTGCTGGAGATGGAATCCAGATGAAGTTTCTGCTAGAGAGACCACCACAGGGGCCTTTGACTGAGAATCTTCATTGATTTCTTCTTGTTGAGAGGTTTCTTCTTGTTCCGTGATGTCCACAATTTCAGGAACATCCATAGAAAGATATACATCATTCACAAACTTAATAGGAGGTTCTGGTTCCCCATTATCCTCAGTGATGACTTCGGTGACCTTAGTGACCTCATTGACTTTAGTAACCTCCTCAATAACTCCATCTTCAGTGTTTACAGCCTTATTATCAACCATCAGGTCATCAGTAAGTGCTACTTTTGTTTTTGGCACATATTTGGATTTATGATCCTTTTCCTGGTACTTAATTGTCTGAACCTTGTCTTGAGCAGAAACTCCAGATGAGCCAGCATTCAAAACAGGAGGAACCACATCCTTTCCATTTTTATGTAGCATAGTGGCATCAGTGGTAGGATGAACTTTCTTAAAAGGTCTACTTCTCTTAAGTTTAGGGTGGAGATGTACACATTGATTATCATCATGACCTATGGATTTACAGTGGTAGCAGTACAGTGGAAGCTCTTCAAATTCCAGAGGGAGTTTCATCACATTATATTCTACCCCGTTCTCCTCTATTCCTACTCTAATGAAGGTAGGCTATTTTTTCTTAAGATCTATTTCCACACATAGCTTGACAGCAGATGGCCTAGATAGAGCCTCAGTAGCAGCATCCATTTTTATGAAATTACCAATTTGATTGCCCATCGACTTTATCATTGCAGTATTGTAGAAAAACACAGGTACGTAAGGGATAGTAACCCATACCGGAACGATTAAGGATTCTGCTTCTGGAGAAAAATCCATTGTCCATTTCAGCACTTTTATATGATCACCAAGGAAAATCCAATGGCCTTTTAGCCAGAAACGCTGGTAGTCTTCTTTTTCTTGGAATCGTATCAGGACATGTCTGAAATCAATCGAGCCGATTTGAAAGCTACCTTTGAAACCGACAGATTGAAACGCCTCATTTAGCTTGACTATCGGTGGCTTGCCTCTTGCAAATTTGCCAACGAGGGCATTTTCATAGTGTGATGCGAGGATTTTGGCTTCTTTGCGCGTGACAAGGCAAGCTATATCTCCTTTATATAGCGTCTTAGGGACAATTTCAAGATTGGAGGGAAGGTTAGCATGCAGTGGAGGGGGGCGGTTTGCTAGGGCCTGGAGAAAGGTTTTGCTCGCCGCATTGCCGCCGCGGGCAGGCAGATGTGCCGCCATAAGAAAAGGGGGGGATCTGTCCGTTTATGACCGTTATTGTCAGATAACGGTATGAAAGAAGAGGAAAAAAGTTTTTTGTCGCGGCCGGCTGGTCAGTGGCCTTCTCAGTCGCTCAGATGTTCACAGTTGGGTTTGCCGTTAACGGTGGCAATAGCCGTTACCGGCAAGGACAGAAGGTGGAAGAGAGAGAAGAGAGTGTATTTTACGGGTGCGTGAAATATTAGTCGAACGCTGTAGGATCAGCTCAATCATTTTGTGCTTCTTTCAGACTTCTCTTTTCATGATGACCATTTCGGTTTGACAATGAAAATCTACAAGTTCCGCCACCATACATTAAAGCATGTTTATAGTTTGGTGGCTGTGCAAATGCTTATTCTGGCTCAAGGAGAATAAAATAGAAGACTAATTTCTCCATTAATTAAATTGTTTGTTCTAGATCATTTGAGAATTAGAGATCAGGAGTCTGTATGTATGTATCTATTTGCTTTTTAACTTCCATCGCCTGTTTAAATAAAAGTAATTGATGACAAACATGCTTATGCGAAAATCATAAATATCTAGCGAATAGCACTGCATAATAGGATAGGATTTGATTTCTTGATAATTTTACACGTATAAGTGAACCAAAAACAATGGTTTTGTATATGGAACCATCGCATACCTTAGGTCCTTCAAATGGTAATTTAGTTTGGTTCATGTCAACAATGAACTCATACATTGATCTACTTTGGTATCATCATGGAATAATGCATGAATTTTCTCATCTTCGGATCTGATTTACTCCTTCAGTTACTAATCTTTGCTCGGGTGAAAGATGTATATCTTGTTTGCCACTCTTTCTTGTTTATGTGATCTAAGTATGCTTATAGGATAGGACCCTTTGTGTTTGAGATAGGTAGAAGATTTACTCAAGAACTACGAGAGCTTGTGCACACTTCGCGTCAGGATGCCCGTCTCAGCCGATTTGAACAATCCTCTCAATTTCATCACGAAGATCACCAGATAATCTCCATTGGAGTATATGGTTTGCTCTTCATAGACAGGCTTTGATGATTACAGTTTGTGCATTCACTATTGTTGCATTTGTATTGATTTGATTACAAATAAATGAGTTTAATTATCATGATTTAAGAATTACAATTATTCAAACAGTTTATTGGATTCAAGTCTGGATTTAAAATGATAATTTTTCTCCTTATTATTACCATTTGTTTCTCCCTTCCTAAAAAACTGCTTGAGACTCTCTTCTACTGTCTCTTCATCGGAATCTCGACCCATTAGCTGACGACAGCAATAGCTATCCGAGGCTACGACAGCATTGAAGATGAGGTTGGAGCATTTAATGAGCTTGTTTAGAAACTACTACTGGTGCATGGTCGCTTCCCTAAAGAAGAGTCATGAAGCTGATGAACCTGACTTACTCACTTAATTGAGCAAGAGAAAACCCAAGAAATAGTATCCAA
Source organism: Rubia yunnanensis (assembly GCA_037428765.1). NCBI lineage: Eukaryota > Viridiplantae > Streptophyta > Magnoliopsida > Gentianales > Rubiaceae > Rubia > Rubia yunnanensis. Next base: position 56,929,880 of record CM075067.1, read on the forward strand.
ACTTAATACCAACGAAATACTGAATCGTCCGGGCTAAACTGCACAAAGTGCAGTGCATTGTGTCTAGTTTTACATATCAAACATACAAGCAAGAATCATGTTCAATCAATGGTTCTTACACAGAGTACCAGAAAGGTTGTGCATTGTCTAGTTTTACATATCAATCATAAAGGCAAGAATCAATGGTTCTAACACAGAGTACCAGAAAGGCTGTTTGTTCGAAGATGTAAAACCTCCAACTCTCTCAAACTACCAAGCGTACAAGGAATTGAACCAGTAAGATAATTGTCTCAATGAATTAAGTGCACCAAGTTTGTTAAATTACCTAATGTAGTAGGAATAAAACCAGTAAGCTGATTATCGAACAATGCCAGATCCTCAATGAACTTGAGATGGCCTAGCTCCTTGGGGATCGAGCCACTGAGTTCATTCTCGTGTATGTCCAGACCTGTAAGTGCTGTCATTTCCCCCATTTCAGGAGGGATGAAACCTGAAAATTGGTTCATGCCAAGACCTTACTCTCTCAAATTGGTAAGGTTACTTATTGATGTAGGGATTGGGCCACTGCCATCCATGTAAAGATACTGAAGTTTAGTCAATCTCCCCAACTCAAGAGGAATAGGAGCGGATAACCTGTTGGCGCTTAGCTCCAAGTACACCAAGTTACTCAATTTCCCCATCTCAGGAGGAATAGGACCAAAAAGCCTGTTCGAATCAAGATCTAAGTCTGACAATTTCATCAGTTCCCCCATCTCAATAGGAATAGGACCCGAAAGAATATTCTTCAATTTTGCAATCTCAGGAGGAATAGGACCAGAGAGGTTATTCTCACAGAGAGACAACTGTTTCAGGTTTTTCAAATTACCCAAAGAAGCAGGAATGGATCCCTCAAGATGGTTATTACACAGAACTAGATCAGTTAAGGAGTTCAGTTGTCCTATCTCCGCTGGTATGGAGCCACTCTGCTGGTTTCCAGAAAGGTGTGGAGATTGGAGATTTTTCAACAGGCTTATTTCTCTTGGGATGGAGCCATTGAGGTTGTTATCATTAAGGTAGAGTGTGTCCAGATTTCCTAACAGCCCAACTTCAGGTGGGATTGCATCAAACAACAGATTCTGCTGCAAATCAAGAAAAATGAGGTTGGAGAGGTTACCTATACTTGGAGGTATGCTGCCAGAAAGCTGATTCATGCTCAAATCAAGATACTCGAGTCCATGGAGAGAAAAAATCGGAAACCTTTCTATTGTACCAATGATTGTTGAGTTTGAGAGGTTCAACCTGCTCACACTTCCATCAACGCATGAAACGCCGTACCAATCGCAAGGGTTAGTGCTTGCCGAGGATGAAGGCTGGAGAAACCATGAAGCTAGGAGAGCGTTATTTGGATTCTTGAAGCTGGATTTCCAATTTACCAGGGCAGCTGCCTCTTGAGCAGAAGCTGAAGCTCCTTGGACACAAAATAGTAAAACAAAAACTGGTGGAACCAAGTGAAACATCAGGTGTTCCATTCAACTCGAAGAAATAATGAACTATGATTGATGAAGACATAATTTCTGATCGAGTGAGTGATCCTCTCACCCTTTGTCTAATCCTAACGACAATATTGTTGACTTGCTGTGCTTATCTGTAAGGTCAACTTTCAATTCACCGTTGCATATTTATCTACTTGGTAGATAACTGGAACAATGATAGTACAGGTACATCGGTTTGCATATTTTACACGAAATACTAAATTAACAATGGATGAGCGACTCATTAAGGATCAAACATACATAAAAGGAAGACCGTGTATTTTAAACATTACGAAATCGAGATGAAGTAGACTTTTACCCATCGGAAGTAAAAAAGGAAAATTAGAACAAAATTTCGCCCTCCTGCATGTACTAGAAAATAATTCCAACGTAAACTCAAAATAAAAATAAAATAAAGTCTTTGTTTTACATAGATAATAGTTAAATGGGTCAATTTATAATAGGAAAGTCTCAGGAAAGGCGGTTGTCCATAAGCTTATGGACATGCAAGAGACATTCTTGCAATTAATAAAAAAAAAATAGACCATGGCCAAGCCAAATGGACCAAATCCTTCATGCAAAAATGGTCGATGTGGAAGCTCCAACGTTGTCATTGCCAATTCATATGAATTCTCCATGAGCCGTACTTATCGCCGTTCCATGAGCCGTACTTATCTTCGTCCCTCCAGCAAATCCACCCCAATCCCATGAGGTTTTCAAGAGGACACATGACCATTCAAAGCTTCTAATTCCAGTGTGGGAGTTGAATCAGAGCAAGGATGAGCTGGGTGCTAACTCCAGCAGAGCTGAAACCACCAGCAATGACGGCGGCACTAGTGGAGGAGTTGAGGAGGGTGAAACTAAGAGCTTGGATGAACATGTCAGAGATTGGGTCTGCGGAAGGGTTGATGCATGCGCTTCGGAGAATAGATGTTACCTTCTATTTCTACCTCCCGCAAGCAGATCTACTCGTGGATCCGCTTCACCCCCGTCGTCCCCCACCGCACTAGTCCCCCACCGCTTCACCTCCGCCAGAATTTTGACCCTGAAAAATAGGCGAATCCGTCGATTGTTGCGCTTTTCAAGAAACTTTTTGGATTGGATACCGGTGCTTGTGGAAATGAGGAAGTAGCCCCTGACGGCACGTAGTCACGCAGTGATTCAGTTCCACAGATATAAACACGTGATGTTGATTTTAGTATACTTTTTTTGCTGGAGACTTTGTAGTTTTCTTGCTGAAATTTGGTTTTACCAAATTTTTCTAATCCTTATTAGTATGTTCCAACATGACCTATCTAACCAAGTATGCAATAAATTAAAGCATTAACGACACAAGACTTGGTTACGCAGTTCGGTGAAATCCACTTACATCTGATCGGCCTGACTCAATTCAGAATGAATCCACTAATTAGAAAGATATAGTACAAAGTACACCATACAGAATACTTATCTTTACTAACTATAACGTGTGAATTCTGCAAGCTCCCCTTGCTACAGATCCGCCTTGATTAGACTCCCTCTGACCTCGAAACTCATCAACGCTGGATCTCCTCCTCCGGAGGAATTAAGGTATACGATTATGAACTTTGAACAGCAGGTCAAGTATGTTGGAACATAGAATTCTGGCTCTTTGCAATTCTCTCAAAAGATTAAAAATCTGTGTGCAGATTTTTCTCTATTAAATCTGTGTACAATGCAGCCGTGATTGTCCCCTTTTATATCCATGAGCACATTGGAATACTCCTTGATTGTCTCCACAATATTTCCATTCCAAATCTGCTTCTTGAAGCATATCAAAATCCCCATAAATAAAGGATTTTCCTTATCACCATATATCCCATATATTCGCAGATCTCATCTCCATATGTGTAGGGATTTTCCTTATCACCATATATCCCATATATTCGCAAATCTCATCTCCATATATGTAGGGATTTTCCATAAATCAACTGTGCTTCCATACGCCTAATATATGGTAGAATATACCGATTTCCATAACTCACAAATACCATAATATTCTGTCTTCTTTTTCCATAAAAATCCTTGTTGAAAATATGCTGATTTTCGCATGTTGCAACATGGAAAGTTTTTCGTTTCCAAATATGTTCACAAAAATTGCCAATTAAATATTTAATGCAGATCTCTTGACTTTACAATCTCCCCCTTTGGCATTTTGTGGACCCATAACTTTTTGGCCACTACTCACACAACGAAAAACTTGTCATCATAAGCGTAGATCTTCCAAACTACACCTATGTTGGAACATATGCACAATATGCACACTACTGAATCTGAACAAAAAATTGAATACCCGTATTCCCATAAACCATGAATACCGAATACCAGAAATCCAAGAATTCCATAAAAAAATAAACTTCAGATTACAAAGCCACACATGATCAATTTCAAAAATAAACTTAAAAAATTCTCCCCCTGGGACCACACATATGCCAAAGGAAAAAAAAACATTAACAAAAACACAAGCATCAAGTAGGCTCCTCCTGACTTTGACCTCTATGTTGGAACATAGAGAAGAAATCCAGATCAGGTGCAGGCCTTCAAACACACTTTCTCTTCCTCCAATTTTGCTTTCTCTACCTCTAGCGCTACCATTTGAATGGCTATGGCACCCAGTCTTGCATCCAGAACCACCAATTTACCCTTCATTTCTGCTGCTGCTGAAGTAGACCCAAAATGACTCCATGGTAGATCATGCACATGCCGCAACCCGAATGTTTTCTTGTTCGGCCTCAGGAATTCTGTGTCAATTACCATGTCTTTAGCCTTCCCCTTCACCTTGGCGCTCTTAGCCAGTGATGAGATCAAACCAGGATAGATAATAACATGCTTAGATTTGGGAATTGTGGCTTGTTTTACCAAGTTCTGCTGAATGAACAAACCAAGATTGACCGGCTTCTGTGTTCTAACACAGTAGAGTAGCTTGGCCATTTCCCTTGTCAGAGAAGTCGTATTGGTGGAGGGCATCCAGCTGTAAACAACAACCTGATACAACCCAAAAAACCTTGAGGACAAACATGAGGATTGTGAATACCCTGTTGCAGGCCACTTTTCCCTGTATCCTCCTGAGATAGTTTCCAGAATCTGATCATCCGTGACTTCTAAGTCCTCAGGAAACACCCTATCAGCCTCTGGTGTTTGCAACCCCAGTATTTAGTTGATCCTAGCAGCAGACAGATCAATGATCTTGCTCCTTACATAAACCCTTCCCAACCAAGGGGAATCAACTTCAATGTTTCCAGCCATCAGGTTTGCATATACCTCAATAACTACCTGCATGTTATATTGAAGCTAAACAATTGCCGCTCTTTTCATTCCTATTAGCTCCAAAAAATCCGAAAAACCACTCTCCTTGTATACTTCTAAGTCTACTGGTCTCTCAGGGATAAATTTCCTCTCAGCAAAGACTTCTCCCATTTCTTCACCTTTTAAATCAAAGTAAGAGAACGAAAGTGCATCACTTACTAGGAGGGGAGGAAGTCCTTTCGGCTTGATGCGTTCCTGACTCTTCTTGGTTCTTTTTGTTTGTGGGGGTACCTTTGCATCAGTAGCCTTCCTCTTGCCCTTGGCTGACTGAAAAAAATCCTCCAGAACTTCATCACTCAAATATTGCATCTCGAGATGTTCCTGTGTTGGAACATGCTGATTATCCTCTATTCCTCCGGTTTCAACAGTCTCATCATCTCATGCTCCAGATTCTTCATTGTGATCTCCTTCTTTGTCATCATATTCATTACCAGATATATTACCCTGGTCTTCTCCTCCCATGTCAGCATCAAAATCCACCTCCTCAATGCTTTCATCCTTAACCTGCTGTGTTGGAACATATGTCCCATGTTCCTCTTCCTCACTGTCCGAGAGGTCTATTACTATTGGTTTCCTGAGTTCCTCCATTCTCTGCGCAGCATTTGAATCAAAGAATCCAACAGGTAGTCTGTTGGTATACTTTATCATCACCCTTCCTGCAGCTTCTCCATCACTAATTTCCCTTAAAAACACATAACTTGGGTAGGGAATAAGGCAATACACATGGAATTTGTCCTTTCCTCTGTACTCCCCATACTTCCCTTTTAGAAATTTAACTTTCCAGTTTTCAATACTCCACATATCACCAATATCACCCGTAACCAATTCTTCAACCTTAACAGTCAAGAATTTCCCTTATATGCTTTTAATCTTGGTTAGGTCTACTGTAACTCTATTGGCCTCTAACCATTCAAAAATTTCATCTACTGTTTTGAACTCCATTCCCATAATTTTTAAAGGAGGGGGATCAGGACCTGTTACCTTTCGAAACAGACCCTTGCTTTTGGTACTGGTGTGTTCCTTCTGACTTTCACCATTGCCGTCAGAATCATTAGCTTCCTTATTCTCTTCACCACCATCCGTTGCCTCGGCCTTGACATTCTGCTCATGTTGACTGTTATTTTCTTCGGGCAAGATTTTGGCCTCAACATTTTCTGCACAATGTCCATCCTCTCCGGACAGAGCCGACTCCACATTGGCCGTCATCTGTTCCTCCTCCATGACTTCTGAGAGTTGAGAGACTCCTTGAATTTCTTCTTTTAGTCCGGGAGAGTTAGGGCTAGAAAACATTCTTCCACAGAAATTTGATAAGTAGAGAGGTTGGGAAGTAGTCTGACAAGTGATTTCCGAAGTAAATTCAAGATGAATTCGAAGACAGCCGAAAAGAAGGGATTTGGAAGGATTTTGGACAACTTAGAAACCAACACCAACACTTCACATTACTTCCTCGTTTTCCGCATAAAACCTTTTTCCTTTTCCAAGATTTGCAATGATTATCTCTTGTCAACTCAAAACTACCAACTTTCAACATACCATACCTTCCAACTTCTATTTTTGTAAACTTTTCTTCTTTCTATTTTTTTTGTTCTTTTTCGATTTCCTAAACAAAAATAAATAGAATATTTACAGTAAAATTAATGCAAGAATTACCTCAAATTTGACAAATACCTAAGTGTTGTCGAAGACTTTCAAAAGTGGCTATGTCCAATAGCTTTGTAAAGATATCAGCGAATTGCTCGTGTGTTGGAACATAGACTACCTCTACTTCCTTTCTTTCAACTAGATCTCTAATAAAGTGATGCCTTATGTCAATATGTTTGGTTCTCGAATGATGAACTGGATTTTTCGAGATATCAATAGCATTTGTGTTGTCACATAAAATCTTCAAGGAGCCTTAATGAATTCCATAGTCTTTCAACATTTGTTTCATCCATAATAGTTGTGCACAACAACTTCCTTCTGCAAGATACTCAGCTTCTACAGTAAACAAAGAAATCGAGTTTTGTGTCTTACTAGGGGTGGTCATCGGTTCGATTTATTCAGTTTATTCAATACAGATTTTTTTGGTTTTTTCCCTAAAATTTAAAAACCAAACCCGACCCAAATAACTCAAATATTTGGAATCATCCAAACCAAATTCAAAATTCAATTTCAGTTTGAAATTGAATTCAACCCAAATAAATCGAATTGATACCAACCATTTTCTAATTGAATTCAACTCAATCGATTTTTTGGCTCACAACAATTGCGGGCCAAACCCATATCAAAATTTTAACTTCAAATTAACGCTTGGGACCCAATTGTCCAAAGCCAATTGATTCATCATTTAAGGCTCAATTGTACCTAATGCTTTGGAGAAAAGGGGGAGGGATACCCTATATATAATTGATATCAAATGCTAATTCTCTACATTCTTTCGGGACTATACTAAACCGAACCAAATTTTTTGCAGTACAGGGAAAAATTGTCCAAACCGCTTTCTTTTCAGCACTTCCGCTCACGCACCGCCGCCGCCGCCGCCGACCGGGCCACCGCAATCCGCCATGGCCGCAACAGAAAACTCGGCTATCCTCGAAGAAATTCAACATCTCGTGTCCGACAAACTCCAAGTGGTTTCGTACAAATGGCTGAGTCGCAATATCTCGGTGTCTTCTGATGATGCAAAAAGACTGCTTCAAGATTTTGTTAAGAGGTGCGAGAGTGAAGTGCTCTATACTTTGGCTGGTTGGAAGAAGGATGATCCTTCGTTGTATCGAGTCAGCCTTACGTCCAAGCATGCACTTGCGGAAGCCAAACAAGAATTTGATGAGACTTGCTCAGTTGAGATCTATAGTGTACAGGCTTGTCTACCAAAAGATCCAGCTGTTGTTGGGAATGTCGAGTTTCTTCAGGCTGGAGAGCTCTTTAAACAATCTCATACTGTTGATAATTGTCTGCGTGATAACAGATTTTGTAGAGTCTCAAATTCCTCTGTGAAAAGAACTGGAGTATAACAGGCAAGCACCAATGTGCCACAAGTGAAAAGTGCGGGAACCCTAGGACCATCAGCAAAAATCACGGCCAATCAAAGTCCAACTCAGGCACAACCTGGCCTGAAACTGTTTCAGGAATCAAGCAAATTGCAGTCCTCAGATGGGGTTAAAGATGAAAATAATAAAAGCCTATTAAGGGCATGCGAGCATAGTAGGAAGCCTGCTCAGGATGAAGGAATGGTTTCTGAATTACCAGTTAATGCTAAAAAAGTTTCTGAATTACCATTTCTAGTGTAAGCTGTTTTTAATAGCTGCAAACTTGTCCATGAACTGGAAAATTGTCGAAAACTTTGGCAACTTTGTTGTTGACATGGAAATCACTAAATTGCGTGGAAAAAAAAAGTTTTGCAGTACATATTATATAATTGCAATTGCAGTACATATTATATATATATATATATATATATATATATATATATATATATAATTTTTTTTTTTAAATGGGTAATAACTCTAATGAGCCCCCAATAAAATCCCTCCCCTACCCTTGCCTGGTGGGAATTGAACCCATGACCTCATGGTAGTAGCATTAGACTTCAACCGCTAGACTAACATTCAATTCCCAGTGCATATTATATAATATTAGAGGATGCAGCTTAATTCTTTACGAAAATTCCACTATTAAATTAACACAACGTCTTGTTTTAGACTGGCAAATCACTATACGAGATTATTTTATAACTAATATAACTAATAAGTTGGTTTGATATTTGTTTTTATTTATCGCAACAAATTTCTTATAACTTTTAAAATGTATATTAATGTATAAATAATTATAATTTGACTCTAATAGTTATTGAAACGATATTTTTCATGATTAGTCTAATATTTAGATGGTCTAATAGGAGACTTTCTCCTAAATTAACTATGATATTTATATATTACAGTTTTAAAGCTTTTTTAAAGTTAAAAATTACATATTTTAGTAGATGTATTCAGCAAATTTATTAGGAATTGTATTTTTTTAAAACTAAGAGTTAATGTATTAAAATGTATTATATTTTAGTTCAAATATTCGTGCACCTTATCACTAAGATTACAAAAAGCACTGTAGTTTAGATATGGATATTTATTGATTATAGTTAATGCTTTCCGTTTATGTTCATGCCAATAATAATTTATAAGAATATATATACTTATTTTTTAATTTATAAGAAATTTAATGAACTAATTTATTAAACTTTTTTATAATGAATATGGATTGTAAAACACTTTAATACCAGTCTTTTGTCTATTTGATCCATTTAATGTTAAGATGTTTGGGGTAATTTTTTAAAATTTACAGATTAGTCCTCCCACTTATATTTACTTATAAATTTAGTTTTGTAGTTTTAAATTTATTTCGGGTTTCAGTTTGAGTTTTAATATCTAAAACCAAACCAAAAACCGTATTCAGAAATCGGTTTATTAAATTCGGATATCCAAAAACTGTATATTAAATTCGGTTCGGGTTATTCGAATTCGGATAATTCAATTTTTGGTTCGGTTTTTGGTTTTTTTGCCCACCCCTATTTCTTACTATACCAAGATACTAAGTTCGTGCCAATAAAGAAACATCCACCTGTGGTACTTTTTCGATCGTCAGCATTACCAGCCCAATCAGAATCACTGTACCCAATCAACTCAGAACCTTGATTCTTAGAATACCAGACACCATACTCAGAAGTCCCACTTACATATCGAATAACTCTTTTAACTCCAGTGAGATGCGACTCCATTGGATCAGCCTGAAATATTGCACAAATCCCAACACTGAAACATATATCTAGTCTACTAGCTGTTAAATATAATAGACTTCTAATCATGCCTCTGTATAATTTCTGATCAACTGTGACTCCTTTCTCATCCTTTACCAGTTTGCCAGACACACCCATAGGAGTTCGAACTGCTCGTGCATTGCTCAGACGGAACCTTTTAACTAAATTCAGAGCATACTTACTCTGATTTATGAATAAACCATTCCTTCCTTGCTTGACTTGCAATCCTATAAAGTATGTGAGCTCTCTAACTATGCTCCTTTCAAATTCAGCTTACATAATGGTGACAAAATCATGTACCATAGAAGATGAAGTGGATCCGAAAACAATATCATCAACATAAATTTGAGCAATAAAAAATTTTGATGACTTTTCAAGCACAAATAAAGTGCGATCTACTCCCCCTCGACGATAGCCTTTCTGAAGAAGAAAGTTAGTAAGTCATTCATACCACGCCCTGGGTGCTTGCTTTAGACCGTATAGTGCCTTCTTGAGGCGATACACATGGTGTGGATAATGAGGATCTTCAAAGCCTTTAGGTTATTCAACATAAACCTCTTCATTCACCACTCTATTTAGAAACGCACTTTTGACATCCATTTGGTACAACATAAAGTTCATAGAGAAGGCAATAGCAAGTAATATTCGAATTGACTCTAACCTGGCAACTAGTGCGAATGTCTCATCAAAGTCGACCCCTTCCACTTGTGTATATCCTTGAGCTACAAGTCTGGCCTTATTTCGAGTAACTAGGCCATCAGCATCAGACTTATTCTTGAAAATCCACTTCGTGCCAATGACATTAATGCCTTTGGGGTGAGGGGTAAGATACCAGGCGCCATTTCGTGCAAACTGACTTAGTTCTTCTTGCATAAAAGCAATCCAGTACTCATCCAACAAGGCTTCCTTGTAGTTCTTAGGTTCAATGAGAGAGACAAAGCAATGCAATTTAGCTAGCCTTCTGTAATCCACTAGAGGAACCGATCGAGTACTTCTCATGATAGATTCGGGTTGGTCCTGTGTTGGAACATAGGGTTCGGTAACGGGGGATGATGTTCAAACATGCTCAGCTTCGATAAGTTCAACACCGATCTGCTCAGATGTTCCAGCATGTTGATGAGGTTTAGCTTCAACTAATGGATCTGTCTTGTCAGGTTGAAGCAGCTGTGTTGGAACATGAGTGTTACCAGGTTCTTCTTCAACAATATCTGACTTTTGTTCTTCCTCTGAATCATCCACAATAAAATTTATAGACTCCATAAGAGTGTTGGTTCGATGATTATAAACTCTATAGGCACGGCTGTTGACAGAATACCCAAGAAAAATTCCTGTATCACTTCGAATGTCGAATTTTGCCAACTGCTCTCTGTCTCTGAGAATGTAGCACTTGCTTCCAAACACATGGAAGTATGAGACATTAGGTTTCTTGCCCTTCTAAATCTCGTAGGATGTGTTGCTGGTGAATGGCCGCAGACAGTGGCGGATCTATTGATACGCGAGGTAGGGCTCCAGCCCTACCTCGGTCGCCGGCCGGAGCTAGGAGGAGGCGGGAGCGCGTCTCCGGCGCAGCTCCGGCGCTGCTGAGCTCGTCTCCGGCTGAGCGCGCCTCCTGCTCGCCGGAGAAGAAGGCCGCGCTGCAGCCTTCTTTTTTTTGAAGTTGAACGCACTAAAACGACGTCGTTTCACGTTAGTGAAACGACGTCGTTTTGATAAGTCATATGAAAAAAAAAATCGGGAATGGATTGGGCCGCTCAGTTTTTGGCCCAATCCAATGGCATTTTAATCCATTATCCACCATATAAATGGTGGAGGCGGGAACTCGGAAGAACACAAACCACGCCACCAGCCTCCTCCAGCTCCTCTGCCTCACTCCGCCTGTCCGCCGCCACTCGCTCAGCCGGTCACCGCCGCCGCCGCCGTGCCACCGCCGTCCACCACCGCCGTCCCGCCGCCTCTCCAAACCTGAAACCACGGTAAGTCTTCTCTAAATCTCTAGTTCTCTACTTCTCTTCTCTTTATGCTAAATTGCTAATATTTATTAATTTTAGGGTTTATAATTTTTTGTCTTTTTAATTTATTTCTTCAAAACTTAAATATATGTGTAATGTGAACATGATTTTTAGATTGGATGTTGAATTGAATTTATATGGTTGTATTATATATGATTGTTGAAGTTTAGTTGAATTGCATAAATTGATTTAGTTGAATTGCATATTTAGTTGAAATTTAGTTGGAATTTAGTTGAAATTATAATTGTTTGATTTATTTTGTATAATTGTATGTGACAATGAAATTGTCAATTTGTCATAATCGGTTTATGGAATTATCAATTAGGGATATTTGTTAAATTGAATTTAGATGAATATGATTTTATGAACTTTTTATCATCTCAATTTGTTATTGTTTCGTAACTCTTTTAGATTTTTTAAAAATAAATCAATTTGTTATTGTTATCTCAATTTTTTTGTTATTGTTACTGTTTCCCAGGGGCGAAACCAGAAAAATTTTCTCAGAGGCGAAAATTTTTCAGCCTCCCCTGAAAAAAATTTCTGGTTCCGCCCCTGGTCGCAGATATACTCGATTAATTGTATAACAAGCTGTATTAATAGCCTATGCCCACCATTTCTTGTGAATTTCTTTCTCAGCTAACATGACTCGAGCCATCTCCTGGAAGGTTCTATTTTTCCGTTCTACAATACCATTCTGCTGAGGGGTGATAGGTGCAGAAAATTCATGTTGAATCTCGAGTTCGTCACAAAAATCACTAAATTGAGAATTCTCAAACTCTCTACCATGATCACTATGAATTCGAACAATCTTTCCAACTAGACTTCCCTTTTCAGTTTGTAGCTTTACTACCAAACTTCTAAATACTTTCAATGTATCAGATTTATCTTTCAAAAAGGCTACCCACGTAAATATGGAGAAATCATCAACACATACAAAGATGTATTTCTTTCAACTTATATTGGGTGTATTGACTGGACCCATCAAATCCATATGCAATAATTCCAGATTTCTAGAGGTGGTTATATATTGAACTGAAGAATGAGGAGATCGAATTAGTTTACCTTGTTGACATGGTCCACAAACAATTCCGTCCTTGGTGGAATTTCACATTTGCAATTTTCACCAATGTTTTATAATTAATGTGACCGACCTTTCTGTGCCACAGAACTCCTTCATCTTGCTTCGAGATCATACACCGTACTTCCTGCTCCAACAGATAGAAATTATCTGATGATCTTATGCATGAAAGAACCTTGGTTTCTCCGTGTCTCACAAAACATTTATCCTTCTGAAATTCCATCGTCATATTGTCATCACACAACTGACTTATGCTCAACAGATTTGCCTTCAGATCTTCAACAAATAACACACTGGTGAATACTGGAAAACCTTCAATCTTTGATTCACCCTTTCCAATCACTTTACTCTTCTTTCCATCACCGAAAGTCACATACTCGCCATCGTATGGTGTGATATTTGTGAGAAATTTTGGAGTGCCAGTCATGTGGCTAGAACAGCCACTATCAAAGTACCACGAATCTCTGGAATATGATATAAGCAAAGTGTGTGCAACCAGACATGTGCCAGGTCATTTGACAACCTATATTTTTCTGACCATTTTTGTTTTCTGAACCCCGCTTATGTTGGAACATACCAAGAGTTGTCGTCCTGGCATTTGATCTCTGATCAGTTTCCTACATTGTTCCTCTGAATGACCTTGATATGAGCAGTAGCTACAGATGAACGATTTTCTTTGGTGAGGCTTGCCAAACTTTCATTTTACCTCTTGAATCTTGGTCTTGAGAGTTATTGGATTCTTAAGTATCTCGTGTGCTTCAGCCTCGTGTGGGTTGTAATACCCAATACCATGTCGATCACCAAAGTTCCTTCCCATGTCCAGAATATCATCAAGCTTTGCTTTTCCAGTGTTTAGCTTAGAAATTGCTGCTTCAGAAGTCTCGACTCTCTTAATTGCTAATATCATCTTCCCATTTATTTCTTCATTCTCCTTTGCAAGTTCAGCAACTTTCACACCCAATTCTCTTTCTATTTCCATCAACTTCATCCTTTCTTCTTTCAGCTCTTTGTTTGTGTTAACTACTTGAACCCATATAGCGTACATCTTCTCATAAGTGTTGTAGATTTCTTCATCACTTATAGAAATTCCATCGTCTTCATCACTGGGTGCTTCATACGGATCTGTGTTGGAACATACAGCTTCGACTTTGTCCAGAGTGTTGGCACATCCATCCTTCGATGCATCATGAATTTTTGCTCCAAATGCCACATAGTTGCTTGTAAGTTCCTCTTCGTCTTTCTCATCTTCTTCATCTTCACTCCATGAGGTGACATATGATTTTCCCTGTTTCTTCCGGGTATTTGCACATTCAGCCTGGATATGACCATATCCTTCACATTCTTTGCATTGAATTCGTCCAGGCTGTTTTGGTTCACTACTTTGATTTCTGAAGAACTGCTGATTTCCCTGCTCAAACCTCGTTCCACGATTATTTTCCAGAATCCTGTGGCCTTGGTCTATTTCCATCAAACCTCTCCTGAGATTTCTTGTTAACTACCTTCTTTAGCATCCTTGAAAATTTCTTTGTGATAAGTGCAAGTTTTTCAAATTCATCATCACTGTCAGACTCGTGATTGTTCTTTGATGAAAATGTTTTGAATTCCAATTCCTTAGAGACTCTTTTTGTAGCTTGTTGGAATGTCATCTCATATATATATAATGATCCCATTAGTTCATCTAGGCTCATGGTGGCTACGTCTCTTACTTCTTCTATTGCCGTAACCTTCATTGCAAATCTCTTAGGAAGTGATCTCAAGGTCTTTTTCACCAACTTCATCTCTTTGTAAACCTTCCCAAGTAGATATGCCATGTTGGAGATGTCCCTGAGTTTTTTTGTCAAATATAGCAATAGTGTCATCCTCCTCCATCTCGAGTTCCTCAAACTTTGTAGCCAACATCTGTAGTTTAGACTCACAAACTCGACTAGTTCCTTCATGAACTGTTTGTAGAATACCCCATGCTTTCTTGGCTTGATGACATGTAGAGATGAGTTTGGACTGGTTCTCATCAACCGTAGTGAAGATGGCATCTAGTGCCTTTGAATTTTCCAGAGATGCCTTCAGGTCACCAGGAGTCCAACTAGCTTTGTCTTTGAGTTTCTGCTCCCTTTGACTTGACTCTCCTTATGTCTCCTTAGAGCTTTATCTTCCATAGGGTGATTCCACTCATTCTCAACATAGAACCACGCAAGTTCATCCAGTGAGTTGATGAAAACTCTCATGCATGCCTTCCAATAGTTGTAATTGTTGCCTTGTAGCAGAGGTGGTCGAGACACCGAAGCTCCTTCTTTAGTTGCCATGGTAAAACCGGATCACACTTTCCTTGACACAACCAAGGGAATAATAAGTGACCAAGCTCTGATACCAATTGAAATTTGGTTTTACCGAATTTTTCTAATCCTTATTAGTATGTTCCAACATGACCTATCTAACCAAGTATGCAATGAATTAAAGCATTAACGACACAAGACTTGGTTACACAGTTCGGTGAAAACCACCTACATCTGTGAGGCCTGGCCCAGTTCAGAATGAATTCACTAATTAGAAAGATACATTACAAAGTACACCATACAGAATACTCATCTTTACTAACTATAACATGTGAATTCTGCAAGCTCCTCTTGCTATCAATCCGCTATGATCAAACTCCATCTAACCTCGAAACTCGTAGATGCTGGATCTCCTCCTCTCGAGGAATTAAGGTATACGATTATGAACTTTGAACAGCAGGTCAAGTATGTTGGAACATAGAATTCTGGCTCTTTGCAATTCTCTCAAAAGATTAAAAATCCGTGTGCAGAGATTTCTCTATTAAATCCATGTACAATGCAGCTGTGATTGCCTCCTTTTATATCCATGAGAAGATCGGAATACTCCTTGATTATCTCCACAATATTCCTATTCCAAATCTGTTTCTTTAAGCATATCCAAATCCCATAAATAAAGAGATTTTCCTTATCACCATATATCCCATATATTCATAAATCTCATCTTCATATATGTAGGGATTTTCCATAAATCAACTATGCTTCCATACGCCCAATATATGGTAGAATATACAGATTTCCATAACTCACAAATACCATAATATTCTGTCTTCTTTTTCCATAAAAATCCTTGGTGTAAATATGTTGATTTTCGCATGTTCTAACATGGAAAATTTTTCATTTCCAAATATGTTCACAAAAACTGCCAATTAAATATTCAATGCAAATCTCTTGACTTTACACTTACTAATGTTGATTAGAATACACTGAACTGGGTTTAGGTGAAGTATGTCATAGAATTGTGGAAATTGGAGAGGAATACTACATTACATTGGAATAGTAATTGACTAATTGTTGCTTTATTCTTACTCTATTACAGCTTTGTTATTCATGTTTTTTGTGGGCGGTCCTGAATTACGCTTCTGTGCGCATTGATTTTCAGTGTTTGTTGGTTTAAATGGAACTCGAGATATGGAAATGGGCTGCATTTTGAAGTCATCTGTGCGGTTTTGATCCTCGTTCTTCTTAAAATTTAGATTTATCAGCTACATTTTGAAGTTTTGCTTGTGATTTTAAAGTTTTGTTGGTGATTTGAGTACATGTTTTGTTTGATTCATAGATGTTAATCATGTTGTATGCCTTGTTTTCTTCTTCAATCCTAATCATTCTTGCTACATTCCGTGCTTTGATGTATAGATGAATTCATTGTAATATCTGGTACTGATTCTTTTTGATTGATGGCTATTAAGTCTACGCTTTATGTAATTACGAGGTGCATTCATTTATTTATATATTGTAACTGTTATTATCCAACGTGTATTTGTTAGTTGTACTGTGAATGACCTTTTTTTCTTATCTTTTTTGCTGATCGTTCGTTTTGAATTACGAGCTGCATATGTTTACTTATATGTTGCCTATCTTAGTATTCAATGTGTACTTGTTAGTTGTACTGTCTATAGATTTTTTGTGAATGCCTTTTTTTCTACTCTTTTTTGCTGATAGTCCGTTTTGAATTACGAGCTGCATCTGTTTACTTATATGTTGCCTATGTTAGTATTCAACGTGTACTTGTTAGTTGTACTGTCTAGACCTTTTGTGAATGACCTTTTTTTTCTCCTCTTTTTTGCTGATCGTTCGTTTTGAATTACGAACGGCATATGTTTACTTATATGTTGCATCTGTTATTGTTCAATGTGTACTTGTTAGTTGTACTGTCTATGACCTTTTGTTTTCATTTGTTGTTACTTGTATGTTTTGAATAACGAGTTGCATTTATTTACTTATATCTTACATCAATTAGTATCTCGTATGTACTTGTTAGTTGTGTTATGTATGACTATTTTTTTTAAAAGTTGTTGTTGGTTGTTCATTTTGAATTAAGAACTGCATTTGTTTACTTATATATTGCATCTGTTAGAATCCAGTATGTACTTGTTAGTTTTATTGTGTTTGACTTTTACTTTCATTGTTGAGTATTGTTCGCTTTGAATTATAAATTGTACTTGTTTGCTTATATGTTGCACATGTAAATATCCAATGTGTATCAGTTTTTGCAGGAGTTAGATCTAAAAGTTTTTTTGGTTTTAACTTTTAAGGAATCGGACAACATTGAACATTGGACTCAACAATATGTTCCGACACGAGGAGGATTCATATGAAGATGACATTAAACTTTTAAGAAATCATATGCGTATTTTATAAACAATACATGTTGTAAAGTAATTAATGCAGTGTTAATATGACAATGTTAAATTGTCAAATTTTAGTCTTCATAGTTTGTGTAAACTATAACATATACTAGTTGTAGACTAACATATTCATGTTTTATGCGATTCATAACTTAACTTATACATGATCTCCTAGAAAAATTTCATAATTCATATTCAGAGATTTTAAAACAAGTGCATGTTTTAATACAAACAATACGTATTGTAAGGTAACAGGTGCATAACATATACAAAAATTTTCAGCAGCATTTATTTTGTTTTTGGAGTATTTGCCACATGTCTTTTACATGTTCATAGCGGCAGAATTCATATTATGATGAATCTCTAACATCAAATAGTCCGAATAATCATGTCAATATCCTATTCTGATAGTCAGAAACTCTCTATTGTTACAAGAACAAAAATACTCTATATTCTACTGATAAAGTATCTGCTAGAGTTTAAGTGGTAAAACCACAAGGATTAGGGACTAGATGAGATACTAAATGCTGTGACAAGATCTCGTCACGTATCAGAGTGATCAAGTGCCAACTGCTACTTAGTAAGGATGTACACAAAAATGTTGTGGTATACCAAAAAATCATCTACCTTAGTACCTAGTACGCACAAAAGAATAATGCATCAGTCAAGGTTTCATTCGAAGGAATTTGACCAAATATTTGGTCGAATGAACATATTATAAAATTCATAATATGTTTGACTAAATATGATAACTTTAGTTCCATATAATAATGGATTATAAAAAAAATTTACTTTTTATTTTAAAAACTACACAATACGGAGGATGCAAAGACATCTCACATGGTGTCCATTGTAGTATGAACATAAAGTTATCAAACATGCCTTGAAAATTTTTGCAATCAAACAGAACCATTGTAAAAAAAAACTGGAGGGAGTATGTTTTCTAAACCACAATTTCTAAAACCATTTTCAAAATCTGCATATCGAATTCAAAATAGAAAATTTTTTAAAAAAATACATACAAGCTACCCACCACATAAGTAGTTATAGTCTCCAAAATAGGGGTTAGGGAAAAAATGTGCCTACATTATTCTGTGTGGATTCCAGATGATGTTGTAAGTGTGGAAATCCTAGGTAGGGTCGAACCACATGTAGAGGAGGGGTAAAAATGAAGCATACTGTTTTGGCATCCAAGGCTCTCACAATCATCAAAATAAGTCAGCAACATAGTAGCTGGCAGAGTGGTTTCTACTTCTTTCCATGAATCAAGGCTGAGATTGTAAATCCCAATTCCAAAGACATAAGCTTCGAAGTTATCAACCTTATTATCACTGTCATAATAAACCTCCTGGACGAACTTATAGCTCAAAATAGAGACGACCTTATATTCACTAGTACTCGGATCAAATCCCAAACCATGGGCACATGTACCATCACAAAAAGGTTTTCTATGTGGAGGCTCTGGCAAGGAACGTTTGGGGAGTATCTGGGATTCGCGAGTTGCAAGATTACACAAGAGGATAGCTTCTTTGGAGACCTCTGGTCCCCATGATTCTTTTTCCATGACACAAAAGATTCC
The DNA here is from genome assembly GCA_037428765.1 of Rubia yunnanensis. Lineage (NCBI taxonomy): Eukaryota > Viridiplantae > Streptophyta > Magnoliopsida > Gentianales > Rubiaceae > Rubia > Rubia yunnanensis. The sequence continues at coordinate 56,948,845 of CM075067.1, forward strand.
ATTGCAAGGTCCACAAAGCATCAACCTTTTGGGACGAAAAGGGAATGCAGGGAAATGAGGGGTAGGCCTAGGAACCAATGCATCATTGTTGTTATTGAAAGAACTATATAAGAGAATAGCATCCCACTCAAATCTCCTCTTGAAAATCATGTGATCAGTTCTATTTTTCTTGCTTAAGGGATGTTTAAGGTGAAGATTAATGAAATGGGGGCTTTTGATCAAAGCATACCAACCCTTGAAAACACACAAAAATTTTAGCAAACACTTCACGGGCAACCTTAAAAGAATCTCTACCACAATTTCTTCTTCAATATACATCACGAATCAGAGATCCCTTAAACTAGAGATATAAAACCCACAAGAATTTCCAATCAAAATCTGCCAAAATGTATAACGAATCTGCGATCCATCAAAATTTCACACTGAAAGCATTCATATATACAAGAAACTAAAACCCCAACTACATTTACAAAAGCAAAAAGATAATGTACCTCTACATCAACTATCGCTGGTATGAGGTATCAGTAGGCTCGACGGTAAGCGGCGCAGAGAAATAGAGGAATTAATTGAAATTTTGGGGATCCATTTTTTATCTTATGACATGGCCCGCAAATTTCTACAATGTCCCCTGATTTGCAAATAGGTTCCTGGCCTGTCCATAAGCTTATGGACAAGCCGCCTGTTAGGAGACCTACTTTTTATAATGCTCATTAATAAAAGTTGTGATTAATATAATATTTTCTTTAGAAACAACAAAGAAACTGGGGATCTAGTTTGTATTAGCAAACATTTCAAACAATATAAAATCAATTTTCTAAATATATTGTAGTTGGTCTTGTATGATGATGGAGTTTTTAAAGCTGAACATATAGCCACTGAGATTAAAAATAATTAAAGGATATCTTTATTACTAAACCTATATTCTTATCAAGTCACACTGATAACCTGCTCACCCAATCAGAAATTCTTCTAGTACTGCATAAGCCACCCAAACCCATCATAGTTAAAGTTCTGTGGCAGAAATCTAATGCAGGACACATAAAAATTAATGTTGATGCTGCATGGAATAAGATTACCAAACTAGCTGGCCTTGGACTAATTGCTAAAGACTCAAATGGAGCTATGATCGCAGCTGAAACACATGCCTTACCAAATATAAACTCCCCCCATACATCCGGAGTTATGTACTATAACTAAGGGTCTGGAGCTAGCTGCACAATTTCAGAATCCTGTCATTTTAGAATCTGACTGCTCTTTAGCTGTTCAGATGATACTTGACCCACTTGCTGGACTTTATTTGAGCTAGATTTTCAAGCACATATCTTATAAGGATCCTCACTGCTCATACATTCTATTAGGGAAACAAACAGAGTAGTTGATGGTTTAGAGAAAATGGCAATAAATGATAACTCAATGGTCAGATGGAATTTTAAAGATCTGCCATTAAAAATTAAGGGACTGATCAACCTTGATAAACATCAAGTACCCGATCTGAAATGCAATGACAGGGTTGAAAGGACATGAAACTGCTGAGTTTTTCATTTTGCTTTTTGCAGGTACTCATGATACACTCTCTGGAACCAATCCGAACAGAGCAGTAAAGATAGCAGAGGCCCCTATTCTGATCTCGGACAAAGCAACAAAGATGAGGCGCACTGCTAGCACCAATCTTTGGCTTCGGAGCAAGAAGGAACTTAAATCAACAACTATTGGGGAAGCAATAATCAGAAATCCAGAAATTACTCTTTACTGGAAAACAGGTACATAGGCACCGGTACAAATGCACCAGTGCCAAAATACCGGTGCTAGAAAAGTCATAGGCATAGGTATATCAGTGATACTGGTGCTAAAAAACCAAAATTCAGCACCGGTACACAAAAAACCGGTGCCTATGCACTGAATACCGGTGCTACAAGACTAAAATTCAACATCGGTACACAAAAAACTAGTGCTATGAATAAATTCAGCACCGGTACACAAAAAACCAGTGCCTATACACTGAACACCGGTTCTACATAACCAAAATTTAGCACCGGTACTCAAAAAACCGGTGCTTATGAATAAATTCAGCACCAGTAACGCAATTCTCTAAGTAATCAATTCTAGATTACAATAGAACACGTAGTAGCGCTTTTCAAAATTGTATAAAAAAAAATTTGTTTTCTATTTCTTTATTTATGCAAGAATAATGAAATTCGTATATTTTGGACAGAAGGATAATGTTGTAACAAATTTTTGGGCCACAGCGTAATTTTACAAAAATATGTTAGAGGCACTTCCATCCATCCATTGTACCTCGAATTTTAAAGATGCAATCATCTCTTATTTAATTGCATTTTGGTATCTACAATTTTGTGATTTGCCGCCTCCAAATTTCTTCTATGGACCTAATAGTAAAAATTAAAAAGTTAACTTAGAGATCAAATAATACTAGCATTGGCATTATTTTTCATTCATACCGGTGCTATATTATGTTGGGATGATGAATTTTTTGAATTTTCATTCCAAATTTTGTAGGGATTTTTTTAAAATTATGAAATTTTGGAATAAGCACCGGTATTAGTTACTTAGGCACTGGTATGTGTACCTGTGCTCAACACTTAGAAAAAATTTCCTAGGTTGGCTCTCGGGTTCAATTTTTTTAAAAAAACCATTCAAAGCAGCCCTAAGCAGTCGCATTTCGTATATATAGGCACCGGTATGAGCATTTTGGGCACATGTATTTGTACCGGTGCTCAACACTTAGAAAAAATTTCCAAGGTTTGCTCTCGGGTTCAATTTTTTTTCAAAAAAACCATTCAAAGCAGCCCTAAGCAGTTGCGTTTCGATTTCTTAGGCACTAGTATGAGCATATATGGCATCGGTACCGGTGCTCAACACTTAAAAAAATGCCCAACTTTGTTCATCTGAACCGTTGATTTCTTTTGTTGATTGAATCTCAACCGTTAAAAATTTGCCTATATATACTACCCATGAAACCTTAAATCTACCCACCCTCATTTCCCTATCATTATCTTCTCCTCTACCTCCTCTCCATCTTCTCCCTTCTCCTCCACTACCTCTCCCTCTCCACCGCCGCCTAGCGTCGCCGCCACTGCTTCAACCCCAGCACCAACGACACCGCTTCGACGCCTTCGCTGATGCCTCCCTGAATCCATCTCCCTGACCAGCTCTAACTCTATCTCCCAGACTCCTCCACTTCGATAACACTTTGACTTCTCCCCGAATCCATCTCCTGAACCAGCCCCGACTCCATCTCCCTGTGGCGCTCTGGTTACTGGTTGGAGTTGCAAGCTCCACCAAAATTTCTGGTTCAGCTCAGATCCGACCTCACTTTTTGTTCTTTAATGTTATCTAGGGTTTCTGAAAAATTAGGTTCTAGCTTTTATGATGATTTATTATATGTAATGAAGTGTTATCTATTAAGAAGTGTTATGTATTTTCAATTATATGTAATGAAATTTTGGGTTGTGGTATGAAATTTTCAGTTTTTTACATGAGCTTTGGTTTTTTTTGTGTTTTGTAAGTTCAAGGTTTCATATTCCAGCCGGTGAGTTTATTCTCACAGGCCAATTTTTTTTAAAGAATCGCCTATTTACTAGCACCGGTATTTCATGCATAGGCACCGATAAATGTTACCGGTGCTTGAATCTACGACTTACCCGTGCCTATAACACTACACCTTTTGCACCGGGTCACACTTAGGCACCGGTATGAAAATTCTCAAAATACCGGTGCCTATGGGGGGTTCTCCCAGTAGTGTTTGGCTTTGGAGCAGAGCAAATTTAGAAATCACAAGGAGGAGCACAAAGCAACACTTCATGGTGCTTTTTCCAAATGCACACACTAAGAGATTACCCCAATGAACAAGCTGTTTATTTGGGTAATCTATTGTACAAATGTATCCTAGTTTCACTACCAGTTATTTTCTCTATCACCATCGAATGAAAAATGGCCAGCAGGGGTGGAGGCTTTCTTGACAGGAAATTTTCATTCTCTTGGTATAGAAGTCTTTAGACTAGCTGCAACTTATCAGGAGTTTTGTATTTCAACTTTGGTTTCCTTTTCTCTAAAGGTTTGGAGTGCTTATTATCTCCAAGGAAGATGTGTTTCATTTAAAAATATATATTGTAGTTTTATATCAATAGTTAGAGTATAAGTTCACTTTTTCATTAGTCAAACTATGAAATAATCATCAGATGGACCAAAATATACTAATGAGAAAATTAAATCTCGATAGTTAGACCGTTTAATAATTAGACCAATTATGAAAATCTCATTTCTATAATTTTTAGGATAAAAATATAATTATTTATAAGTTGCGATAAATTTTAAAAGTTTTTCAAAGTTTATAAGAACCTCATTGCATTTTTTTTTAAATAAACCATCCTAGATGGGGGAAATTATATTGGCCTTCCCGAGCCGTAATTAAACAAAAATTAAAGAAGCCAAAGGCTAAGATTCTGTACAGGCTGAGCGTATTGCTCTTGAAGCAACCATAAATTGCTTCCAAAAGAATGAACTAGTGTATTTGGGATGCTATAGGATGAACTCTCGAACTTCTTAGTGAATCGAAATCGAAACACAGGTCAGTCAGAGAGAATAACCATGAGCATATCCTCTAATTTTTGCAACAAAAAGGAACGAGCAGATTGTAAAGGAAAAGCTGTGATAATTGAGCTTTCATGATGCCCTAATCCAATGTGGATGATCAGGAATGTACATAGCAAGCTCTTCCAAAAGCTTGTCACTTCGAAATATTCAAGGCTGTGCGTAGTGTGTTGAAACGAATAGGAGGCAGATATGCAGCATCGACATCAAAACCTGCATTCAAGAGTGAGAATGAGTAGCATCCGAACTAACAAATCGTAGAGTAGGGGTGCCAATTTGATCTAGTCTCAGTAGCCCCTGTACCGTGTTCGGAAGTTCAGATATGTCAATAAAAGATGAATCACATTCTAGTTGCAAACAAAGTTTAGCAAGTGTATGAGCCACCAGGTTAGCCTGTCTATATATATGTACGAGATTGATGTCATTAAGTGATTGATGGATCTCATCAGCTAGGGAAAAGCATTTCCAGTGACATCGGAGTGGTTCAGTAGAAAAAAGAATCGCAGAAAGACAGTCTGATTCCATATATAGGGGGCCAGTTAAATCATGTGAAATCTGGATGGCAAACTTAATAGCCTTCAATTCAGCTTCCAAAGGTGATAAAGCTATAGCAAATAGAGTGTAAGCTCCCCTAAAAACACCTCTAATGTCTCTAATGATCACTCCAATCCCACACTTCAAAGTATTGCATGACCAAGAGGCATCAACATTAAGTTTAACACCTGATGTAGGCCTAGTCCAAGCAATTTTCCAGATTTTTGGCTTTGGTGAAATTTTAAGAAGTGGTAGAAAGGAATGATCAGCAATACTCACATCCAGAGGAGATGTTATGTGAACCGGATTTGCACTGAAGGAGAAAAAAATCTGATCTCTAATGAGTTGGAGCACAAGAGTGGAGGAAGGCTTAGTAGATTCAAATAAGTATCTGTTTCTCATCTTCCAAATATTCCAAAAAGTGAAGATGGCAGCAGTACGAATCATTATAGCATGTAAAGAAGTTAAAGCTGGCAAAGTGAAGTAGTATGAAATTCTTTCCCAAACCGAAGGGAAGGCTCTATCTTGAATACCCATGAACTGATGAATAGTTTTCCAAACAGATAGAGAGAAATAACATGTGTTAAAAAAATGCTCTAAAGAATCCTCATGGTTATTGCACATACAGCATTTAGAAGCCAAACAAAACCTTAGTTTCCTGAGTATGTTATCAAAAGGCAGCAGAGAATTCACTACTTTCCACATAAATACAGAGATTTTTTTCTCAAATCTGGGGTTCCAAAGATGTTTAGCAGAGGAAATCAAACCTGAGTGGTTGCTTAGCAAATTATATGTATCTTTGAAGGAGAAATTCCCAGAGATACCTGGTTTCTAAATTAATCTATCAGCTCTGTGGGGGAAAAGTTTTGACTCCTGCAAAAGATTGATAATGTGAGATGGCAGAAATGGCTCTATTTTTGTGATGAGAAGATCTTTGTTAGTTATGAAAGCAGAGACTGAACATTTAACATCAATATCCACCCTATTATGGTCACACAAATCAATCAGAGAACCTACATCAAGCCAGTTTGAAGTCCAAAAATTACAATCACCTCTCCCTATGATGACTCTAGAATTAGCCTCTGCCCATACATTAACTGAACAAATTCTCTTCCAGTTAGGAGAAGACCTATAAGATTGAGGGAGGGCAGCCAGTAAGTGAGTCCAGAGGGCATCACCTATTTGATACTTCCACCACAATTTAACTGAGCATGTTTTAATTATTGTGCTTATAGACCTGAAGCCTAAGCCATTCTGATCAGTTGGGAGGCACAAATCAGACCACTTTTTCCAAGATCTTTTAGGTTTTAATTCATCCCCCCAAAAAAATTTGCTCATTTTTTTCTCAATGATGGAAATGATCAGTTTTTTTGGTTTAATAACTTGCCAGATGTGTTGTGGAATGGCATATATACAAGATTCAATCAAAGTAATTTTCCCACCCATGGATATCCATCTATTTTTCCAATTACCAATCTTATTATCAATAAGTTCAAAGAGTGGTTGAAAGTGAATTTTTTTAGCCACACCAGTAAAGATTGGAACTCCTAAGTAGGTGAAAGGGAAAGAACCCAATTTCATTCCAAGTATCCTTTTAATGTGGTTCACTTTATGCTCTGTAGCATGTTTACTTATGAAGATGTCACTCTTGTTATAATTGATAGACTGACCAGTGACTTCCTCAAAGATAGACAGAAAAGCCTTTAATCTAACCAAGGTTAAGTTTGTAGCTTTAAAGAAAATGACAGTATCGTCAGCATAAGATAAGTGAGAGATTCTTGAAGGATTACCTGGGAGATCAAAGTAGTCAAATCACCACATTAGTTACATCAATTATAAAAATAACTCTGTCTAATGCTTAATTAGTCGGTCTAAAACAAGATTTTGTGTAAAAAATATATAAATTAAAATCAACGACATATAAGTAAGGCTTACTGATTGAAATAGTAGGAGACACTAGTGGAGAGGATTATACTAAAGGCGTCAATAGAAGGTGGTTTTAAAAAATCCGCCTAGAACCGCCTTTAATTGAGCTCATAAGCTATTTTCGAGTTCGAAAATAGTTCTTAGGCCCTTTTTTCATTTTAAATGCGGTTCTAATTAATTAAAGGCAGTTCCGCCTTTAATTGCGATCAATTAAAGGTAGTTCCGCCTTTAAAACCCAATTTTCAAGTTCGGAAATTAGGCACGGAAGCATTTCCAAGTTCAGAAACTATTTCAAAGGTCACCGATTATATTTAAAGGCGGCTCTAATTGGAACCGCCTTTAATAGGCTCTGCCTTTTGGCCCAATATAAAAATAATACTTAGAATTAAAGCCCAATTCTCACTTCTTCTTACGCAAACCCTAGCTACTTCCCTCTCTCTTGCTTCACCACTAGCCAAATCGATCCCTTCGCCACCCTAATTCTACCACTGCCATCCTCACGTCACCATCGTCGCCATTCTCATGTCGCCACCATCACCGTTCTCACTCCATCACTATCACCACACCATCATTGTTAGTCTATCATTGTCACCATCCCTGTCTTCATAGCCGGGAAGCTCTTCTGATTGGAAGCTCCGCCGGATTGGAAGCTCGACTCTGGTTGGAAGCTACACCGTGAAGCTTGCCTCCGCCATGAAGCTCTCCGGGCTGGAGACGATCGACACCGCCATTTTCCGTGAAGGTTCGCATGCATTCGCCATGAAGGTTCGCGCCTCCGATGGAGTTTACTTCTTCTTACTGTTCCTTTCTATGTATTGACAATAATTACTGATTATTGTATTGATTATTATATGGATTATTACAAATGTAATTACTACTCTTTTTTGTGGAATAATTGTATTGATTTTTCTGTTCTGGGTTGCTATTCGCTGCTGGAAACTGATTGGTTTCCAGCAGCTTTTATTTGGAAGCTAGGACATAGTTTCCAAGTTCGAAAACTATTTAAAAGAGGTTTTATCATCTTTTTGAAGGCGGTTTTTTAACCACCTTCTTTGCAATTTTTAAAGGTGGTTCTTGGAACCGCCTTCTATTGATGAACACTGGAAGGCTAGTCCAAAGAAGGCACAATGAAAGTGCCTTCAATGGTTCAATAGAACCGCCTTCTGTTGCCCTCTCCTACACTAGTGAGAAGACTGGTTTCTATTTTTCATTAGTGCATAAACCATCATTAATGGCTCCATTATATGAATTTTTTATTTCTCAGAACTTTCCATTTTTTTGCATGATGGTTAAATTATATCATTAACGGAAATTCAATATTAATTACTAGCTGAGCCGTCGTCCTTCCCACGAATCAGTTTGTTAGACCCGACCCTCCTCTTTTTTGCAAATGTTCCTTAACTAATTATCTTCTTTTTTTAATTAAAACTCACTAATAGTGAGGGGGAAAATTTTATTAGGCTCCCCGAACCTTAGAAAAATATAAACAATGAAGCTCAAGTATTGAATAAGCAATACATCGTGGAAAAACATGGAATTCTATCAGAAATAGGTTTAAGAATTATGAACTCCATTCCCTTTGCCTTCACTCCCAGTGTTAGCAAAGAGAATGACCTACACCAACTGAAGTGGTCTAAAAAATCCTTCCAGTTTTTTGCCTCCACTCCCTGTGTCAACAAAAAGAGGCGGCCTTCCGTTCTAACCCCTTGCATAATACTTCCCCATAAGTAAAATACTAAAATAACAACATGGACCAGTATGAAATCTATTGTGCTTGATCTCTGAGAACAACTCCGGAAAATAACTTCCATTCCAGCATCTTGAATACAGCAAGAAGAGAGCTTCTCCACACACCACTAGCTTGTTTCCATGTCTTCTTGTGTACCTGTTAATAAAACAGAAGAAGAACAGTACTTTGCGCATAGTTTTGGAAACTTATGTAACTCTAATATAAGGAAATTCTCTTGCATCATATAACCAATGCCTTAACATTTTGTGGCAAAGATTCATGTGTAAAAACACCATAAATCTTAGTGGTTCTTGCTAGCTTTGCAAGAGCATCAGCAACTGAGTTTGTTTCTCTGAAATTATGAAAGAAAGAGGCGGAAAGCCCACCTATGAGACTCCATATAGTTTTGAGCATAGGAATTAATATCCATGGAATCTTATAATCCTTTCTGATCCTCTTCAATAGCAGCAGTGTGTCCACCTCCACTTGAATATCATTATACTCATTGAAGTATGTTGTTTGCAAGCTAATTATTAGTGCAATGATTTCAGCTTCCATACTGTTCTTATCCTCTAGATACTGAGACTTTTCAATCAAAACCTTCCCTTATTGATCTCTGATTACCACTCCAGCTCCAACTGATTTTGATTTGAGAGAAGAACTATATGTGTTAAGCTTATATGGTTGTTGAGGAAGTTTCCAGAAAACTATGCTATGTCATCTTGTTCTTGAACCTGTATCAATTGGGGCTATGGACATGAGTGGTGGGTGCACATGATCTTTCTCTGAATCCTTCCATCTTAATTCATTAATGAAAACCAAAGTTCTGATTGTGTCTATAACATTTTTAACCATGCACATCATATCAGGAACTTGATTATCATAAATGTACTTATTTCTTGCATGCCGGATAAACCAGGAAGTTATAGATGGGATTAGTCTTACACAGAAAGCTTGTAGTTTAGATTTTTATTTCTACATTCCAGTAGAAAAAGAACCTATCCCACATATTTTGAAAATGAATATCTTCCACATAAAAAAACAAGCTTATCTGAGTCTATATACTTTTGGTCCAATTACAGTTATTGAAACAATGATTAACTTCCTCAGAGCCCCTTTTACAGAAAGGGAACATAGATGGTAAATATAAACCAAAGTCTTCTAAGATGTGAGATAGAGGTAATAGTATATTTAGGAGTCTCCATGTGAAAACTGAGAATTTTTTGGTAGAAATTTAGACCATAGGTGTCTGAAAGAATCAACCTTAAGCCTCTTAGGTCTAAGTAATTCATAAGTACAGCAAAGAGAGAAAAAACCATTCTTCTCAGGTTTCCATAATATTATATCAAGATAATCATCAAACAAGGGAAAACCCTTAGACAATATCTGAACATACGCAGTAGTCAATCCATTTTGAAGAACATGAATATATTCATGCTGATGTATGAAAATATCTGTTATTATCATGTCAGGATAAGGTAGTGAAAATTGCATATTTCCACACAGTGAATATGTCAATTATGTTTAACCAATTTGTGTGCCAAAATGGTACCTCACCTTTTCCTACTTGTAAGTAGCAGTTTTCAGATGCAATCTCATCCACTTCTTTAATCATGCGCCAGGTATTAGAAACTTTTAAATAATCAGGCAATACCACATATAATCAGACCAAAGTGACTTCCCTTTTTGCAATTTCCACCTAAGTTCTAATGAAAAACTTTTAACAGTGATGTGAAGATTTTTACCATCCAAACCATTTTCCTTATTTGGGAAATCTAGATTTTTCCAACTTCTCCATCTCTTTTTCTGGCCATATTCAGATGTTCCCCAAAAGAGTTTTGCAAATAGGATATGTAAATTGTCTATTACCCTTCATGTTGGTTTAGAGATTGTTAGTATATGAAGGGGAATGTCAGAGAGAACATGTTTCAGCAAAATAAGTCTACCAACTTGATTTAACCATTTATTTTGCCACAATAGAAGTTTTGCTGAAATTTTTTCAAGTATAGTTTGGAAGTAGTTATGCTTTGTTCTCCCACAATAAATTGGACACCCTAGATACGTGAATGGAAAAGCTCCAAGTGTCATATATGTGATCTGATGTATCCTGTTTCTATAAGCTACTGGTGCATGCTTTGTTAAGTAAAAAGCTTATTTCTGAAAATTGATTTTTTGCACCGTACCTTTTTCACAAACAAGCAGAAAACTTTTTAAGTTTTTCAAACTTTTCCTATTAGTTTTGAGAAAAACCACAGTGTCATCAGCAAAACTGAGATGAGTGATTTTACAAGCTGAATTTGGAAACTTAAAATAGTCAATCCTGCTTTGTCGATATACACCTTTCAGATTTCTTGAAAAAAATTCAGTGAGCAATATAAACAGAAAATGAAATAGTAGATCTCCTTTTTTAATGCCCCTTGAAGTTTTTAAAAAACCTAAAGGTTTACCATTAATCAAAACTGAAAAATATGTTGCAGCTATATTGCCCATAATAATTTTGACTATAAGACCCTGAAATCCAAGTTTCAGTAGAAGAGAGTTCAAAAAATGTCAAGACACTCTATCAAATACCTTCATCATATCAAGTTTAAAACACACATTAAAACCCCCCTTTTTTTTATTAAAAAATTGCATCATTTCTTGCATTATTAAAACATTTCAGCTAGTTCTTTATCCTAAACAAAAGCTGACTGTTCGGGTGAGATTAGCTAAATCATTATGGGCTTAAATCTCCCTGTACAGACCTTTGAAAAGATTTTGTTTAAAAAGTTTGAAAGGCTCATGGGTTTATAATTAGTAAAAGATGAGTTCACTATTCCTTAACTAATTATCTTCTCCCCATTCCTAAAATAAAACTCTCCACATTAATATGACTCTTCTTTTCTCGAATCACTTCTTCATCTCTCTTTCCCATCAATTCTTCCAATCTCCTCTAAACTAATTCCTTAATCTCCTCTCGACCAATTTCTATCCTCCACCGATAAAGACTCATTCGATCTTATCTCTTCTTTCTTCAATTCCAAATTTCTCAGCCAATATGATATGATCAATTCAGGTATGCAATTGTGTTTAAAATTCACATATGTAATTGTCCCGATAAGGCATCGGGTGAAGTAGCTTGTGTCCGAGTGTGCGAGCCAATCAGCCTTTTGAAAGCTAGATTGTCGTCTGCCAACAATGCTTTCAATGATGTGGGAGAGGTGTTGGGGAGTGTTATAGATTGGCCTATGTCTTTGGCTAGACGTGGAGACGATCCCCAACCCAAAGACGTGGAAGGCAATATGGCCCAGGACGATGATATTTATTGCCTTAAAGTCAGTGACGATGAGGTAATAAGTACAACAAATTACAACAACTATTAAGATTTATTTCTTACTTAAGATTCATTTAGATTAACTTTATTTTCTCACTAGGATACACAAACATTCATCTACGGCAAAACCATCTGGATCAAGCAGCAATTACCGTCCATCAAAGAAAAACATTTTGCATCCGAGGCCAATCAAACAAGTACAACCCAAGACCATCAATCTTTTCACATATTTAATTAATTTTTAGTCCCTCTAACACTCATTTATTTTCAAAATCACAGATTGTCAACCGGTACAATTTGACGACATATCTCAATATGGCGAACTACGTCAAGTACTGCAACAAGCTTGTGAAGAGCATGCAAGATTTGGGAAAGGTTGTGTCATTGCCACAATTCCAACCTCCCACTTTTGGCAAGTATCATGCACGTGGACTGGAAATCGATCAAATGGTAGAGTTCGGGAACAAGCTTGGAAACTCCCACTCGATGACTTGGCTCTCAAACTCACAGATGGGTGTGTGGATATGGTACGTACAATTTACATTTTCACATGAAGTTTATTATTATTTTCTCAATTTTTTAAGACATTAAGAATCATTATTCTTAAGTCTGGGACACTAACAATGGGTGCATACATTTTGTTCCGTGGAGCATGGGACGCTTGGTCCAAGAATTCAGAGCTACGGAAATCAAAAATCATATTGAGGCAATTCTCACAACCATGCTGCAGATCGACGCTGAGATTTATGTGGTCCCATACATTAGAATGTAAGTGACACTTTAAAATTACAATACGTCCGGAAAATTGTTCTTCAATTACAAAAGCATCCATGTGCTACTTTTAAACACAGCAATCATTGGTACTTAACCCTCATTCGTCCTAGTACGAATGGGATTTTTACCATTGACTCGTTGACTGGAGGAATCAAACCCCACCACACAGTTGATAACCAAGTCATTTCCATGTACTTAAATTCCTTTCCTCTTACTTAATTATTTTATCTTCTATAAGTTAAATGTGTAGCCTTTCTAAGTTTTACATTGACAGTCTAGCACGTCGATATCAAAATGAGAAGAGAATGATTGAACCATTTCTATATTATACCTAGAAAATCACAACTATTGATGCAAGTCATTCAATACAAAACTGCCTTTATTCCTAACATTGTTTCTAACAATTAGACAAATTTTCTTTCCAGTACTGACAACAGGTGAGTAATTGAATGCGGGTACTACACCCTCCTGTTCATGGTAGAACTTGTGCTCAAAAATACCTCTACCAATATTCTAGAGGTCAGTCTATAAATTACAAATTAAACTTTTCTTTTTCTTATCTGATTAAGACTTACACCTAATATGCAGAGATTGTTTAAACAACATGTGTTACCCTTTCCTCGTTGCATCAAAATAACTTGATTTTGTGTAGTCTTGGGTTGATATAGGAATAAAATTAGAAATAAGCTTTTTGATGAAATTAAGTAAAACGCTAGTACATGTCTTAGAGTAACTCACTCTTGATTAGTTAGAAGCTAGGAAGTCCAAACGGGAAAGATTATTGGTAAGCATTTCCCGCAAATTGTTAATAAATATTTTGATTCAGACTTGGAATATGCATTAGGATTCCATAATGTAGCATCACATTCAATCGGATTTCAATTTGAACCTCTGAGTGAAGTTTTTGCCTTTTGCACTTAGGTCCCTCCAAGAATTATTGAATTGTCAAATAACAAAATTTGCGACTCCATAATGAAATTCAATAATATATGATCCCGACTTTGTGATTTGGTCCTGTTTGGATAAATTGAACGTCCTCGAAACCGAAAATAGAAAAGTTGTACAACTTTTTGTGAAACTGCATTGTTTCCCAAAAGTGTGTGAACCCCTTATCCATTACTTGGAAATACCTGATTTTTGTTATTATTGGATAAATACAAGAATTTTAAATGATTGAATTTTTTAGGGTATGAATTTGAAAGTGCTAGTACATGTTCTAGACTAAATTATGGACAATTGTTTAGTATTAAGAAAGAGAAATCATATTTGTTTATGGAACCTCTATTTTGCTCGATTGTTTATTAATTTTCCTTTAAGAATATGGAAAATTGATTACGATTTAATATCGTACTGTCACAACCGATCGGATGTGAATTTGAACGTCCAAGTGAAGTTTTAGATATTTGCACTTATGTTCCTCCAAGATTCTGGAAATTGTTGGAACGCAAAATTAGCGAAGCGCGATTGAAATTGAATAGAATCCAATTGAAACTCTGCGTTTAGAGGTTTAATTGGTGAATGGAAGCCTTTCGAAACCCTTTGCCAAGTTGTGGATGTCATTATTCAGAAATGATAATTTGGCCCAATTTATTTTAGTACTCACCTTTAACCACCCAAAAATCAACAATAGAAATTGATATTGCTCAATCCATGCAAACAATAATATTACAATTCCAAAATCAATGTGAGGACTAAAACGAATGAAATTTCATTGATTTGTTCAAAACGTTCAACGAAAATACAAATGGCCAAAATCCATAGTTATCTAATTGTTATACAAACTCATGAATAATATTGCGTGAGTTCTTCATCCCACATTTGTGCATCTTGTGAGCTAGTCCCCATGTCGCACTGATCAACGCCCACGTCGCCGTATGTAGGGAAAGCTCCGACGGCTTTCACCGCATCTGGGAATTGATAGCTAAAAATCGTACCCATGTGATCGCACCAGTATCTTTGATAATGTGATTCCGTAAGCAGATTTTGAACTCCCATCTCCACCACTGCGACTATAGATTCCAATGAAGGAACCACATTATCATGAGCCTGTTTGTAGAAAGCGTCTACAGTAATCTTATCCATTGGTTTCCCTTATATGTTGTGCAAATAGTTAGGGACACCCGCCTTGGTGCATAGTGAGGAGCTAAGGCTGCAGTAACCGTAGCAGTCAATTTTGTCTGTATCCTCTCTCAATCTGTTCATGGTTCGATGAACTGTATTCCATCAAAGTTTTTGCTTAATTGCATACAGATATGTGAGCCTAATTTTGTGCACCTCCGTGTTCACTGTGACCAGGTCCATTCTAAATGTTATAAAGTGATACCATATCCACTCATCTTGGGCGTGAGGACTTTCTTTAGAATCTTGGTTCAACCAAGTGAATTGACATCAATTCTATCCCTAGTAACTGCCCTTACAGTCTCCTTCCCAATAGGGTCATCATAATCCCAACCGTCGCCAACCTTGGTATGAAGGGCAAGAAATTCATCCTCCTCGGTGGGAACATTAGGCAACCCGTATAAGCCGTTTATGGTTTTGACTATCAAAGGCACAATTTTGCCTCTAAAGAACACCTTATCACACCTCAGACCACCTCAAATTAGCTTATAACTCACTCACGATATTGATGTTAAACGTTGCAGGTATGTCACACAGTTTTCCCCACTAAAGCATTACTACAGAAATTACTTTTAACTTCGGTTCTCCTGAACTTTTGACTTCGATTCTAGGCCAAAAAATAGTTGAAGTAAAAAAAGGCGTAGTGAAAAAGTCCACCTTTGACTTTGGTTTACAACTGAGGTAAAAATCACATTTACTTCAGTTATTATTAAGAAAACCCGCAATCATAAGATTGGGTCATTGATGCGTCCACTTTATATGCTTATTTTAGTACTATTTAGGATCCATTTTGTGCTCTTTCATTACAACAGCTTGTGTTTTACCATGAAATCCTCTTAGGAGGGGTAAGAGCAACTTTGTGCTCTTTTACCTCTTTTAAGTAGATTTTTGTGTGACAAGGTAATGAAGACCAGAGGCCATTGAAGACTACACTTTCGAAGATTTTGAAGACTTGATTCGAAGACGTGAAGACCGGAGGCCATTGAAGATCACTTTTGAAACCGTTGAAGACTTAGAAGCTGAGAGGAGTGACTATGGAGATGACTACATGCCACAAGGAGAAGAAGAAGAAATAATGCAAAAATTCTGGTTACCATCGCGAGTCACGACGGACTCGTCGCGACCAACATGTTCGGCGCGAGTCGAGACGGCCGCTGACCAGAATCCTATTTTCTTTTCCTTCCACTATAAATACCATTTTTTCTCTCCTCTCATTCCAGTTTGCAGCAGCCACGATTTTGTACTCTTCTAAACCCTATTCTTCCATTTTCCTTCCTTGATTTATCTTGTTGTTTTGATTTGTTGTTTTAGTTAGATTATCATGAACTCTTGTAGCTAACTTATCTCTTGGGAGCAATTGACTAAGGCTTCCAAACCCATGTCTTAAGAACAATTTGTAGCCTATTTATTACTCTTGCTATTGTGCATTTATGGAGCATTGAATGTGTTTATTGATTTTATTAATGTTGTTGAAAGCTTGAGTATATGAAATGCTTGTATTAATTGCTTGCTAGGGTTTGGGGGATTTGGGTTAATTTCCCCCCTGTTCTTGTTAGGAATGTATAAGTATGATTTAGAGCTTTTGATTATGTTGATGGATTGATGATTGCTAGATAGATATGCAATGTCGAACTCTTTTCCATGTTTATCATTTGTAGCAAACGGGAGAAGTCTATGAGTGGTCGCTCTTGACTAATCCCGTGTAAATGCATGAATCGGTTAAATGCTTAGTCACGGTGTAGTGGTTATAAGTGTTGCCGAGTTTGTTGATCCTTCGTGCTAAATGCCATCATTGGGATACCTTAAGTCGTGGTCTCGACTACGGGAGTCATTGGTGAGGTTTGACAAGAGATGTCGAATTCACTCTTGCAAACTACTATCTAAGAAGCATAGAAGTTTAGTCTTCACAACAAGTAGTGAAAGTGGTAAATAAGTTGCATGTTCAATGATAGATAAGAGGTTTGGAAGTGGAAGTCAATTGCGCCCAAGGCTTTGTAATTGTATTTTCATCACATCTTATTTGCGTTTACATGATTAGCATCATTCTCTTGATTTGCTAATTGTTGTATTTTAATTTGCTAATTTAGGAACCATCCAACCAAAAACCCCCCTGTTTGCATGCTTTTATATATATCTATGTATGTATGTGTTTAGTACGTTTTCCCATATAGGTGTTTAAGTACTTAGAAAAATCCTTTTTCCTGTGGACGACCCTGTCTTGCCACTATTTACATTATTGTGGATAGGACGCATTAAGGGCCTAAAAGTATTAACTTTGAGAGGTACGGTGACGACCTCCCAAATTTTGGCGCCGCTGCCGGGGATTAGGTGTTCATTTTGAAGTGCTTTAGCATATTATATGTGATTATGTGCTACTTGTGAATATTTGTTAGTTTGATTTTATTTTATTTTGATTTCTTAGTAGATTTTCCATTTTCGCTTGGCTTGGAGACGTATTGTTCGAGTTCTTGGTGTATGGTTCGCACGCGATCCTTTTCACAAGAACCCTTACACTACGACCCCGAGTTGGAGTTGAATTTGAGACGGGCTAGGAGGCTTTCTTTGGAAAGTGTGAATAACACCCCTCCTAGTGACCATTTTGCGGATACATCTTCATCAATGGAGCATCAAATCGAGCAAGAAGATGAGAATCCGAGAAGGGAACCACACCATCCTTTGGGACAACCCTTGTTGAAAGACATCATGGCACCCAATCTTGAGCAACAACCGATGTGCATTGAGTACCCATTGGTCGGGCCAAATGGGCATTTCGAGCTGAAAACTGGGTTCATCAATATGCTACCCGCATTCCTTGGAAGGCAAGGGGAGAATGCCAGCAAGCATCTCACCGAATTTCACTTCTTGTGTAGCGGTATGGTACCTCACGGAGTGGACGAAGATTTTTACAAGTTAAAGGCATTCCCTTTCACTCTTAAGGATGGTGCTAGAGATTGGCTCCATTACCTACCGCCAAGGAGCATAAAGAGTTGGCTTGATTTGAAGACAAAATTTCTCGCCAAGTACTTCCCGGCCTCGAGGTCCGCTGCTATGAAGAAAGACATAAGCAACATTCTGCAGTGGCACGAAGAGTCCTTCTTCGAGTATTGGGAGAGATTTAAGATGCTCCTCGCAAGTTGTCCCTACCATGGCTATTCGGAGGGAGATTTGGTGTATTACTTCTATAATAGCCTTCTTGACGAGAACCAAAGGCTGGTTAGAAGTTCTTGTGGTGGCACCCTCGAAAACAAAATGTCCACCGAAGCCATGCAACTATATGAAGAGCTTGCGGAAGAGTCGAGGAATTTTAGCTCAAGGGCTGATTTGAGGAGGAGAAGCCCAATGCCTGCAAGTGATTTTGCCAACCGTGGGAAATTGGAGGATCAAGTCACGGCCCTCACAACCATGGTGAAAACCTTGATGACAAATCCCGGAGGAAATGCGCCACAGGTCAAGTCATGTGAAATATGCTACTTGGCGCACCCTACGGACACATGCCCCACTCTATAAGAGGATTACGTTGAGGAAGTAAATGCTATGGGGTATCAGGGAAATCAAGGATACCAAGGTAACTATGGGTATCAAGGTAACCAAGGCTACCAAAGGTACCCAGGATACTAAAACCAGCCGTATAATTCGGGAAATCGTGATCACCCGAACCTCCGATATGGAAACCCTCAAGGAGGCCAGAGCTCTCAACCGTACAGGCTCCCCCCGCAACAATACCGGCCACCTCAACAACAGTTCCAAAATCTTGAAGATAAACCCCGAGATCGAGGGGAAGGCTCGGGGCTATCCAAGGATGAGGTGTTGCAAGCTATTCACCGGTTGGGCATGAGCGCGGAAAAGAGCGAAAAGTTCCAAGATGAGGCCACAGCAAGCATCAAGAACTTGGAAACCCAAGTGAGCCAAATAACCAAAATGGTGAACCGGATAAAAGCTCGGGAAAAAGGTAAACTACCCTCCCAACCGGAAATCAATCCTAGGCAAAATTCAAGTGCTATCGCTTTGAGAAGTGGTAGAGAGGTCGGCACTCCACCCGGTTATGAAATTGTTGAAGAGGAGCCAAAGAGGATTGAGGTGTTTGAGAAAGAAGTTGGGCAGGAAGAAGCTCGTGAGGAGGATACCAAAGAGTTAGTCAACAATGGCAAGGAAGGAGAAATGGAGTTGGAGACATTGCCACCGAGACCGAAGTCAACCTCCACCCCGGAACCTTCATCTCCTCCACACAAAAAAGCAAAGATGGTGGAGATCCCTCCATATGTGCCGGAACCCCCGTTTCCGGAAGCCTTGAAAGACCAAAGGAGGAAGGAGGACAACAAGGACATCTACGAAGTCTTTTGTAGGTGTGAGGTAAACATTCCACTCTTGAATGCCATTGAACAAATTCCTAGATATGATAAATTTCTTAAGGAATTGTGTGTTGTGAATAGAAAACAAAGGGCTAAGAATAAGTTGAAAAATGGAAAAAGTGAGCATGTTTCCGCCTTGTGTCAAAAAGAGCTATCTTCTAAATGTAGTGATCCCGGCATGTTCACGATCCCGTGCATAATAGGAAATACACATTTTGAAAAAGCTATGCTTTATTTAGGTGCATCCATAAATGTGATTCCTTACTCTTTGTATGAAAACCTCAACTTGGGTACATTGCACAAAGCTGGGGTGGTAATCCAATTGGCCGATCGTTCTAGTGCATACCCTAAGGGTATTGTTGAGGATGTGTTGGTTAAGGTGGATTCCTTAATTTTCCCCGCGGATTTTTATGTCCTCGACATGGAGCATGATAAACATGCCGCCCCAATTTTGTTGGGGAGGCCATTTTTGAAAACATCTAGGACAATGATTGATGTGCATAAGGGTACCCTCACCATGGAGTTTGATGGAATAAAAGTGGAGTTTAACATAAATAACTCTATGAGGTTTCCTAGTGAAGAATATGCTTGCCATGCCATAGATGTTGTTGAAGAAGTTGTGCAAGATGTTTTTGAACTAAGTGGTGAAGATTCTTTATTAGTTGCTTTGCAATGTGATGTTAATGATGGCCACGAGGTATACTCTATGAGCACTAACTTGAAGGAAAGCCTTGAGGATTTGAACCTGCTTGAAGAAATGAGGCCGAGTGTCTCAAAACCTCTTCCTCTACCCTTAGAAGAACCTGAGGAACCGGAATTCCTCCCCTCACTTGTGAAAGCCCCAGTGCCTGTCCTTAAACCTTTACCAAATGACCTCAATTATGAATTTCTTGGGGAAGGGGAGACGCTTCCAGTTATCATTTCGAGCAAGCGCACCAAGGAGCAAGAAGAAAAGTTGATGGTGGTGTTGCGGGAGAACAAGGAAGCAATTGGATGGACCATTGCCGACATC
The DNA here is from genome assembly GCA_037428765.1 of Rubia yunnanensis. Lineage (NCBI taxonomy): Eukaryota > Viridiplantae > Streptophyta > Magnoliopsida > Gentianales > Rubiaceae > Rubia > Rubia yunnanensis. The sequence goes on from CM075067.1 coordinate 56,969,211, forward strand.
AAAGGCATAAGCCCATCCACTTGTATACACAGAATCTTGTTGAAGAAGGTGCGAGACCCGTCCGACAACCCCAATGCCATTTGAACCCGCCTATGATGGACGTGGTGAAGGCAGAAATCCTCAAGTTGCTTCAAGCAGGCATGATATATCCAATCTCGGATAGCAAATGGGTGAGCCCAACTCAGGTGGTACCCAAGAAGAGTGGAATGATGGTAGTCGAAAATGAGAAGGGTGAAATGGTGCCCACCCGAGTTCAAAATGGGTGGCGAGTTTGCATTGACTACCGGAGATTGAATGCGGAAACACGGAAGGATTACTTCCCATTGCCATTCATTGATCAAATGCTTGAGAGGTTAGCAAGCCACCCCTTTTATTGCTTTTTGGATGGGTACTCGGGGTATTTTCAAGTGGCTATCGCCCCAGAAGACCAAGAGAAGACCACCTTCACGTGCCCCTTTGGTACGTTCGCTTACCGACGCATGCCTTTCGGGTTATGTAACGCCCCAGCAACTTTCCAAAGGTGTATGGTAAGCATTTTCTCAGAATTTGTTGAAAATTTTATCGAGGTATTTATGGATGACTTCACCATTCATGGTAATTCCTTTGACGATTGTTTAGCAAATTTAGCGCAAGTTCTTAACCGTTGCATTGAAACTAACCTAGTGCTAAATTATGAGAAATGTCACTTTATGGTGGAAAGAGGTATTGTCTTAGGCCATGTTGTCTCCTTTAAGGGTATTGAGGTTGACAAGGCAAAGATAGACACGATTCAAACTTTGCCTTATCCTACTAATGTGCGCGAAGTGTGCTCTTTTCTTGGCCATGCAGGATTCTATCGCCGATTCATCAAGGACTTCTCAAAGATAGCATCTCCTCTATGCAAATTGTTGCAAAAGGAGGTGGAATTTGTGATGGATGAGGGGTGTAAAGGGGCGTTCGATGCATTGAAGAGAAGGTTAGTCTCGGCCCCTATCATACAACCCCCGGATTGGGCGTTGCCTTTTGAGATAATGTGCGATGCAAGTGATTACGCCGTTGGAGCAGTGCTTGGTCAAAGGGTGGGGAGAGTACCTCACGTCATCTACTATGCATCCATGTCCCTAAATGAAGCCCAAAGGAACTACTCCACCACTGAAAAGGAGTTGCTAGCAGTGGTATTCTCTTTAGAAAAATTTTGATCTTACTTGCTTGGTACAAAAATTATTGTGTACACTGACCATGCAGCGCTTCGTCATTTAATGACGAAGAAAGAGGCCAAGCCAAGATTGATTAGTTGGATCCTGCTTTTGAGCGAATTTGATTTGGAGGTGCGGGATACGAAGGGCGCTGAAAACCTTGTGGCCGATCATCTGAGCCGGTTGACTCTGGGGGAAGACATTGAGGTAAACCCCGCAATGAAGGAGCAACTACGGGAGGAATTCCCTGATGAACAATTGTTCACCATTAAGGATCTCCAACCGTGGTATGCCGACATTGTAAACTTTCTTGTCGCTGGTAAATTCCCTCATCATTTTTCTAAGGCCCAAAAGGATAAGTTAAGGAGTGATGCAAAATATTATGTGTGGGATGATCCCTTTTTGTGGAGACATTGTGCGGATCAAGTTGTTAGGGGATGTATCCCTGATAGTGAAATACACTCAATTCTTGAATTTTGTCATTCTCATGCATGTGGCGGTCATTTTGGAGCAAAGATAACCGCTAGGAAAGTTTTAGAGAGTGGGTTTTATTGGCCTACGTTAAATAAGCATACATACACCTTTTGCAAATCTTGTGATGAATGCCAGAGAGTAGGAAATATCTCCACTAGGAATGAAATGCCCCAAAAACCTCTTTTGTATTGTGAAATCTTTGATGTTTGGGGTGTTGACTTTATGGGACCTTTCCCTAGTTCTTGTGGCTTTACGTACATTCTTCTTGCTGTTGATTATGTATCGAAGTGGGTTGAAGCAAAACCCACTAGGACTGCGATTCTAAAGTGGTTGCAGAATTCTTGAAAGATAATATATTTTCTAGGTTTGGGGTACCCCGAGCCTTGATTAGTGACCGTGGCACCCATTTTTGCAATCGGACCATAGCAGCACTCTTGAAGAAGTATGGAGTCACTCATAAGACATCCACCGCCTATCACCCACAAACTAACGGGCAAGCCGAAGTTTCCAATCGGGAAATCAAGTCCATCCTTAAAAAAATGGTTAACCCTAACCGGAAGGATTGGAGTTCTCGGCTAAATAATGCCCTGTGGGCGTATAGGACGGCTTACAAGACACCAATCGGTATGTTCCCATACCGGTTAGTGTTTGGTAAGCCCTGTCACCTACCGGTGGAAATTCAGCACAAGGCTTACTGAGCGGTCAAACAGTTTAATCTTGATATAGATGAAGCCGGTGTGTATAGGAAGTTACAATTGGAGGAACTGGATGAAATCCGGAGGGAATCCTATGAGAACGTCGAGATCTATAAAGAGAAGACAAAGGCATGGCACGACAAGATGATCATCAGGAAGGATTTTGACGTTGGTCAGAAGGTCCTCCTATTCCAATCTCGCCTTCGCCTATTCCCAGGTAAGTTAAGGTCCCGATGGATCGGTCCTTTTGAGGTGGTTAAGGTATTCCTGCATGGTGCAGTGGAGATTCTAGATCGAGCTAAGTCCAACACCATTAAGGTTAACGGATAACGGTTGAAACCTTACCACGAGACTTTTGTACCAGAAAAAAGAGAGGACGTTGATCTCCTCGATCCGGTTTGTGAGTAAACTCCAAGGAGGGAAATGAGTCGTGTCGACGACGTTAAATAAACTTGGTTTTGATCATCCGGATCGTCACTCGTGACTTTCTGTTGATGTTGTTTAGTTTTGAGCTTTTATCATTAAGCTTCATTGTTTTGCTTTATGCTTTTCACGGGTTGTTTTCTCCATGATTTTATAGCAATTTTGAAGCCAAGGCATTGGATTTTGGAAGGGGGTAAATACTTGAATTCGAGAAGGAAGAACTTGGACAAGAGAAAGAAGCAGAAAAATTTTCAGAGATCCAGGTTAGTTGCCCGTTGCAAGTCGCGATGAGCTTCGTCGCGAGTCGCGACGGACTCAGAAATTTTTTGGAAATTTTGGCCTTTCGGATTCCACTTTCCGCGAGTCGCGATGACCTCGCGACGCTCGTCGCGAGTCGCGATGAGCTTCGTCGCGAGTCGCGGCGTACTCAGAAATTTTTTGGAAATTTTGGCCTTTCGGATTCCACTTTTTGCGAGTCGCGATGACCTCGCGATGCTCGTTGCGAGTCACGATGAATGTCGTTGCGAGTCGCGACGTGCTCAGAAACTTAGAAAAAAAATCGATCTCAGACTTCACTTTCCGCGACTCGCGATGACCTCGCGACACTCGTCACGAGTCGTGATGAAGTCCGTCGCGAGTCGCGACGGTCGAGCAGTCAGAAAAAAAAATGGGTCTATTTTAAAACCCGAGACCATTCTTCCCCTTCACTTCCATCCTCTTCCATCCTCTCAACTTCCACACCACCACACTCCACACCGCCGCCCCGTCGCCGCGCCGCCACCACCGCCTCGTCGCCGCACCGCACCACCACCACACTCTCCACACTATCCACACTCAACAATCTCCACACCAAAACCCTAGATTTTGGGGGTTTTTGACGATTGTAGGCAATTCGAACCCGAATTGATCGTGGGCTCCCGTTTTTATTCTTCCTAAGCGCAATATTGGTACACCTCTTCACTCTATTTAGCCCTAATTGTGATTTCGAATATATATGCTATTTATTGGATATTGTGTAGATTGTGTGAATGGTGTTTGGAATCTAAATTATTATTCTTGTTTGATTGTGGTGAATATGCTGTGCATCCAATTTTATTTCATGGGTATGGTGTGCATATTTTGTATTTCAGTTTGCACGATACATTTCCTTAGTGCGGTTTCTACTGTATTATTGTTATGATTTGGGGGAAGTGGGTTGATTTCCCCCCCCCTGTTCTGCTAGATTTTGAAATGTGTGCATCCGAGTTGTTTTGGCTGGAGAGTAGGTGGTGATTCTGTATTGGAAGCATGTTAGCCTGTTGTTATTGAGATAAAGTATTTCTATGTGGATTAGTGTGCTTTGGAATGCTATGTGGTTTACAGTAATTTGGCCATGGAACATAGAGGTTGACATTGTCACTATACTAATGATGGCTAAATTAGTTGAGCATAACTGTGATTTTGAAATATAGCATTTAGACTATGTGAGTACTGCGTAGATTTGATGGTATGGGCTTATTGGACATAATGTGGATTGTATATGCCATTGTGAGTACGACTTGAACTAGTTAAACTGCTTTTGTTTCAGCCTGTGATGATGAACTAGTTTGAGATTGGTCACAGACTTGCCATATTGCATATGCATATATTCTTCGCGTTTGACCTGTTTGCTCTATTTGCTGGTGATTGACAGATATGGCCCCCAAAAGGAGATACAGGGCTTCCCAAATCCAAGAGTGCACGACTGCTCCACCTCCGCCACCGGCTCCGGAATCGGACCCTATACCTTCCTCCCCGGATAGGCATATGGGTTTGACCCGGATCACCGGGTCATATGCGAAAAGATGGGAGGTCCTCAAGCGACGCTTGTTAAAGGAGACCAGCTTTGTGGATATGCCCACATTGGAGCTCCTCGGGCTCATGCAACCTGTCACATGCCTCCTCGCCAAAGGGGGACTAGAGGGATTCATGAACAAGAACGCGCCCACATACCGACGATACACATTGGAGTTCTTGTCCACGATCCACATTAGCAGCATGAGGGGCGAACAACCATGTGAGAGGTATATCGCCTTTCACCTGGATGACATCTCCTGGCAGATGACCGTCTCCAAGGTGGAGGAGGCCTTCGGTTTTACCACTGCTGAGATACGGAGCAGGCTGGATCCTGAGGCCCCGGAGCGGACAATTGAAGATGACATGCAATTCTGGAGTGTCATAAACATGAGACCTAAGAACTCACACGACAAGAGCATCTCCATCATCCACCCCGCGCTCCGTTATGTGCACAGGCTCTTGGCTGGCACAGTCTTCTGCTCCGCGGAGCCGAAGAATGTGCCAGACAATGACATTCACTTCTTATGGAACTTAACGAGCGAGGGGCAGGGATGTGGATTGTGGGCCGAGCTCTGGATGAAGAGAGTTGTAGAGTTGGCCGGGAAGGTTAAGGGGAAGATCATGGTCGGAGGCATGATAAGCATTATAGCGGAGTACTTGGGATTAGTCCCTTCGACCGACTTCCCACGCCTGGGGAGGCGAGCGTCTTATATGATCACCGTCGAGCGACTGGTTCGATTTGAGATGCTCAGTGTCACTCGGACCACTGGGCTCTTCCATTGGCTATACGGTGCTAGAAAGGTCACCCTCATGGCGCTCCCTCAGCAAAGCAGGACCAGACTGGAGTTCGACACACCTTTGGGGGATTTGGCTATCTCCCCAGATTATTCATGTACAGCTGAGTTCCAGCGTGTGCTCCACGACCTTGGCCCCACCCCAGTCCAGCCAGACGACAGCACCCTACCTCCTCAGCACCATCAGCAGTATCAGCACCACTCTCCACAGGAGGGGTATCTACTATTGATAGGCGAGTTGGGATTTGGAGATACTTTTACCTTTTGTTTTGGATATTGTTTTGCTTTTGATGTACTTGGATAATGTTGGTTTTGATACTTTTCTTAACCTTCACATTTGGAAAGCAATTTGCTACTTTTGGATTGGAGACACTTGAAAAAAAATAATATATATATATAATAAAGAAAAAAAAGAAAAAGAAAAAGAAAAGAGAATCCCGCTAAGTTGAAAACCCGAGAGGGCAACCTAGGCAACATTGGGGGCCCGGATAGGTTGAAAACCCGAAAGGGCGGCCTAGGCAAAAATGAGAGGCTAAATGTGCGGAAAAAGGTGAGGTGTGAGCTAAAAGAAAAATGATTGTGTGGCTAGGATGAAAACCTGAAAGGGCTCCTAGGCAAGATGAGAGAAAGCGAGAGAAATTGAAAAAGAAATATGATATGTTTACTCATTTACCGGCGATGGAGTCATAAGGTTACGGTGACCACACGGAGGGATCGGGTAGCTCGACATCTTGAGAATCTTTTGGGGATGGATAGTTTAGCGGGGGAAAAGACGGAGTAAGTTATGAAATTCTTGATCATTATTAGACTTCGTTTTTAGGTTGATATATTGATATAGAATGAAGCATGTGCTTTGAACTTCATGCATACTTTTGATTTCATCTTTTATCATTGGATTTGGGATTGTCAGTTTTGGATTAGGAGATGTCTTAGGGAAATTAATGAATTGACGGGGTAATATGGGATAGGTAGATTTAGGAATAGGGGTTGTGGAAAATTCTCATTTGATCTTAACCTGGGGATGTGCGATATTGAGAGTTTTGTGAGGTAGTGAATTGGGGGATTAGTAGTAGGATGTGGAGGTATCATTCCCTTCGTATACTTGGATCTTTTCTTACTCGAGGGCGAGTAAGGTTCAAGTGTGGGGAGGTTTGATGCGTCCAATTTATATGCTTATTTTAGTACTATTTAGGATCCATTTTGTGCTCTTTCATTACAACAGCTTGTGTTTTACCATGAAATCCTCTTAGGAGGGGTAAGAGAAACTTTGCGCTATTTTACCTCTTTTAAGTAGATTTTTGTGTGACAAAGTAATGAAGACCGGAGGCCATTGAAGACTACACTTTCGAAGATTTTGAAGACTTGCTTCGAAGACGTGAAGACCGGAGGCCATTGAAGATCACTTTTGAAACCGTTGAAGACTTAGAAGCTGAGAGGAGTGACTATGGAGATGACTACATGCCACAAGGAGAAGAAGAAGAAATAATGCAAAAATTCTGGTTACCGTCGCGAGTCGCGACGGACTCGTCGCGACCAACATGTTCGTCGCGAGTCGCGACGAACTACGGCCGCTGACCAAAATCCTACTTTCTTTTCCTTCCACTATAAATACCATTTTTTCTCTCCTCTCATTCCAGTTTGCAGCAGCCGCGATTTTGTACTCTTCTAAACCCTATTCTTCCATTTTCCTTCCTTGATTTATCTTGTTGTTTTGATTTGTTGTTTTAGTTAGATTATCATGAACTCTTGTAGCTAACTTATCTCTTGGGAGCAATTGACTAAGGCTTCCAAACCCATGTCTTAAGAACAATTTGTAGCCTATTTATTACTCTTGCTATTGTGCATTTATGGAGCATTGAATGTGTTTATTGATTTTATTAATGTTGTTGAAAGCTTGAGTATATGAAATGCTTGTATTAATTGCTTGCTAGGGTTTGGGGGATTTGGGTTAATTTCCCCCCTGTTCTTGTTAGGAATGTATAAGTATGATTTAGAGCTTTTGATTATGTTGATGGATTGATGATTGCTAGATAGATATGCAATGTCGAACTCTTTTCCATGTTTATCATTTGTAGCAAACGGGAGAAGTCTATGAGTGGTCGCTCTTGACTAATCCCGTGTAAATGCATGAATCGGTTAGTGGTTATAAGTGTTGCCGAGTTTGTTGATCCTTCGTGCTAAATGCCATCATTGGGATACCTTGAGTCGTGGTCTCGACTACGGGAGTCATTGGTGAGGTTTGACAAGAGATGTCAAATGCACTCTTGCAAACTACTATCTAAGAAGCATAGAAGTTTAGTCTTCACAACAAGTAGTGAAAGTGGTAAATAAGTTGCATGTTCAATGATGGATAAGAGGTTTGGAAGTGGAAGTCGATTGCGCCCAAGGCTTTGTAATTGTATTTTCATCACATCTTTATTTGCGTTTACATGATTAGCATCATTCTCTTGATTTGCTAATTGTTGTATTTTAATTTGCTAATTTAGGAACCATCCAACCAAAACCCCCCCCTGTTTGCATGCTTTTATATATATCTATGTATGTATGTGTTTAGTACGTTTTCCCATATAGGTGTTTAAGTACTTAGAAAAATCTCTTTTCCTGTGGACGACCCCGTCTTGCCACTATTTACATTATTGTGGATAGGACGCATTAAGGGCCTAAAAGTATTAACTTTGAGAGGTACGGCGACGACCTCCCAGTCATCCGAGACCGCATCTGAAGTCCTACTGATATCGGGTGGCTCATTTTCCAATTTTTAAAAAACTACCGAAGTGAAACCAGTTTTGGTTCCACCTTCGGTAGTTCGTCTTAATCATGACTGCAACCAAAATTTTAAAAATTCAAAATTACTACTCCCTCTATCCCAGCCATACATGCAAACTTTTTTATCAACTTTCTCAAGACACGTTTGACCATAAATTTCAACTAGTATATATAGACGCCAATATTTTTTATGAGATATCGTTAGATTCCTTGAATAATGTATTTTCTAAATATTAAATTTTAATACACCATTAGTATATGTAACTAAAGTTATCGGTAGTCAAATATGGTTTGAAAAAGTTGACCAAAAAGGGTGCAGATATAGCTAGGATAATGAGAGTATCAAACATCAATTCACACTACCAAGAAACCAAATCAGAATCTTCAAATCTATTATAATTTAATAATATTCATTCCAAATCACATAAAGTTGAACAAAGATCAAAGTCAGCAAAGACCAAGATTTCGTGATCATCTCGGCATTCCAAGATTGAAATTTCATTGGATGCATATGTCTTGAACAAGAAATCCTTCTTTTTTTTAATGAATCCACCGTAAGGTGGGGGTTATTTATTAGGTTCCCGGGACCTATTTAGAGACCAAAAGAGCTACAATGTTATATTAGAATATACATCGATAAGGCAACCTTGTTGCCTCCAAAAGAATGATCTAATACTAGTGGTCTACTGGTTCTGTTTGGGAGGAAGTAGTAGACTATGTACAATATTAGAGGTGATGGAAGTTGCGTTTCCAAAGAAGTGATCTCCACCCCCTGTGTTAATCGCTTACTTTGGCCGGGCAACTTCCTTTTCAACCGCAAAGTATAATCAGAAAGATTCGCAGTGGTAAGTGCTGGGATAGGGCTTGTCATGTTCGGAGACTTCAGAGATGGTCTATTGAGGAATACTGCTTCATTCCTTAGCTCAGGATATAGCCATCAATACAGTGCCATATGCATGCCCACATCTAATCACTTGTCCGCAATTCAGTTAATTGTCGAAGATATGTACCTGTTAACAGTTAAACAACATCAGCAGTATCTATTCTCCTTGTTAGCATGCTTCTGTGTACGAATGTATGGAAAATTTCTTTTATCTAGATGGATGAGACCTTTGATGAATGCTGGAATGTTAGACATGTTAATGTTTGGTTCATAAGGGTGAGTAGGTTTAAACTTAGCAATTGCATCAGCAACAACATTACACTCCCTATAGACATGCCTTTGTGTAGCCTGCTTAAGTTCAGAGTGAATTTGAAAAGCTAGGACATATAAAGACCATTTGGAACTTCTGGGATTGTTAGTCATGTTCACCGCAAGCATGGCATCTGATTCCACTATGTAAGAACAGCCAGGGTCCAAACTAGTGAAACTTTTAGCTGCAGCTTGGATAACTTTCATTTCAGCTTCCAATGGTGTACTAGCAGTGGTAGTTAAAGATTGAATTAAGCACGGGTTACTAATCCAATCTCTAGCTATAAGGCCAAGTGTGGACATGGTTGAGGACCAGGATACATCCACATTTATAATTATGGTGTTTTGTGCCGGCCTATTCCAGAAGACAGTAGATATAGAAGGCTTAGGGGGTAGTCTCAGAGGTGGGATTAGAGAGAAAATGGGATAGCTTCTATTCAACTACACATTTGAATGAGCAGGCTTGGCTGAGAAAGTTAGGAAAATAAGATCTCTCACCTCCTTACTGATTTGGGCTTGTGAAAACTTTTTGTTGTCGAAATAAAAAGCATTTCTGGCTTTCCATAGTGTCCAACAAATCAGTGATGGCAATATCTTACATATATCTCTATGCACTTTAGACAATTGTTTATTGTTCCAATATTCAAAAAACCTAAGAGTTAAACTATCTAAGGTATGAAGGTTAATCCCTAGAATATCTGAAGTATCATCCCAGACCTTTTGATCCAAGTGATAGGAGATGAAGAAATGCTCTATCGAATCAGGTTGATTGCATGCAGGACATTTAGAAGCTAAGCTAAAACCACATTTAACTAAGACATCATCAAAATGCAAGAGAGAATTCAGCATTTTCCATGTGAAAACTGAGATTTTTTTTGGAAATCTAGGGTTCTAGATGAGTCTAGTGGCTGGGAAATTACCTGGTTGTTGTGTAAGGGCTCTATAGACTGATCTGAAAGAAAAGGTCCCTGTATCTTCTAGTTTCCATATAAGTCTATCTTCCCTTTCAGTGCTAAGCTCTGTATCCTGCAAAAAATTCAAAGTATCATGTTCCAAATAAGATAAAATACGTGGCAGTATCGGGCTTTTGTCTCTGATGAAGTCAGCTATGGTGTAGTAGTAAAAATGTGATAGGACTGAGGGTGGAACACAGTTAGATAAAGGACCATTTGGGCACCAATTTGCATTCCAACAGTTACTATTTCCTTTGCCATGTATAATGAGTGAATTTTCTTCTACAAATGAGTTAACACTACATACCCTTTTCCAAGTATGGGATTTTCTATGAGATTGTGGTAATGCCCATAACAGTTTAGACCACATGGTGGTGCCCAATTGGCTTTTCCACCATAATTTGACAGAGCATGAGTCAATTATTGCCTTTACAGATCTGAAACCTAAACCATTTTGGTATCTATGTGCACTCAGATCAGCCCATTTTCTCCATACTTTATTCAGTTTGCCCTCTTTTTCCCCCTAGAAAAATCTTATCATTTTCTTTTCTAATGTTCTTATTATCTGCTTAGGCGGCTTTAGGACTGACCATATATGCTGTGGGAGGGAGTATAGACAAGATTGAATAAGCACCATTTTGCCACCCAGGCTTAGCCATTTATTTTTCCAATTCAAGAGCTTTCTATCTACAGTTTCCAGCAAAGGCTCAAAATGGAGATTTAAAGTCCTTCCCTTGATGATTGGACATCCCAGGTACTTAAATGGAAAGACTCCTTTTTTCATTCCTAGAATTGATCTGATTTGATTAGTTTTTGCAATTGTTGCTCTTGTACTTACATAGAAATCAGATTTATCAAAGTTTATTTTTTGTCCAGAGGTTAGTTCAAAAGTTTCTAGGAAGGCTTTTATTCTGATTAGGCTAGATTTTGAGGCTTGCATGAAAATGATAGTGTCATCAGCATACTCAAGTGAGATGCAGGAGTAATACTAGAGGGAATCTGATAACAGCTGAGTCTTTTATTCATGAAAATAAATGCTAAGCTTCTGGAGAAAGCTTCAGAAAAAATATTGAAGAGAAAAGGAAATAGAGGATCACCTTGTTTGATGCCCCTTGTAGCTCTGAAAAATCCAACAGGGTTACCATTTATAAGTACAGAAAAATAAGCTTGAGAAAGGTTATTCATCACAGCCTTTAGAAAACTTCCTGTGAAACCAAATTTACAGAGAATCTTTTCCAGAAATTGCCAGTTTACTCTGTCAAAAGCCTTTCTAAGGTCTAATTTTAAAATGCAATTTGGACCCTGTTTTTTCCTGTCTAAAAACCTAATCATTTCCTGTAGATAGATGACATTATTAGATATGTCTCTATTTTTCATAAAAGCTATCTGGTTTGGGGAGATTAAATTTTCCATATAGGGTTTCATTCTTTCTATTAGCACCTTAGAACATATTTTATTTGCTACATTTGAGAGACTAATAGGCCTATAATCATCAAAAGAGGAGGGTGTCTGTTTCTTTGGAATTAAGGCTATCCAGGTGCTACTTATTCCCCTTGGCATTACCGAGCCTAACAGGAAATCGTTTACTGCAGCTATCAGGTCATGCTTAATAAAATCCCAGCATTTAGCATAGAATTTTGAAGTGAAGCCATCAGGGCCTGGACTACTGTTTCTGTTCAGACTCATTACCACTAGCTTAAGTTCCTCTTCCGTAACTGGTTTAGATAAAGATTAGTTGTCCTGAGGAGTTATTACTGATGGAATTTGACTGAGAAAATGGGGGTAATAGATGGTAGAGTTAGGCTGGTTTGGCTCAAAGAGCAGGTCAGAGAAATAGGATATTGCTTCTTCCTGTATTTCAGTATGATTTTCTAACCAAAGTCCCTGTCTATTTTGATTTTTGAAATGTGTAACTTACAGTTTTTTTCCTGTACAGTTATGTGGAAGAATTGGGTGTTATTATCTCCAAGTTTGATCCAGTTAGTTCTTGATTTTTGCTTCCAAAATTTTTCTTTTTCCTTTAAAGCCCTAATTAACAATGTCTTTTCCTCATTAAGTTTGATTAATTCTGTTTCTGAAGGAGTGGAGGCATAGCTTATTTCCTGTAATCTTAGGTTTTCTTCAGCAATTAGCACATTAGAGTCAATGTTTCCAAAGGATTCTTTGTTCCAGTTTTTAATCACCTTCTTAAGCCTAATGAGTTTAAGATAAAGTTTTAGCATTCCTTGATGGGGGATTGGTTTGGTCCAATTGTCTTTAATCAAATCTGTAAATTCTGGTCTGTTGAACCATGTATTTATAAATCTAAAGGGCTTGGGATGGGAGGGAACTGTGGATGAGATTTGTAGGAAAAGGGGCGAGTGGTCTGAGGATTGTCTATTTAGTATTTGAATGGAAGATGCTGGGAATTTAGCACTCCATTGCATGGTACTAAGACCTCTATCTAATCTTTTGAATGTGGGTTTTCTCAGCCTAGAGTTAGTCCATGTAAATAGACTCCCCACTGTATTGATTTCCTGGATTCCATAGAGGTTATCCAGTTATTGAAATCTCTTATACTACCTAGATTGGGAGTGGATGGTCCTCTATATTCTGTAAGTGAAGAAATTATGTTAAAGTCCCCTATGTACATAGTTTCAGAGGTAAGAAGGTGACTAAGATCATGCCATAGAACCTTCCTTCCTTCTCTATTCCTAAGTCTATAAACAAACACAACATCCATTTCAACTCTTGTTATTACATGTGTAATTTTAACATGTAGAAATTGGTCATGATGTAAAAGTAAGGCAACATGTAAAGAATCATTCCATAATAGCCAAATTTTCCCATTTTGAAGAGGCAGGAAATGAGAGTATTTGAGCTTCTCCATATAGGAGCGACATTTACTGTTATCATGCATTGGTTCTATTATACATAACAGATCAATTTTTTTTTCTTTTTGATGAGGTGTTTCAATATAAGCATTGAAGTCTCTAAACCCCTAAGGTTCCAAACTAGAAAATTAATGGTAGTGGTGTATGCCATTGATCACTTGATTTATGGCTTTTAGTATTTGATCTCAACATCATCTTGTTTAACTGGCTCAGGTAGGTGATTTTTTTTGGTTTGGACTTACCTTGAGAGCTCATATTACCTGTTGGTTGAGATTGGAGAGGTGTCAGCCCTGGTTTTGGAATTGTGTCATCTGGGAGAGGTCCTTCTCCTTCCACTTCTTCTAGCAATATTTGATGGAGTAGATGTTCCACTTCTTCTTCTGTTTCTGGGGGGTGAATCTGTGTCCTGCAAAATAGAGAATATATTTGCCATCTTTCTATGCTGAGAAAGTGTGGGATTAGTGGGGGAGAATTGGAGAAAATTAAGTTTTTGGGAACCTATCTCTATATCATCTTTAGCATAGATCATTTGAGTCTTATTTTGGATGGGTTGTGCTGTTGCATTAATCAGTCTTGTGGTTGGTGATTCTGGATCAGCATGGGGTGAGTCTGTAAGGTCTAGAATTGGAGGGGGATGTGGTATGTGTGTTACATTTCTTGCAGGACTTGCTTCCAGGGACTTGGGTATGTAGGAGGAGGGATGCAGGGTAGGATTTGTTGTGGCTTTTTGGTGCACCAATTGGCCTTTAATCTGGGAGATGTTAGTAGTATGTGGGTCAGTAGCCATTTTAGGGATCTTATCAAACTTGTTCCCTGTGGCTTGCCATTGTGGTGCTATATTATTCTGGGTAAGGGCTCTACATTGGTTAAGTGAGTGTCCTAATTTAGCACAATTTCCACAATACATGGGTATGTCTTCATACTCAATGTTATATTTCCTGTTGTTAGAGACAAAACCCAATCTAATGAAGTGGTTTAAAGGTTTCTGGAGGTCTATCTCAACACAAAGCTTGATGGCAGATGGCCTAGTTAGCATCTCAGTAGCTACGTTTTTTTTTGATGAAATTGCCTGTACTATTACCAATAGCCTCTATAGACGAAGTATTGTAATAGTAAATGGGGACTTCCTTGATTGTGCACAAAGAAATCCTTCATATCCTCTTTTGATGGGAATAAGACCTTGAAATGTTCTTGTCCAACAACATCCCTACCAACAGAATAAGAATACATTTACCTTCATAAGTTATAAGCCAATCTGGTAATGCAAATCCATAGACTCTTAGGAGATTGTTTTCATAGCAACTACAAAATCCCTTAACAGTGAATAATCTACTGGACAAAACTCTCTTATCAAAAGCAGAGTCATTGACATTAATATCAAATTCTTCTATAAGTGACATGAAATTTGGATCACAATTGACAAGGTATTCTCTACATATTAACATAAAATTACACAACTAGTTAAGCCATTAAATCAAACATGAAACAGAACAAAACATTCGCGCCACAAAATGCAATACATCAAGTGCGATAGATCCAATGATTTCAAATCACCGTGCCCGTTAAACTTATTAAAAGAGATTGCTAAAATACATAGCTTACGAGTATTAATTTGAGAGAAAGCTTCATGTGAGACCGTCTCACCACCAGGGATTAAACTGCAATTATGAAATTGCAGCAATAGAAGTGTTCATAATTACAACAATTAAAGCATTCCGCTGATTGAAGCGGTACCATGTGCATTTTAACAAAATGCAGGTGCGGGGAATCGATCGCACAATCTAACCAAATTCCAAATTGGACTCGACCCCTTACGCTCAACCACTTTTGGTGATAGTAATATTATTATTTTATGGTATATATTTACCCTTTCTTTCATTTTTCTTTTACTAATTTTTTACAATTAGCAAAGGTGTATTAGTTCATGTGTTTATAATTTTATTGATTATTTTAATGATGTAGTTTAAAATTTTATTTTTTGCAAGAGTTACAACTAGCACACATATTTAAATTAGCTCATATATTTTAGAGTGTTTGTCAATCATTTTAGTTTAACTCATACAATTTTCATCATTATGCTACCACTAAAAATATAAACAAAATCATTAAAGTTATGAAAAAATTAGCTAAACACATAAACTAAATAATATATATTTGTTAGATAAAATTTCTCTAATAATTATCTTGCGAAAATTGAAAATTTAAACAAATTTATTAAAACTATTAACAAACTATCTATACATATAAACTAACTAATATATTTGTTAGGCTTATGTTCTATTATTATCTTTAGAAAATGAAAGTCTAAACTAAATTCTTAAAATGATTAACAAACATTCTAAATGTATGAACTAATTTATATATATTTTTAAATTGAAGGCCATCCAGAGCTTCAGATTGTCCACCCAAAAGCTGTTGTTGCTTCTCAATAGAATTCTCTGTCATATTCCCAATGTCATCTGCTTTGTTATGCAAAGTATCCATCTTCGAAAACATGGCACTTCCAACTCTACCGATATCTTTCTCTATCTCCACAGCCTCATTTCTCAAGTTCATGATTTCCTGCCCCAAATTACTGTAAGATTCATGAAGCATAGCAATTCCACTATCCAAATTCTTCCTCATCTCGACTTGACATTCCTTCAGCTCCATCTGGCATTCTGCAACGGTCTTTAGCCTGATTATAAACCGCTTTCGTGTACCATTCCAATTTATCATTTCTAGTGAGCAAGAGGAGGGCTTCTTGTGAAAATAACTCAGCATTAAAAGGTAGAGAGGACACTACGATGCGTGCAGATCGATCATCCCTGGCTGACAAATCTGCTGCGCCTCTCGAATCCAAATTCTCTCAAATCTAACCAAATCTGGAACAGGAGAATACTCAAACTAATCAACCACACATAAAGTAAGGCAGTACACGAACTAAACAACTCTGGCAATAAGGCTGGACACATGCTATAGGCAAACTAATCAACTATACACATTAAGAAAGTCAGCAAATACACGAACTAAGCTTTATGATAATACTCCTGCCACATGCTATATGCAAACTTATCAACCATACACATAAAGAAAGTCAGCAAATACACGAACTAAATAACTCTGGCCTTATATTCCTACCAGACAAACTAATCAACCATACACATTAAGAAAATCAGCCAATACACAAACTAAACAACTCTGGCCTTGTGGAGAATACTCCTGCCATTTGCTATACACGATTTCATGATCATTCTTATAACTTGTTTGACACTAGCTTTTATGTGAAATAATATGTATGCATACAATTGTGATATTATATTTGTAAATTTATTTTTTTAAGGCAGGGCAAGAATATGAAACGGTCATTTAAATGTAATGTACTTACCAATTAGTATGCATTGCAGCGTTGAGGGTATCAGTTTTAAGGAGTTCAATAGGCCAATCAATGGTCAGAATCTTGGCAATCACAGTTGAAGTTACCAGCCTTGCATGACGATACAATTCCTCGTCACTTAGGCCCCTGAACTTGAAATTCAAGTGTTAAGTCAACAAAGCACTGGTTGAAGATATACAAAATAAATGGGTTACTTTCAATAAGCCACAACAGCAACCAATTAGCAAAACTTCCAAAGTTGTTTCCATAACTGAAACTTAAGCTGCAAACCTTGTGTATGTATCCAAATGAAACACCAGAACCGTCTTCCTTTGTTTGGCCACATCGCACATACAAGTTATTCCAGACGGCAGGATGGTCACAGATATTCATATCTAACGATGGAGTTGCGTAGAGCATGATTTAAGTGTATTATATCATTGGACAAAAAAACTACAATTGTTACTTGCATTCAGTTGTAGAATAAGCAGAAAGCCCTTGACAAGAAAAAAAAATAGGAAACATACATAGCAATGGGAAACTTTTTGCATGCTGAAGTAGCATAGAAATCCTCAAAATTAAGAAAGCCAATACACGAACTAAATAGCTGCCTTTATGATAATACTCCTGCCACATGAAATAGGCAAACTTATCAATCATACACACAAAAAATCAACCATACGCATAAAGAAAGTCAGCAAACACACGAACTAAGTAACTCTGGCCTTATATTTCTACCAGACAAACTAATCAACCATACACATTAAGAAACCAAGCAACTGTACAGTTTACACATAAAGAAAGTCTATATAGACAAATCAAGCAACTGTACACATAAAGAAAGTTTATCAATACACAAACTAAATAACTTCTTGAGTTATGATTCCATAATCAAATCTGCACCTCTTATGAAGAAGAGGCTATAGGAAAACTAAGCAATACACGAACTAAAGACTTTAGATCATGATTCCATAAGCCTAATCTATATCTGTGGAATCCAAATCTAATCTGTACTTGGGGATTCCAAATTTGCACCTCTTATGAAGAAGGTAATAGGCAAACTAAGCAACTATGCACATAAAGAAAGTCGGCCAATATAGGAACTAAACAGCTTTGGCCTTGAGTTTATGTTTCCATCATTTGAATCTACACCTCTCATGCCAAAGTCTATAGGCAAACAAAGCAACTATACACATAAAGAAAGTTGACCAATACACGAACTAAACATCTCTAACCTCATGATTCATCATCCAAATATGCACGAGTACTCCTACCACATGCTATGGGCAAACTAAGCAATTATACACATTAATAAAGTCGGGGTCAATACAAGAACTAAAAAAACTGACCTTGAGAAACAAACCTAATTCTGCTGCAAAAGCATAATAATACCGTAACCTAAGCAAATAATTCAGACTAATCAAAATAAATGCATAAACATATAAACGCACAAGCTAATCAAAACATATAAACACATAAATAAACTCCTTTAAACATTAAACTAAAAAAATGTAAACACAATATCTGAAAATTATCACAAAATATAATTCAAGCAACAACGATGAAATTACCGTGAACTTCCCCAGGGGCTCTGCGGTGCCGGTTTTGGAGGCTCGCAGAGGTAGGCAGCGCCGGAGAAGAACAAAGGACCTGCAAATAATATTTTAAAAATGATTAGGCTGTCAGAAGATGATGGAATAACCACGCCGTGACCGAAAATCAACGATTAAAGCTAGAAAACGAGAAAAAAATAAGGAAAGGAACGAACCTATGGCTTCGGATCATAGAACAAGATGAACATAGCGGAAATTATTGTAGTGACGAAGGATCAGTGCAGAGCTGCAGACAGTCGAGCGTGGTCGGTGGAGATCGGAGTAGACCGGTGGAGGAGCAGAGTAGAGCGAAAGGGGATCTGATGTGTCCATTTTATATGCTTTATTTAGTAGTATTTAGGATCACTTTTGTGTTCTTTTATTATTGAGAGCTTGTGTTTTACCTTGAAATTCTCTTAGGAAAGGTAAAAGCAACTTTATGCTCTTTTACCTCTTCTAAGTGGATTTTGTGTGACAAGGGAAGAACACGGAAGCAACGAAGACCGAAAGACATTGAAGGCTATACTTTCGAAGACTTTTGGATACTCACTTCGAAGACATGAAGACCGGAGGCCGTTGAAGACCATTTTTGGAGCCGTTGAAGACTTGAAGATTGAGAGGGATGGCTATGAAGAAGACAAAGAAACAATGCAAAACTCGGGCTCCCGTCGCGACCATCGGGGCACCGTCGCGAGTCGCGACGAAACTCGTCGCGAGTCACGACCAACGGGCGGCCAGAAATCAACTTTATCTTCTTTGCACTATAAATACTACTCTCTTTCCTCCTCTTCTCCAGTTTTGCTCAGCCCGTTTTCCCCGGCAACGGCGCCATTTTGACAGGCGGGCGGTCGTCGCGCCCGCCGTGCAAAAGATAATTTATAAGCCCTTTTTGCTTACTTTCTACAACTAGGTAGATAGCGGCAAATCGGGGTCGTCCAATGAGAAGAGGGATCTTCCTAAGCAATCAAGCACAAATGGTTGATACTAGGATAGGAGTAACTATATTTACACACACTTAAAAGCAAGTAAAAGGGGGGGGGTTGGTTGGTTGGTTGGTTTCCTAACTTAACAAAGATAAAAAGACAAGATAACTAGCAAGGTCAAGTGACTATGCTAATCATCAAACAAAACTAAAGAAAAGAGGTTTTAAAACTACAAAGATAAAATGCCTTGGGGGCAACGGATATCCACTTCCACATCTAATGTAGTTCATCGAATCATTCACACATTCCATCATATAGCATTCAGGACCCAACACCCACACACCCATCTAGCAAGTACCACAACACACATCACAAGGAGTTCTAAGTTCATGCTCATAGATCTTCATGCAAAGGCGCTACGGAATTCGTCACGTTCCTACACCTAAACAATTCAACCACACAAGCACTACCTATGCTCAAACAACTCATGGCACACATGCAGTGAAACACACCGTCAAGAATACATAAACGCCAAATAACAAATGCTTCAAGAATGAATTTAAATCATCCATTCAATACTTCAACTACTTGTCGTGGAGACTAAACTCCTATCCTTCTTAGTTCGTAGTTTGCGAGAGTGAGTTCCACATCTCTCGTCAAACCTCACCAATGACTCCCGAGTCGCGACCACGACTCAAGGTGTCATTGGTGGCATTTAGCACGAAGGACCAACAAGCTTGGCAATGCCTATGACCACTACACCGTGACTAAGCATTTAACCAATTCATGCAATTACACGAGATTAGTCAAGAGCGACCACTCATAGACCACGAGCATATAACTCTTCTCGTTTGCTACACAAACGAACATGACAAAGAGTTCAACATCAATCACATTCGTCTCGCGGAAAGTTGAGTCCGGAAGCTCAAGAAGTTCTGATCACGTCGCGAGTCGCGACGAACCTCGTCGCGAGTCGCGACGTGCTCAGTAACTGTTGAAAATTTTTTTTTGAGCCCGGATTTCAAAATTCCAAGCTTCCAAGTTTCCAAATGATTTTAAACATTGCATGATCCTACCTTCTTCTCCACCCAACACTCCCAAGAACCACCACATCCCCACTCATTCCTCCATCCTACATATGTTGACATATGAACATTCTTGCATCTTTATGGTACATTTGTTGATTGTAGTATGCCGACTACATCATTGTGATCGTAAGTGCATATCCTCTACTGATGCTTGTATACATGTCAATATATGTTGGATATTTTTCATGATTATTCTTATAGTGTTGGTTGAGTGTGATTTGGTTGTTCTTTGAAAATACTATGGTTATTAACTCTTGATGCTAAACCTAGTATTACATATCCTTATGTACTTGTGAGTTTAATGTGTTCTTCGTGGTGTTAGTCTTGATCAAACGGCGCCATGGAGACAATGTTTTTCTCGAGGGGTGAGTCTTCTACGACATCTTTGCTCCCCCTTACGGTTCCGAAACCAATTTCGGGACCATACAAGTGCTTGGATTGTGCCATATCACCGGCGAATTGCGGAGACACGGGTGTCACTCTACCCCCTTACCTTAATTGTTATTGTTCTTGCCTTATATGTTTACATTGAGGGCAATGTAATGTTTTAAGTGTGGGGAGGGGTTAGAGGATTCACATGCATGCTAGATAGTTTTGGAATGCTTTTTGCTACTTTTCATTGGAAAAACATGAAAAAAAATAGAAAAACAAAAAGAAAAAAAATTTTAGAAAAAGAAAAAGAAAAAAAAAAGAAAACCCGCTAAGTTGAAAACCCGAGAGGGCAACTTAGGCAACATTGGGGGCCCGGATAGGTCGAAAACCCTTAAAGGGCGGCCTAGGCAAAAATGAGAGGCTAAAATGTGCGGAAAAAGGTGAGATGTGAGCTAAAGAAACATGATGTGTGGCTAGGATGAAAACTCGAAAGAGCTCCTAGGCAAAATGAGAGAAATTGAGAGAAATTGAAAAATGTTATGATTTCACTCACTTGCCGGCGTTGGAGTCATAAGGTTGTGGTTGTCACATGGATGGATCGGGTAGCTCAATATCTATAGACCTCTTAGGATTGGGTAGCTTAGTGGGTTAGGAAACGAAGTGTGGTTATGAAATTCCTTCTCTTTCTACTTCGTTTTGGGTTGATATATTGGCATTAGGTGAAGCATGTGTTTAAAACTTCCTTTATGGTTTTAGCTTCATTTTGTGTCATTGGATTATGGGAATATCAATTCTGGGCTGTGAAATATTTTTATGGGTAGTGAATTGATAAGTGGTAGGTTTGGTTAGATTTAGGATTGGGGATGTGTGTGTGCAAAATTCTCATGTGAGCTTTAATTTTGGGATTTATGATATTGAGAGTTTTTGTGAGATTTTGATTGGGGGATTAGTTTAGGACATGGCCATATGAATTCCTCCGTCTGCTTGGATCTTTTCTTACTCGAGGGCGAGTAAGGTTCAAGTGTGGGGAGGTTTGATGTGGCCATTTTATGCGGGTATTTTAGGGTTTTTAGGATGTGGATATGTCATTTCCTCCGTGTGCTTGAATCTTTTCTTACTCGAGGGCGAGTAAGGTTTAAGTGTGAGGAGGTTTGATGTGTCCATTTTATATGCTTTATTTAGTAGTATTTAGGATCACTTTTGTGCTCTTTTATTATTGAGAGCTTGTGTTTTACCTTGAAATTCTCTTAGGAAAGGTAAAATCAACTTTATGCTCTTTTACCTCTTCTAAGTGGATTTTGTGTGACAAGGGAAGAACACGGAAGCAACGAAGACCGGAAGACATTGAAGACTATACTTTCGAAGACTTTTGGATACTCACTTCGAAGACATGAAGACCGGAGGCCGTTGAAGACCATTTTTGGAGCCGTTGAAGACTTGAAGATTGAGAGGGATGGCTATGAAGAAGACAAAGAAACAATGCAAAACTCGGGCTCCCGTCGCGACCACGTCGCGACACCATCGCGACCATCGGGGCACCGTCGCGAGTCGCGACGAAACTCGTTGCGAGTCGCGACCAACGGGCGGCCAGAAATCAACTTTATCTTCTTTGCACTATAAATACTACTCTCTTTCCTCCTCTTCTCCAGTTTTGCTCAGCCCGTTTTCTCTCTGGTTTTTGGGCAAAAACCTAGGTTTTTCTCTTCTTTCTTTTCTTAGCTTTTTCTTAGTTTAATTATGTCTTTTGTTGTTCTAGAGTAGTTCTTGTACTTGGGAGCTATGGATTGAAGCTTCCACTTCTATGTATTGAGAACCATTTCTATCTATCTATTTGGTGTTTTTGCTATTGTGCTTTTATTGTGCTTTGAATGTTAATTGTTGATTCTATTAATGTTGTTGAGAGCTTGATGATATGAAATGCTTGGATGAATTGCTAGCTAGGGTTTGGGGGATTTGGGTTAATTTCCCCCCTGTTCTTGTTAGTAATGTGAGAGTATGATTTAGAGCTTTTGATTGTGTTGATGGATTGATAATGTGCTAGACGAATGTGATTGATGTTGAACTCTTCGTCATGTTCGTTTGTGTAGCAAACGAGAAGAGTTATATGCTCGTGGTCTATGAGTGGTCGCTCTTGACTAATCTCGTGTAATTGCATGAATTGGTTAAATGCTTAGTCATGGTGTAGTGGTCATAGGCATTGCCAAGCTTGTTGGTCCTTCGTGCTAAATGCCACCAATGACACCTTGAGTCGTGGTCACGACTCGGGAGTCATTGGTGAGGTTTGACGAGAGATGTGGAACTCACTCTCGCAAACTACGAACTAAGAAGGATAGGAGTTTAGTCTCCACGACAAGTAGTTGAAGTATTGAATAGATGATTTAAATTCATTCTTGAAGCATTTGTTATTTGGCGTTTATGTATTCTTGACGGTGTGTTTCACTGCATGTGTGCCATGAGTTGTTTGAGCATAGGTAGTGCTTGTGTGGTTGAATTGTTTAGGTGTAGGAACGTGACGAATTCCGTAGCGCCTTTGCATGAAGATCTATGAGCATGAACTTAGAACTCCTTGTGATATGTGTGTTGTGGTACTTGCTAGATGGGTGTGTGAGTGTTGGGTCCTGAATGCTATATGATGGATTGTGTGAATGATTCGATGAACTACATTAGATGTGGAAGTGGATATCCGTTGCCCCCAAGGCATTTTATCTTTGTAGTTTTAAAACCCCTTTTCTTTAGTTTTGTTTGATGATTAGCATAGTCACTTGACCTTGCTAGTTATCTTGTCTTTTTATCTTTGTTAACTTAGGAAACCAACCAACCAACCCCCCCCCCTTTTACTTGCTTTTAAGTGTGTAAATATAGTTACTCCTATCCTAGTATCAACCATTTGTGCTTGATTGCTTAGGAAGATCCCTCTTCTCATTGGACGACCCCGATTTGCCACTATCTACCTAGTTGTAGAAAGTAAGCAAAAAGGGCTTATAAATTATCTTTTGCACGGCGGGCGCGACGACCGCCCGCCTGTCAGGATCCGAGGATCGGGGCTAAGCGGCGGAGGATCGAAATGAAGAGGCGGACGATCGAGCAGAGGAGTTGAGGAGCGGCGGACGATTGGAATAAGGCAGAGGATTAGAGCATAGACGCGCAGACGATCGAGCAGAGGACAAGCGGACGAACTGGAGCAGAGCAATGGTGGAGCGACGATTTTGGTCGAGCAGTTGAGACACTATTGCAACTAAGTACCTATAACTATTAAAATTTCAGAGAGACCTCTGATCTCACCATAAGCTTGGGTGAGACGGTCTCACCCAAGTCTTTGTATTAATTGAATTACCTGATAAGTGTAGTCGAGTTTATGATACATAAATCGAGTGATGATACTAGTTTTGCCAACTGATTGATCCCTAGGAGCTGTCACTTGTACTTAGCTAGAGCCAACACAGGAGCCATCATCCATCAATCAATTTGATTCACCAGAATAAGGAATGACTAATTAGCTTCATAATAGAATGCTTTGCATCAAAACATTAAGGTACAAGAGACTTAAATTGTCTCATATTGTTAAAAAGGGCGAAAGACTTCCTTTGCCCTCAAACTCTTGCCATTTGACTCTTTTGGCCATACATTTATTTCTGATCACTTTCGTTCTTGAACTAAAAAAAATGTTGAATCATAACCCTTCCGTCGGTCAAAGCGATAACTTTGGTCAAAAATATTAGTTTTAAGGGCAAATTAGTAATTTTTCATTCTTCTTTTCCTTTTCTCATTTTTCATTTTTTTTCATTTTTCCTTTTGGCAAAGTCTTGGGAAAGACCATATTTCCATAAGCCTATGAAAAGACGGTTTAATAAAAAAAATAAAAAGTAAAAGGTCTTAGTTGCAATATTAAAAATTTATTATACGTGCACTAGTTATAAGGTTTATAACCCGATTCATACAACCCAAAAAATTTTATCTTCATTTCTTCTTATTTACACTTTAAATATTGATCTTTCCATAACTTATGAAAAGACCTTCTTTCAAGAGATGGAGTCTTTCCTTTCTATTTTTCCTTATTTCCTTCCTTTTCTTTCTCCTTTTCTTTTCATCTTTTTCTTTTCATCTTTCCATTTTCCTTAAACTTTTTTAGCTCCTCCCGCCGCCGGCTTCCTCCTCCCCTTCGCCATCTATCTGCCGATGTCTTCCTCCTCCCCTCCGCCATCTATCTGCCGCCATCTTCCTCCTCCCCTCTGCCATCTATCTGCCGCCACCTCACCACCTATGCCAACCCTATTTCTGCCATCTTGCCACCACCTATGGCAACCCTATTTCCGCCACCTCGCCACCACCACCACCTATGGCAACCCTATTTCAGCCACCTCGCCACTACCGCCCCAAATTCTCCTCCCCACCACCACCATTGATTCTCCTCCACCTCGCCAGCCCACCACCATCAAACCCTAACAAAAAACTAAATCCACTGCAGAACCCCCAAACCCATCCGTATGACCACCACCACTCCTCCGGTTGCCAAATCCTCCGCAGCTCCAGCCCCCGCGCTGCTTGTGGTTCATCACATACGACGAGTAAAGGCCCGCCTTAGATTCAGGAAAATGTGCTTCGTCCTCTGCGGCCTCCCGATGGTGATGAGGGTTTCAGAGGCGGGGAGGAGGAATTGGACGGGAGGGAGGGGATTTCAGAGTGTTCGCCAGTGGCTTGAGATTGATATGGATGGGATCGGCGCCATAGAAAGGAAACAGGAGGCAGAGAAAGAAAGCAGGCGGCGGAGAAAGAAAATAGGTGGCTCTGCTCCAGAAGAAGAAAGGGAGAAAAGGAGAAAAAGGAGTAAAGAAGAAAAGAAAAAGAGAGAAAAAAGGAAAGAAGAGAAAAGGGAAAATAAAAATAAAAGTGAGAAATCACTAATTTGCCCTTAAAACTAGCATTTTTCTTACCAAAGCTAACGCTTTGACTGCACGGAAGGATCACGATTACACACTTTTGTTAGTTCAAAGACGAAAGTAATCGGAAAAAAATGGGGGACCAAAAGGGTCAAATCGAAAGAGTTGGAGGCTCCGTGAAATCGTTTCCCCTATTAAAAATCACATCAATTTGATCTAGGCCAATAGAAACAGTAGGCACAAGTAATTTTTTCCAAGATAAATATCGTAAAGAATAATGAAGTGCAAACATATTGATTGCAAAGCTAGACCAGAAAAGCTGGAATAACATGAAGAAAAACTAAAAGTGAAGGACAAAATACCTTGATTGATGCGTTCAATTTACAATTTGTAATCACTAGAGCTGTCAATCTCTGACCCAAAATTTTGACCCTACTCGGACCGACTTGACCAAACTCAACCTGAATTTGATCCTGATCCACAAAATATTGACCCGAACCCAAACTTGACCTGAACTGAACTCAACCCAAAACCTGATTCTGACCTGATAATATGGGCCAAAACCCAAACCCGACTCGACCCGAGCCCAACCAGAAACCCGATTCTGACATGATAATTGGGACTCAAACCTGAACCCGACCCAAACTCAACCCAAAACCCAATTATGATCTGGTAAAGCATTTCTTAATTTTTTTTAAAAAAATTAAATGCAGTCCTAACACCGATATATTATAACATATACCGTGGCTAGCTATTTTTCCACCACAATTTTATCCACCAAAATTACTATTCTGGACATAGGCACCGGTATTAGCACCGGTATATGTCACTCAGCCAAAACTGGTGTTGAAAATTATTAAATTCAAACATTTTCTTTCTTCAAAGGCAACTGTATCTAGCACCGGTATTCAGTGAACTAGTGCTGGATTTATTCATATGCACCATTTTTTGGGTTCATTTGCCAGATTGTCGGTGCCTATGAAATTTCTAGCACCGGTATTGCTCTTCCAGCACTGACATATTGGTGTCTATATACTTGTTTTCTAGTAGTATATCCCAACCCGACCTGACCCGAGGAACATTACAGACCCATCAGAACCTGACTTGACATTTACCCGAACCGAGCCGACAAACAAACTTCGACATTTTTCAACCCAAACACGTTTCGACCCACCCGACAAACATATTTCAACCCGTTTCAATCCGAACCTATTTGACCCAATCCCGAACCCAACCCGAATAACCGAATTGACAACTCTAGTAATCACATATGCAACCACATCAAACATTAGCACATGAATGCATCTTTTCTTCAAAGCATAAAAAGAATAAGCTCATCTTGACCATGTAGAAAATTATATCAGTTTGTTGCATACCAGGAATTGGCAATTTCCTATGAAGATCCACCAAGTTTCATTGACTTATCAACTAGATCTGCAGTAAACCCCAGATGGAGGTAGATTCTTGATCCTAAAAAACATTATGTTACATTATTATCCATCATATAAGTTATTGTTGGAAGTGGGAAATAATATATTGATCCAGAAAAATTCACAAGGAAAAGAATGCATATTCACCTTAATGGACTAACATGGTGCAAAGCACAAAAGAACAATGGAAAACACATGCAAAGTTAGACACAACCATGAACATAAATTGAGATGGGAACCAATCATGATTTAAACAAATCAGGCGTAGTGCAAATATTAAGTGAGAGTTGCAATCATGTTATATAGCATCTATAGCTAATGCAGCGCAAATGAAATCAAAAGAAAACACAAGGTCATGCTCTTACAGCTTCCATCGAAGCAGGTCTGCATTCCCACACCATGAATTTGCCCATTAAACCATTCTCCTGAATAGGCATCGCCAGCTCCGAATTTCAACTCAACGACAATGGCCAGCGGCAACGAGTCCGCACAATAGAGAAGAAGAAGAGGTCGTCGCCCCGAGGACAAGGACACCGGAGCTCAATTCACCCTTATTGTCCGGCTCGAGGAGGTTGCTATCACCACCGGCGAGGAAGATGAGGAAGCATTTCTCGATCTGAAAGCGAAACTTTATCGATTCGACAACTATGGGAACCAGTGAAAGGAGAGAGGCGCGAGTAGTGTGAAACTTTCAAAGCATACAGTCACTGGAAAAGTTCTCCTTGTAATGCGCCAGCCCGCGACCACGACGACAGATGAGGCTGCAGCCATGGAGGAAAAGGTGGAGAAATTAGGGATTGGGATTTTCTGAGAGAAATTGGAGGAAGGAGAGAGTTATTTTATTTTTATTGTGTCATTCCTTGTATTTTTGGGAATATTATCGAAAGAGTCCTCCTCTTTACCACAGTCTTTTAATAAGTCATGTAATTACCCAGATTTAAAGTGTAAATTAAAATAAATGAAGATAAAATTTTTAGATTACATCAATCAGGTTATAATCTTTATAATTACTAAATGCTGCATAATAAATTTTTAATATTGCAAGACCTTTTACCTTTTTATTATTCTAAGTAAACCCTGTCTTTCCATAACCCCATGGAAAAACGATCTTTTCCAAAAATTTGCCTTACCGAAAAGACACCAAAATTAAAATACATGTAGTTTGATGCCAGAAAATATCGAAAAGGGATTTGCTGAATCCTTCGTCTAACGGTTAGTCTGCCTAAATTTAATTTTTTTTCCACAAATTTAACATATACTATTATGAGTTCGTCTCTTGAAAGACGGTATTTCCATAACCCATGGAAAAATCAAGGTTTAAAGTACAAATTAGAAGAAATGGAGATAAAATTTTTGGGTTGCATGAATCGGGTTATAAACTTTATAACTACTACATGTTGTATAATAAATTTTTAATTGCAACTAAAATCTTTTACCTTTTATTATTTTAATTAAATCTCGCCTTTTCATAAATGTATAGAAAAAATCTTTCCCAAGACTTTGCCTACTATTATAAGTTTGTGCACAATTAATTATTAATTTACATATTTAAAGTTAGAAAAAACATATATAAATTGTTATAGGGCTATGGAGAGACGTTTTTAAACTTTGCTCTCAAAAGAAAGACCTATGTTTGTAGGTTGGGAAAGCCTCAGGAAAGACGGCCTTTCCATAAGTTTATACACAGTTTTCAGGGGCATTTCCCTTAAATGTTGTAATTTTTTATAAAATTTAAATATTGCATTTTATAAGTTAAAACAAGTAATAATATGTATTTGAAGGTGAAAATATAAAAATATATGATATAAAAAAATATTTTTAAAAATTTTAAATTTTGTATGTAATTTAAGAAATACAGTATATAAAGTAAGAAATAAGTGGTCTGTCCATAAGCTTATGGACATGCCGCCTGTCAGGAGACCCACTCTTGTAGGTTTTATGATTTCTTTCCAATAATCTAACTAATTATTATAATAATTTTATACTAATACCTAATATTACGTATTGTACTTATTGTATTTGTGAATACTTGTAAAATTTTAAAAAGTTAAATGCTAAATTGTGATTCATTTTATTCCAAACGCTCGACTTTAATTACATGAGGGTTTGAATTTTATTGTTATGTTATACAAAAATAATGTAAATAAAATTCAAAATATTTATATTTAAATACCATATAGTCCAACAATATTTGGCCTCATGCAGTTTCTCCTTAAAGAGCAATCAATGTTAGTTGCACTTTTTGTAGAATCGAAAATCCCCAATAGTTGTGAC
Source organism: Rubia yunnanensis (assembly GCA_037428765.1). NCBI lineage: Eukaryota > Viridiplantae > Streptophyta > Magnoliopsida > Gentianales > Rubiaceae > Rubia > Rubia yunnanensis. The sequence continues at coordinate 56,998,282 of CM075067.1, forward strand.
CCTCTACAATAGAGCACAAATTAGTGTTCAACCTTCTTTTGCACTGCTCCTATCAAATTGACAAGGACGAGAAAGAGCAAGAAGTCAAAACTAAGTCAAATAGGGTTAAGCACGGTTTCTCACGATATCGGTAGGGTTTCTGTTTCAGTTTTGTGTCATCCGACATTGGGTACACCTTTTACCTAACATCGGGTGAGAGCAACTTTGAACTTCAATTTTCCAACCAAAATCAAAAGACGTCTTTTAACTTCGGTTTGTTACAACCAAAGTTAGACATCTTTTCATTTCAGTTATTTTACAATAGAAGTCAAAACACATCTTTTGCCTTCAGATTTTTGAAAACCAAGGTTAAAAGAACTTTTTTACTTCCATTTTTCTAATAACTGAAGTAAAAGAACTTTTAACTTCGGTTATTAGCACAACTGAAGTCAATGAGGTGAAGTTAAAAGTCATTTTCGTTGTAGTGAATTATATGGATGGATTCTTCAAAGGGGGGAGATGTTTTTATTCCCTTATCTGGATGAGGACACATTATTTGGTATGTTTGTTCGATTACCCTTGCCTCCTCCACCACGATCCTCTTGTCTTGTTGTTCGATATTGGATTGAAGCCCCGGTGAGGAAGCACAACAAGAAACATGACATATTACTTTGCTCCTTTTACCTCGGTTTTTTTGTTAACACCAAATAACCGAGGTAAAAAATTCTTTTACCTTATTTTTTCCGAAGTAAAAGCTATTATTTACCACGGTTATAAAAAAACTGAGGTAAATAATTAGTTTTTTACCTCGGTTATTACTTAAACCAAAGTAAATAATGTTACTGAATACGGTGCGACGTCGCATATGTTGTTTGAAATGCTTGTTGCTTGACACGTTGCTTTTTACCTATAGGTATTGCGAACGACTAGCAAAGTCGCACATATGTAAAAGACAAGGTAAAGTAAAGAATTTGACAGTGATAGAAAATAAATAAATAAATAAAATGGAGATCGCGCGCTTTTCCCCGTTGTCTTTGCCATCTCTCTCCTCCTAATATCCCGTCATCACAATTATTTTGGGGGAATGTAAAATTAAGGAGACTTAGGCACAATAGTTGCTAGAAATCATTGTGCTATAAACACCCTAGAAATCCTCCCCTAATTCCTACACGACCAATACCCCCTCTGTTCAATGTTCAAATGGGATAGTAAAATAATTAGAAAAAAATTAGTCATGAAAATATCCTTACAAATATACATAAATTCGAATAGGAATTGCCTTAGTTCCAACATAACAGAAATTAAAATACACTCAATCAGATTGGATAATGATGACCTTGAAGATGATTGGGCCTCTAGCTTGTATCACCTCGAAGAACAAGGTTTCCGCGATGCATAGGTTTTTTCCCCCAAGGAACTCTCCAAAACCCTCTGGGGAAAGGACCTTGACCATCCCACCCCCCGAGTAGTTCATATGTCACTCTGTCCCGTAGCACCTCAGCACTACGGGGGTCTTCTCAGTCGGCAATAGTGGTACAATCTCCCACGAGATGTACTAAGTCACAGTAAAAATTATTGATTAGAAATATATATATATATATATATATATAATATACACATATGCAATTGTCAACAAATAAAATTTATTTAAAAATCTTTATCAAACATGGTATTTTCCCAAAGTCCAGCTGCTTCAAAGTGCAGTCGAAACGTGGGCTATCAATAGCCATCGAATGATGTTCAATGTCGAAGAAAAAAGGCTTTGGGTGGCTCCGTTGTGCGGTGAACTGTACGAAAACCAAAAAGTATTAGTTGTTACGAAGTGTACAGTTCTGTTAGGATATGTATACATATATATATATATGTGTGTGTGTGTGTAAATAGGTGAAATGCCTGAAAAAGGGGCCGATTAAACGATCTTCTCCAGCCATTAGTCTTGCATCATCAATAAAATTCTGATGTACGAAACTACCATGTGGAATGCAAGGTACGATGTCACCAAAACCGCCGCAAGTGCATGTCGGTCCAAAGCAGTGGACTGGTCGACATGTAAATGAGACCTCGGTTTTGTGTTAGTCAAACCGAACAATGGATCGACACAAAACCAATGTCGCGGATGCAAGCCATAATGCGACGTCAATATCATTTCGGGCATACAGAAGGTCAGACCGAGATACATGCGATGTCAAAAACTGAAGAATATGCTACTGGAAATAAAAAATATGCGACGTCGCACTATTATTTCATGAACAAATGCGTGTCAGACAAAATACCAATATCGCAGATATCAGAGGAAGCTACAGAAAGAAACACATCAAACGAGAAAAAATGAGGCTTCATCAACATCAAATTAATCAAAAACCCTTTGGAGACATACCAAAACATTGTACCAACGTTCAAAATCAAGGAAAGTTCACACTCTCATAAATTAGAAACAAAACAAAAAAAATTCACAGACCACAGATCTGACATTGTAAAGTAAGAATTACAAAACTTGGGTGTTAGGAGATTAGAAAAACCATACCTTTTTTCCAAGATAAAATAGAAAGGATGAAGGTGGAGACCGTTGAAATTTGCAGAAAATTTGTAAAGAGAAACTTGAATTCTTGGTTAAGGTTACCATATTTATACCTGTTTCAGAACGACGTCGTTTTGGCCAGATTGTGAAGTCCACATAATATGGTGCGACATTGCACGTATGTCGGCTTATGCAAAAACATGTCGATCTATGACCAACGTCGTATGTTTATATGGGCCTAACAATTTCATCCCACCACCCAGCCGGTCAACAATTTCAATTTATTAAAAAAATGAAGAAACAAATATTTTCTAGTTGCAGAATAATTGGAAGAAATTATTCAGTACACACAAGTCTTTTACAGTTTCCTGAATGATCGTTAAATTAAAACTTTGTTAGGTTAAATATTAAACATTAAAATAACAATAAACAACCAGATTTAAATATTTCAGATATAAAATATGTCCAAATAAATATTCTTCCAAATACAAATCAATTAGTTTTAAATACATGGTCATACGAAGTCTAAGAAAAACATCTAATGTTTGCGGGAAAGAATGACAACATGGAAAACTACGGGCCCAGCTCCATTTAGGAGCTCGAAGTACAGGGTGTCCACAACCTCGAGTTCCTCTGCATCAAGAAACTGGCCAAACCCCTTCAGGGTTATGGTCTTGAGCCTCATTCTCCCCGAGTAGTGCATGTGATACTTCCTCCCTTTGCACCTGATCACATCATCCAACTTGTACAGTGGTAGGAGCTCAACAATCTGGCTAGGGACGTACTGAATTATAATTTAAAAAAACCCTTTGTTTGTACATATGAAAGTAATCTATAGAAAAAAGTTAATTGAAAATTCAATTTGTTTGAAACGGGGAGGACTTACAAGAATTGGGATTGACCAAAAGTTCATCTGGGTCAGAGTATGTACAAAATGTGGATATTTGCCTGAGAATATGCGACACAGACTGTCATTATTTGAATTAGTACGGATCTGTATTGATCAATGAAATTATCAAAAATTTAATTAGAATCTTAGTAATGAAATAGAAGGAATATTTAAAACAGAACAAAAAATTGATCACCTCAATCGGTTCACGGCTGGAACTAGCATTGTTAGCTATGATTGTTGTAATTCATATTGTCACGGATGTTAAATGTTATTATAGACAGAAAATGGTTAATAAATACATACAATCTGTTTAGTTGACCAAGTCAAAGCAACATCGCTCTACTTTCGGTATAACCGATTGGTTAATCGATAAGGGTGCGATGTCACATTTACTTGGCCAACTACAGAAAACATGACATGCTACACTCCTAAGGATCGGTAAAACAGAAGGAAGATTGACGTGCCAGTGACGTCGCATTTAAGCATAAAACGAATAACACAAGTAGAAATTTCACCCTTAAACCATATTGTAGCACCCCAATCCATATTCTAACACCTTAAAACCATATTCTAACACCTAAAACCATATTCTAGCACCCTAATCCATATTCTAACATCTTGAAACCATATTCTAACACCAAAACTATATTCTGGCACCCCAAACCATAGAAAATTCAAAAATTAAAACAATTAACACATTCACACCCGAATCCATATACATCATAATTTCAAGGATAAATACAAAAACAAAAGTAATGCAACCACATGGTGAAATCATACCTTTTAGAATATGGGCAGAGAGGAGTGTTGAAATTAGAGGGAATGGTGAAAGTTTGAAGTGATGTATGAGAGGGGGGCTCATTTTTATATATTCGTTATGAAGCGTTGTGGCTTTTGCCTAGGGTTGTGCGACATCACATGTAAGTCAAAGTTACCAACATATGACTGACCTTGGTGCGACGTCGACTAATCTAAATGTAGGCCTCACCATTTCAACCCACTAGTATAGGAATGGGCCTGTGTTTGACCAATGCATGTGCGAGGTCGCAAGTAATTTTTGTTTGGCAACATCTGACGATATAGGACCGATGTCGGTGACTATGAAATTAGGCATCACCATTTCAGCCCACTGGCATGTCAACTGGGTCCGTGTTTGACCAAGACAAACATAATTGACCTTCACAATGCGTAATTGTATATTAGATACTTCTAATTTAAATTTATAATTGTCCATGAACTATATTAACGTCCGGTTCGAACGCAATCAATTTTAACATAGTTGATGAACTTTTCTGTCCCTACACTTAGGTCCCTCCAAGATGGTGGGTGAAGACAAAATGCAAAATTGGAACTACCCAATAATCTAAATCGCATTGTCATGAGTTTGACTGGAGATGGCAAGGGTCCCGTCCACGAACCGAGGTAATCGTCCGTCATTTTTGTTAGTATTCCATTAATACCCTTACTATATACACTATGAGAACGATTATTTCCAATCACATAAAATTTAATATTCTAGGTTTTTTAAAATTAAAAGCTAATAAAATTCCGTCCATCAAATTTTAAAAAGCGCTAATACATTGTCAAGAGTAAATCGTAGATGATTACTTATAAGTATACAGGGTTCATTTAGGAAGAACTTGTGGAAGTCTCTGTGGAATCATGCTAGTTTCTTCATCACTAACGGTGATTATAAGTTTGACTGGGGGATGGCAAGGGTCACGTCCGCGAACCGGGGTTATCGCCCATCATTTTTGTTAGTATTCCATTAATATCCTTACTATTAGCGTTATGAGAACAATTAGTTCCACCACATAGAATCACATGAAATTTAATTTTCTAGGTTTTTTCTAAAATTAAAAGCTAATAAAATTCCGTCCATCAAATTTTAAAAAGCGCTAGTACATTGTCTAAAGTAAATTGCAAATGATTACTTATAAGTATACAAGGTTCATTCAGGAAGAACTTGTGGAAGTCTTTGTGGGATCATGCCACTTTCTTTATCACTAACGGTGATAATAAGTTTGACTGGGGGATGACAAGGGTCCCGTCCACGAACCGGGGTAATCGTCCATCATTTTTGTTAGTATTCCATTAGTACCCTTACTATAAGAGTTATGAGAACGATGATTTCCACCACATAGAATCAAATGAAATTTAATATTCTAGGTTTTTCAATGAAATTAAAAGCTAATAAAATTCCGTTGATCAAATTTTATAAAGCGCTAGTACATTGTCTAGAGTAAATTGTAGATGATTACTTATAAGTATACAAGATTCATTCAGGAAGAGCTTGTGGAATCCTCTGTGGGATCATGCTAGTTTCATTGTCAATAACGTTAATCATAAGTTTGACTAGGGGATTGCAAGGGTCTCGTACACGAACCGGGGTAATCGTCTATCATTTTTGTAAGTATTCCATTAATACCCTTCCTATAAGCGCTATGAGAACGATAATTTTCACCACATAAAATCACATGAATTTTAATATTCTAGGTGTTTATGAAGTTAAAAGCTAATAAAATTTCGTCCATCAAATTTTAAAAAGCGCTAGTGTATTATCTAGAGTAAATTGTAGATGATTACTTATAAGCATACAAGCGTCATTTGTGAAGAACTTTTGAAAGTCAATGTGGGAATAATGCTTGTTTCTTTATCATCCTCGGTTAGTATAAGTTCGATTGTGGGTCACAAAGTTTCTTTTCGGATGATCGTAATCTAGTTTGGGACTACCAGTGAACTTTTCAGATTTTCCACTTAGGTCCTTCCAAGAAAATGGGAGGCGTTGAAATGCAAAATTGGAAATAAAATTTTTTGATTCACATTTACAGGATAGGGTTGTTCCTATTTGGCATGAACGGGTCGTTGGAAGGGCTCACAATCTTAACATGGAGTTTTTTATGAAAATTTTCAAAAATTAGACTTTGGCCCCACATGTACGACTTCAAAAAAGCTAGTCGCGTGAAATGAACCAGGGACCGACAACTTAGCGACGTCGCTCGACCTAAAATTTCCAGCGGGAACTGAAATTTTGAGCCAAAATTGAACCAAAATTCCCCCCCAAACCCATCTCATTACAATGATATCCAGCACCAACACTCGTTTCTCATCTCCAACACATTTCCTCAGAACACAACTCCACACCATCATTTCCATTAACACCATTACAAACACTAAAGAGCCCAATCTAATTTCTTTTACCAAATATCGAAAAATATCCTAGGATTGAGCATCTCCGAGTTCAAATAAATTGAGGTAGTTCATTTTAGCATCTCCTTAATTGTATATGTTTTTTTCCTCACTGACCAATCATTGAATATATTCATGGAGTATGATGATTATGTTACATGTTATATAATGTACAATGTTTGTCTTTCCAAAATAATGCCTTGTTTGTAAGGAGTGAGGAAAAAAAAATAGATTATGGCTGTTTGTGGACAATAATCAAATTTTCATATGAACACAGGTTGAATGTGCAACGCCGCACTTTGTTCATTGCCCTATACGATATGTCACCAAATGTTGCTTCGCATTATCTAGAAACTGACATCACCATCTTGTATTCTGACTTCACTCTGCCGCCGGTGTCATTGACATCGATTTATCAACCAAGTAGCATCGTTTTCAATTAGTACAGGTACTTTTTCCATGTTTAGGTTATTGTCACCAATATGTGTACATCATTCGAGGACTGCCAAATTCTAACATAAATTTTTTTTCATGTGTATTTGTTTTAATAGGACAAAGAGAGTTATCGATGGGCTCTTAGCATGGACTACTTATTCCCCTAATCACCCTAATAGTTTTAATGTCGTACAACGTAGGCAAGGGATGTTCAATACAATTAATCTTTCATTTTCACTTCAACCTTATGTTTTTGAATATATTCTGACATTTATTGGTAATTTATGTTCAAGGTTTTTTTTGTGTCATCAAATAGTAAATATTATATTTTTTATGAGAACCGATTTCTGCACAATTCATACTGCAACGTCACACGAACCGGTAAACATACGACAGCTAACCAACGTCGCATAAACTGGCAGCATTTTTTTTGCAACGTCGCCCATTCAAAACGATGTTGTATTAGTTAGCCTCCTGCGTCAGCAGGCACACGATGAGGGTGCTCTGGATCATGCGATCTTGCATACAATTATGAGCGACTTTCACTTCAATTATTCCATGAATTCAATCTTATCGATGTCGCAGTGTTTCCAGTGCTATCGACTACCTTATTGGTTTGATCGACTTTGCTTCTTATGAACGCCAATGTTTATGGAAACGATATTGCAGCTACGATGTACTATAGACGGCCTATTTCCTTGGACCGACATTGTTCCCAGAACCTGCCAACATTGATCCAAAACCGAGGTAAAAAAGTACTTTTTACCTTGTTTTTGAAGCAAGGTAAAATTTAATTTTTTTACTTCACCCACATTTACCTTGGTTTTTTATGGGTAAAAATATCTGAAAAAGCGAGGTAATAGGTGTTGTCTGTTGTAGTGAAGGGGATGCCTTGCATATCCTCTTCAAAAGAGTTTTTGGTGTCATCTTCTACAAAGTTAACTCAAACATTTTAACAAACACCTTCCATGCATAAAAAAACATGAACTATAATATTATTTTAAACTTGAACAAACAATTAAGGGAAACCAATATAAAAGTATTACATACACAAATGTAATTGATCGACATGAATGGTATGCACATCATATATTAATATCAATATTTTTAATATATAGGACATAAAGCTTTACACAAAAGTACATACTAGTTACTTTTAAGGTCATAAGATCCACCTATCTTTTCTTTTTTCAAGACAACATCGCCCCCCATAATTTAACCACTCTCATCTACCCACAATCCATCACCATGTGGCCGCCTACCTACTGATGGTCCACTCACGTCCTCCAAACTTGGAAATACGGATGGAAACTCAGGACATTTTGCTCAAACATGCCAATTAATCTCCTCTTCAAAGTATAACTTCTTCACATGTAGGTAGACATGCCACTTCTTATTGCTAGGCTTCCAGAAATAGAAAACCTGGTGCGCCTGGGCAGTTAAGATGAACTTGTCATCCTCAAACCCAACTTGAGTTAGGTCCACCAAAGTGAAACCCATAGGTTTCTCCATATGAACACTGCCTCCATTATCAACCCAGCGGAACTTGAATATGAAAAATTTAAACTCAACATAATCCAACTCCCAAATCTCCTCAATCACCTCAAAAAAGGCTATCACTGCAACAATACAGTTTTTATCTTTCTTGCTAGACTATCACATCGATTCAGATTCAATGTATACACCACTGTTCTGCGTCGTGCTCTTTCCATCCTTCTCAGCTATTGCAAAACTGAATCATTAATGTTATAGCCTTGGTATTTATGACTATGCAGTTTGGCTTTCTTGCAAAGGCGTGAAGTTTACTAGACACGCCGTCAACATTGCAACGATTATAAAACCAATTCACAAATGTGGAAGAATGATCCAACTGTATTTTATTCGAAGGCCAGTCTGAATATAGTGCTTGTAAATGTGGCATATTCTCTTGAACATAGATTGCAGACCCACTACTATTTCGTAAAACATATAGGTAAACCATCATTAACCCAACATTGAAGGGTGTATGAAGTGTACCTTTTAAATGTGCCACCCTATTCTTCCTACAAAAGTGCGCTTATTTTGATAATCACACCGATTTCTTACCAACTAAATTCGAAGTATAGTAATCAATGATCTCCTTGGTCACGTACCTTTGCATGATGTTTTCATCCGGCCGGCTGAGACTGTGAGTGTAACCTTTGAAAACACCCATGTGCCGCTCAAATGGGTACATCCAATGCATTCTCACTGAAACGTATAGTTGAATTTCCCTAACCAAATAGATGACTAGGTGGACCATGATTTCGAAAAAAGGACGGAGGAAAGTACTTCTCAAACTGACATAACATTAAAAACCCCTCCCACTCTAACACATCAAGCGCTTTCTTGCTTATATTCTTCCAAAAATGGAGTTGAAGAAGAAAAAAAGTCATATAACGCTAATCGTACGTCCTCCTCCATAACACCATGGATGGAAACGAACAACTGTTACATAAGGACGTGACAATCATGTGATTTCAAAATGTTCATACGGAAATCATCATTCACAAAGCGACTAACATTAGAAGAGTAGATGGATGGTACCTTTATTCATTGAATACACTCGTAAACTAATCTCCTCTCGTCCACTAACAAATTATACGGGGCAGGAGGTAGGTACGTTCACTTCCCTGTCATCTCCAGGGCTAGATCCGACCGAATACCAAGCTTAAACAAATCCTTCTGTTCTTTCAAGATGTCCTCCGTCTTTCCAGGAATGTTAAGTAAGGTCCCAATCAAACTCTCACACACATTGTTTCCAATGTGCATTACATCCAAACAATGTCGAACCTTCAAAATCTCCCAGTAAGGTAAATCAAAGAAAATTGACCTCTTCTTCCAAGGTTCATCAGGCGTTGTAACCACATTCTTCATCTAAGAATAACATTCAATTTCTTCACCTTGTTGTGGAGACAACCCCCTTCAATGGTCTTGGCGCCTCCAACAAACTGAAACGTGTCCTCATGCAACTTGTGCTTCATCGGGAGGAATTTCCTGCAACCCAAATACACTGTCTTACAACCATTCTTCAACTGTTGAAAATCCGTGGACTCTTGGCACACGGGACACACCTTATGCCCCTTCACCACATAACCCGAAAGGTTTCCTTAGGTGGAAAAATAATTTATTGTACAAAAAAGCATTTCCTTCAAGTTGAACTTTGATCCCTTAAAAACATTAAACACATTGACACCATCGGACCAAAGTATATTCAAATCTTCTATCAGATGTGCCAGATACATATCGATATAATTTTCGAGTTGTTTTGGTCCAGAAATCAACAAAGGCATCAACACATATTTCCTTTTCATACACAAATACCGTGGAAGATTGTATATGGCTAGCATTACCGGCCATAAACTGTGTCTCGAGGACATGTTTCCAAACGGGTTCATTCAATCAGTACACAAAGCCATCAACAAATTCCTAGGCTCACTTGCAAATTATGGATACCTCTTATCAAATGTCTTCCATTGATCGGCATCAACTGGATAACGAATCATATCATCTTCAAGAGAACCCATTCCCATGTACCATGTCATGTTCTTTGCATCATTGGCGTTCTTGAACAATCTCTTCAGCCTCAAAATAATTGGAAGATACCACATGCATTTTGCAGGAACCCATTTCCTTAATTTTACGACAACATCTTCATCAACAACCCCATTTCTCCTTTTCTTGTAGCATGACACTTGACATACAAGGCAAGCCACTTGACATACAAGGCAAGCCACCTCCTTCTCCCAATCACCTATGTACAAAACAAAATTGTTGGGACAAGCATTTATTTTTTCATACTCCATTCCCATCGAACAAAATTCTATTTGCTTTGTAGAGGTTTTTCGGTAACCTGTCAAAAACTTTAGTAACTTATTCATACTGGTGATGCTCCATAAACCAACACCTTTCATACCAAAAATTTCCATCAAACATGACATGACTGTGTCTTTCTTCATGCAACTAGGATACAACGACATGTCCTTCCCACCTTAAGAAATTTGACAACCTCGGTCCTCCCCCTAAATTCATCGACAACCTCCTCACACATGTCATCTAAATTTACATCTCCGAAACACTCTTCTTCAATACCTACAACCACTTCCGGTGGTGGCTTCTCATCATGAAACGTCCAAACCAAATAATTTTTTTGAAACCCTCTCCTAACCAATTGGAGTTTCATTATGTCTCTATCACCACTACGGTTACGATTCTTGCAATCATGACAAGGACATAAGACTCGCTTCTCACGACCAAATGCGTGCTCTAAAATATCCTCCACGAAAACAACATATTCTTTGCTCAACCAACTAACGTTGCAATGCATATGCTTATACCTCTCAATTACACGTTCCATCTCTACAAATTAACGAATGTGTAACTATTATAGTTCCACACAATAACCATAGATACGCAAAGTTCTAAACATTCAAAATCAATTAGGAAAATCTTAACGTTCAACTCACATCACTACATTCAAAACTTATCCAACAATTTCACATTCCTAAATAAGGTATTAATAACATCGACAAATCTAGAAAAAAATCACATTTTTAATCAAGTCAAGCCTCATTAACACAATCATACACACAAAAATATATGCATGCAAACCATTTGCAACATATTCCATCTTCAATAACATGCAAAATAATTTAAAATCTAACCTTTGTGGGTCTTAATTTGAGCATTCAATGTTAAAACTCTCCAAAAAAAACCATTAATGAACATTCTCTCCAAAAATCTACTTTTTACCCTTCAATGAATAGTGGTAGGTGAGCATAAAATGCTCTTCTAGCACTAGTATTCTGCCTATATACCAGTGCTAGAATTTTTTCCACCAAATATTTACCCACCAAAAACACTATTCTAGTCATAGAAACCGGTATAGCACCGGTACAGTTCATTTTGCCACTATCGATGCTAGAAAATATAAAATTTCTAGCCCTTTTTTACATGGGCACCATTTTGTGGCACTGGTACACAACCAACATACCGGTGTTAGGGGTTTCCCACCAAATTTTTGTGTGCCAAAACAATATTACAGTCATAGCCACCGGTTTCAGCACTGGTCATCAGCCAATATTAACACTACTGGTGCTAGAATAAGTGAAATCCCAGAATCATTTTCGACATAAGCACCGGTTTCTTGCACCGGTACATTTTCTCCCGGTGCCATGTTTCTACTTAGGCACCAGTTTTTGGCACCAGTTTCTTTTTTTTCGGTGCTGAGAATGAACATATATAGGAACCAATTTTCTTACTTTTATTTTCTCATAAATTCGGTGCCTGTAATCAATTCAGCCTTGATTCCTTCCCCCGGGACTTAGATACCGGTGTTTATGTACCTGTTTTCCAGTAGCGCAAGTCATTTACATTTTTTTAAAGTAAACTCTTTCATCACGGAAAATCATACCGTAGATATCCATGAGATACCTTAAAAATAATATCCCCTGATATATTAGTAAGTTAGAATAACAAGCATTTATCTTTGCCTAAAAAATTATGAAGTGGATTATCTTTTAAATAATTTATGATTATCTCATTTATATACTGGATTGGGATAATGTATACTATGTATCTCTTTTGCATCGTATAGGAATTTCTCTCATCACTTATAATTATACAAAATTAAAGATATCAATATCGGTCAATTTACCATTCAGTTCTTTTTATTTACTTTGAAAAATAAAAAGCTTAATTGTCATATAGATTTTCAAATAAGGAGCTGAAGTGAGTGTGATTATAAGTGTTGTACATGTAAAATATATATTTCAAGCAGTGAAGAATTAAAATTTTATAACTCCAAAATTTATGTGTTGATAGTAAGAGTAACTATTAGATGCACATGATATCTAAGTTCCAAAACATGTAGTCAAATTTCAGTGACATGGTTTGAATTTTTTAATATTAAAACCTCTGTTGATCAGTTCAAAATTTCCAAATAGAATAATACATTGATTATTTTATAAATGATGAAGAAGAGGCTAGAGGAAATTCTATTCTTGACATCATAACTTTCTGGACCTTCCAAGGAAAGGATTTTCACTATGTTTCATTTGGTTCTAATTTCTACCCATGGAGTCCTCGAGCACATAGAGCCCTCGAATCATGAAGCTCTCGAACTATGGAGCCCTCGAACACGAACGCACGTGCCATCGAGAACTAACGCACTCGACAACTATGGAACCCTCGAGCACGGGATACCCCAAACTTTCTAGCCCTCGACCACTCCAGCCCTCGACCACTGGATACACACAAGGCCCCGAGCCCGAGTGCATTGGAGCCCTCAAGCACTAGAGTCGTCAAGCACTGGAGTCGTCAAGCACTCGAGCAATCGAGCACTCGAGTCACTGTAATCATTGAGCCTGAAGGCCTCGAGATCCGGTTACCTCGAACACCCAGGCCCTCGAGCACGCTAAAGCCCTCGACCCTAAGCGGCCTTCGAACCACCGAGGCATTCAGCAGTTAAGCACTCAACCATGGAGACTCGACCCCTCCAGACCTCGACCCAGCAAGCATTACTTCCTTTACATTTCATCCACTAGTCCACTACTATTAGTTTATTCTTTTGAAGGCAACGAGGTTGCCTTATCGATGTAATATCCTAAACATCATTGTACATTTTTTGGTTCTACATAGGTTTGGGGAACCTAATAAATATCCCCCACCTTAGGGTGCATAAAAAATGGTTCTAATTTCTACACTACCATTTTGTCTACAAAGAACTTCAGGTTTTCCCACGGAGGCAGCTGGTCTTCTCCACTGGAAAGCCACTTTTCATAAACCAAATAATCCTCTCTTAGATTCATGGCCAACAAATAACGCTTCTAATTCCTCTGCAATTTCCAGCCCTTGCAATTGGTATGGTGTTTCATGCATCAATGAAGGCGTCAATGAGTTGAATCTCACCAATTCAAGCATTGTTGCTACACTCGAAAGCTTTCCATTTCTGTCACTCCCTAATCTTCAGTATGTTACTCCCAAATTTGTATATTTTGGACTTGTATAACAATCGACTGACCGGTCATGCTCCAAGTAATTTAAGCAATTGGAGTAATTTATGGGTTTTATCTCTTGGCAAGAACCAACTTTCTGGTCCTATTCCTTTGGAGATAGGGGAATTGAGTAGTTTAAAGATGTTGAACCTTGGCATGAACCACTTTTATGGTCCTATTCCGGCTGAAATCAGGAAAATGACGGCACTTTTGAACCTGGATATGTCTGGAAATGAGTTCACTAGCCTAATCCCAAGGTCAATAAGTAATCTCACAAATCTGGACATTAGTAGAAAACCCTCTACTAAAGGAGGTTATATCGGATCATTAAAGGCACTTTCATTGTACTTTCTCTAGCCCTGCCTTCCATTTTCCATCCAAAGAAGGCGGTGGAATCCAGCGAAGTCCAGCGAGTATCGGCCAAGGAATCCAACAAGTGTCAGAAAAATCCAACAGCGGTGGTGGAGCTCAACTCGGTGGCGGACTCGATCCAGCAGCAGTGGAGCTCGATCCGGCGTAGTGGTGGAACGCTGGAGTGGCCCGTAGAGAGAGAGGCGGCCGGGCTGGAGGAAGAGATAAGAGAGAGAGGAAGGCTGGAGAGGAGAGAAGAGAGAGAGGCATTGGCTGTATAGGAGAGAAAAAAGGCGATCGAAAAAGAAAATCATGAAGCTGATCGGCTTAAAACCCTAAGGGGGGAAAGAAAATAAGAGGAAAAAGAAGAAGTAGGTTTGGGCCAAGCCCATTAAAGACGGTTTCAGATGTAGAACCGCCTTTAAAATGAAAATGTGACCTAGGAAAGTATTTCCAAACTCAGAAACATTATTTCCAAACTCGGAAATACATCTGGACCTGAATTAAAGGCGGTTTTAAAGGCGAAACCGCCTTTAATTGATTGCCGTTAAAGGTAGTTTTTCAAAAATCACCTTCCATTGCAATTTAACCGCTTTAAATAAGAAAGGGGGTACGAATCCAAGATTTTGAGTTTGAAAACTTCAACAGATGGCAATTTTAGGCAAATTTTTGAAAATTGCCTTCCATTGTTTCCTTTAGTAGAAGGCTCTCTACTACTGGGATCTTATGCACCTCTACAACAATCATTAGAGTGGTCCAATCCCGGGCGCTTCTGAAGGAATATAACAATGTTGCTTTAAGCTTTTCAAGATCCAAGTTGATGGTTCAGGAAAATCAGGATTAAAGAGCTCAGGTTTTTGGCGCCAAACCAAGTCGGTGGCTTAGTTCTTTGGAAACCTGATCATCACTTTTGTACAGTTTTAGAGTAGCTTTGGATTTTGGTAGTTAGCTCACTTGTATAGATCTTTAGTTAGTTAGTTTGTTAGACAGTTAGCACATGATTTGTGTATATAAAATGTAAAGTCTAGATTTGTTAATTGGTAATTTGTGGTAAATATGCAAATATGGTATTATTATGGTGCAATATCAAAGAAGAAATTTCAGTGACATAAGGAATGTTGAAGAAGGAACCCAAGAGTCTATATATTTCATCCAATTTGTATTTGATTTGAAGAATATATCAATTCCTATATTTGTGAGATTGGATTAAGATTTGTAGAGTTGAAATTGATATGGGTTTCGGCTATGGTAAGGATATGGACAAAATATTATAATTCCTATCTTCAAGGGATAAGATTTGGTAATTCTATCTCTAAGGGATTTGATTGCTATCCAAATATTTTGTAGAGATAGAATTCTTGTCGCAGAGAAAATTGAAGACTACGATCGTGCAATATATTGTGGACATTCTGGCTAAGCTACTTGCAGTTTAATATTGAGAAAATTTGCATTCAGATTTTCGTTATACAGAGAGTAGCACAGAGCTAAACAGTTGTGTTCCAACATGATCAAAGTATTTTGAGCTTAAAGTTTAGAACATAAGCCTTAATTCCTCGGGAGGAGGAGATCCAGCGTCAACGAGTTTCAAGGTCAGAGAGAGTCTGATCAAAACAGATCAGCAACTAGGGGAGCTAGTAGAAATCATGCGTTTGATTAGAAAATATAAGTATATTGTATGGTGTACTATATACTATCTTTCTGATTAGTGGATTCAATCTTAACTGGGCCAGGCTTCGAAGATTTAAGTTACATTCACCAAATTGCGTAACCAATTCACGTGTCTTTAAGTTTTTACTTTATTACGACCTTGGTTAATTAGGCTATGTTGGAACACAATAATTACAATTGAAGTAATTAGGTAAACTAAATTTTAATTGGCATCAGAGCTAAGTCACTTATTCTTACCTTGGTTATGTCAAGGAAAGTGCTGATCCAGTTTTATCATGGCAACCAAAGAAGGAGCTTCGGTGTTGTGGCCTCTATTGTTGGAAGGGGCAAATTACAACTATTGGAATGCACAGATGCAAGTTTTTATTAGTACATTTGATAAACTTGCTTGGTATTTCGTTCAAACTGAATAGAGTTATCCTATGGAAGATGTTAAATCGAGCTCAAAGGAGAGGGAAGGAGAAACAAGTACAAAGAAGCAAATGCTTAAAGATAAGTGTCAAAGTGGATTCTAGATGAGTTGAAGGCCTCAATGGAGAAATCCAAAGCCTTGAATGCTATTTTCACAGCAGTGGATGAAAATCAGTTCAAACTCATATAAACTTGTTACTAAGCAAAGAAAGTATGAGATATCCTACAAATAGTGCATGAAGGAACAAGTCGAGTACGTGACTCAAAGTTACAGATGTTGGCCACAAAATTTGAAGAGCTAAAGATGGAAAATTGGAGAATGAGTTTGAACTGCTGAAATCGAATCTTAAATCACCAAATATCAAAGCTGAGACGGCTGAAGCTATTATCACAAAGTTGAACACTGGAAAGGCAAAGTTCGATGATATATTAGCAATGGGAAAAACGATGGAGATGGACAAGGAATTGGGTATACCAAAGATGAGAAAGGTTTGATTGATTTTAAAATAGATATACATGCCAGGAAGAAAAGGATCATGAAGGCACGATGCTGCTAGCCTATATTATGCCACTACTGCTCTTATCAAGGTCATGAGGGGAAACAATGCCTCCGACTACTCAGAGATATTATGAATGGGCAACAACTGTCAGCATGTTCCAACATGAGCGATACTCAAAGAGCTAAATTAATCAGAAAGGTATGGATTCCTAAACGAAGTACTATATGTCTTGTTGCTCACACATCTCTGATTAGACATTCTAGAGATTCTTGGTACTGTGATAGTGGTTGTTCCAGGCATATGACTGGAACTCAATATTACTTGAACAACATCAAACCATATGATGGTGGCTTCATTACTTTTGGTGGAAAAAAGAAGAGTCATGTTGTTGGTAAATGAGAACTACAAATAGAGGGGTTCCTAGCTTTACAAGTGTTCAGATGGTAGAAGATATGAAGGCTAATCTATTGAGCATTAGTCAACTGTGTGATGACAATATGACAGTCGAGTTCAAAAAGGACAAATGCATTAGGAAGCATGGAGAAAACAAAGTATTGTCTGGAGTTCGCTCGTCAGACAAGTGTTATTTACTGGAATAAGAAGTGAGGTGTCTAAGCTCTAGAGAGGATGAAAGAACATTGTGGCACAGGATGCTTGGTCACATCAACTACAAGACGCTGGTAAAGATTGCAAATGTTAAAGCAGTTTAAGGTATGCCTACTCTTACTAACACAAAGGGAATTATGTGTGGACCATGTCAATAAGATAAACATATTTGATCCCTCCACTCTTCTATTCAGTATATTACCACTTCAAGAAATCTTAAATTACTTCACATGGATTTAATGGGTTTGGTTAATACTCCTAGTTTGACTGGGAAAAAGTATATTTTTGTATATGTTGAGGATTATTCTAGATACACTTGGGTGGATTTTCTCAAAGAGAAATCAGATACAATAGATGTCTTCAGAAATCTGGTGGTCAAGTTACAAACAGAGAAAGGGAGTCATGTTGGAAAGATTGTGAGAATTCGTAGTGACCATGGAAGAGAATTTGAAAACTCGCAGTTCAGTGATTTCTGTGATGAACTTGGCATCCAACATGAATTCTCTGCTTCCATCACTCATCGACAAAATGGGATTGTAGAACGGATGAACAAGACACTGTGGGAGATGGTCCAAGTTATGTTGGCAGAAAAAGGAATTCACAGAAAATGGTGGGCTGAAGCAATCAACACAGCATGTTATACTATAAACAGGATGTAACTACGTCCAATCACAAGCAAGACCTCGTATGAAATCTGGAAGGGAAGAAAGCCAAACGTTGTGTATTTTCATGTGTTTGTAAGCAATTTCCACATCCTCAGAGATAGAGAACAATTGTGAAAATGTGACAACCGTAGTGATGAGGGAATTTTTCTGGGTTATTCAATGAATAGTTATGCATACAGAGTGTTTAATATTCACACTAAAACTCTAATTAAATCAATCAATGTGATTGTGGATGATACTGATGACAAGCAAGTATCAGTTAAAGGAGACAATGAACCAGCTCCCGATCATGTTCCAACACAATATACTTTAATCACCCAGCAAGTTGATGTTGGAACACCACAGCCTTCTGAGAATCCTGATCACTCTGATGACATTGATGTTGGAACATCAACCCCCGATTCTCCACCTCATGTTCCAACACATGCTGAACTGGAACCAAGTGTGAAGAGAACTCGTATGCTACCACAGGTCAATTATAGGGAATTTGCAGGATTACAATGTTTCATTTCACTGATTGAACAGAAAAACTATAAAGAATCTCTCCTTGATGAGTACTATATTGTGGCAATGTAGGAAGAACTTGGACATTTTTCTAGGAATGATGTGTGGTATCTTACCCCACATCCAAAAGGGGTAAATGTCATTGGAACCAAGTAGATCTTCAAAAATAAGTCAGATGCTGATGGCCAGATTACTCAAATTAAAGCAAGACTGGTGGCATAGGGGTACACTCAAGTAGAAGGAGTTGATTTTGATGAGACATTTGCACCAGTTTCTAGGTTAGAATCTATTCAGATTTTACTTGCTATTTCATGTGCTATGAACTTTACATTGTGCCAGATAGATGTGAAAAGTGCTTTCCTAAATGGAGTGGTGAATGAAGAAGTCTTTGTTGAACAACCAAAGGATCCACACTATCCCAATCATGTGTATCGACTCAAGAAGGAACTGTATTGGTTGAAACAGACACCAAGGGCATGGTATGAGCGACTTACTAATTTTCTTATTCAGAAAGATTATCATTGAAGGAGAGTAGATCTCACTCTATTTATGCTCAACAAGTCATCAAAATTTCTGATTGCTCAAATTTATGTAAATGGCATCGTGTTTTGCTCCACTTTACCATTTATGGTACATGATTTTGTAAATCTCATGCAGGATGAATTCGAGATAAGTATGGTTGGTGAATTGATGTACTTTCTAGGATTTCAGGTGAAGGGACGAAAAAATGATCTATTTATATCTTAGAGTAAGTATACCATGAATCTTGTGAAACATTTTAGCCTGAGCAATTCTCGATCTGTTCGAACACCAATAGGGACTACTGATAAGTTGGTAAAGGATGAGAAAGGTATTTTAGTTGATCGGAAACTATACATAAGTATGATTGGTAGTCTCCTATATCTTACTGCCAATTGACTAGATATATGCTTTAATGTTGGGTATGTGCAAGATTTCAGGCAAATCCAAAGAAAACTCATTTGACTACAGTAAAGAAGATTATTCATTATGTGAGTGGGACTTTTGAGTATGGAATCTGGTATTCTAAAAATCAAGACTCAGATTTATTTGGCTATAGTGATTCTAATTGGGCAGGTAATGTAGATGATTGAAAAATTACTACAAGTGGATGTTTCTTTACTGGCAAAAATTTGGAATCTTGGTATAGCGAGAAGCAAAACTCTATCTCTTTATCATCTGCTGAAGCTGAATATCTTACTGCTGGAAGTTGTTGTGCATAATTATAATGGATGAAACAAATGCTGAAAGATTATGGAATTCTTCAAGGGCCTCTAAAGATCTTATGTGAATAAAAAAGTGCTATAGACATATCTAAGAATTCAGTTCAGCATTCTTGAACGGAGCACATTGATATAAGACACCAATTTATTCAAGATATTGTAGAAAGAAAAGAAGTCATGGTGGCCTATGTTCCAACATCAGAGCAATTTGCTAATATTTTCACAAAACCACTGGATTCGGCTACATTTGGGCTCCTCATACAACACTTAGGTGTGTGTCATATTTGAGGTATTTTTGTTGAACATTGTTGATTAGCTGTAGATTTTTTTTACATCTTATTTTTGTGTACGGAAAAATTTAAAACACAAAAAATATATATAAATAAGAGAAAAAGAAAATTTTGGAAGTGGTATTTGCATGTTGGAATATGGAAGATGAATTAATCAGAGGAGAGAGATAGAGAGAGAGACTGATGAATTTGACGGCTGATAATTGAAAGAAGGTAATTATTACCTTGGAAAGAAAAAAGGTGGAACGGATATAGAGAAAAAGGAAAGTAAATATTTTCAAAATTTTTGTCTCTTTACCTTCCCTCCTTCCTACAACCTCTCTCCCTATTTTCTTGCCATTTTCTTGATTTTGTGGGTTTGTTGCTTGGATTTTTTTACAAAAAGAGATTAATCAAGGTAAGAAGTCCCTAGAGATTGCTTTCAGTAGCCGATTTCTCAAAGAACTCATCATGGAGAAGAGAAAGAACTTCAAGATGCTCTTTGGAGAACCTGAGTCGAGCATAAATGTGCCAGAGAGCAACCTATTTGAGCCTTGGAAAGGTGTTGAAGAACCGGGAGTGAAAGTTGTGCGGTCACCACCAATTGAGACGATAAAAGGTCCTTCTCTGCCAGTCAAGATTAAGGTATTCCGAGATAAATCTTTCACCTTCAATGGTCAGACTTTTAAATCTTTAGATGATTGTATGACATACTATTTGAAGTATGATAGAAGGGTAGATTTAAGAGGATACAAATCTATGTTTGGGTATATTAATGGGGTTAATGTATTCCATCTACTGAGAGGGACTGTTGGGGAAATTCAAAAAATTGAGGACTGGAATCCTAGGTTGGTAGAACTGGCATGCATAGAGCAATGAAGGGAAAAAGGTGATGTGCGTGTATACAGGGACTACTAGGCCAAGAAAGCTTAAACTGAGAAAGATTAGAGAGATGCCTGAGAATCTGTATGTGTTAAGTTTGGCCAGTTACAAGACTCTTCAGGTTTATGATGCTAGTGTGAGTGAAAGTTTGGGAAGGCTGAGAGAGTTGTCCCCTGATGAGGAGGAGTTGTCCCCTATTGTGGTTGAGTTGAGTGACTATGATGATGAGGAGTTGGAAACTAGGGATTTTGGGTATGTTCCAACAGAGAAGGAGAATACAGGGGAAGATGATATTAATGCATACACAAAGATTATTGAAGATTATAATTTGGGAGGAGAGTTTGTGATTCTGACTCCAGAGAGGGAGGCAGGGGAAGAAGAGCTGGGCGCTGATGATGTTCAAATATCAGTTCAACGTGATATTGAGCCAGATGCATTTTAGGGTGAAGATCTTGGCCTTGATGATGTTCCAACATCAGGCCAGCCAGACATAGAAGAAGCCAGGGATGAGAGTGATGTTCCAACACAGGAACACACTGAAGTTGAAAATGCTGATGTTGGAACTGATGTTCCAACCCAAGAAGCCCCAGTTGTAGACTTTGTTTATTCCAGTGATGAAGTACTGGAGGATTTCATTCAAACAAGAAGATCCAAGAGAAAGGCTTCAGTGACAGAGACCCCTCCGCTAGAACTGAAGAAGAGAAGAGTCAGGACATGTCAAAGTTAAAGACCTGCTCTTTCAGCCAATGAGGGATTAAATTTTAAATATTTTGATGAAGGCTGTCAGGATATCTGCAAGGCTATTTTCTAGAAGAGGATTATATCCATAAAAACCAGCTGATCTAAATGCATACAGGGGTGTGGGTTTACTGAATACCTGGAGTATTTGGGGTTTACAACAGCTGCCTCTAGGTACAGAAAGTACAATCAGGATGGTGCAAGAATTTTATTCAAATCTAATGGAAGGGAACCTAGACATTGAGTCTATGTGGTTCAACAGGGCTTATGTTCGAGGAAAAGTGGTCAGATTTTCTAGAGAGGAGATCAACAAAGTACTGGGATGGCCTACTCCCAAGTTTGAGGTTATTACCATGGGGATCTCTCAGTCAGCTATGATAAGGTTCTGACAAAAATTACAGGAGGATATCAAACCCAGTGGCTATCTCAAGGTAATGCAGATGCATCAAGCCTCAGTACCAGGTATTTCTGTTTGTATCAAGTGGCTATCAATTGTTGGATTCATTCCTCTAACACCACTGCAATAACCCGAGATATGGCTAAGTTGTTATACTGTGTTGGCACTAAGACTCCTATGAATCTTGGTCTTCTAATCCAAGAAAGCATAGTTGAGCATGTTGGTTCATCTCGGGCCAATAACTCATTGCCTTATCCCTGTATTATTTATGTGAACTGAGAGGAGAAAAGGTAAAGGCAGACAAGAGTGATGTGGAAGTATCTACTATGCCTCTGAAACCAAATAAGAAGACCTTCTAGAGAACAATCAAGGATCTACCTTGAAAACCATCAAAGGCTGGAACTTCATCAAATGCCGCTCAGAAGGTTAAAGAAGCCAAGAAGCTGGCTGTGAAGGCAAAGATTGCATCACTTCAGGTTCAAATTGCTGCACTTGATGAGGAATTGAAGAAGTTGGATGCTGCATATGAAGATCTTGAGGATGCTACAGATGATGCATGATTTATGTTCTCTGGATATTCTAAATTTTTTGGCATGTTTTATGGCCCCAAGGGGGAGTTCTTTTGAAGGAATTTGATGTTTGATGTTTTTGGATATTTCTGGATTTATGGTTCTGTGATATTTTGTTACTTTGAGCCCAGCTAGAAGCTAGGGGCCTGATGGATATTTGGTGTTTGATATATGTTTATTATTCTCAGATTTCTAGTATGCATATGTTTCTGTTGCCCTGTATTCCAACATAGTTTATATGCATAGCTAATTACAACCTGGATGTTGAGATCTTTATGCTTTGGAGCTGTGATATTCAAGGGGAGCAAAATTTTCTTTTGAGCTTATGTTCCAACATTCATGCGGGTGATAATTTGATAATCTTATTTGCACAGTTCATGCGGTGAGATTCCAAAAGATTGATGGGTCCACAAAATGTCAAAGGGGGAGATTCTAAGGTCCGGATTTGTTAATTGGTAATTTGTGGTAATTATGCAAATATGGTATTATTATGCTGCAACATCAAAGAAGGAACTTTGGTGACATAAGAAATGTTGAAGAAGGAACCAGATAGGCTATATATTTCATCCAAGTTGTATTTGATTTGAAGAATATATCAATTCCTTTATTTGTGAGATTGGATTAAGATTTGTAGAGTTGGAATTGATATGAGTTTCGACAAGGATATGGACGAAATATTTTAATTCCTATCTCCAAGAGATTAGATTTGGTAATTCTATCTGTAAGGGATTTGATTGCTATCAGAATATTTTGTAGAGATAGAATTCCTTTCATAGAGGAAATTGAAGACTGCGACCGTGATATATATTATGGACATTCTGGCTAAGCCACTTGTAGATTAATATTGAGAAAATCTGCATTCTGATTTTCGTTATTCAGAGATTATCGCAGAGCTAAACAATTGTGTTCCAACATGATCAAACTCTTTTGATCTTAAAGTTCAGAACGTAAGCCTTAATTCCTCGGGAGGAGGAGATCCAGCGTCAACGAGTTTTGAGGTCAGAGGGAGTCTGATCAAGGTGAATCGGCAACTAGGGGAGCTAGTAGAATTCACGCGTTTGATTAGAAAAGATAAGTATATTGTATGGTGTATTCTGTACTATCTTTCTGATTGGTTGATTCATTCTGAACTGGGCTAGGTCCCGCAGATGTAGATGACATTAACCGAACTGCGTAACCAATACGTGTGTCTTTAAGTTTTTACTTTATTACGAACTTGGTTAATTGGGCTATGTTGGAACACGATAATCACAATTGATGTAATTAGGTAAAACCAAATATCATAAACCAGCTGTAATCCTTCCATCTGGCTAAGTTAATACAATCATATTTTCCCTCCATTTTCTCTCTATTGAACAAACCGTTTTTGTTTTCTGATTCATAGCTCTTTGAGCTTTGTTGCTCGGCTTAACTGCCTTGATTACTTCAGCTTCTCAATTTGAAGCTGATGAAGTACTATCTTAATTAATCTGACAATCGTCTTACTGGTTCTATTTCTACTGCCATAGGTGATTTGAGCAATTTGGTGGTCTTCAATTTTCGGGGAAACCATCTTTCTGGTTTCTTTCCTTGTACACTAGGTGATTTGATATATTTGGAGGTTTTAGATCTTTGAGCAAATAATTTTTCTGGTTTTCTTTGTTAAAATCACGATTGAATATGTGAGGTCATTGCTATTATTGCGAGGATCACATACGAAACTTGATGGACAAGTAGTTTTGCTCTCGATTTTATTTTACTAATTTTACATACGAGCATTAAACTAAACAGCATGGTATCTAATCACTTTTAACATATAGGACCAGAGAGAAAATTGTCTCAAAGATCTAACACCTTTAACATTCTCAAATTGTCCAATGCACAAGGAAAGGATCCTGTAAACTGATTCCCGTTGAGTTGGAGGGAAAATAAACTCGAGTGATTCCATAAGCATGAAGGAATTGGACCGGAGAGCATGTTGTCGAATATGCTGATATTGTTAAGAAGCTTACCATTAAATATCTGCTCGGGCACGTAGCCGGACAATTGATTTTCAGACATGAGAAGAACTCGTAACATTGAAAAACTGCCAAGTTCTTTAGGGATAGAACCTGAAAGATGGTTCTGCCAAATATTGAAGAGCATCAAATTACTCATATTACCTTTTTTTTTTAAATTTTGAGGGATATTTATTAGGTTCCCCAAACCTATTTAGAACCAAAAGATGTACAATGATGTTTTGGAAATATTACATTGATAAGGCAACCTCGTTGCCCTCAAAAGAAAGGTCTAATACTAGTGGACTAGTGGTTCCGGAGGAGAGGAAGTAGTACTTGGTGGCTCGAGGTCTCAAGGGGTCGAAGCTCAATGGTTCGAGGTTCGAGTGCCTGAGTGCTCGTTGGTTCGAGTGCCTGATGCTCGAAGGCGACAGGGCTCGAGAGTTTGAGTGTTCGAGGGATCCAGGGCTCGAGGCTTCATATGCTCGAGGGCTCGAGATCTTGAGTGTTCGAGGTATCCCGTGATCGAGGGCTCCACAGCTCGATGGTATAAGGGCTCGAGGGCTTGGGTGCTTGAGGGCTCGAGTGAGAAACTCCAATGCTCGAGTGCTCCAGTGGTCGAGGGTTCCAGTGGTCGAGGGTTCCAGTGCTCGAAGGCTCCAGTGGTCGAGGGCTCCAGTGATCGAGGGCTCCAGTGGTCAAGGGCTCCAGTGCTCGAGGGCTCCAGTGCTCGAGGGCTCCAGTGATCGAGGGCTCCAGTGCTCGAGGGCTCCAGTGCTTGGGGGCTCCAGTGGTCGAGGCCTCTAGTGCTCGCGGGCTCCAGTGCTCGAGGGCTCCAGTGCTTGCGGGCTCCATTGTTCGATGGCTCCAGTGCTCAAGGGCTCTAGTTCTCGAGGGCGCTAGTGCTCGAGGGCTCCAGTGTTCGAGGGCTCCAGTGTTCGAGGGCTCTAGTGCTCGAGGGCTCCAGTGCTCGAGTTCTCCATTGCTCGAGGCCTCCATTGCTCGAGGGCTCTTGTGCTCAAGGGCTCAGTGCTCAAGGGCTTCAGTGCTCGAGGGCTCCAGTGCTCGAGGGCTCCAGTGCTCAAGGGCTCCTTTGCTCGAGAGCTCCAATGCTAGAGAGCTCCAGTGCTCGTGGGCTCCAGTGCTCGAGGGTTTCAGTGCTCGAGGGCTCCAGTGCTCGAGGGCTCCAGTGCTCGAGGGCTCCAGTGCTTGAGGGTTCCAGTGCTCGAGGGCTCCAATGCTCGAGGGCTCCAGTGTTCGAGGACTCGAATGAGCGAGGGCTCAAGGTATCCAGTGTTCGCGGCTCGACGGTTCGAGGGCTCGAGTGTTTGAGTGGTTGATGGAGGGATCGAGTACATGAGTGCTCAAAGGTTCGGGTGCCTGATGGCTCGAGGCACCCGAGTGGCCAAGGGATCAAAGGCTGGAGGCCTCCTAGTCTCGCGGGGTCAAGAGCTTGAGTATTCAAGGTATCCAGTGCTCGAGGCCTCCATAGCTCGATGGTTCGAAAGCTCGAGTGCTTGAGTGCTCGAGGGCTCCAAGGGTGGCAGGGCTAGAGAGCATGAGTGGTCGAGGAATCCAGGGCTCGAGGCCTCCTAGGCTCGAGGGCTCGAGAGCTTGAATCCAGTGATCGAGGGCTCAAAGGCTCGAGGGCTCCAAGGCTAAAGTTCAGGCTCGAGTGCTCGGTAGCCATCGTGAAAGAGAAAAACTCAGTTCAATGTCCATGCTATGTCCCTGCAAAAGAAATAAAAAACTCCAGCAGTATCTATCCTCTGGTACTATGCTTCTATGTTCGGATGTAAGGGAAATTATTAATGTCCAGGTGAATAGGCCTTTGATGATTGGTGGGATGTTAGAGATGCTGATGCTTGGTTGTGAAGGTTTATGCTTTGAGATTGTATCAGCAACTGCATTACATTCTCTAAAGACATACCTGAGTGTAGCCTCCTTAAGTTCAGAGTGGATTTTGAAAGCTAAGACACATAGAGACCATTTGGCATTTCTAGGATTGTTTATCATGTTCACCGCAAGCATGGCATCTGATTCCACTATGTAAGAGCAGCCGGGGTCCAAACTAGTGAAGCTCCTAGCTGCAGCTTGGATAGCTTTCATTTCAGCCTCTAATGGTGTACTAGCAGTGATAGTTAAAGATTGAATTAGGCAAGGTTTACCATTCCAATCTCTAGCTATAAGGCCAATTGTCGATGTGTTGGAAGACCAGGATGCATCTAAATTCATAGTTATGGTGTTCTGTGGTGGCTTCTTCCAGAAAACAGTGGATATAGAAGGCTTAGGGGGGGGGGGGGGTCTCAGGGGTGGGATTAGAGAGGAAATAGGGTAGCTTCTATTTAGATACATATTGGAGTGACCAGGCTTGGCTGAGAAGGAGAGGAAAATAAGACCCCTCACTTCCTTACTGATTAGAGCTTGTGAAAATTTTTTGTTGTCACAATAAAATGCATTCCTAGCTTTCCATAATGACCAACATATCAGAGATGGCAACATCCTACATATATCTCTATGAACCGTGGACAGTTCAGTATTATTCCAAAATGTAAAAAACCTTAGGGCCAGGCTGTCTAAAGCCTGTAATTTAATCCCCAGAATATCTGAGAAAATATCCCAAACATTTTGAGCCAAATGGCATGAAGTGAAAAAATGCTCTATTGAGTCCAGTTGATTGCATGCAGGACATTTCGAAGCTAACTAAAACCACATTGGACTAAGACATCATCAAAAGGTAGGAGACAATTCAGCAATTTCCATGTGAAAATAGATATTGTTTTTGGCAGTCTGGGGTTCCAGATGTGTCTAGTGGCTGGGAAGTTACCTGGTTGCTGAGTAAGGGCCCTATAGGTTGATTTGAAGGAGAAAATGCCCGTGTCTTCCAGTTTCTATATAAGTATATCCTCCCTTTCAGTGTTAACCTGTGCAACCTGCAAAAAACTCAAAGTATCATGTTCTAGACAGGGGGAGATATGTTGCATTATCTGACTTTTTTCTCTGATGAAGTCAGCAATAGTGTAGTAGTAAAAAGGTGAGAGGACTAGAGGTGGAACATAATTAGAAAGGGGACCAATTGGATGCCAATTATCACATATCCTTTTCCAAGTATGGGACTTCTTATGGGACTGTGGTAAATCCCATAACAGTTTGGACCACATAGTTGTTCCCAATTGGCTTTTCCACCACAGTTTGGCAGAACATGCATCTATTATTGCTCTTACAGATCTAAATCCTAAACCATTCTGGTATCTATGTGTACTCAGATCATCCCATTTTCTCCATATTTTGTGTGATTTACCCTCTGTTTCTCCCCAGAAGAATCTTGTCATTTTCTTTTCCAATGCCTTTATTATTTGTTTGGGGGGCTTTAGGACAGACCAGATATGTTGTGGGAGGGAGTACAGACAAGATTGAATAAGCACCATTTTGTCTCCCAGGCTTAACCATCTGTTTTTCCAGTTCAGGAGCTTTCTATCTACAGCTTCCAACAAAGGTTCAAAATAGAGTTTTAAGGTCCTACCTTTGAATATTGGACATCCCAGGTATTTAAATGGAAATACTCCTTTCTTCATCCCTAGAATCGATTTTATCTGATTTAGTTTAACAGTTGTTGCTCTTGAACTAGCATAGAAGTCAGATTTGTCAAAGTTTATCTTTTGTCCAGAGGTTAGTTCAAAAGTTTCTAAGAAAGCTTTGATTCTGATTAGATTAGATTTAGAGGCTTGCAAGAAGATAATAGTATCATCAGCATAGCTCAAGTGGGATGCAAGTGTAATACCTGAGGGAAGTTGATAGTAACTGAGTCTTTTATTCATGAAAATAAACGATAAGCTTCCGGAGAAAGCTTCAGAGAAAATATTGAAAAGAAAAGGGGAAAGAGGATCACCTTGTTTGATGCCCCTTGTGGCTCTGAAAAATCCAACAGGGTTCCCATTAATGAGAACTGAAAAATAAGCCTGAGAGAGGTTGTTCATTACAGCATTTAAAAAACTCCCTGTGAAACCAAACTTACTAAGAACCTTTTCCAAGAAAAGCCAATTTACTCTATCAAATGCCTTTCTAAGGTCTAGTTTTAAAATACAGTTTGGAACCCTATTTTTTCTGTCTAAAAACTTAATCATTTCCTGTAAGTATAGTACATTATCTGAAATGTCTCTATTTTTCATAAAAGCTGTCTGATTTGGGGAGATTAAGTTTTCCATATAGGGTTTCAATCTTTCCATTAGCACTTTAGAGCAGATTTTATTTGCTACATTTGAGAGACTAATAGGCCTATAGTCATCAAAAGAGGAGGGTGTCTGCTTTTTTGGGATTAATGCTATCCATGTACTGCTTATTCCTCTTGGTATTTCTGAGCCTAACAAGAAGTCATTTACTGTATCTATTAGGTCATGTTTAATTATATCCCAGCATTTAGCATAGAATTTTGTAGTGAAGCCATCAGGACCTGGACTACTATTTCTGTTCAGACTCATTACCACTATTTTAAATTCCTCTTCAGAAACTGGTTTAGACAAGGACTGGTTGTCCTATGGAGATATTACTGTTGGGATTTGGCTGAGAAAGTGGGAGTAATATGTGGAAGGGTTTGGCTGGTTTGGCTCAGAGAGCAGATCAGAGTAAAAAGATATAGCCTCTTCCTGTATGTCAGTATGATTATCTAACCAAAGTCCTTGTCTATTTTTAATTTTTGAAATGTGTAGCTTGCAGTTTTTTTCCTGAACTGATTTATGGAAAATTTGAGTGTTATTATCTCCAAGTTTGGTCCAGTTAATTCTTGATTTCTGCTTCCAGCATTTTTCCTTTTCTTTTGAAGCTCTTATTAGCAGGGCCTTTTTCTCATTTAGCTTAATTAGATCTGTTTCTGAATGGGTGGAATCATATCTTGTCTCCTGCAGTCTTAGATTTTCCTCAGCAATTAGTACATTGGAATCAATGTTTCCAAAGGATTCCTTGTTCCAGATTTTAATTATCTTCTTAAGTCTAATTGGTTTAAGATAGAGTCTGAGCATACCTTGATGAGGGATCGTATTGGCCCAATTATTTTTAACTAATTAAGTAAATTCTGGTATGTTGAACCATGCATTTAGGAATCTAAAGGGTTTAGGGTGGGAGGGAACTGTGGATGAGATTTGTAGAAGAAGGGGGGAGTGGTATGAGGATTGTCTATTTAGAATTTGAATGGAAGAGGATGGGAATTTGGCATTCCATTGCATAGTGCTCAGACCTCTATCTAATCTTTTGAAAGTGGGATTTCTTAGCCTAGAATTAGTCCATGTGTATAGATTCCCTACAGTATTGATTTCCTGGATTCCCTTAAAGGTTATCCAGCCATTGAAATCTCTTATACTGCCTAGATTGGGGGTGGAAGGTCCTCTATATTCTGTAAGTGAAGAAATTGTGTTAAAGTCCCCTATAAAGATAGTTTCAGAAATAGGAAGGAGACTCAGATCTTGCCATAAAACCTTCCTTCCTTCCCTATTCCTAAGGCTATAAACAAAAACAACATCCATTTCAATTTTTGTTGCTATATGTGTAACTTTTACATGTAAGAATTGCTCATGTTGTGAAAGTAAAGCAAAATTTAAAGAAGCATTCCAAAAAAGCCAAATTTTTCCATTTTCAAGGGGCAGGAAATGAGAGTATCTGAGTTTCTCTATATAGGAGTGACATTTATTATTATCATGTATAGGCTCTATTACACACAGTAGCTCAATCTTTTTTTTGTTTAATGAGGTGTTTCAACCTAAGCATTGAAGTCTCTAAACCCCTAAGGTTCCAGACTAGAAAATTAATGGTAGTGGTGTATGTCATTGTTCACCTGATTTATGGCTTTTAGTATTTGATCTCAGCATCATCTTGTTTAACTGATTCAGGTAAGTGTTTTTTCTAGATTTAGGCTTACCTGTAGAGTTCACATTACCTGTTGTTTGGGATTGAATAGATATCGGCCCAGGCTTTGGAATTGTGTCATCCAGGAGAGGTTCTTCTTCCTCCATCTCTTCTGGCAATGTTTGGTGTGGAGGGTGTTCCAGTTCCTCCTCTACTTTTGGGGGTTCCTTTGTGGCCTGAAGAACAGAAAATCTATTTTCCATCTTTCTTTGTTGAGAAAATGGGAGATTAGTGTAAGAGAATTTGTGAAAATTAAGCTTTTGGGACCCTATTTGTATATCATCTTTAGCATAAATATTTGGGGTCTTTTTTTGGCTTGGTTGTGCTGTTGCATTAATCAAATCTGTGGTAGGTGAATCTGGAACAGCATGGGGAGAGTCTGTGAGGTCAAGAACTGGGGAGGGATGGGGTAAAGGTGTGATATTCCTTACAGGGCTAATTTCTTGT
The DNA here is from genome assembly GCA_037428765.1 of Rubia yunnanensis. NCBI lineage: Eukaryota > Viridiplantae > Streptophyta > Magnoliopsida > Gentianales > Rubiaceae > Rubia > Rubia yunnanensis. The sequence continues at coordinate 57,029,427 of CM075067.1, forward strand.
TGTGTTCTGTTTCTAGCAGGGCTAATTTCCAAGGACTTGGGCTTATAAGAGGATGGTTGCAGTGTAAGGTTGTAGTGGCTCTTTGATGCACTAACTGCTCTTTGAGTTGGTAGTTGTTTGTAGGTTGTAGGTCATTGGCCATGTTAGGTATCTTTTCAAATCTGTTCCCTGTGGGTTGCCATTGTGGAGCTGTATTATTTTGGCCTAGAGTTCTACTCTGGTTCAATGAGTGTCTCAATTTAGCACAATTTTCACAATACAGGGGTATGTCCTCATACTCAATGGTATATTTCCTATTGTTAGAGACAGAACTTAACCTAATGAACTGATTTAGGGGTTTCTGGAGGTCTATCTCCACACAGAGCTTGATAGCTGATGGCCTAGTTAGCATCTCAGTAGCTAAATCTTTTTTGATGAAATTGCCTATACTATTTCCAATAGCCTCTATAGATGAAGTATTGTAATAGTAAAGGGGAACTTCCCTGATTGTGCACCATATTGGGACGATCGGCAATTCCTTTTGTGTGGAGAAGTCCGGCGACCATTTGAGTATCTTCATGTGAACTCTGTTGAAACTCCACATTCCTTTGATCCAGTAGCGTTGATAGTCATTTGGGAGTTTGAAGCGGATCAGTATATGCTTGTAGTCAAGCGACCCCAATTGGTATTTCCCGGAGAAACCTACTGTCTTGAAGGCTCCTTCCAGCTGGTCCATAGTTAATCTTCCCTTGGTGAATTTACCAACAAGGGCATTTGTATAGTGAGCCAAAAGTGTGGATATATCATCATCCGAGTATAGACAGGCGGGTTCATCGAGGTGTTCGGATTTTGGGGTGATCCCTGGATTGTTTGGTAGGGCTGATAGGAGTGGAGGAGCTTTTTATTGAAGGGATGCGATGAATGATTTGGCATTAGAGGTTGTTGTTTTATCAGCCATGGATTTCAATCAATGGAGCAGCTCTCTCGACAGGCGAGAGAGCCGTTAGCAGAGGTAATGTGACCGTTTCCGGTCACTACAGTAGAAAGCAAATTTTAGAAAGGAAAGGAGGATGAGAGAGAAGAGAGTGAGGCACTCATATTACCTAAAGTACGAGGAATACGACCAATTAGCAGATTCGCATGCAGCTGCAGTAGGCCAATAAACTTGAGGTTGCCTAATACATCCATTGAACCATCTAACCTATTCGTATGAAGGCTTAGGAATTCCAAATTGGTGAGATTACCTAGTGACCTTGGGATGGGGTCACTAAGCTCAGTGATAGATATGTTTATGGCTTGAAGTACCACGATTTTCCCGATTTCATCAGGAATGGAAAGGAACCAGAGAGGTTATTATTCTGAACAGTCAAAAACTGCAAACTACTCAAGCTAGCAAAAGAATGTAGAATTGCACCTGTAAGGTGGTTGCGGTTCATGTCGACATCTTAAAGACTGTGAAGATTTCCAAATTCATGAGGAATTGGACCCGTGAGTCGATTGCGCAAGGTATCTAGGGTATCAAATCACCCAAGGAACTAGGAATGGAGCCTTGGAGATGGTTTGAACACAGCTCTAAATCAATCAATGACCTTAACTTTCGAATCCCTATCGGGATTGAGCCACTCAGCTGGTTCTCCATAAGGTGAAGCATTCTAAGGTTTGGGAGGGACGAGAATGGGAATTTTTTGAGCGTACCGGCAATGTTTTTTCCCGTTAGGATCAAATCGCCAATGCTTCCATTACTGTGGCATGAAACACCGTACCAAGAGCAAGGGCTATGATCTGTTACAGAGGAATCAGAAACATTTGGTGATGGGAGATGCCACGAAGTTAATAGGTTTTTTTGGGTGTTAAGGAAATAGAAACCCTTTCCTTGTAAGAAAGGTTATAGATGGTAGTTACCTTATAGAATTGGTTTCATCATAGAATTAGTTATAGATCGTAGGTTCCTTATATAATTAGAATCCAATTCCCGTTAGACTTTGGTTTATTGTAGCCCTATATTGTAATCCTCAACATTGATGAGAGATGCCATTGATTAATATCAGTGCATCATAACATAGTCCTTTTATATTTTCTTTTGAGGATATTAATCAATGAAACCTCTCATCAATGCTGAGGATTACAATATATAGGGCTACAACAAACCAAAGTCTAACATGAATATGATTCTAAGTCTATAAGGAAACTACGATCTACAACTAATTCTATAAGGAAACCAATTATATAAGGTAACTAGCATCTATAACATTTCCTACAAGGAAAAATATTTCTATTTCCTTAATAATGGGGTTGTGAAGTGTGGCTTTCCAGTTCAGAAGTCCAGCTGCCTCCTCTGCAGAAGCTGAGGCCCCTAATAAGAAACAAAAGAATGCAGAAAAAATGGAAACATATTTTTCTTCATGGAGCGGATCACCTCTCCCGTTGGATCCTTTCATATTTAAGGCAGTAATTTGGTTTTACCAATTTTTTTAATTATTACTAGTATGTCCCAACATAACCTATCTAACCAAGAATGCAATAAAGTAAAGCACAAAAGACACAAGACTTGGTTACGTAGTTCGGTGAAATCCACCTACATCTGTGGAGTCTGGCCCAGTTAAATATGAATTCACTAATTAGAAAGATACAGTAGAAAGTACACCATACAAAATACTTAACTTTACTAATTAAATGTGTGAATTCTACTAGCTCCCTTATCTACCGATCCGCCTTGATCAGACTCCCTCTGACCTCGAAACTCATCAACGCCGGATCTCCTCCTCCCGAGGAATTAAGGTATACGATTATGAACTTTGAACAACGTGTTACGTGTGTTGGAACTTATAGATCTGGCTCTTTGCAAGACTCTCGGAAAGATGAAAATCTGTGTGAAGATTTTATCGATTAAAATCATGAGTTTAATACAGCCGTGATGTCCCCTTTTAAAGCAATGAACAGATCGGAACTCTCCATAATATTCATATTCCTTATCTGCTTTTGAAGCATATCCAAATCCCATAAATAAATGGATTTTCCTTATCACAATATCTCTCATATATTCAATAACCTCAATAGAATATTTGTAGGGATTTTCCATAAACCAAATATGCTTCTACCACCACCTAACAAATTGTAGAATATTCAGATTTTCATAAATCACAAATACCATAATATTCTGTCTTTCTTCCGTAAGATCTTGTTGGCGTGACCGTGGCTTGTCCGCATGTTCCAACATGGAAAGTTTTTCATTCACAAATTGCCAATTAAATTACTTAGTGAAAACTTCTTGACTTTACAATCTCCCCCTTTGGCATTTTGTGGACCCGACCATTTGGAAATTAAGAGTACACCAAAAACTTCCACATAAGTCTTCTAGAAATCCACCTATGTTGGAACATATGCAAACTATTGAATCTGATCATAAAAGAATACCAATCGAAAACCAGAACTCCAGAATACCAAAAAATATATTCATATTACAGTCATCTAGAAATAATCATATCCTCAAAAATCACCAAAACATCTCCCTCTAGGGCTAAGAATATGCCAAAGGCAAGAAACCACAGAATTATAGTTTAAAAAAAATAGAAAACCAGCTTCCCCTGAACATAACATGGGATCTATGTTGGAACATAGATACTTCAAGATTATCAATCCTACTAAGGAGCAACATCATATGCCTCCATTTGAGCCTTCTCCCCTTTAAGTCTGGCATTCTCTGCTTCAAGAGCCGCAATTTGGATGGTTATAGCCCCCAACCTTGAATTAAGCGCCACTAACTTGGCCTTTTTTTTAGCATCTGAACAAGTAGTAGCTTCCGGGTTCCATGGTAGATCATGAACTTGCTACATGCCAAAACTCTTCTTTTTAGGCCAGAGAAACTATGTGTCAATGATCACATCCTTTGCTTTTATCTTCACCTTAGCACTCTTAGCTAATGCAGATACAGACAGGGATACACCAGAGCATGCTTAGCCTTTGGGGTAATGGCTTGCTTAACCAGACTCTGTTGGATAAATAACCCCAGGTTGACTGGTGTCTGTGTTCTAACACAGTATAGTAACTTTTCCATTTCTCTTGTCAAAGCTGTAGTATTGGAATATGGCATCCAATAGTTCACAGCTACCTGATATAAGCAAAAAAACCTAGAGGATAGGCAGGAAGCATGTGAGTAACTAGTCTCAGGACATTCTGTCTTATACCCTCCTGAGACTACCTCCAGAATTCTTTCATCAGACACATCCAAGCTATCTGGGAAAACTCCCTCAAAATCCGGAGTTTTCAGCCCCAAAATTTTGTTCATCTTTGCAGCTGAAAAATCAATAGTTTCCCCCTAATATAGACCCTTTCAAACAATGGGGAATCAACCTCCAAGTTTCCAACCATTAGGTTAGAATATATTTCATTGACCACCTGCTTGTTGTACTGGAGTTGTACTGTAGCAGCCCTTTTCATCCCAATTGTCTCCAAATAATCAGAGAAACCGCTAGCCTTATATGCCTCTAGATCTACTGGTCTCTCGGATATTATCTTCCTCTCAGCAAACACCTCTCCCATCTTCTCACAATTTATATCAAAATATGAAAACGATAGTGCTTCACTTATAGGAGGAGGTGGCAGCAACTTCTTCTTGGGAATAACTTGGGTTTTCTTGGATTTCTTGGTTGGTGGGGAGTCCTCGACCACTGGAATCTCCCTCTTTCCCTTTGAAGCTTGGAAGAATTCATCCAATACTTCATCGTTGGAGTAGTTCAACTACTGTTCCAATGTTGGAACATACTCAGATTTTCCATAGCCACGGGATGCCAGATCTGCCACGGTTTGTGAATGTTCATAGCCATAGCCTTTGGGATCTGGTGCAGTCTGTGAAGCTGGGATCATTCCATGGTCCATGAAGGTTTTAACAGACCGCAAGCAGTAGGTGGTTTTTGCTCAGAGTTTTCCCGCAGTCCGTGAAGGTTTTTCACGGACCGCGATCAGCTTGTGGCTTATGCTAAGAAATTTTGTCACAGCCCATGAAGGGTTTCACAGACCACTTTCAGCTTGTACTCTTGCTCAGAAGTCTTCTCATGGTCCGTGATGATTTTCACAGATCGGCTCCATACTTAGCCAAATTCTTCAACTCTTCATCCCTTTGCTTCAAGGCTCGGTGCTTTTGTCACGGCCCGGTACCTTGCCTCATGAATATCTCGTGCTGGTCCCGTATAGGTCTTCATTAAACCTCTCGATTCTTGTGCAGTGTGGGCCATGAAGATTGTCATGGGCTACTGGTGCTTTGTTGGCTGAACTTTGTTTGCTTGTTACGGGTGAACTGTTAGTCCAAAACAGGAGTTCTAGTAGTCGATTTCATAGTACTCAAGAAGATGAATCCAATGAAACCATCATTGATGGCTTATTATTTGTGGATAGTTCATGGACTAAGGTAACACTCCGCGGACCACGATTCACCATTTTCTCCTCTAACCGTCTTGAACTCCGAAGCCGCCTATCTTTGGTTTCAATCTCCTTCTACCACACATTGATATTTTTGATCTTCGTCTACTACTATTAAAATGCGATTGGCCTTCAAATTGTCTACCGTTAAAAGGAAACAGCATCTGTAAGAATCTAATGTAACAAATAGCATTCACGCGCGACCTGTTAAAGGTACTAATAATGAAGACCAAGTAGCCTATGAGCACGAGATGTCAAGAATCACTAATTAACTATACAAAATGCGGGATTTATAATAGAAAACCACACATGGTTGTCTAAACCCCTTGTCATGTAAACTCAACTAATGTAACCAAATTGCCAACCAAAAGTAACTAAAAACTATGTCAAATGCATTGGTTAAAGCATGCGAAATGGTTCAGATTAGAGGTCAAAGGGAATCAAATTTAAATTTATAGTTCTACAATTAATCTCACTACCACGCTACCTAAAAAAGTAGTTAGTGGTAAGCCCTAAGTATGTCCTCAGAGATGCTAGGGATTAAGAATCAACTAAAACATAACCTCATACAGGTTGTCAATCCGTACGAGTGATAGGAATAGTTATTAAAGCAAACAAGGGGGGGTTGATTTTTCAATTTAACAACTACAAAACATAAAAGTAAAAGGGAACAATTAATCTAAAAAGCTAAACACTTGGGGAGTCATTGTGCAACATAGTTAATTTAATGTTTCAATCATCGATTCATTCTTATAGAGTGTTCATAACACGTGGTGTGGCCGATGACATACACTTCCCCGTCGGGGAGTACAACAAGGTCCGACCATTGTGGTAGACCTGTTTCTTCCCCGTGCAATTATATCCCAAGCATACCACCATGATTGCTCTACTTCCTAATCACCTACAAATCAGGTCAAGGGGTCGTTGGCACCTTATCTAAGACACTAGGGCCTCTTACAACCCTAGCTTGCTACTTTTTTCTATCTCTACCCGTAACCTCTTAGAAATATTTACGTAATCAGCTAAGACTTGTGCGACGGAAAATAATTCAGAGTATGACCCAAGTCTTCTGTGCACACACCCACGCAACCCCGTACCTCATTACCCATTCAAACATCTAGGTTTCTCTTCCCAAAGGGGCATCAATATTTGTACCAACATGAATATAGGCTAAAGTGTGTGCTTATATGGAGTGTACTATTCATCCAATTCAAACATTCAAGAACAAGTCACAATAATATCATTAACACAAAATTAGGATGAACTATAGAATCTCACAAAACATAGATTAAACCATGCACATGTAATAATCCCAAAGCTATGGAAACTACTCCATAGATATGAAATTAAAATATAGATTTGAATTCCACATCCTAAGATTAAAGAAAAATAAAAGAAAAAACATGAGCTAAAAATGAATCTAACTTTGTCTAAATGTTTAACCTAGTAGACTAATTTTTATATTTATAGTAGAAGGGGATTGTGCCTAAAAATAGGCCCAAAATAGGACAAAAATGTCTAAAACCCTAGGTCAGCCACTGCCTAGAGTGGTCCACACCATGTACTTGTCTGTGCTTGCGCAGGCCGTTGGATTTGGCGTTGTACGTGCCAGCGCCTTTGGCATGGGGCACTACATCTGGTGTGGACCGATGCTTCATGCTACTATGGGTTGCCTGATATGGCATGGCCCGTGTTAACACATTTGGCATGGACCGTGGCCTATGGGGTGGGCTGTTATCAGGAATGATGATCATTGGACTTTTGATTGTGCGGGATGCGATCCTTGGTGCAGACCGCCATTTGGAAGCTTGATTCGCTCAGAAATTGGCATGGTTTTCTTGATTCTCCACACCTCTCCGGCTTGTCTCAACATCTTGGAGTTAGAATGATGCATGCCATCGTAAATGGGATAGTCTACGCCCATACTTAGCTGATTTTGAGTGAGGATTGGAACTGATGAGCGTAGCCCATAGCATTTGGTACAGCATGCATCATTGCCTCGTGCTAAACATTGTTGGCATAGGCCAACTCCATTGGCACGGGTTGTTGGTGCCAACTATGAATGGCCCATGCCGACCTGTGGTACCTTGGCCTGCTGAACTTCTTTCCTTCGCTATAGGTGAATTGTTAATCCATTTTGAGAGTTTTGGTAGTCAATTTTCTAGCGCTCGAGAAGATGAATCCAATGGAGTCAGCTTAGAAGGATAATTCATCCCGGATTATTCTCAGAATTTGGCGCAACTCATTAGACCACGATTCCCCTTATCTCTGTTGGCTGCTTTGAACTCCGTTTCCATCTATCTTCGACTCCAATATCCTTCTACCATGCTTTGATGTTTGTGGCCTTTGTCTACTACCATTATAGAGGTGAAAGACCATTGATCTATTCTACCATCCTTGCAAGCAGCCTTCAATATCTTCTACCGCCCTTACGAATAACCTTCACATAGAATTTAACCAAATGTAGCCACGGGCGACCTACTAAAGATGATCACAAGGAAGATCTAGGAGCTCATGGATACAAGATATCCATTAGAACTAATTGATTCTACAAAATGTGGGATTTAGACAAGAAAGCCAAACATGGCCGTCTAAACCCCTTGTCACATAAACTCAACTAATACTAGCAATCCACCAAATAAAACAAGTTAAAAACTAAGCTGAATGCAATGGTTAATGCACACAAAATGAAGCATATCAGTGGTTCCACATTTCTCTCTTCTTTGATCGTGGGTTGTACCACAATCTCTACATATCCGGTTTGTGGCTAAACTTCCTCATCGTGTCTTGATCATGTCCCCATTTTTATCGGTTCATGGTCACCTACTTTTGACCAATCTCCATGTTTAGTGGTTTGGTAGCCTAACTAATGTTTGTTGTTTGGGTTTGGCTTTCAGCCCAATGATGCTAATTATGGGCTAGGTATACACCACTTATACCGAATGGATTCTATGTCCTTATGAGCATCTAGATTCAATTTTGTGAGCTTCATTATAGATCGCTTGTAAGCACTTTGGAGTAGAAGGTCATTCACAAGAATGGTACTAGATATTTGAAGGTCATTCGCAAGGATGACAGTAGACCGAAGGTCACACGCTCAATCATGGTAGTTGATGGAAATGCGCCAAAGAGAAAGGATTTTAAGCCCAAAAGACATAGAAGACTGGCATGCTCGTGTCTTACTGCATGACCCGTGCCTGCCAAAATGGTGATGCGCCTAAGTATAGGCGTTCATCGTGTGTTATTACATGGCCTGGCCATTCAGCTGCCTTGTGCGGTAAAGTATAAGTGTGGGCCATGTCCTTTTGCAGAGCCTATGCACCTTGAAGATTAGAAATCCAAAGACTAGCCTACATCTCTCAAATTTTTACACGGCCGCACCATCAGAAGATGAGAAGCTTAGCTCCAGCCCATGGCTCGCATGGAATCGTATGGGCCACACTTTTCAGATGCTTAGAAGACCATTCCAGTTGTCGGCCCACGAAGATATGCAAGGTTGCGCCGCTTAGAGGCTACAAAACCTCTTCCAGTCGGCGAGTTGTGCATTATTTTACTTGCCATGCCACGTGGGTCGTGTGCTACAAAACACCATCTGTCCTTTCATCATTCGAGGTACTCTGTTCAGCTTATAGAGACTCTTCATCATTAGTGGAGGTTAGAGCCTCTTCATTGGTTGTGCACTCTTCAACTGTTGTACCGGGCACCTCAATGTGTAATATGAGTGGCACGGTAGTTTGCGTGTCGTCCACGATGGGTGTGGTTGTGTCTTTTTCGTCCATAACTTTTCCAACTACCATCTGACCCCTCTTTCTCTTCCCCCTTGTAACCATTTTCTTACCCTTGGGAGGCATCTAATTTAGGACAATGAAACCAAAAGTTAGAGATTTACTATTATGAAACATAAATCATAAACCATTTTTGACAAATCACTAACCAAAAATGGAGATATCCAATTCACAATTACAACTCACAAATCACATTACAAATCATATTACACATTTGGAAAAATATAAATCACAGATCACAATCACAAATCACAAAACACAATGACATTACAAATCACATTACACATAATGCAATTCATAAATCACAACTCATAATCACCTATCACAACTCAACGGAATGGCATTAAGGCGGAATTACATGTCACAAATCACAACTAACAATGATGAACTATCCCAAATCACAATCATAAGTCACAAATCACAATTCACGATTACGGACTCAAGAACCACAACTCAACAAATCACACCTTGCAATCACAACTCACAATCACAATCTAAGTGTCGAACGGGGAATCACAATGCACAATCACAACTCACGAACCACAATTCAACGATTCACACCTAGCAATCACAACTTACAATCACAATCTAAGTGTAGAACATGGCATCACATTACAATGGCAATGGTACACCAACAACCACATCTCAATAAAAATCACATTCCAACACAACGACATTATAAAGCCAGTTCATTCCACGACGATGGAAACTCACCTTGAATGAGAAGGCCTTAAGATTTTACTGGAGGACCGACGGTGGTGCAATGGACAATAGGTGAAGGACCGGCGGTGGTGCAATGAACAATATTAGAGGACCAACGGTGGTACGGTGGACAATAGGCGGAGGACCGATGGTTATGCGGTGGACAACAGACAGAGGACCAGCGTTGGTACAGTGGACAATAGGCAGAAGATCGGTGCTTCAAAAAGACATAGGCTGGCAATATGAACATTGGCCCAGAATTGAGTCAGCTCTGAGATGTGTGTGACCCGAGACTTAGGCTGGCGATGGTGGAGGGACTGATGAGCGGGGGGTGGAGGAGATGACTGGTGGTGGACTGATGAGTAGGGGGTCGAATACTTAGGGTGGTGATGTGGAAGATGGCCGGAGAATAAGGGTGATGAGGGTGGAGGATATGTGGAAGATTTTCGGAGAGTGATTGCAGTGGTAGAGGAAGTTGGAGCATCTGTGGAGGAGGTGGTTGTGGTAATGGAAGCATCTAGTGAGGTTTATATATGTTATCTAATAGCACCAGTACATCAATAATACCGGTGCCTATAATAGGTTAAAGCAGTTGCGAGCAACTGCTTTGTATGTATTTTTTTTATTTTTCATCTTTGGGCAGAGAGCAATGTGCTAAAAACATTTTAAGTATTGAGCATCGGTAAACAAAACCGGGGCTATTTTGTTCATAACGCAGCTGCTTTGGTTGTATTTTTTATTTTTTGAATATGACAGAGAGAGATTCGTACACAAAGTTTTTTAAGTGTTGAGCACCGGTAAAACTTTACGGTGCTTTTTTCTACATAAAGTAGCTGCTATTTTAGTTCTTATAGTTTGACATGGAGGAAATGACCTATACTTTTTCAAAGTGTTGAGCATCGGTATACCACACCGGTGCCTAAACATAGTTGTACTGGTGCTTCAAAGGTTCAATTTTCCCACCTGTGGCATTTGAAAATTTCAAATTATTTTCATTTCCCGCAAAATATGTAGCACGGGTAAGATAAATAACGTACCGGTTCTAACATATCTTACAACTTTGATTTATTAGGTTTCCCCCCCCCCCATGCTTTTTGGGATTAGTTGGTTTACAAAATTGACCAAATAAAGTTTAATTCATAGTTAAAAATCGTGTGTGTGATGGTGTACATGTTAATTTCTCATTCGAGCGTGAGGGATTGGATACTATGATAAAATTACATTAGCACCCAATGAGTTTCTAATACGTTTATGACCATATATGGCTACTTGATGGGTATTTTTTTAAAACACCCTAAGGTGGGGGATATTTATTAGGTTCCCCAAACCTATGAGGCACCAAAAGGTGTAAAATAATGTTATGAATATTACATTGGTGAGGCAACCTCGTTGCCTTCAAAAGAATGATCTAATGGTAGTCATGGACTAGTGGATGAAATGTTAAAGAAAATTGTTTGCTAGGTCGAGGTCTGTAAGGGTAGAGTCTTCACGAATTGAGTGCTCGAAAGCTTAGAGCTTCAAAAGTTTGAAAGCTCAATCGGGGGGTTGAGTGTAGGATCAAGTAGTCAAGGTCGCGTAGGCTCCATGTGTTCGAGAGTTCCTATTTCGCGAGGGCTCCATATCTCGAGGGCTCCATGTCTCGAGAGGTCCATGTCTCGAGGGCTCATCTCAAGGTCTCCATACATGACTCCAAAGCTCGAGGACTTCAAAGCTTGAGAGCTCCATGTCTCGAGGGCTCCATGTTTCGAGGGCTCCATGTCTCGAGGGCTCCATGTATCGAGTGCTTCAGGGTTCGAGGACTCCAAGGCTCTAGGTTCCATGGCTCGAGGACTCCAAAGGTTGAGGACTCCAAGGCTCGTGGGCTTCAAGTTTCAAGAACACTGTGTCTCGAGACAATGGCTCGAGGACTCTTAAGCTCGCGGACCCCAAAGCTCGAGGGCTCTTATGCTCGCGGACTCCAAAGCTCGAGGGAACCATGTCTCGAGGGTTCCATGTCTCGAGGGCTACATGTCTCGAGGGCTCCATGCCTCGAGGGCTCCATGTCTTGAGGGCTCCATGTCTCGAGGGCTCCATGTCTCGAGGGCTCTATGTCTCAAGGGCTCCATGTCTCAAGGGCTCCATGTCTCTAGGGCTCCATGTCTCGAGCACGAGGACTCCATGTCTCAAGGCTCGAGTGCCCCTGAACATCATGTCTCGATGGTTCCTTGGCTCGAGGCTCCAAAGGTTCGATGACTCCAAGGCTCAATGACTACAGGTTCGAGGGCTCCATGATTGCAGGCTCAAGTGCTCAATTGCACACTTGAAATATATTGCCGTCGTTCATCATACCAATTTGAAGAGGGGATGTTTATCTGATGGATGCTCATTCATGAATGTATGACCGGCCGAGGATAAAATTGTGTAGCAGAATAGAACCTGTAATGAACACAAAATTTTCAGCAGTATCTATCCTATAATAAGAAGTTCATAAGTCCAGCCAGAAAAAGCATGTAACCGATTATTACATCTTATACAGCATGCTCTTGAGACTCATTTTGAATCCAAGGAATTCCACATCTATCCAGATGAAGGAGTCCCTTAAGAAAAGGAGGTGCTAAATTCAGTTCTAAATCACCATCAAAGTTATTTTCTAAAGCAAATTTCGCCAGGAAATCAGCTGCAATATTAGTCTCTCTAGGAGTATGCCAGATTGGGTAGATATGATGTTTCAAATTTAGAGATTGGCATATGGAATAATTCCTCCATGGTGAGGTGTTTGGATTTTGAATACCCTGTACTGCAATTAAACAGTTAGATTCAACCTCACATCTATTTAAAACCAGCTCTGAACATAGTTCATATCCACATTGGATAGCTATCAATTCTGCATGTAATGGTGATGGGGAGTGAAAAGATTTTGCCCTCATTTTAACCACCTTCCCCTCACAATTCCTAACTATCACTGCTAGAGTTGAAAAACCCCCCCTGATCCATGTTGCATCTGTATTAATCTTGTATCCAGTTAGGGGTTTCTGCCATGTCACAACATTAAAAGTTTTCCTTTTCTTTTGTGTAATGTGAGGAATAATGTTAGTCTGTGTCCAATATTTATGCTTGTCTAAGTTACCTATCAAATGATTCACTGAGAAAATTTGATATATCATGTCTTTTATTTCATGCATACAAGCATCATTGGAGTAGGAGACGTTGTCAAACAGGATATTATTCCTTTTAATCCAAAGAGTCCAGATTGTTACAAGAAGGGCAGCGATGGTGATATTAGATAGAATTTTAGATTCTGCATTAAAAGAAAGGTAAAATTCAACTCTGCTCTTCAAATTTGGGAAAGATTTTTGCTGAATCTTTAAAAAATCATTTACACAGTTCCAGACAGAAATGGATGTGGGGCACAAGTTCAAAAAATTATCTAAAGAGTCACTGTAAGTCTGGCACAGGGGACATTTGGATGCTAAATGGAACCCTATCTTTCTTAAAATGTTGTCAAAAGGAAGTAAACCATTTAGAGCTCTCCATAAAAGCACATACATCTTTTTAGGAATAAAAGGTAACCATACCTTTTGAAAATGGAGGATCTTCAGCTTTCTCTGTCTGAAAATTTTGTATGCTGATTTGATGGAGAAGATTCCATTTGTGGTTGGCATCCAAATGAGTCTATCTTCATGAGTATATTCCACTTTAGCCTCCTGCAAAATTGAGTACAAATTGGTCGCCAAAAATGGCTCCAGTTGTGGGAGGATTGATGCTTTGTTGTTAATAAATGACCTTAGTGAGATGTCCGCAAAGGGGATATCTCTATCTTGAGGCCATTTATAATACAAAGGTCCCTCGCCCATCCAGTTAGCGTTCCAGAAGGAGCAATCTCGGATACCATGTATTATTCTAGAGTTGCTATTTGCTTTTTCAGTAATTTTACAGATTCTAGACCACGTATGAGATCTTTTGTAAGACTTCGGGAGTGACCATAATAGAGAGGTTCCTTGTGTGGAATTGAGTTGCAGTTTCCACCACAGTTTACATGAAAAAGCATCTACAATGGCCTTTAAATCTCTAAAACCTATTCCATTTTCTTCTACAGGTACACTCATATTTTTCCAAGATCTTCATTTTTTTTTCAACATTATCAGAATATCCCCAGAACAAGCTAGAAGCCATTTTCTCCATTTTTTTCAAAACTATTTTTGGTGGACTCAAAACTGAAAAGGTATGAGTTGGGATAGAGAGAAGACAGTGATTAATTAGAACAATTTTACCTGTGGTGGAGAGCCATCTGTTCTTCCAATTATGGATTGATTTATCCATTCTTTCCAATAATGGCTGGTAGTGTACCTGCAAATTTCTACCAAAAAATATAGGCACTCCCAGGTATTTGAATGGGAAAACTCCTTTTTCCATTCCCAGGATCCTTTTTACAGAGTTAACTGTAGAAGAATTTTCCCTATGAGATACAAATAATTCTGATTTTGAGAAATTGACCTTTTGGCCTGTGGTTTGTTCATATGCTTTAAGAAACTTTTTGAACCTCTTCATGTTTCTAGGGTTGGTATTCAAAAATACTGCCGTGTCATCAGCATACATTAAATGTGAAACTGGAGCACAGCTCTTAGGTAGACTGAAATTCTGAAGGTACCCTATGCTAAAAAGTTTCTTTAACCCTCTAGAAAAGGCTTCCGAGAGCAAATTGTAAAGGAAAGATGAAAGAGGATCTCCCTGTTTTATACCCCTAGAGGATGCGAAGAAACCTGAAGTAACTCCATTGATTAAAACCGAAAAATTTGCAGCAGATATGTTATGCATAATGAGTTTAACAAATTTCCCGTGAAAGCCAAAGTGAAGAAGAATGGAGTTCAGGAATGACCATGAGACTTTATCAAAAGCCTTTTGCATATCTAGTTTCACTATTAAATTAGGGACTTTATATTTTCTAGACAGGAGCTTGGTCATCTGTTATTCCTTGGACTTTAGATTTACTTGATGGGTATTAATTAGGTATCCTTTATTCCTGGGAATAGGTATAGAAGATTAATTTTCACCGATTGTAGTCCCGAGGGTGAATTTGTTTTTGTAAAAAGGCCCTCCAACTAAACGCTCCAATTACGCTAAATTACCGGCTCATAACACCCATGATGTCTCATTTCATTGGATAAAAATGAAGAATTAAAATAATTATTCTGTTGCTGGTACATGAGCTAAAACGCTAGTGTATGTTCTAGAGTTAGCAAGAGATTCTTAACTTTGAGATTTCAGGGACTTTTATGGAGACTTATTACGACTGTATAACTGATATTAAATTAGATTCTTGGTTGTAGAACACATCGTGGAGGTTAATTTTACCATAATATGCGAGCAGATTTCAATTTGGAGTTACGAGTAAACTTTTATTTTTGCATTTTAGTCCCTCCAAGAAAGTTGGAATTGTCAAAATACAAAATTGGCGATCAAGAAATGAAATTCAATGTTTGGGAAATGTACTTTTGCCAATTGGAGTTGTCAGGGTGAAGGGAAGGTTGTCCTTTCTGAGATTTGAACATATATTTCCTAGTTTTGGAAAAATACGAAATGTCCCTAATGGTTGATTCAAGTGTTCCCACGAATCCAATGCACGTAAATCTCCGTATTCATAATTTATCAGGTAGTTTCTTATACACAAAGTTTTAGATTATTTTTTACGTTACCAAAAGATGGCGTTGTAGTACATTTCGTGGTAATACTATGGTCAAAATTTCCATACCGGTGCCTATGATTCCATGTACCGATGCTAAAAACTAAAAAGGCAACTGTGCAGTCGGTCTTTTCCCATCACATAATGGGGACAATGCAGCCGGCAACGAGGAAGTGGAACCATTCTCCCATTATTATTCATGAAAGTCCTAATTTGAAAGATTATAACTTAAAAATTACTTCTGGTGCTGTCCTAAGATTGATATTGATAGTTTTGGGTAACAATTCATATAGAAATCATTGTTACCCAAAACTATCAATATCAATCTTAGGACAGCACCAGAAGTAATTTTTAAGTTATAATCTTTCAAATTAGGACTTTCATGAATAATAATGGGAGAATGGTTCCACTTCCTCGTTGCCGGCTGCATTGTCCCCATCATGTGATGGGAAAAGACCGACTGCCTTCACGACTTCAGGAAACTGGTAGCTCATCACTTTCTCCATCTGGTCACACCATCTCCTCTGGAATTGGCAATCCATCAGGAGAGTTTCAATTCCACTCTTAAGTGCGGTGACCCTAGACTCAATCAATCTCATGGAGGTAGGAGGAACATGATTCAATAGCAATTTGCGTCATCGAATAACCCCATGTGTCGTTTTCATAGTTAGGTACACCTGCAAATGAACAAAGTGAAGAAATTAGACTGCAAACCATAGGATTCAGACTTCTCCTTATTCTCGGTTAGCGCCTCATGAATTCCCTCCCAGACATTCCAACGAAGTTTTTTTTAATGGCATACAACTTTATTATCCTCATCATGTGCACTTCAATGTTCATCGTGATAGGGTCGATACGGGAGGCCACAAAGTGATACCACATGTTCATATATGGAGCTAGTGATTTCTTTGGACTTCTTGTCCACCCACGAAACACAAAAGCATCCACACTGGTACCTTCAGTTGTGATTCACTGAACCAATCTTTTCGATACTTTGTCATGCATATCATCATCCCCATTGATCAATGCCATCATCTCATCCTCACCATCTTCGACATTGGGCAATTTATACAGTTCATTGATGGCTTGAGGGGTGAGAGGGACATATTTTCCATGGCATAAAACTTTGTTCATGCTCAATCCACATCTCAAATTTTCATAGAACCTGGCAACAATGGTCAAGTTGAATGTGGGAGTAGTAGCACGAAGATTTTCCCATCCCAATTAACGAATAGTTTCTTGAAAGGGTGGATTTGCTTCAATTCCACGTTCCGGATAATGCTTCCTCATTTTGAAACTCTTGGCTAGCAACCTTGCCTCCTCGGGCACAAATCTCTCCTCCACCACCCTCAAGTACGAACCTTGTGAAGGTGAAGAACACCCTTCTTTCCTAGGCCTCTTTGTTTGGATTTTGGGGGCCATCCTATACATTGACATAGAGGCCTTTTATCAAACACCTTACTTGCATTGAAAATTTACAAAAAGTTCAACCATATTTGAATTACATTGTTGTCCATTTGTACTTAAACAACAAGGATAATAGCACACTGATTATAAAACATTGATAATTGCTAAAACGATTGCACATATAACAATCTAGAATCACCATTGTGTGGGAATTTCCACAATTTTGATATGACCTAGAGAAAAAAAAGGTTTTAAGCACAAATGTAAAAGATTTACACTTCATTGCAATATTTAAGGAGTGAAAGAATAGAACCTCTTTCAAACACAATCACCGTTTTGAAGGATCTAGGGTTTTGTCTTAGTAGATGTGAAGAGGAAGTTATGGATGTTTGATAAAATCAGTATGTTTAGTTTGGTTTAAGTATCAATGACTTTTTTAGCACCGGTATCAAAAACCAATACCGTTGCTATATTACAAATGCAGCCCAACACGGTTGCTTGCTAATCATTTTTATTATTTGGAGTTGAACTGGAGAGCAACTCATAATATTTCTGTCTAAGTACTGAGCACCAGTACATTAACCGGTGCTTAAAAACCTCAAATACCGGTGCAAATTTTTAAAGGTAGCCTAACGGAGCTGCTTCAACAACATTTTAATTATTCTGGGTTGGACCAGAGACCAACTCATAATTTTTTCTATCTAAGTGTTGAGCACCAGTATATTAACTGGTGCTTCAAAATCTCAAACGCCGGTTTGAGTTTTTACAGGCAACCCTATGCAGCTGCTTCAACATCATTTTAATTATTCTAGGATGGACCAGAGAGCAACTCATAATATTTCAATCTAAGTGTTGAGCACCGGTATATTAACCGATGCTTAAAAACATCAAATACCAGTGCTTAAACTCTGGTTTTCAAGTACTCTGCCTCAAAACTGGGCAAGTGCCCTACTTTGTAGCACCGATATTCAATATTTTTACCGGTGCTATGAATAACCATAGAATTAATTTATTTTTCAAAACTAAGTAATAAGCTATAATATCTAAACATAAGTAAAGAATTCCACTACAAATACTCTCTGGGCCAAACAAAACGGTGCAAAAGGGTACAAAAGTGATCGATAAAACAAACAGACAACCATATCTTTTCCTTTTCAAGACAACATCACCACCCACAATATTTCCATTCTCGTCCACCCGTAGTCCATCCCCATGTGATAGTCTAATTACGGATGGTTCACCGATGTCCTCCAAATTAGGGAATGCAGACAGAAACTCTGCAATGTCGGATTTGACATGAATTCCAATTTCATCTTCAAAAAAGTACTTCTTGCCATGGAGTACAACCTGCCACTTCTCATTGCTTGGGTCTCTGATATAATACACCTGGAAAGCTTGAGCTGCTAGGATGAACTTGTCATTCTCGTAGCCCACACGATTCAAGTCCACAAGCGTAAAACCCATGGGCATCTCCGTACGTACCCCAACATCATTTTCAACCCATCGGCACTTGAACACTACCACTTTAAACTCAACATGATCCAACTCCCAAATCTCCTCGATGACCACATAAAATGCCAGGACAACAACAATTGGTTTTTTGTCTCTCTTGCTTGACTGCCACATGGATTCAGATTCTAAAAAAACCCCCCGCTATTCTAAGTTGTGCTCTTGCTATCCTCGGGCACAGTTGAGAAATTGTATCCATTGATATCATAGCCCTGGTATCTTTTAATCGTGCAACCTGGTGTCCTTGTAAACACACAGTTTAGATGATATCCCGTCCACATTACAACGAATGTAAAACCAATTAACAAACGTTTCAAAATGCCCAAGTTGTAACTGGTTCGATGGTCATTTGGGATACAGTTCTTCCAACATTGACATGTGCTCATCAATATACATAGCAATCTCACTACTGTTACGCAAAATATAAAGATTAACTTTCATCAACTCAACATTTAATGGTGTCTATAGGGTACCTTTTGACCGTGGGATCCCATTCTTCCTGTTGTTGTAGACATGCTGGGGAACTCCAACTGCTATTTTCCAAGGTTAATTTGAAGTGCAATACTCAATGATCTCCTCCGTGACATACCTCTAGACAATGCTAGCATCGGGCCAGCATCGATTGTGTACATAACCCTTAAAGACCCCTATGTGCCATTTAAATGGGTACATCTAATGCATCCTAATGGGACCACATATTCTAATTTCCCTGAAAATGGGACTACAAGATGAACCATAATGTCAAAGAATGTCGGGGGAAAATACTTCTCAAACAAACAAAGCACAAGTATTCCCTCGACCTCCAACTCATCAAGGTGTTTTCTGTTAATATTCTTACAGCAAATGGAGTTGAAAAAGAAACACATGTGCATGATGCAGAATCTCACCTCTTCCCCCAGGACACCACGGATAGCCACGTACAATATATTTTGCATCAACACGTGACAATCATGTAATTTCAACTCATTAAGACGCAATTCATCATTCACAAACCGACTTACATTGGAAGAGTAGCCATATGGTACCTTGATTCCTCCAATGCACTCAAAGACTGACCTGCTCTCGATGATAGAGAGATTTTAAGGGCCTGGTGGTAGGTACGTCCATTTACCTTTTACCTCCGGAGCTAAATCAACTCTTATACCGAGTTCAACTAGATCGTTCCGTGAATTCAAGCTGTTATTCATCTTACCAGGAATGTTTGGTAGAGTACCAATTAAATTCTCTCACACATTCTTCTATAAATGCATCACATCCAAACAATGGCAAACCTCCAGAGTCTCCCAATACGGAAAATCGAAAAATATCGATCTTTTCTTCCAAGGTCCATCATTTAAGGCAACCACTTTTGATATATTTTTTCCTAGAACAACATTGAGTTTCTTCACCTTGTTGTGGAAGGAAAACCCACTCAATATTCTTGGTGCCTTTCTCCTCTCCCTCCCCTCCAACAAAATGAATGTCATCATCTCGTAACTTGTGCTTTGCTGGGAGGAATTTCCTATGACCAAGATACACAGTCTTTCGACCATTTTTAACTGTGTAAAATCACTTGCTTTCTCACACACAGGACATGCCTTATGACCCATTACAACGTAACCCGAAAGATTACCATATACTGGAAAATCATCAATCGAGCAGAAGAGCATGACCTTCAGATTAAACTTTGTCCCACGATAACCATCAAACACATTGACACTATCCGACCACAACAACTTCAAATCTTCAATGAGTGGGGCTAGATAAGTATCGATGTCATTTTCGGGTTGCCTCAAACCAGAAATCATTAATGACATCAAAACATATTTCCTCTTCATGCATATATAAGGAGGTAGATTTTAAATACAAAGCATAATGGGCCTTGAGCTTTGTTTCGATGATATATTACCAAAGGTATTCATACCATCAATACAAAAAACCATTCTTAAATTCCTGGGTTCAATAACAAACTTAGGATACTTGTTGTCAAAATTCATCCATTGATCCCTATCCGCTGGGTGACTAATGATATCATTATCAACACAACCCTTATCCTTGTACCATGTCATATTTTTTACATCCACGGCGTTCTTAAACAACCTCTTCATCCTGGGGCAATATGAAGGTACCAAGGGCATTTCACAAGGACTCATTTCCTTACGCCTGACTGAGGGCCAAGTTTGTGTTGTGGTTAAGTTGTTTCAGGAGGTTAGCGACCAAGGACCAATTACAAAAGTTTTGTGTGCAGGTTGATGGCAGATACTCATTTTGTAATGATGATGAAACGTTACAACATTTGTTTTTTGAGTGCGCTGAAACAAGAAGAATTTGGAGGACAATTCTTCAATGGTTGTGGATTGATAGGATGCCAAAACAATGGGATGATGAGATGGTCTGGTTGATGACGATTTGCAAAGGCAAGGAAGGCAAAGTATAGCTCCTAAAGATGGTGATCACGGAGACCATCTATTGGATTTGGAAACAAAGAAACGAGATCTATTTTCAGGGAGGTGAAAGTGATGGGAATATGGTAGATAAAATCATAAAGAGTATTACGTACAGGGTTTGGATGAAACCAAAGCTGAAAGTGATATGTGCGGATCTTATGGTAGATTATGACTGATTTTGTAATAGGAGTATGGGAAGCCATGTAAAAATTTGATGAAGTTTTAAAGCAATGAAAGTTTATTTGTCCCAAAAAAAATAATGATTGAAATATTTAAGTTTAGATTAAGCAATAGTGATTAATGTTACTCTAATTTATAACTACATTTACCTATGCTTAATTGTTGTTCTTGTTTTTAATTTTAATTATTTATTATTATTATTTTGTTTTTTTAAATGTTTTTATACCTTTTATGTGTTAATATATAATTGATTTTTTTTTCTTCAAGTAAGAGGGATATTAAGAGGTTCAATTGGCATAACACGATTTGTATTAGTGTTGTGTTTAGTGTATTAGTCTAATTATGCTTGGGGTTTCACACGATACTGTTTCAACTAACTGATCAATCTTGGGCAAAGGGTAACAATCCTTTGGGCATGCTTTGTTTAAGTCAGTGAAATCTATACACATTCATCATCCCTCATCTAATTTTTTTAACCGTTACCGGGTTCGCTAACCATTTTGGGTAGATAACCTCCTTCAATATACCTACTCGAAGCAGGGTTGTGACTTCTTCTTCAATTGCTTTCTGCCTATCACTAGCAAAGCTTCGCTGCTTCTGTTTGGCTGGCTTAACGGAGTTACTAATGTTCAAGGAGTGGGTAGCGATTCTTGGATCAACCCCTCCTATGTTCTGAACGCTCCATGCAAATGTATCCCTATGACTTCATAGGATTTGTATGACCTTTTCCTTTTCTGGTTCTGGGAGATTGTTTCCTATCCTAATACATCTAGAATCATCTTGGTCATCCAAAGTTAGTAGCTCAGTTTCCTTCCCCAAATCTATTGTCAGTTCCTGATGGCCGAGTGATCCCACCTTGGACACAATGTTGACCAGCTTGGTTTTCTCTGTACTTTTCCCTGTCTTCATCGCGATCACCATACATTGCCTCTCTATTTGTTGATTTCCTATTACTTTTCCAATTCTAGTTGGAGTTGGGAATTTCATTACTTTGTGGTACGAGGACCATATTGCCTTTGCTGCATTCATCCAAGGTCTTCTAATGATGGCATTGAACGTACTCGACGCATCCATGACCACAAAATCACAAATTATGGTACAATTTTGATCACTGTCTCTAATGGTAATAGGCTGTATGTTGCCTAACCGTGTATCTGCTCGTCCTGTAAGTCCAACCAAGGAGGATGTGGACTTCTTTAAGTCAACTCACTTAAAACCTAACCTATCAAAGACATCAGCGAAGATTATCTCAACCACGCTTGCATTATCCATGAATACTCTGTGAACCTGTTACATTTCCAATTTTAGTGACGATAACCATTGGGTCATTGTGTGGCAAACCATTGGGGACTGCATCATCTTCGCTAAATGTGATCGCTTCGTCTGGGCAGACCCTCTTATCAATAGGCTCTTGTGGGGGAATATCTAGCCTTCACTTTCCAAGCATTATTAGATAGCGATGCGGTCGGTCCATGTATGGACAAGATGACTTTTTCTAGAACTTCGTCCACCAAGTCGTGGATGTAATCTACTGTTGCCATCATTTTCTAATTTTTGGCAAGTGATCTCATTGTTCCTTGTCTTTGTGCAATAGAGTTCCCTGTTTTGTTAACATCGTCATACCTGCTTCCTCCTTCTTCCTTCTTATATTGGAAAAAGTACCCATTCCTTAGGTTTTCCTCAATTTGCCTCCTCAAATCCTACAATATTCTATGTCATGGTCATGGTCTTGGTGGAAGGCACAATAAAATTCTCTGGACCTTTTTTCCGGGGGTGCTATCATTGGTGGTGGATCACAAAATAGTTCCCTATTTGCATGCCATATTTCTTTTCTTGACTTCGTCGGGGGGGTTTCGTGGATTGATGCTGTCTGCATCCCCGATTCTCTTCCTTGAAAAGGGGTGTAGCCATTTCCCTTCTAAATGAACCCCTTTTGTGAGTCTTCAATCATTCTTTTTTCTCCTTTTTCTTGCTCTATTTTGTGATTATTCGCCTCTTCTATCCGAACATGCTGCTCTATTTTTTTTTACTCTCTCGGGTTTTCAGGCATGTTCTTTGTTACTTCTTTATAGAATTCTATAGATTTCAAACCTATGGTGAATGCTCTCGATGATGATTGAAACGATAGATCCCAAACTTGAAAGCTCTTAGTGAAGAACCTATCATGATACTCCTTTAGAGTTTCATCGCTTATGTTGTTAAAATCTGCAATTGTTTTTGTGAATTTTTGTTTCTGGTAGAAACGTCCCAAAAATAAATCTAAAAATTGTGCCCACA
The DNA here is from genome assembly GCA_037428765.1 of Rubia yunnanensis. Taxonomy (NCBI): domain Eukaryota; kingdom Viridiplantae; phylum Streptophyta; class Magnoliopsida; order Gentianales; family Rubiaceae; genus Rubia; species Rubia yunnanensis. The sequence continues at coordinate 57,052,766 of CM075067.1, forward strand.
ATTTTATACTTCCATTTGGTAGGTCTTCATACCGTGTGATCATTGTTCCTGATAAGAAAATGGGAAATTCCTTGCAAACCAACTCGGTGTTCGCATCTCGAAACCTCATGCTATTTTGGTAAAAGTGTAGGAACTCTTTTGGATCTGTGGTTTCATCATATATTTTAAAATAGAGAAGGAGCTTGAAGTCCTCAAGCATTTGTAATCTCGAAGATGCGGTGCTAGGGGTGACCTGTCTGCATCATCATCTGACACTATGTCTCGTAACTCCTCCTCGTATTTAAGACTTTCGTGTTCTTGACTTATTTTTCTTATCCATTCCCTGCGATTTGGGCTTGAGTGTTGTCAAAATCTAATTATAGAGGCTCTCTCTATTGGCTTCTACGAATTTCGCCAACGTCTTCATTTCTTTCTCCTGGTGTGTGTTAAGAGATTCTGCATCTTCTTCATCCTTAGTATCTTTCATGTTCTGTTCCCTCTCTCTACTGGGGATATACTCCTGGTCTTGTGTGTTTTTGTTACGCCCAGCTATGTCTTCTTGGTTTTGATGGTTGTGGTTTTTTTCACTTCTGGTGAACACCATTGTTTACCTGAAGGATCTTAAAAGCGAGAAATTTTTTTGGTCCCCACAGACAGCACCAAATGATGTGGTTTCTCCATCAAGTAGAACATTTCCGTTCACCTCGTACACTACTCTTCCTGCAAGATAGATCCTAGAAGTGATTCCAGGGAAAAGAATCTGACGATCAAGTTAGTCAGCTTCCTATAGAATTGGAATTCCTCAGTATAGAAACGCTTACCTTCTTCAATGTTGCTCTTGTTATATTTATGGAGACCCATTATCATGGTTGACCCACCTCCACGCAGGGTCGTTAAAGTATAACAAATTAAACCCAAGCAGAGGTGACCAAGGTCAAAGGGATTCAAGTTTAAATTTATAGTTCTACACCCAATCTCACCACTACGCTACCTAAAAAGGTAGGTATGTCCTCAGATATGCTAGGGTGTAAGAATCAACTAAAACATAACATCGTATGGGTTGTCAATCCATACGAGTGATAGGAATAGTTAGTAAAGAAAACAAATGAGGGGGGGTTGGTTTTTCAATTTAAAAACTACAAAACATAAAAGTAAAAAAGAAAAATTAATTTATAGAGCTAAACACTTGGGGAGTCATTGCGCAACATGGTTAATTTAATATTTGATCATCGATTCATTCATATAAAGATTTATACTAACCTAATAGAGTGTTCACAACACATGGTGTGGTGGATGGGATACACTTACCCGTACCTGTCACGTCGGGTGCGCTTGCAACCCTCTATCGACACTGCCATCGTAATTAGGGGAGTACAACAAGGTCCGACCATTAGGTTAAGGGGTCATTCGCACCTTATCTATGGCACTAGGGCCTCTCGGACTACTTTACGTAATCAGCTAAGGCTGGTGCAAAAGAAAATAATTCAGAGTATGATTCGGGTCTATCGTGCACACACCCACGTAGCCCCGTACCCCATTCCCCATTCAAACATCCAGGTATCTCTTCCTGGGGGGTATCAATATTTGCATCAACATGAATATAGACTAAAGTGTGAGCTTATATTGAGTGTATTATTCATTCAATTCAAATATTCAAGAACAAGTCACCATAATATCATGAACACAAAATTAGATGAACTATATAATCTCACAAAAAAAAGATTAAACCATGCACATATAATTATCCCCAAGTTATGGAAACAACTCAGTAGATATGGAATTCAAATATAGATTTGAATTCCATATCCTAGTATTAAAGCAAAAAAAAAGGAAAGAAAATAAAAGGGGAGAGAGTGTTTCTCCTTCTGCAAGATGAACTAAAAATGAATCTAGAATGGAAGATTGATTTGCTCAAAAACTTTGCATGGGCTGCTTGATTCTCCACTCCCCACCGGCTGGTCTCAACATCTTGGACTTGGAATGGCGCAGGCCGTCGTAAATGGGACTAAACTTGGCCGATTTTGAGCGAGGATTGGAACCGGTGCGCACAGACCATGGCATTTGGCACAGTCTGCATCATTACCTTGTGCTGAACATTATTGACATGGGCCAACTCCTTTGGCACCGGCCATTTGTGCCAACTATGAGTGACCTACGCCGACCACCTTGGCCGATAGAAATTGTTTACTTCGCTACGGGTGAAGCGTTAGTCCGATTTGAGAGTTTTAGTAGTCGATTTTATAGCGCTCGAGAAGAAACATCTAATTGAATTAGCTTTGAAGGCTAATTCTTCTTGGATTTTTATCATACTTTAGGGCAACTCATTGGACCACGATTCCTCATTTCTTTGTTGGACGCTTTGAACTCCGTTTCCGCCTATCTTTAACTCCTATCTCCTTCTACCATGCTTTAATGTCAGTGTCCTTTGTCTATTACCATTCTAGAGGTTATGGCCTTCGATCTGGTTTACCATCCTTGCATACGTCCTTTAATATCTTCTACCACCCTTACAAATGGCATTCACCTAGAATGTAACCTAAAGTACCCATAGGCGACCTACTAAAGATGACCACAAGGAAGATCTAGGAGCCCATGGATACAAGATGTCCATTAGTACTAATTAAGTCTACAAAACACGGGATTTAGACAAGCAAACATGGCAATCTAAACCCCTTGTCACGTAAATTCAACTAATACTAGCAATCCACCTAATAAAACAAGTTAAAAACTATACTGAATGCAATGGTTAATGCACGCAAAATGAGCACATTAGACCCCCCCCCCCACACTTAACCCTTTACTCACCATCGAGTAAATAAGGATAAGAAAAGAATTAAGCAAAATGTAGTGTGCAAGCATAAATGAACCGAGGCATCCAACTTATTCCTAGATTGCCTTGTTTCCCCCAAAAGAGTAAGAATCTCACAACCCTCACACTCCACGACGAACATAAGCAATCTAACCACCTAAAAGTAAAATGTGGAAAAAGGTAAGCCAAGAAGATAAGTGTAAAACTAGCTTACTTGTCCCAAAATGATCCCCCAAAAGAAATCAAAGAGTTGTCTCCCAAAAACAATCCACCAAGAACATCCAAGAGATGTCGACTTAGTTGTAACATAAGGATAATTTGTGATTCTCAACCTAGTTACAACCAAGGAGTCATATGTATCATCAACCTAGTTTTTCCCCTCAATTTCTCTCATTTTTCCTAGGAGGCCTTTTGGGTTTTCATCCTAGTTTTAACACATAAAGGGTACTCACTTTTCATCTTTTTCCACACGGCCTCTCATTTTTGCCTAGGCTCGTAAGCCTAGCCAAGCCTAGCCTCTCATTTATACCTAGGTCTTTCGACCTATCTGGGATTTTCCCAATGTTACCCAAGTTTCCTTTTTGGGTTTTCAACTTGTCAGAGTTTTTATATTTTTTCATTTTTTCAAAATTTTCAATTTTTTGGGTGCAGCACAAAATTGCCCTAAAAGTGGGCTTCATACTACAAAAGAAAGACTCATCAAAAACATTAGACCACCAATTATTTCCCAAAAACTACTACAAAAGGTGCCCTCACACCAAAAACAAATTTTCAATGAGGGAAAGAGATAAAAATATGGAAAATATAGTCATCTGGAAATCCAAAATAGTAGAACATAGGCTGAAAGAAATACCAGCAAAGGGGATACCATCATAGAGAATGTTCCAACCCCACTCCCCACACTTAGTTTCTTGCATTGTTTTGAATGCAAGTAACTAAGGTGAAGGAAAGGTCAAAATCACAAGAAAAATCACTCCCTCATGCGATGTCTGGCTCCTGGCCTCTGCCCGTACGGAGGATCCATATAGCGATCCCCTATGCCTGCACTCCTCAACTTGTCACTAATATCCATAAGTCTCTCATGCAGAGCCCTCATATCTTCTGTCAAATACTCCAAGTGACCATCAACTCTGTCAAATCTTGCAATTGTATCCCAGTGATGGTCATCTAGCTGAGCTTTGGCAGTAACCAAGTCATACCTCACCCCAATGATGGAATCCTCCAAGGATCTTACCCAATCCAGCTGGTGCTGCTAAGGTGGCTGGGTCCATGTGGAATAAGAAGAAGCATATTGAAAACCCAGTGACTCGTACTCTCGAAAAAGGCTTTATTATGGATGCTAGCATGAGTGAGCTCTATGATGAGAGTAGTTGGAAATGCTATGTATGTGAGGCTCAAAGGGGGGCCCATGGATGATGTGCCAACTAAACTCTGAGAAATCTCGATTGTGAGATGAGATGCTATGCCTACGTGCACCACTAGCACCATGCCACATGGAATGGTAAGAACTCTCATGCATGTTGATCGGCCCCAGAAAAAGGGATGGCCCTCCTGATACCTGCTGGAAAGGTGGCAGTGGTGCTAGAGGGGATCCATAGGTTGTGGCATATCATGAGGTGGAGGTGGCTGCTCTATGATAACACCAATGGGAATCTACTGCTCAAGCTGCCTTGAAATTTGCTCATTATACTCATTCTCCTCCTCTAAATACTCATCTCTTAGGTCATACTCCCCCATAACTGCCTCTAAACTTGTATTGAGCTCAATGATAAGGTATGAAAAACTAAAGGAGTTTCCCAACTTGGTTCTCTTGCTCTGGGGAAGCCTCATGAATCTCGCCCCCTTGTATATCCAGAAGACGTTACCTTGCTCTATCTTTATAAGTCTCGCCTCTGCCATGACTAGAAGAGTGAGTATAAATATTGCACTTGGGTTGTCCCTCATGTTCTCACTCTCTGGAAGGAGGAAGTACCGTGCCAGAAGAGTAACCATTCCTCCCATTGATATCTTTCCAGTGCGGGCATATGAGAAAGTGAGGTCCATACTCCCAACGATAAACTTTTCTACCAATTTGGGGCAAGCTCCCCTATGTACACAGACTATAAAAGAATCATGCAGTCCTCCTCAGTGGAGACAGTGGCCTCCCCATGACAACTAACTATCACGGTCAGCAGCATGGCCACGTACTTGAGAGTTGGGTGCACTATGTGGCTGTTCTTGCTCTTCTTCCCCCTCACTTTCCTGGTGATGGCACTCTAGAATGTAATCAAATTACATGTGTTCTGCTCCCTGAACCTAATACTTTTCTCTTCTCCTTCCATTTGAATATTTGGCCCAATTCCTCGTAAGTCAAGGTGCTGGACTCATCTCCCAAATGGAATCTGATACATTGCCTTCCCTATTCATCTCGGAACTTCTCGACCATGGCAAAAAAATCCAGTGTATATCTAGTGTAGGTGGGAGCAGAGAGGGTAGTAAACTTCTTCATACCTACCCTACCTAGAAGCATCCGGATAAGATTGTAGAGTTTGAGATCCTTAATGGTCTATTCATCTAAAAACTTTGTCTCTAAAATGGGGCGCCCCATGATCCACTCCCACCTTTCCTTGTGAGCCATATTCGGAGTAGTCAAGCCATATAGGATTGCCTACTAGACTCTCCCCTCTCTCTTTGTACACGAGGCATAATATCTGAGAATATAACAACTAACACAGACAGAGTATGGCAAATACTTTCCTCCAACTACTCCCATCATAGAATAATATCTTTCAAGTAAATCTACCACCAACACTAATCACCAAAAATCTCAAGCATGCAAGCACAGTCCCACAGTAAATACGCTAAGCCGATTCCTCCAAATAAGAGTAAGTTTGGCCGAGATTACCTCAAACGGTGAGTGTGGTGAAGTCTCCACTCGAAGGTTATACAACACACTTTTAGGGTGAGTCAAATCAACTGCAATGCTCCAAAAGGAATAAAAAATTCCAATCTCTGGAGAAAATACCAATCTGCGGCCTAAACTTCTTTCAATGATCTGCTCGAATTCACATATTTTATGGGGTTGGGGTTTGGTGGGTTGGAAAGAGGAAAATTTTGATATATGGTATGGAGAAATTGGATAAAAAAATGAGAAGGTTATGGCTGAAATAGTGAGGGAGGGGATACCTGAAGGTTTTATGTGAGAGAGAGGGAGGAGATGAGTTTGTGAGGAAGACAAAAAAGGGGAAGGTTGTTGTGGGAAAGGGTATGGACTGGGGGGTTTACATAGGAGTTGGGATAGGCTGGGATCTGTTTAGGTGAGCGGCAGCATGGATCCCTAGGTAAGTGTCGAACACTTGTCAGTGTCTGGTGTGTGTTGCTCCACGCCATCTACAAATTGGGTTCGTTCTAGGTCCATGCAAGGTCCGAGGTCTGAGGTCACATGGCAGCCACGTCAGCTTTGTGCTGACTGGCTTTGGCACGAAGCATAAACTCGTGCCAAATCTCCAAGCACGAACCATCAGCCTGTGCCAAACTTCAGGCACAAAGCATAGGCTTGTGCCAAATTTCCAAGCATGAACCACCAGTCTGTGCCAAACCTCTGGCATGGACCACGAGTCCTTCTTTCTCCTATGAATTTTTTCTCTCTTACTTGCGTCCAAAAATATTAAAAACCAGAGTAGTACTATTCCACAAAAATAATTGATGACTAAAATTTCCTAAATATTTCCACCAATATTCAAACTCACCCCTAAAACTTTAAAAATATTTGAAAGAAATTTCCTACTTGAAATATAAATGTTTCTTTATTATCGTTTACAGGTTATTTTTCCTCAATCATTGTAACTAAAAAGAGTGGCTTGGTAAGTCACCGGAATCACCATCCTTGACACCACCAGTGACCACATCATGATGGGAGGGTTGCCACATCATTCTAGGTTTACCTTTCACTTTTGGATTGATGAACCAAGAAAAATCATTCTTCTCAAGTGTGGATATATTCTTGTTGAGTTTAGGGGTTGGAAGAGACTTAGGAGTTTTTAATTCCTTGGCCCACTTCTTTCCTCGCTGCACGTTAGTCATGAGATTTCGAGGTGAAATATCCTTATTCAAATTAGAAGAAACATGCTCAGCAAGAATACTATCACAAGATAGGTCATTCAAACAAGATAAGGCATGTAGAGTTTCAAATCTGGAAATATTTCTTTTTGGAAATTTTCAAAAATTTCTTTTTCAATCATCATGCAAACAAAACAAGAAAAAGATAAAAGCAATACTAACAACTCTACTAACATGTTATGCTAATTGACACTTAAGCTGAATAGCATTCCCGGCAACGGGGCCGAAATTTGACCCGCCTCCACTCAGGATCATCAAATCTTAGAAAATTAAACCCGAGAAGAGGCGACTGAGGTTGACCCACCCTCGACTTGGCCATCATTTAAAACACAAGTCAAGGGGCTTATTGGTCAAAATATGAGATATTTATATACTGCACCCACCTAGTGGTGCATACATGCAACTGGGGGAGGTGGTATTTTTGACTAACAACTACAAAGCATCCAATTAACAAATGAGTAAACTATTTATACTAGGCACTTGGAATCATTTAGAAACATGGTAGTTATAACACTTCAATCCTTGGTTCATTCACATATAGACATACAAAAGACCTATCAGTGGTGTGGCTGATGGCATACACTTCCTCAACCCTGTCACGGTGGGTGCGCTCGCAACCCTTCATCGGCACCGCCAACGTAATTAAGGGAGTACAACGAGGTCCGACCATCATTGTAGGTCTATTTATCCCCCGTGCTATTGCATCATAAGCTTCCATGGCGAATGCAACTACTCCACCACCCCCCCCGAGTCCTATATACGCTAGGTCTAAGGTTCGCAGGCACCTCTATGATACTAGGGTTTCAACATAACACCTAGCTTGCTAATATTCATTATCTCTACTCGCAACCTCTCAAAAAATAGTTACAAAGTCAGCTAAGACTGGTGCAATGGAAAATAGGTCAGAGCATTCTCGAATCATCCGTGCACACACCCACGCGGACGCATTCTCTTCTACCCATTCTAACATCTAGGTTTCTCTTCCCAAGGGGGCATCAATAATTGCACCATACATAATTATATCCCAAAGTGTGTGCTTATATATGGTGTACTACTCATGCATTTATAACATTCAAGAACAATCATAATAATATCATAAACACAAAGATAGGATGAATCTAATGAATCTCATAAAGCATTTAGAGCATGCCAAGTGAAAAAATGAATCCCAACCTAATCTAACTACTCCCTAGACATGGAATTCAAATATAGATTTGAATTCCACATCTTGGGAAAAAGGAAAGAAGAAAAGAAAAGATTACAAAACCTACAAAAGGAACTCCTTCCTTCTTTCCAAGCTCTCTCATCTTCAAAATGTATTTCCAAATATGTTCCTCTCTTTTTAAATGAGTATACCAGGGTCCTATATATAGTAGTAGGAGATTGGGCCTCAAAATAGGCCCAAAATAGGCAAAAAGTAGCAAATGCTTAGGTTAGCCGACAAGGTTTTATAGACCAACACGGATACCACGGTTCGTGAAGCATGCAGAGCCACGGGATGCCAGATCTGCCATAGTCCATTAATGTTCATAGCCATGGCCCGTAGGATCTAGAGCAGTCCATGAAGCTGGGAATGTACCACGGTCCATGAAGGTTTTCATGGATCGCAAGCAGCATGCGGTTTTTGCTCAGAGTTTTCCCGCAGTCCGTGAAGGTTTTCATGGACCACAAACAGCTTGTGACTTCTGGTCAGAAATTTTGTCATGGATTGTGAAGATTTTCATAGACCACCAATAGCTTTTGGTCTTGCTCGGAAGTCTTCTCACGGTCCGTGAAGGTTTTCATGGACTGGCTCCACACTTGCCAAATTCTTCAACTCTTCATCCCCTTGCTTCACGGCCTGGTGATTTTGTCATGGCCTGGCGCCTTGCCTCGTGAATGTCTCATGCTAGTCTTGTGCTGGTATTCATGGAACCTCTAGATTCTTGTGTAGTGTTGGCTGTGAAGATTGTTATGGGTCGTGGGTGCTTTGGTGGCTAAACTTTGTTTGCTTTTCACAGGTGAACCGTTAGTCCAAATCAGGAGTTCTAGAAGTCAATTTCATAGTACTTGAGAAGAAAAATCCAATGGAACTATCCTTGAAGGCTAATTTTTTATGGATTGTTCTCAGGCTAAGGCAACACTCCTCAGACCATGATTCACTGTTTTCTCTTTGGACCATCTTGAACTCCGAAGCCGCCCATCTTTGGCTTCAATTTCCTTCTACCACGCATTGATTTTCATGGCCTTCGTCTACTACCATTCGAATGCGAATGGCCTCAAAAAATTTTACTATTAAAAGCAAATGGCCTTTGCAAGAATGTGATGTAATAAATAGTATTCACGGGAGACCTACTAAAGGTACTAATAACGAAGACCAAGGAGCCTGTGAACACGAGATGTCAAGAATCACTAATTAAGTATACAAAATGAGGGATTTAGAATAGAAAACCACACATGGTTGCCCAAACCCCTTTTCATGTAAACTAAACTAATGTCGCCCAACCACCAACCAATAGTAACTAAAAACTATGTCAAATGCATTGGTTAAAACATGCGAAATGGTGCAAATCAGACTCCCCACACTTAAACCTTTACTTGTCCTCGAGTAATTAAAATCAATGAAAAAAAGTTCAAGCAGAATAAAGCATGAAAAAATAGCCAGTGCATTCAACTTATTCCCAAGCTACCCTAGTTCCCCCAAGAAGGTGAAAATGTCACAACTCTCACACTCCCCCAAAGTTTATAAAGCAACCAAACCACCCAAAGCAAGTAAATGTGTATGGAAAAAGATAAGTGACAAAAAATCTGAATAAAGCCAAGCTTACTTTTCCCAAAACTAGTCCCAAAAGCAATCAAAGAGCAATTCTCAAGCAAAACAATCCACCAAGGAAATCCAAAAATTGTCAACTTGGTTGCAACATAGGGATAACTCAAGATTCTCGAACTAGTTGCAACCAAGGATTCTAATGTATCGGCAACCTAGTTTCTTGTTTCTTTTTTCATTTTTTTCTCTCAATTTCTCTCATTTTCCCTAGGAGTCATTTTGGGTTTTCATTCTAACTTTATCCCACAAAATGTGTTCACCACTCACCTTTTTCCACAAGACCTCTCACTTTTGCCTAGACTCGTAAGTCCAGGTGGGCAAAGCCTCACTGTTACCTAGGCCTTTCGACCTATCTAGGCTTTTCCTCATGTTACCCAAGTCGTCCTTTTGGGTTTTTGACTTGTCCAGATTTTAATATTTTTCTATTTTTCCAATTTTTTGGGTGTAGTAGCCCCAAAAGTGAGCTTCATACTACAAAAGATAAGCAACAAACCAATACACCACCAAATCTAAAGCCACATTCCACATGCAAACTAGAATCCTAAAGCCATATTCCACATGCAAACTAGAATCCTAAAGCCAGTTTCCACATCCAAACTAGAATCCTAAAGCCATAGTCCACATGCAAACTAGAATCCTAAAGCCACATTCCACATGCAAACTAGAATCCTAAAATCCAAGCATAACATGAAAACCACCAAAATGTTCCAAAAGCATACTAGTAATAAGCAACCAAAAATCTACCAAGAAAAACAAACAAAACATGCATGCACGAAGAAATTCAAGTTCTAGCAATTCCGCCTTTGTTTCCCAACTTCCCTCAAGTATAAGTTCATGCGCTTGATGACCTAATGTGTTTTGAACTCAAGGTCAGTCGGCAAATGGCATCTTTTACCAAAAATAATCCTAAAAGGTGACATGCCAGTTGGGGTTTTGTATGCAGTGCAGTAGGCCCAAAGAGCATCATCCAACCGAGAACTCCAATTATTTCTAGAGGTGTTAACTGTCTTCTTGAGGATGGATTTTATTTCGCAGTTGGATATTTCTGCCTGGCCATTTGTTTGTGGCTGGTAAGTGGTGGAAGATCTATGAGTCACTCTATATTTATCAAATAATGTTGCCATGACTTTGTTGCAAAAATGGGTTCCTCTATCACTGACAAGGACTCGGGGTACCCTAAACCTTAAGAAGATGTTGGATTTGAGGAAGTTGACCACAGTTGCTGCATTGTTCTTCTTTATGGCTTGGGCTTCTACCGTTTTGGATGCATAGGCCACTAGCACCAATATGTTGTAGTTCTCACCTGAATTTGGGGATGGACCCATGAAGTCTATACCTCACATGTTAAAGTATCCCACGGGCATTGAAAAAGCTTGAGGCATCTTGTTTCTCGAAGAGATGTTACCTACCCTTTGGCATTGATCAAAGATGCCACAAAATCTCTAGCACCAGTAAGTATATTAGGCCAGTACAGCCCACAATCTGTTACCCTCCTTGCAGTTCTCTTATAACCAAAATTCCATCCAACTTGGAATGAATGGTACATCTTGAGAACACGTCTGAACTCATCATCTAGCACACATCTTCTGATTTGTTGATCGGAACAATACTTCCACGGGCATAGGTTTTCCCAGACATACTCCTTCACCTCATTCATCAACTTCTTCTTTCTTAATTTGTCAAAGAATGAAGGAAACTCCCCGGTGGTGAGTTAGTTCACTATATTGGCATACCAAGGCTGGCTAGTCACTACCCCGAACAACTGCTCATCAGGAAACTCTTCCCGAATAGGTTCTAGCTTTGCATTTTCTTTGACTGGTTCTAGGCTTTCATGAATTAGAAACCTACTCAAATGGTTGGCCACTACATTTTTTGAGCCCTTTTTATCTCTCACCTCTAGATCAAACTCACTCAGAAGGAGTATCCACCGAATAAGTCTTGGCTTAGCCTATTTCTTCATCATTAGATGACAAAGTGCTGCATGGTCGGTGTATACAATGACTTTGGTTACAAGGAGGTATTGATGAAACTTTTCTAGAGCTAAGATTATGGCCAGTAACTCCTTCTCAGTGGTACAGTAATCTCGTTGAGCATCATTGAGGGTTACTGACACGTAGTATATGACATATGGTGCTCTCCCCAATATTTATCCCAAAACTCCGTCTATGGAATGATTGATTGCATCACACATGATTTCAAAAGGAAAGGACCAATCTGGAGTTCAGATAACTGGGGCAGTCACTTACTTGTCTTTCAAGGTATCAAAAGCCTTTTTGCACTCCTCATCGACAACAAAGTTGACATCTTTCAGCAGTAGCTTACACAAAGGTGAGGATATTTTGGAGAAATCTTAAATGACCTCACATCCTTGGCATTGGTGGGGTAGGTAGGGATTTGATTGCATCTACTTTGGCTTTATCAACTTCTAGCCCTTTAGCTAATACAACATGCCCTAACACTATACCTTGTTCCACTATGAAATGGAATTTCTCATAATTTAGCATGAGGTTCATGTCCGTACATCACTCTAGCACCTGCGCTAGATGGTGTAGGCACGAATCGAAGGAATATCCATGGATAGTGACATCATCCATGAATACCTCGACAAATTTCACGATAAATTCAGAGAAAGTGCTAACCATGCACCTTTGAAAAGTGCATAGGGCATTACAAAGACCGAAAGGCATATGCCTGTAAGCAAAAGTGCCAAAGGGACAAGTGAATGTGGTATTCTTCTGGTCTTCTGGATTAATGACTAACTGGAAGTATCCGGAATATCCATAAAAAAAATAGTAGTATGCATAACCGGCTACCCTTGCGAGCATTTGGTCAGTGAAAGGCAAGTGAAAATGTTCTTTACAAGTCACCGCGTTCAAGCAACGATGATCAATACGCACCAGCCACCTGTTTTGAAAATGGGTAAGCACCAAGTCCCCATCCTTGTTTCTTACCACCGTGAATCCACTCTTCTTGGGCACTACTTGGGTAGGACTCACCCAAGTACTATCAGAGATAGGTTATATTACCCCAGCCTTAAGTAGCTTAAGGAATTCACCTTTCACTACTTCTATCATAGGCGGTTTTAATCGCCTTTGAGGTTGGCGTACATGTATTGCACACTCCTCTAATAGAATATGGTGCATGCATTTTGAAGGACTTATCCCCCTTAATATCAGCCAATGTTCACCCTATTGACTTGAATTTTTTTAACACCTCAATCAACCTACTCTCTTGGTCACTAGACAATTTCTTGAAATGATCACTGGTAATGTCTCATTTGCACCTAAGAATGCATACTTCAAATGCTCAGGCAAAGGCTTAAGCTCCACTATGGGTGGCTCTTCTACCGAAAGCTTGGTTTCTGGCAAGACTAGTTCATATAAGTTTTTAGGCAAGGGTTCCACACAATCCTTACCTAAAGGTTCGATTCCTTCTACACTCCCCACAAGATTAGCTTCCAAGGTGTCATCAAATATATCATTTAAAGAATTATCCTCAAAAGCTAACCCTTTGTCTATGTCAAAATTTTCTTACACAGAATTTTCATAAATATCAATCACAGGGGGGGTGGTAATTTTTATTAGGATCAATCAGTTCATGCTCAAATTCATGCTCAGAATCACCCATTTTCTTTAGTAACCCCTTACATTCATCCAACAAATTGAGGGTGTCGAAAGAGATATCACTTACCTCATTGTGACAGATTGTCACACGTGACTCTTTTTTCCTCAAGCCTCTCAAATGAATTTCTGGAGGTGCCTCCTCGTCTGTGAGCTTACACCTTCCAATCAATTGGTTCATTGAGACTTGTAGCTCATTTACCTTTTCTCCTATCCTATCAACACCAGAAGATATTTGTGCCCCACAATTCTTAATGCAAGAGAATACTTGGTTTTGTAAAGTTTGACAAGTTTTCGAAAAGCTAGGTAGAGCTTCAAGTATCTCTTCACATGTAAACTTGGGGGTGAGATCCGTTCTGGTGAGTCGTGGTAAATGAACCACTCTCGCTTCCTCCGATCTTTCTGAACTGCAAGTTCTATCTCTCCCCTGTGGTTACTTAACCACGAGCAACACTCTGTAGGGTGATCAAAATAGCACACCCTACAGAGTTTCATCTATTGAGTGGCACTGCCCAACATTATCAGAATCTCACAGAATCAAAAGAACAAAAAAACTATGACCAAAACTCCACTCGCAGCGAACAAAGCAAACAAAAGAAAAATAATAAAAGACACCACTAACTACTCTACTAACATGTCATGCTCAAATAATACTTGAACTGAAACACATCCCCGGCAACAGCGCCAAAATTTTGACTCGCCCTCAACCCGACCATTGTTTAAAACATGGGCCGAGGGGCTTATTGATCAAAATATGAGAGACTTATATTATGCACCCGTTCTTACTGCAAAGATACCAAGGGGTAGTAAGAAGAAAGCCTCAGGACTGTCCAAAAGGATGGTAGGACTCAAGTATTAATTAAAACACAACCTCGTGTCGGTCGTCAATCCGCACGAGTGAAAGGAACAGCTAGTAGTGTAGACATGCAACTGAGGGTGGTATTTTCAATTAAAATCTACAAAGCATGCAATTAACCAATGAGTAAACTATTTATACAAGGCACTTGGGAATCATTAAGCAACATAGTAGTTCTAATGCTTCAATTATCGATTCATTTACATATAAACATACAAAAGACCTATCAATATGTTTACAACACATAGTGTGGCCGATGGCATACACTTCCTCAACCCTGTCACAGTGGGTGTGCTCGCAACCCTCCATCGACACCATCATCGTAATTAGGGGAATACAACAAGGCAGACCATTGTTGTAGGTCTGTTTCACCCCCTTCTATTACGTCTCGAGCTTTTACCATGAATGTAACTTCTCCCCTCGGGTCCTATATACGGTAGGCCCAAGGTTCATAGGCACCTTATCTGTGATACTAGGGTTTCAACACAACACCTAGCTTGCTACTATTCACTATCTCTCAAAAAATAGTTATAAATTCAACTAAGACTGGTGCAATGACAAATAGGTCAGAGCATTCTCGAATCCTCCGTGCACACACCCACGCGGATGTGTTCTCCCCTACCCATTCTAACATCCAGGTTTCTCTTTTCAAGGGGTACTCAATAATTGCACCATAGATGAGTATTTCCCAAAGTGTGTGCTTATATGTGGTGTACTACTCATGCATTTATAACATTCAAGAACAATCACAATAATATCATAAACGCAGAGATAGGATGAATCTAACGAATCTCATAAAGCATTTAGAACATACCAAGTGTCAAAATTAATCCCAAGCTAATCTAACAACTCCCTAGAAATGGAATTCAAATATAGATTTGAATTCCACGTCTTTGGGAAAAAGCAAGAAGAAAAGAAAAGATTACAAAACCTACAAAAGGAACTCTTTCCTTATTTCCAAGCTCTCTTATCTTCAAAATGTGTTTCCAAATATGTTCCTCTCTTTTTAAATAAGTAGACTAGGGTTCTATATATAGTAGTAGGAGATTGGGCCTAAAAATGGCCAAAAGTAGCAAAACCCTAGGTCAGCCACCAAGGTTTCACGAACCGGCACGGATGCCACGGTCCGTGAAACATGCTTAGCCACGGTACTCCAGATCTGCAACGGTACGTGAATGTTCATTGTCGTAGCCCGTGAGATCTGGTGTTGTCCGTGAAGCTGGGATTATGCCATGGTCTGTGAAGGTTTTCACAAACAGCAAGCAGCATGCAGTTTTTGCTTAGAGTTTTCCCGCGGTCCATGAAGATTTTCACGGACTGCGAACAGCTTGTGGCTTCTGCTCAAAAACAATTATATAGCCCGTGAAGGCTTTCACAGACCCCCAGCAGCTTGTGGTTTTTCTTAGAAGTCTTCTCACGGTCCGTGAAGGTTTTCACGGACTGGCTCCATATTTTGCCAAATTCTTCAACTCTTTATCACCTTGCTTCGATGCCCTGTGCTTTTTTTACGGCCCGATGCCTTGCCTCATGAACATCTCATGATGGTCTCATGCAAATCTTCATGGAACCTTTGGATTCTTGTGTAGTGCGGGCCATGAAGATTGTCATGGGTCGCTGGTGCTTTGTTTGCTAAACTTTGTTTGCTTGTCACGGGTGAACCGTTAGTCTGAATTGGGAGTTCTGGTACTTGATTTTGTAGTACTCAAGAATACAAATCCAATGTAACCTGCCTTGAAGGCTAATTCTTTGTGGATCATTCTCGGACAAAGGAAACACTCCTCAGACCATGATTCACTGTTTTCTCCTTTGATCTCTTGAACTCCGAAGCCACCTATCTTTGGCTTCAATCTCCTTATACCACGCATTGATGTTTGTGGCCTTCGTCTACTACCATTCAAATGTGAATGGCATTCAAATATTCTACCATTAAAAGCACTACCCTTTAAATGTGAATGGCCTTTAAATCTTCTACCGTTAAAAGAAAACGGCCTTCATAAGAATGTAATGTAACAAATAGGGCTCATAGGAAACCTACTAAAGGTATTAATAATGAAAAGCAAGGAGCCCGTGAACACGAGATGTGAAGAATCACTAATTAAATATACAAAATGCGGGATTTAGAATAGAAAACCACACATGGTTTTCTAAACCCCTTTTTCATGTAAACTCAACTAATGTCGCCAAACTGCCAGCCAAAAGTAACTAAAAACTATGTCAAATGCATTGGTTATAGCATGTGAAATGGTGCAGATCAGAGGTTAAAGGGATTCAAATTTAAATTTATAGTTCTGCACTTAATCTCACTACTACACTACCTAAAAAGGTAGGTAGTGGTAAGCCATGGGTATGTCCTCAGAGATGCTAGGGCTTAAGAATCGACTAAAACATAACATCGTACAGGTTTTCAATCCGTACGAGTGAAAGGAATATTTAGTAAAGCAAACAAAGGGGGGTTTGATTTTTCAATTTAACAACTACAAAACATAAAAGTAAAAAGAACAATAAATCTATAAAGCTAAACACTTAGGGAGTCATTGCGGAACATGGTTAATTTAATGTTTCAATCCTTGATTCATTCTTATAGAGATTTAGACAAACCTAATAGAGTGTTCACAACACGTGGTGTGGTTGATGGCATACACTTCCCCGTACCTGTCACGTTGGGTGTGCTTTTAACCCCCCATTGACACCTCCATCATAATTAGAGAAGTACAACAAGGCCAGACCATTGTTTCTCCCCCGTGTGATTACGTCCTGGGCATACCACAATGAATGCTCTACTTCCTAATCACCTATGAATTAGGTCAAGGGGTCGTTGGCACCTTATCTATGACAATAGGGCCTCCAACAACCCTAGCTTTCTACTTTTTGCTATCTCTACCTATAACCTCTCAGAATACTTTATGTAATCAACTAAGACTGGTGCAACAAAAAATAATTCAAAGTTTAACTCGGGTCTTCCATGCACACACCGACGTAGCCCCATACCTCATAACCTATTCAAACATCCAGGTTTCTCTTCCCAATGAGGCATCAATATTTGCACCAGCATGAATATAGACTAAAATGTGTGCTTATATAGAGTGTACTATTCATGCAATTCAAAAATTTAAGAACAAGTCACAATAATATCATGAACACAAAATTAGGATGCACTATAGAATCTCACAAAACATAGATTAAACCATGCGCATGCAATCATCCCCAAGCAATGGAAACTACTCCATAGATATGGAATTCAAATATAGATTTGAATTCCACATCCTAAGATTAAAGAAAAATAAAAGAAAAAAAGAGAAAATTGGAGAGAGTGTGTCACCATCTACAACATGAACTAAAAATGAATCTAACTCTCTCTACATGTTTAACCTAGTAGACTAATGCTATATTTATAGTAGAAGGGATTGAGCCTAAATATAAACCCAAAATAGGACAAGAATATCCAAACCCTTAGGTCAGCCACTGCCTAGCATGGATCGTCACTGATGGCACGTTCTGCCCCATGTACTTGTCCATGCTGGCATGGGCAGCTGAATCTTGCGGGGTCCATGCCAATGCCTTTGGCACAAGGTGCTCCATCTGGCACAGTTCGTGCCAATGCCTTTGGCATGGGGTGCTCTATTTGGTCTGGACCGTTGCTCCATGTTACTACAGGTTGCCGAATCTAGCGCAGTTCATGCCAACACCTTTGGCATGAACCGTGGCCTATGACACGGGCCATCATCAGGAAGGATGGATTTTAGACTTTTGATCATGCGGAACACCGTTTGGAAGTGTTATTTTCTCATAAACTTGTCACATGCTACTTGATTCTCCACACCCCTCCAGCTGGTCTCAACATCTTAGACTTGTAAAGGCGCGAGCCGTTGTAAATGGGACGGTATGCGCCCATACTTAGCCAATTTTGAGTGAGGATTGGAACAAGTGCATGCATCCCATGGCATTTGGCATGGTCCATGTCATTGCCTCATGCTAAAAAATTTTGGCATGGGCCAACTCCTTTGGCGCAGGCTATTGGTGCCAACTCTGAACATCCCGCGCTGACCCGTGGTACCTTGGCCGGCTGAACTTGTTTCCTTTGCTATGGGTGAATCGTTTGTCCGATTTTAGAGTTTTATTAGTCAATTTTATAGCGCTCGAGAAGAAAAGTCCAATGGAATAATCCTTGAAGGCTAATTCTCTTGGATCATTCTCAGACATTAGCGCAACTTATCGGACCATAATTCCCCATTTCTTTGTTCATCGCTTTGAACTCCGTTGCCGCCTATCTTTGACTCTAATCTCCTTCTACTATGCTTTGATGTTCGCGGCCTTCATCTGCTACCATTATAGAGGTGAATAACTTTCATGGCCTTCACATAGAATCTAACCAAAAGTACCCATGGGCGACCTACTAAAGATGATCACAAGGAGGATTTAGGAGTCTGTGGATACAATATGTCCATTAGTACTAATTGCGGAATTTAGACAAGAAAACCAAACATGGCCGTTTAAACCCCTTGTCACGTAAACTCAACAAACAAGCTAAAAACTATACCAAATGCAATGGTTAACGCATGCAAAATGAAGCACATCAGTGGTTCCAGATTTTTCTCTTCTTGGATCGTGGGTTGTACCACAATCTCTACATATCCAGTTCGTGGCTAAAATTCCTCACTGTGTCTTGATCATGTTCCCATTGTTATTGATTTGTGGTTGCCTACTTCCAACCAATCTCCGTGTTTAGTGGTTCATTAGCCTAACTAATGTTTTTTGTTTGGGTTTGGATTTCAGCCCAACAATGCTAATTATAGGCTAGGTATACACCACTTAGACCTAATGGATTCTATGTCCTTACGAGCATCTAGATCCTATTTTGTGAGGTTCATTATAGATTGCCTGTACGCACTTTGGAGTAGAAGGTCAATGACATGTCCATTTTAGGTGCTTAATTTAGTACTGTTTTGGGTCACTTTTGTGCTCTTTTATTATCAAAAGCTTGTGTTTTACCTTGAAATTCTCTTAGGAGGGGTTAAGAGAAACTTTACGCTCTTTTACCTCTTCTAAGTGGATTTTGTATGACAAGGGAAGAACACGGAGGCATGAAGACCGGAGGCCATTAAAGATCATATTTTAAAGAATTTTGAAGACTTGCTTCAAAGATATGAAGACCAGAGGCCATCGAAGACCATTTTTGAAGACATTGAAGACTTTAAAAATGAGAGGAATTGCTATGAAGATAAATGTTTACCCCAAGAAGAAGAAAAGAAAATAGGATTAAATTCTGGCACTCGTTATGAGTCGCGAAGGCCTCGTCGCGAGCCCGTCGCAAGTCGCAACCAACGAGTGGCCATAATCTAGCCTTATCCTTTTTGTACTATAAATAAAACTTTTTTTCCTCTCATTCAGATCTTCTTAATATGCATTTTTGGTACTGTTTCAAACCCTATTTTCTTCCATTTTCATCGTTGAATTCTCTTGTATTATGTTTGGTTGTTTAGCATTAATTAGAATGAACTCTTGTAGCTAAATCTAGTTCTTGGGAGCAATGAACATTTATGTAGTAAGATTCTATGTTTGCTCATTTATGAATATTTATTGGAGAGCATTATGCCATTAATGTTGTGTTTTACCTCATTTATACCATGGGTTGTTTGAGTATATGAAATGTTTGTAAGATTGAAATGTTAGGATGTTAGGAAAGTTGCAAATTTCTAAACTCATTTGATATGGAAATCCAAAAGCATGGATTTAGAACTTCTTGTGTATAATGTGTGGTAATTCTTGCTAGATGTGTATGTTAATGTGGTTTGTTCTCATATTTGTCACATAGATGCAAAGAAATGTTGAAGCATAAATGTTGTTTGTTCTAAATTTAACCTGATAAATGCTTTGTTTGGTTAAATGACTATGTCTTTGGTAGAAGACTTGTTTTTATCAAACCTATGGTCCTTTGGGTGAAATGACATTGATGAAATACCCCTATGATTTTGTTTGTCTAGGGTGATCATCAATGAGGTTAGCAAATGGTCGTTTTTTGTCTTTGCAAACTATTCTTAAGGAGGAACGAACGTTGATCTTTGAATAAGAAGTGATAACATTCCCCAAAGAAAATAAATGTAATTGAAGGAGTGAATGAATCAATGAGCTATATGAAGTTTGGAAGTGGAAATCGATTGCCCCCAAGGCTCCGTTAATTATCGTTTACATCGTATCTTTAGTTGTATTGCATGATTAGTGTAGTTCTCTTGCTTTGCTAGTTGTTGTATTTCAATTTGATAACTTAGGATCAAACCAATCAACCCCCCCCCTTGTTTACATGTTTTTATATGTATCTATGTATGTATATGCCTAGTATATTTTCTCCTATATATATTTAAACACTTGAAAATATCCCTCTTCTCGTGGACGACCCCAACTTGCCATTATCTACTTAATTGTAGATATGAAGCACTAGGGCTTAAAATTATTAACTTTGAGGGGTACAGCGATGACCTCTCAAATTTTGGCACTGCCGCCCGGGAAGAGGCATTTATTTTTAAGTGTTTAGGCATATTATGTGTGATTATATGCTAATTGTAAATATTTGTTTGTTTTCTTTTATTTTGATTTCTTAGTTGATTTTCCATTTTCACTTGGCTTGGAGACGTATTATTCGAGTTCTTGGTGTATGGTTCGTACGCGATCCTCCCACAAGAACCCCACACTACGACCCCGAGTTAGAGTTGAATTTGAGATGGGCTAGGAGGATTTCTTTGGAATGTGTGAATAACACCCCTCCTAGTGACCATTTTGTGGAAACATCTTCCTCTATAGAACATCAAATTGAGCATGAAGATAAGCATCCGAGAGGGGGACCTCAACATCCTCCTCTCCAAGGGCGAGCTCCTCCTCTCCACCGAAGGGAGATTCCTTTGGGGAAAGCTTTGTTAAGAGACATCATGGCCCCCAACCTCTATTAACAACCAATGTACATTAAGTATCCCGTGGTTGGACCAACCAGGAACTTTGAGCTAAAAACGGGGTTCATCAACATGCTACCCATCTTCCTCGGTAGGCAAGGGGAGAATGCCAACAAACACCTCACCAAATTTCACTTCTTGTGTGGTGCTACTGTCCCCCATGGAGTGGATGAATATTTCTATAAGTTGAAGGCATTCCCGTTAACACTAAGGGATGGTGTAAGAGATTGGCTCCACTACCTACCGCCCAAGAGCATCAAGAGTTGGCTTGATATGAAAATGAAGTTTCTAGCTAAATACTTCCCGGCCTCTAGATCCCTCACCTTGAAGAAGGACATAAGCAACATTCTCCAATGGCATAAAGAATCTCTCTTTGACTATTGGGAGAGGTTGAAGAAGCTTCTTGCAAGTTGCCCTTATCATGGTTATTCGGAGGGGGATTTGGTTTATTACTTCTACAATGGCCTTCTTGATGAAGATCAAAGGTTGGTGAGAAGTTCTTGTGGTGGTACCCTTGGGAACAAAACATCCTCTGAGGCTATGTAATTGTATGAGGAGCTAGCAAAAGAATCAAGAAACTTTAGCTCAAGGGCCAATTTGGGAAGGAGAAATCCCATGCCCGCAAGTGACTCTTCAAATAGTGGGAAGCTCAAGAATCAAGTCTCGGCCCTTTCATCTATGGTCAAATTATTGATAACGAAGCCCGGGAATGCACCACATGTTAAATCATGTGAAATTTTCTACTTGGCGCACCCTACGGACACTTGCCCTACTTTGTAAGAGGATTATTTTGAAAAGGTAAGTGCCATGGGATATTAAGGAAATCAAGGCTACTAAGGTAACCAAGGATATCAAGGTGGACAAGGCTACCAAGGTCACCAAGGCGACCAAGGTTATCAAGGGTACCAAAACTGGCCCTACAATTCGGGAAATCATGATAACCCGAACCTCCGGTATGGAAACCTTCAAGGAAGCCAAAACCCTCAACCATATCGGCCTTTTAAACAACAATATAGGCCACCTTAACAATAATTTCAAAGGCTCCAAGACAAACCCCGAGACCAAGGGGAGAGCTCGGGGCTAACGAAGGATGAGGTGATGCAAGCCATTCACCAGTTGGGCATGTGTGTGGAGAAAAGTGAGAAATTCCAAGATGAAGCCAATGCAAGCATAAAAAACTTGGAAAATCAAGTGAGCCAAATAGCTCAAGTGGTGAATCGGATGGAGGCCCGAGAAAAAGGCAAACTTCCCTCCCAACCAGAGATCAATCCTCAACAAAATGTGAGTGCAATCTCATTGAGAAGTGGAAGGGAGGTGATGGAGCACCAAGCAAGGTATGTCGTTGAGCGAGAGGTTGAGAAAGAAGAAGATCATGAGAAGAAGGTCGATGAGTTGGCCAAGGGGAATAAAGGAGAAGAAGCAGAGGTGGATACATTTGTGCCAAGATCGGGATCAAATCCCGAGACCTCATCCCCACCTCATAAGAAATCAAGAGGAGTGGAAACCCCTATCTATGTGCCAAAACCACCATTTTCGGAGGCATTAAAGGATATTAGGACCAACGAGGACAACAAGGACATCTACGAAGTCTTTCGTAGATGCGAGGTAAACATTCCACTCTTAACTGCTCTGAATCAAGTTCCTAGGTATGCTAAATTCCTTAAAGAATTATGTACCATAAATAGGAAACAACAATCGAAAAATAAGAAAAATAATGTGAAGAGTGAATACGTCTCCGCCGTGTTCAATGATGAAATGCCCCCAAATGTGATGATCCGAGAATGTTTAAAATCCCTTGTGAGATAGGAAGAAAATGTGTTAATAAGTCCATGTTAGACTTAAGGGCTTCAATCAATGTAATCCCATACTCTTGTATAAAATTCTAAATGTAGGCAATTTGCACAAAACCAGGGTTGTTATCCAACTAGCCGATCACTCTAGCACATACCTGAAAGGTATTGTGAAGGATGTGTTGGTCAACGTGGATTCTTTGACATTCCCTGTAGACTTTTATGTTCTTGAAATGGGAAGTGACAATAGTGCTAAACCTATTCTTTTAGGAAGGCCAGTTCTAAAGACTTTAAGAACCATAATTGATGTGCATAAAGGAACATTGACCATAGAATTTAAGGGGCGGAGGTAGAATTTGACCCTAATAATTCTATTGATCATCCTAGTAGATATCATTCTTGCCAAACTGTTCATGTTATTGATGATGAGGGCAAGATGAAATCGAGCCCAGAAATGGTAGTTCCTTAAATGTTTCCATAGATAATGTTTTGAGTGACAATTTGATTTCAAATGTTGTTAGTACTAACTTGAAGGAAAGCAACAACGAATGCACTCTTGGGGATGCATCATCCAACCCTTTTTGTGTGTCTGTGGGTAAGCTAGTAAGGGTGTTTCCCCCTCCTCCTCTTGAGAAGACATCGGTGGAAGAGTGCAAACTACCACAAAAACCTCTTGAATGTTCATCCCATGGAAAGGGAGATACCCCCAAATTCTTACACATTTGAGATCACCATGGAACAAAAAGGTGAGTTGTTGCAGATGTTAAGGGAACATGAAGAAAGTCTAAGCTACTTGAAGATGGTTTTGTTGGGGGATAATGTGAATCCCGATTGTTTTGGCCCTGACCGGGGAAAAGGGACCGATCATCTCTGTTCATTTTGTGACTAAGCTCCAAGAAGGGGAGTAAGTCATGTCGACAACGTTAAATAAACTTGGTTTTGATCATCCGGGTCATCATTCGTGACTTTCCGTTGATGTTACTTGGTTTGGATTTTGTCATCAGTTTCATTGTTTTTCTTTATGCTTTTCACGGGTTGGTTTTCCATGATTTTGTAGCAATTTTGAAGCCAAGGCATTGGGATTTTGAATGTAGAAATGCATGGAGTCAAGAAGGAAAGACTTGGACATGAGGAGCAATCAGAACAATTTTCTAAGTACCAGGTTAGTAATTCGCCGCGAGTCCCGATGGCCTTGTCACGAGTCACGATGGACCATCACAAGTCGTGATGAAGTGGTCATGAGTTACCACTAAATCAAAGTTTTGTGTGAAAATAGAGCTCTCGGCCTCCACTTTTCACGAGTCGCAATGGCCTCGTCGCGAGTCGCGGCGGACCATCGCGAGTTGCGAGAAGTGGTCACAAGTCGCGGTGGACCGTCGCGAGTCGTGGCGGACCATCGCGAGTCATGATGAACATGTCACGATGGTCGTACAGTCCTGTTTTAAAAACTGGGCAGAACCCCTTTTTGCCACAAACATAATCACAAAAACCGCCGCTCTTCATCCCTCCACCTTTCCTGCACCAAGCGACCGTCGCTTGCCACCGCTAACCACTGTCCTCTACCACTCACAACCACAAATCCATACCCCCCCATTCCTTCTTACCAAGCTCCACCCACAAATCCACCCAAAAAAATTGTTGAAGAACACAAAACCCTAGAATTTGGGGGTTTTGTGATTTTTTGCAATTAAACTTCAAATAGCTTGTGGGTTTCACTCCTTTCCAAACCTAAGCATCTAAGTGGTACAATTCTTTAATCTCTTAAGCTTTATTTGTGATTATGGTTGAATCAATTATTTTTGTGAGATATTGTATGAACTTTGTGTGATACCTTAGGCTAGTTTGATTGATTGAAACATTGTCGATGTTGTTGAATATATTGTGCTTGCAAGTTGATTTAGATGGATTGTATGAATATTTGGTATTTACAGCTTGGTTGGATGTAGGATAACATGAATACTCACTTTGAGTGTATTGAGTTGCTCTTATTGGTCTTATTCTTGCATTGCACTATTGGTGTTGCTTTGATTAAGAATGGATTGTGGTTTATACTATATATGAGGCATATTGGCCCTTGATGAGACTTAGTTTTTATTTGGATAAAATGTTATTGTCCTTTGAAATGGTATTTTTCTTAGGGTAGTTTAGCCATGGGACTCAAATGTGGACATTGTGAATGAACTAATGGTCGCTAAACTAGTTAGGCATGACTGTGATTTTGAGATATAGCATATTCGATTTTAACTATGTGAGGACTTCATGGACTTGAGAATATGGGCATGTGGGACATAATGTGGATTGTATGTGCAATTTTGAGTGGAACTTGAACTAGTACGCTTGAACTTAATTTAGCTTGTGATGATAAACTAGTTTAAGGTTAACTATGAATTTGCAACATCGCATATACACATATTCTTATGCATTTGACTTGTTTGTTGTGGTTGTTAGATATGGCCCCTACAAAGAGGCCCAGGGCTCCTCCCCGAGGTGGGCGCACCACTGCTCCACCTTCACCTCCACCACCAGCTCCAGAATCGAGCCATGTACCTCCCCCACCGAATAGGTACATGGGTTTGACCCAGATCACTGGGTTCTATGCTAAAAGGTGGGAATCCCCGGAAAGTCGTCAAATCAAGGAGACAAGCTTTGTAGACGTACCCACACTTAATGCTCTTGGCCTCACCCAGCCTGTCAAATGCCTCCTCGCCAAGAGGGGATAGAAGGGTTCATGAGTAGAAGCGCACCCTCTTATCGGAGATACATGCTAGAGTTCCTATCCACGGTCAGGATCTGTAGCATGAGGAATGATCAACCGTGTGAGAGGTACATTGCTTTCCACTTGGATGATATATCTAGGCAAATGACAGTCTCGCTGATTGAGGAGGAGTTTGGATTTGATACTGCAGAGATACGGGCCAGGTTGGACCTACAAGCCTAGGAGCGATCGATCGAGGATGACATGCAATTTTGGAATGTCATCAACCTGAGGCCAAAGAACTCCCATGACAAGAGTGGTGTCATCATCCACCCTGCACTTTGTTTTGTGCACCGACTGTTGGCTAGCACAGTACTTTGCTCGGTGGAGCCGACAAATGTGCTAGACTATGACATTCACTTTCTGTGGCACTTAGCCAGTGTGGGACTAGGATATGGGTTGTGGGCTGAGTTGTGGATGAAGAGGATCATGGAGGTGGCAGGAAAGCCAAAGGGGAAGATCATAGTCGGAGGCATGATATGCCTTTTAGCAGAGTACTTAGGATTGGTTCCTCTAGCTAACTTTCCACGCGTAAGGAGGCGCACTTCCTACCTTATCACTGCTGAGAGGTTAGTTATTTTTGAGATGCTCAGTTCCACATGGACCATGGGGCTATTCCACTGGTTGTATGGCGCCAGGAAGGTCACATTCATGGCACTTCCTCAACCCAACAAGATGAAACTGGAATTTGATACACCTCTAGGAGACTTGGCAATTTCACCTGAATCCTCATGCACACATGACTTCCAGCGTGAGCTCCACTACCTTGGCCCAGCTCTTGTCCAACGTGATGATAGCAGTCTACCTTTCTTTGAGTGACAGCAGCAGCAGTACTCCCCGCAGCTTCCACCAGAGACTGAGCCGATGCAGGAGGACGATGTGCCACCTCACTACTCCCATCCTCTACTGGACTTGTATGAGCGAATGATGTAGACTATGCATGATGAATTTCGCTGCCAAGATAGCATGATATTGGAGCACAATGTGTTTGTCTCCCAGACCTTAATCGACATGGATGAGGAGATTGATCACTTGTAAGCTCGCATCCATGAGATGCAATCCCAGGCAGACGGTGTCTCAGGCCCCAATCCGAGAGCAGAGAGGCAGAGAACCAGGAGGTAGAGGAGTACGGAGTGGCTGGTTCATTATCAATAGCACTATTTTGGCGGAAGCCCTTCTTCCTCACATCAGTGATTTGTGAGTACCATATCCTTACCCTTTCCATACTTTGCTTTGTACATTTTTTCCCTATTGTCTACATTGAGGGAAATGTAGTGCTCTAAGTGTGAGGAGGATTGGGGATGAAGATACTTTTGCATAACTCTATTGTTTTGTTTTGGATATTTTTCCCTTTTGTTTTGGAATGTTTTTCTTTTGATGTACTTGGATAATGTTGGCTTTGATACTTTTCTTAGCCTTGAAATTTTGAAAGTACTTTGCTACTTTTTGGATTGGAGAAATGTGAAAAATTTTGAAAATTTTGAAAAAAAAAAATAAATAAAAAGAATCCCGCTAAATTGAAAACCCGAGAGGGCATGTTAGGAAACATTGTGGGCCCGGATAGGTCAAAAATCCGAGAGGGTGACCTAGGAAAAAATGAGAGGCCAAATGTACGGGAAAAGGTGAGATGTAAGCCAAAAAAAAAGAAATATATGACGTGTGGCTAGGATGAAAACCTGAAAGGGCTCCTAGGAAAAAAGAGAGAAAAAGAGAGAAATTGATAAATGTTAAGTGTTCACTCATTTGCCGGCGTTATAGTCATAAGGTTGCAATGGCCATACGGATGGATCGGGTAGCTTGACATCTTTGAGGATCTTTTGGGAGTGGAAATTTAGCTAGAGAAGACGAAGTAAGTTATGAAACTCTTGATCATCAATATTCTTCGTTTTCAGGTGGATACATTGATATAAAGTGGAGCATGTGTTTTAAACCTTATACATGTCTTTAGCTTCACCTTATGCCATTAGATTTGGGATTGTCAATTCGGGATTTGGAGATGTTTTAGGGATATCAATGAATTGATGGGTTGATATGGTTTGGGTAGATTTAGGAATGGGGTTTGTGGGAAACTTCTCATTTGACCTTAACATTGGGATGTGCGATATTGAGAGTTTTGTGAGGTATTGACTTGGGGGAATAGTAGTTAGGATGTGGATACGTCATTTCCTTCGTATGCTTGGATCTTTTCTTACTCGATGGGGAGTAAAGTTTAAGTGTGGGAAGGTTTGATATGTCCATTTTATGTGCCTAATTTAGTACTGTTTTGGGTCACTTTGGTGCTCTTTTATTATCAAGAGCTTGTGTTTTACCTTGAAATTTTCTTAGGAGGGGTAAGAGCAACTTTACGCTCTTTTACCTCTTCTTAGTGGATTTTGCGTGACAAGGGAAGAACACTGAGGCATGAAGACCGAAGGCCATTAAAGATCACATTTTCGAAGACTTTTGAAGACTTGCTTCGAAGACATGAAGACCGGAGGCCATCGAAGACCATTTTTGAAGACATTGAAGACTTGAAAATGAGAGGAATTGCTATGAAGATAAATGTTTACCACAAGAAGAAAAAAAGAAAACAGGATTAAATTCTGGTACTGGTCACGAGTCACGATCTTGTCGCAAGCTCATCGTGAGTCGCAATGAGCCTGTCGCGAGTCGCGACCAACGGGTGGCCAGAATCTAACCTTATCTTTTTTGTACTATAAATAACACTCTCTTTCCTCTCACTCAGATCTTCTTCATCTACATTTATGGTACTGTTTCAAACCCTATTTTCTTCCATTTCATCTTTGAATTATTTTGTATTATGTTTTGTTGTTTAGCCTTAATTAGTATGAACTCTTGTAGCTAAATCTAGTTCTTGGGAGCAACTGATTGAAGCTTCCAAGCTTATATAGTAAGATTCTATGTTTTCTCATTTATGAACATTTATTGGAGAGCATTTATTATGACATTAATGTTGTGTTTTACCACATTTATACCATGGGTCGTTTAAGTATATGAAATGTTTGTAGGATTGAAATGTTAGGGTGTTAGCAAAGTTGCAAATTTCTTAACTCGTTTGATATGGAAATCCAAAAGCATGGATTTAGAACTTCTTGTGTATAATGTGTGGTAATTCTTGCCAGATGAGTATGTTAATGTGGTTTGTTCTCATATTTGTCACATAGATGCAAAGAAAGGTTGAACCTTGAATGTTGTTGGTTCTAGGTTTAACCTAATAAATGCTTTGTTTGGTTAAATGACTATGTCTTTGGTAGAAGGCTTGTTGTTATCAAACCTATGGTCATTTGGGTGAAATGTCATTGATGAAATACCCCTATGATGTTTTTTGTCTAGGGTGATCATCAATGAGGTTTGCAAATGGTGGTTGTTTGTCTTTGCAAACTACTCTTAAGGAGGAATGAATGTTGATCTTTGAATGAGAAGTGATAACATTCCCCATAGAAAATAAATTTAATTGAATGAGTGAATAAATCAATGACCTATATGAATTTTGGAAGTAGAAATCGATTGCCCCCAAGGCTTTGTTAATTATCATTTACATCGTATCTTTAGTTGTATTGCATGATTAGCATAGTTATCTTGCTTTGCTAGTTGTTGTATTTCAATTTGATAACTAATGATCAAACCAACCAAACCCCCCTCCATTGTTTACATGTTTTTATATGTATCTATATATGTATATGCCTAGTATGTTTTCCCCTATATATGTTTAAGCACTTGAAAAGATCCCTCTTCTCGTGGACGACCCCAACTTGCCATTATCTACTTAGTTGTAGGTAGAAAGGACTAGGGCTTAAAAGTATTAACTTTGAGAGGTACGGCGATGACCTCCTAGTTATTCACAAGAATTGTAATAGATATTTGAAGGTCATTCGCAAGGATGGCACACACTCAATGTGGTAGTAAATAGAAATGCACCAAAAAGAAAGAAGTTTAAGCCCAAACGACATAGAAGACTGGCATGGTCGTATCCTATTGAATGACCTGTGCCAACCAAAATGATGATACGCCTAAGTAAGGGCATGTGCCATGTGTTATTGTACGGCATGTGCCACTCATCTGCCTTGTGCGGCTAAGTATAAGTGAAAGCCATGTCCTTTTGCACAGCCCGTGCACCTTGAAGATTAGAAATCCAAAAACCAACCCACATCCCTCAAAGTTTTGTATGAACATGCCATCAGAAGATGATATCTTAGCTCCAGCCCGTGGCCTGCATGGAATCGCATGGGCCATGCTGTTAAGATTCTAAGAAGACCTTCCAGCCATCGGCCCATAAAGATATGCACGGTCGTGCCGCTCAGAGGCTAGAAAACCCCTTCCAGTCGGTGACTCGTGCAGTATTTTACTTACCATGCCATTCGGGCCGTGTGATATTTCACGGTCCGTGTCGCCGTTCTAGCTAGGGTTTCACTAGTTTTTAGGCCTCTTTAAGGCTCATTTCCTACCTACTATAATAATCCTAGTACATTTAAGTTGAGTTTGTGTAATTTCTATACTTCTAGTTTTCTAAGAGTGTGTAGAGAGAGAAAGGGAATAACCCTTCTCTCTTCTTTTAATCTTCCTAGTTTTTCCCAAGGGCATTGAATCCAATGGAAATGTTGGATTCAATGCTTAGGGAGTAGTTTATTTTATTGGGTATCTAAATTTGTATTCATGACTTGGTAGATATTTTGTGAGATTCTGGGTCTCCCCATTCTTTTATGTTTCTGAATATCATGCTTGATTTGATCTTTACGTTCTTGTTAAATGCATGTTAGATATCATATGTTTTCATAAACCTTAGTTATAAGTACCATGTATGGTGCTAGGCTTGTTTCCCTTCAGAGTGTCTGGTTAGGATATGCAGGATCGTGAGTCCCGGCTATGTGAGTGTATGCTCATAGGCCGTGAGCACAGAATCAACTTCTGTGTATGCCTAATTTCGATTGGGTCAGGAACCCCGATAGATAATACATAATATTTTGTAGCAACTAGGGTTGTAGGATACCGACCATCATCGTTTCAACCATAGATTCATCATGAGATGCTGATCCCTTTGCCTCTATAGGCATAGGGAGGAGCGTTCATAGTGGAGGCCCGAGATGTAATTCTTTATTGGGAAAGTGGAGCACAGATCGGTTGGACCGCACGATGCACTTTCCCTAATTATGGAGGTGGCGTTGATATAATATACGTGAGCATCTTTGGGTGATAGACATTGGGAAGTGTTGACCATCAACCTCACTATTTGACATTAACATAGGTATAGGTTTATATGTCTTGTACTTGATAGAATTTATCAAAATCTTCTACTAGTCATGTTACACAAATGTCACCAAGTGTTAGCTTAATATCGTTTATTCTCGTGTTGTTGCATGTTTAGTAGTTTATAGATAAACCCTCCCCCCCAAACCATGTTTTCCACAGTAACTATTCCTGATACACAATTAGAGTGATGACCTTATCACGAGTCTTACGTAGTTAGTTTTTAAATCCTAGCACCTCTATGGACGACCCCAGACTTGCCACTAGCTACCCTTTGGTAGTTTGTAGTGAGTACGGGTGCAACAATATAAATTTTCATCTTTATGAAGCACTCTGTGGGTTAATTTATCTCCTATAAAAAGGATGGTCTATTAGCAACACAGCGGAGTGTAGGTTGGCATTCATTGTGTTTCAATCCTAGATTCTTAATGAGATGCCAATCCTTTTACCTCTATAGGCCTCGGGAGGATCATTTATAAAGGAGGCCTGGGATGTAATTCTTTATGGAGAAAGAGAAGTACGGATTGGTTGGAACGGATGACACACTTTCCTTAATTACAGAGGTGTCATTGATAGAGTAAACGTGAACACATTTCTGTGAAAAACATTGGAAAGTGTTGACTATCAACCTCATTATGTGATATAAACATAGGGATATGTTTGTACGTCTTGTACTTGATGGAATCTAGGATCAAAATTTTCTACCGGTCATGTTACAGAAATGTCCCCAAGTGTTAGCTTAATATAGTTTATTCTTTTGTTCTTGCATGTTCAGTAGTTTATAGATAACACACCCCCTCCCCCATAAATGTTTGCCACACTGACTATTCCTGACACACAATTGGAGTTACGACCTGGTCGCGGGTCTTGCGTAGGTAGCTTTTAAATCCTAGCTCTCTATGGACAACCCCAGACTTGTCACTAGCTACCTTTGGTAGTTTGTAGTGAGTGTGGGAGAAACAAAATAAATTTTCTTCTTTGTGAAGCTCATTGCAAGTTGATTTATCTCCTGTAAAAAATGGTATATTAGCGACCCCACGGAGTGCAGATCAGGCTGTGAAAGTTTGATTGCTCCAGTGACAGAAAATAAAATATAGGAAGCCCTAAAAGAAATAGGGGATACTAAAGCACCAGGTTTGGATGTATTTAATTCTAAATTCTTTAAAATGAATTGAGTATGATGAAATCTGATCTGATTAATGCAGTGAAGGAGTTTTTGAAAAGGGAATATGTACAGGGCTATGAACAACACAATTGTAACACTGATACCAAAAAGTACCGAAGCTGGAAGAGTTAAAGACTATAGACCGATTTCATGTCGTAAGATGTTATACAAGATCATCTTTAAGGTGCTACCAAATATACTTAATGGGGTTATACAGGAAGTAGTGAATGAAATTAAAATAGAGTTTGTACCCAAAAGATATATTCATGATCATATTCTATTTGCGCATGAGCTAATCAGAGGCTATACGAGAAAATGAGGAGGATCTAAATGTATGTTGCAAATGAATCAGAAAAATGCACATGACGTGGTGGATTGGAAAGCAGTGGAGAGCATCCTAAAAGTGTTAGGTATGCCTAAAAAAATTGTGGAGTGGATAATGATATGTGATACGATAGTTTCGTTTAGATATGTAGTAAATAGAGAGGCTTCTGATTTTATAACTGTAAAAAGAAGGCTTGAGAAGGGGATTCCTTGTTTCCCTTACCGTTCGTTCTGATTATGGAGTACCTCAATAGATGCCTACAGGAGCTAAGAGGAAATGCTAAGTATCAGTACCATGAAAAGCGTGGTAAGCTCATAATAGTTAGTCTCATTTTTGCAGATAACTTGCTCATTTTCTCTAAGGGTGAAGCTGAATATGTAAGGGTGATGATTGGGGCTTCCAACAAATTTCAAGGGTCACATGTTTGTCAGTTAATCCTGTAAAATGCAAAGTGTTTTATGGAGGAATGACAGAAGAGCAGAAAGTGGAGATTAAATTGATCACATGATTTGAAGAAGGTAAGCTTCTCTTCAGGTACTTGGGGGTTCCATTATGTAGAAAAAGATTGACCATCAGTATGTGCCAGTTGTTGATACACAAAATGCTAGATAGAATAAAGTACTGGAGCGCCAAACCTCTAAGCTATGCAGGAAGGGTTCAGCTGATCAAAAGCATCATATTTTCCATCATGAACTATTGGCTGCAGTGTTTCCTGCTGCCAAAAAAGGTTCTGAAACACATTGAGTCTATGTGCAGATCATTTCTATGGAGCAGAGGTGAGACAATAATAAGAAAGGCACCGGTGGCATGGGAGAAAGTTGTTATCCGCGAAAAGAAGGGGGGTTGAGCATAATATCTCTGCAGGAATGGTATGAAGCCAGTATAATCAAAATGTTGTGGAACTTGAGCAGAAAATCATATAGACTCTGGGTTTGTTGGATACACCCGTACTATATAAAGGGTGGTGATCTTATGTCTGTCAAATTCCCAACAAATTGCTATTGGGTGATCAAGAAAATTGTTAAGAGCAGAGAATAAAAATCAATAAGTGGGAGGTATGGAGGAAAATGTGTGCACAAGGAAGATTTAAAACGCAATTGATTTACAAGAAGCTAAAGGGAAAGCAATAGAAGGATGATTGGAGCAACATGATCTAAAACAATCAAGCTAGACC
Source organism: Rubia yunnanensis (assembly GCA_037428765.1). NCBI lineage: Eukaryota > Viridiplantae > Streptophyta > Magnoliopsida > Gentianales > Rubiaceae > Rubia > Rubia yunnanensis. Next base: position 57,086,328 of record CM075067.1, read on the forward strand.
AAGATCATATTGAAGACTTAAAACACTAGTTCTGGTTCATTGTACCTAGTTTATAGAAATAGTTTACTTTCCCTAATCAGTGGGATTTCTTACGTGTAAATGTTATCCTTAGAACTAGCACTTGTAGTATAAATAGATACGTACAGAGATGAATAAAATCAACCATTAACATTATATCTTTTACATGGTATCAGTATAGCCTCGTTTTCACATCTCCATAAACCCTCATCATTGCTGACAACAATCAATCCGACCAAAATGCTTCTGCCTCCTCCATCCTCTTCACCGCCTCCGGCGGTGCCTCGGCAAACTTACAATTTCTGGCCCTGGCTGTTCGCTTGGACCGCACCAACTACTTCCTTTGGCACGGCACGGTTCGTTCGGCTCTGGAAACCTACGAACTGGAGGATTTTCTTGTCCCCGGCAATGCTCCATCTCCGTTCATCACGCCAAAGGAATCCACCTCTACACCAGCTGCAAACCCAGACTTTACGTCATGGAAAAGAAAGGATCGGCTTGTTCTCTTGTGGCTCCGATCAACCCTCACAGCCCCTATGCTCGGTCACGTCGCTAGGGCAACATCAACCTATGAATGTTGGATCATTCTCGAACAAATGTTTCACTCACAAACTCATGCTCGTCAAATGCATCTCAAACAGCAACTTCAGATGCTTCAAAAGGGATCTCTGTCCATTCTTGACTATGTTGAGAAAAAGCGCGCCATCTCGGACTCATTGGCTGAATGCCTCACGGTGGTCTCCGACAATGACTTTGTGTCCTTCATCATCTACGGGCTAGGTCCTGAATATGGCGCGTTTCAAACCGCCTTAGCCATGCGCACCACTCCAGTCACGTCGAATGAATTGCTTGGCTTGCTGCTATAGGAGGAGCAGCGCCTTCCGGAGTCCTTTTCTAATGCGGCTGTGTCGACGGCGTTCTACTCCAACCGCCAAGCACCAGGTCGAGCCCCTAACGCTGCCTCTCGGCCCACTTCGAGGATGAACGACTCCAATGTTGACCGCGGCTCTGGTTCCATCCCTCTCAAATGCGACATCTGTGAGAAGTCCAATCACAACGGGTGGAACTGTCACAATAGGCTCAACATCGCAGCCTATCCTCCGACCAGTCATCGTGCAGTTGAACGCCAGCGTCAGTTCCAGTCCTCAGCAAAGACAGCCTACACAGCTTACAACTCTAGCGGCGGCGCATCTCCGTCGGCACTCCAGGACCCGTGGGTGGTCGACTCAGGTGCTTCACAACATGTCACTGCTGATCTAGGCAATCTGAACCTGCATTCGGACTACACTGGAGCTGACAATCTGTTCGTCGGAAATGGTAAGTCCCTCCCTATTACTCATTTAGGTCACTCTACTTTAAATGCATATCATGCTTCTAATTCCTTGTCATTAAATGAAATCCTAGTTGTCCCAAAAATATCCAAAAAATTGTTAAGTGTCTCTAAACTTTGCAAAGACAATAATGTGTTTCTTGAATTTCATTATGACCGTTGCTATGTTAAGAGTTGGCAGGGAGAGACGTTGCTAAAAGGAATAGTTGATGATGGTCTGTATCGAATCCCAGCCAGCTTGTCCTCTTCCAGCCCTCCTCGCGTTTTCGTTGGAGAACGAGCCTCGGTGGCATGTTGGCATCATTGCTTCGCTCACCCACATGAAAATTTTTTACGTAGCCAGTTATCACGTTTCAACTTACATGTTTCTTCAAACAATAAACTTGTTTCTATTTGTGATGCTTGTCAGTTAGGCAAAAGCCACAAGCTATTTCTTCCCTCTAGTCATGTTCCCTCAAAACTTCCTTTTGATTTGATTTATTCTGATGTGTGGGGCCCTGCCTTGGTACCTTCTCTCAATGGCAATAGATACTTTGTTCTTTTCATTGATGACTGCACAAAATTTGTTTGGGTTTACTTTCTCACTGCCAAATCTCAAGTCTTTTAGGCCTTTTCTCTATTCAAATCCATGGTTGAAACACAATTTTCTACAAAAATTAAAGCTTTTCAATCTGATTGGGGAGGGGAATATAGAAATGTCTCTACCTTTCTCCAAAATCATGGTATTTTTCATAGAGTTTCTTGTCCCCACACCCCTGAACAAAATGGTGCTGCTGAAAGACGTAATCGCATTGTCGTTGAAAAAGGCCTTGCTCTACTCTCCCACTCTCATCTCTCAATCTCATTCTGGGAACATGCCTTCCAAACTGCCATCTTCCTTCACAATCATACCATAACTCCTACCCTCGCCAATGAATCTCCCTACACTCGGCTTTATCATCGCCAACCAGACTATCTGTTTCTCAAATCCTTCGGTTGTCTCTGTTATCCTTACCTTCGTCCATATAACAGCAACAAGTTGGAGTTTCGCTCTGTTGCTTACATCTTCGTAGGATACAACACCAAACACAAAGGATACCTTTGCTTTCATGTCCCCACCTCTCGTACCTATATATCCCGTCTTGTTGTGTTCGATGAGTCTTCCTTTCCCTTTCCTGACCACAACTCCAAGTCCTCCCCATCACCCTTCTCCGATATATCCCTTCAAAGTCTGCACCTTGCCTCAGACATTTCTTCCTCACCTATCACTCCACCTGCCACCAATCACAGTCCCTTTCCATCTCTACGTAGTCCTTCTCCTAACTTCAGTCCCGGACCATCACTCAGTCTGTCACCATCACTCAGTCCATCTCCTCCACCCAGTCCCACTCAGCCAATTTCACCATCTCCGGCCCCTTCTCATCCTTCTACTCAGCCTTCTACTATCAGCTCTCATATAGCTCCCTTATATTTCCGCCCGGCTGCCAACTCTACTCATGGTATGACAACTCGTGCTGAAACTGACTCTCTCAAGCCAAAGCTCTACACTGCTACAAAACACCCATTACCTTCTGAAGGTTTCGATCTTGAATCGAAATCCTTTCTTCAGGCCAAAAAGAATCCTAATTGGCAGCATGCTATGCAGTTAGAATATGATGTCTTAATGACTAATAAGACTTGGGACTTGGGACTTGGTGCCCAGGTCATGTGCCTCTAATCTTGTTGGTTGTAAGTGGATTTTCAGGATCAAGAAGAAACCCGATGGTTCAGTTGAGCACTACAAAGCTCGCCTTGTTGCAAAAGGCTTTAATCAGGAAGAGGGGGTTGACTACTTCGACACATTCAGCCCTATCATCAAACCCACTACCATTCGGGTGGTCCTCGGTTTGGCTGTTACTCAAAATTGGTCTCTTCGCCAGGTTGACATCAACAATGCCTTCCTCAATGGTGATCTGTCTGAAACTGTATTCATGGAGCAACCACCTGGTTTTGTCTCACCGCAGAAGCCCTCTCATGTTTGCCGTCTTTGGAAAGTTCTTTATGGTCTCAAACAGGCACCGCGAGCATGGTTTCAGAAGCTCAACCAGGCCCTTCTACGGCACGGCTTCAAACCATGTGTTTCAGACACCTCCCTCTTCATCAAACATCATGGGTCTGATGTCGTCTATGTTCTAGTTTATGTGGATGATCTCATCATCACTGGCTCGAGCTCCAAGTTCATTGATGAGTTTGTTGGCTATCTCCACTCGATTTTTTTCTTTGAAGAACTTGGGTGCTCTGAATTTTTTCCTTGGGATTGAAGTTCTTTGCAACTCTTCAGGTATACTTTTATCTCAACGGAAATACATTCTTGATCTTCTTGACAAGAGCAAAATGGTTGGTGCAAAACCAATTGCCTCTCTGGCCATTCCAGGCTCACGCCTCGTTATTGGTGGTGATCCTTTCCCAGATGTCCATCTCTATCGCAGCATTGTAGAAGCTCTACAGTATGTCACCATTACCCGGCCTGAGCTTGCGTATTCAGTCAACCGGGTTTGTCAGTTCATGCATCAACCTTTATAGATTCACTGGGCCGCTGTGAAACGCATACTACGGTATCTCAAAGGCACCATTGATGACGGCTTACTCTTTCGGCCATCTCGGGATGATCACCTTGCATGTTTTACAGATGCCGGTTGGGCCTCAGTTCCTGATGATTGCCACTCTCAACATGGCTTTTCCATTTACCTTGGTGGTAATCTCATCAGCTGGTCCTCCCGTAAACAACAGGTTGTAGCCCGCTCCAGCACTAAAGCTGAGTATCGGGCGATCGCATTTGCCTCAGCGGAGCTCATCTGGCTTCAACAGCTTCTAGCCGAAATGGCTGCCCCTGTCTCTCAGGCTCCTATCCTTCTCTGTGATAATCTCAGTGCTACGTATCTTACTGCCAATCTGGTCTTTCATCAGCGGTCTAAACACATCAAGATTGATTTTCACTTTATTCGAGAACAAGTCAAAGCTGGGGAACTTGTTGTTCGACATGTGAGCTCTGTTGATCATATTGCTGACATCTTCACCAAGGCTTTGGGTTCTTCTCGCTTTGATAACCTGAAGTCCAAGCTTCTCGTTCGTACCCGATCGTGAGCTTGCGGGAGGGTATTGAAGACTTAAAACACTAGTCCTGGTTCATTGTACCTAGTTTATAGAAATAGTTTACTTTCCCTAATCAGTGGGATTTCTTACGTGTAAATCTTATCGTTAGAACTAGCACTTGTAGTATAAATAGATACGTACAGAGATAAATAAAATCAATCATTCACATCATATCTTTTACCGATCATAATTTACTCTTTGGTTGGGATGCCAAAAAAAGGTTAGCAACAAAAGATATTTTATTGAATGTGTATTGATAAAGGGAAACATTGTCGATTCGTGATAAAGAGGAGACTATCAACCATATTTTCTTCGAATGTGAAAAAACAAAGAGAATCTGGATGGCGATCGTGAACTGCATGCAATGGAGCAGACAACCTGGGAAATGGGAGCCGGAAATCTCATGGTTAAAGAAGGTTTGCCTGGGAAAAGGAGGGAAAGGGAGAGTGATGAAGATGGCTACTGCAGAGACTATTTACACTATTTGAGCTACAGAAATGATTTTTGTTTTCGAGGGAAAGATCAGGGAGGAGATATTCATAGTGTAATAGAAAATATTGTATATAAGGCTTGGTTAGATCCAAAATAAGAGGAAAATGCACTATATTGATGAGAGAATCTAATAGGGGATTGTAAAAAGGAGAAAGGATATCTGGATAGATAGATCGCTTGTACTTAAATTATTTTGGTAATGAAAAGTTTTTTATTCCAAAACATGTTTACTTTTGTTACTTAATGTCCATTATAAAAATATTTTACTTGATGTTTTTCTACTTTAATTAATATATTTTTAGTGTTTTCATTTGATGTTTAACTAATTTAAATTAATATTTTACTTGATGTTTATTGTTTTACTTTGATGTGTGTTTTTAGTTTTTTTTTCTGTAACTTTAATGTTTATATATTCTAATTTTGATGTGTATTTTTAGAATATTCATATGATATTTAACTATTTTTATTTGATGTGTATTTTAATATTTTTATTTAATGTTAACTAATTTTATTTTAGTTTTATGATTTCTTCTAATAAGAAAAGAAAATTAAATGTTTGCCTTAAGAGAATAGAAACATAATCTAGTTAACAATGGAATTTTTGGACATGCGTAACAATAAAATAAAAATGAAAAATATTGAAAGGTTGTTCTGAGGCATGAAACGAACTCGGATTGCCAAAAAGACTCACATGTATCATAACCAAGCAGTAGGTTACATTTGTTGGCTCGTTCCCCTTTTTCAAAAAGGTATCACGATTGTTATTTAGACACCAAACGCCAATTTGCACTGAAATTGCTAAATCTTTAGGACGATCAATTTCTTCTTCCCTCGACTACTGCTTTAATGGTGGAAAGAGATCAACAAACAACTCGGATATCTCTTCTAGGTTTTATTTATGAAGCTATAAATCAAGATTTATAAATGTGCTCCCTATCCCACCTCTATTTGTACAATAAATATTACGTGGTTCAATAAACATATTTGATCGTTAATATGTTTATATACGTATAATAACGATAAATAAAATGTTGATATTTAGAAAATATTTATTACAATGAATTCAATAATATCATATACGATAATATTGTTGCTTATACATCTATTCAATTATACGGTCAACTTTAATATACAATAGTGTTAAAAAAAAAACAGTAAACGTGCAATTAGAGGTTTGATGGAGGGAGTATAAGACATGTTAACTCAATGTCATGCAATAACCAGACATCTAGCTAGCTAAGTGGAGATTCACCCACCACTACAGATATCAAGCAAACTGTGAGCCATGGGATTTCATTCTTCCCACCTTGTAATAGATAGATCTTTTTCTCATTTTAGCAATATTATTCTATAGTTTATCAGTGTTAGGGGATATTAACCTCGACCTTCACCTGGTCAAACATTAAAAATTTCTCCTTTACTTGTTGGACAAGACACAATTAATAATCAAAATAACACACACAAATTTTAACGTGGAAATCCAAACCGGAAAAAAATTACGGGAATCAAACAATTTCAATCCACTAAAAAATAGAAATAGCCTTGCAAAATTTGTTCCTATCTCTCAACATACAATGTCTCACTATCCCTCAATATATCTTCTCTCTACCAAACTATCGAACAATCTATCTTCTCTCTACCAAACTATCAAACAATCTTTAACCAATCTCCTTATTCACCATAGTTAAAGAGGAAGAACATTTCACAAGTTTCTCCTCTCTAACTCCCACTAAGGTGGTGGCAATAGTACAAATACCTTCTATCTATAGTAAAACCCTTAAACCATAGATCAAATTATATTGGGCCTTCTAGCCCATCAAGGATTAAATACTAACATCAATACTAAATATATTTTGACTTTGAGGAGGCATCCTAACAATCATTTCTTCAAATGTAATAGAGGATAGACTAACAACATTATTAGTTTATCAGGTAGATAGACTAATAATGATAATTGTGCATACAATCAACCACAAGTAACCAATTGCTATATTTTAATGAGAAGGAGCCCAACAGTTTATTTCCAAAAAAAAATAAAATAATTAAAAGCAACTTCAACGTTGTTTACAATATGCGATTACTCTAAACCAGTTCCGCTTGCGATTCCTCGGACAGGATCATGGTATGAGAACATTCTGCAAATTGATCTATAGCTGTTAAACTTCCCGAGTATTCTTCTTGCTTTTTCAAGAACCAGAGCACACAGAATTAATCAAATCTTACGCCAAAATATTTAGAGTTGTACTCGTGCCAATCTTATCAAGAACAAGCAAGCGCTTGGTGTATGGTAGATACACCCATGAAAGCCACAGTATAGCTTAAACGAGCAAACAACAATTTACATTATAACATTCTGTGGAATGATTCAATTACTCAGGTGTGGATCTTGAATTATCTGCAAATGAACTCGAGCGGGAAGGAGTAAGTGAACCTTGTGAACCAAACAAGTTCGGGTAGGAAAATTCATCGTCCATTGACGGCAATCTCTGAACTTGGTGAGTCGCGTCACCCTGAGCAGGAACATAGCTATTGGGACTGAAGGAAACGTATTCAGGTCTAGTATCATCATAGGAAGGAACGTGCAACATCTCAGGTCCCAAATGATTCTCACCATTGTGAAGCGAGGTCTGTGCTTTCAAATCAGTATGAAACTTGTCAAATGAGCTTTGATGATCTAGAGGAAGACCCTCAGGTATGTTGGACCTCTCCGTATTAGCATGGAATGGGTTCTCAATGGTGACAATGCTCTCAGCTGCGACATTATTTCTCTTAGAGTGCTCATTTATCTTCATCTCAGCAAGGTTAGCAGCAGAACGTGCGGCAACAGCAGCCCGTTCAGCAGTTTCAGCAGCCGCTCGAGCTGCAGCCAGCAAATCCTGCAAATCTGTATCGGACTGATTTTTGGTTGCTGCAACTGAAGGCCAATTGGATGGCGTTCTTTGGTCCACATAACCTGCTGTTGAAGATTTTAGAGTTTCAGAAGCCGCTCGAGCTGCATCCAGCGCATCCTGCCAATCTGTATCGGTCCAGGTTTTGGTTGCTGTCACGGAAGACAACTGGGATGGAATTCTCTGGTCCACATAATCAACTGTTGGAGATTTTGGAGTTTCAGCAGCCACTCGAGCTGCAGCCAGTGCATCCTGCCAATCTATATCAGCCTGGCTTTTGGTTGCTGGTACCGAAGGCAAATGAGATGACGTTCCTGGGCCCACATAACCTGCTGTTGGAGATTTTGGAGGTGGTGACATAAACGGAATATACTGTTGTACTTCTGCTGAGTTTTGTCGCAACTCGAGTTTCTCAGTCTCTGTGAGAGATTCCTTAGATATTCTGTCATCAACCGCAGCAGATTCTTCTGATTCGTCGTCTGGCTCAGAAAGAGCTGAAGCAGGGAAAGGAAGCATTTCTGGCGCAGATACATCGACACCACTAGTCTTCAGTGTCTGCTTCGGAACTTCTGGAAGCTCCCATGATTCTAGATCGACATCAGAATCCGACTTTTCACCACTGGTTTGTTCAGAAGAAGCTTGTGGTAGCTCTTCGTGTTTTTCTTCAGGAAGGGGAACTTTATACCCACTGACAAAATGAGTTGGACCATTCTAGAACAACAAAAGGTCACAGATTAGGCTAGAAGGCTAAATGTACCAGAGGACACAATAGAGTAAATTGGAGAACATAAACATACCAATAGGTCTTCATGTGTCTTCAACAACTCATTTTCAGAGGCACTAGGATCCCAATCAAGTTCGTGCTCTTCAGCGATTTCCTTTAATAACCTCAACTTTACATCTGGTGCAGGAGCTCGCACAGACAAGAATTCTATCAACTGCATAACCAATTGAAAAGATTTTGATGACAAACGACAGATTAGGGTGAAAGAAAATATTTTGCAATGCCAGAAACATTGACTCATTAAACCTGTCTATTGACCCCACAATCTGGCATGAGCTCGGTTGCTCTAGCGACAAACTCTTTACCATATTTTCCAGTGAACATCATCTGAACTTGGATCAACTCTGGTAGATCAGCACATCGAGGTGCTGCAAAACACACGCTAGATATCGCTTCCTTCAGATCTATAGGGCATTCCCTGAAAAAGTAAGGGTTTGAAACTTGAATCAGTGATTACGTTCTAATGATTTCATAGAATAAACACACAAGTTGTTTAGAAACATCAATCCCAACAAATATAAATTTGTCCCTCTAGTGATGCTAATCTCAATCATCACAAGTAACATGTAAGAATAAAGTTTTCATTTGGACCACAATAATCACAAGTACTCTGGCTAACTCAAGCATATGAATGAAAAATGACTTGTTACAGATGAACAAAGCATGCAGGAGTATCCAGAGCAAAAATAATAGGATAATTTAGACAGAGATTAGAAGCTGAAAGTATGTTTTGTTCCATGAATACTTCTAAAAAAATCATCAGAAAATTTCCCAACCCTATCAATTGAAAATAGACATTTGTCAATATACATTGAAATATTATGAACTTCTTTCTTTCGCTATGACACACAGAGGTATAATCCCAAAAAGCACACCTATAGAACGAGTAAGTGAAAAACAAAAACAGATGAGCATGATTATAGCAAATTTATACTTTTGAGTTTCGATGATAGGAAGACGAACAGCTATAAGCTCACAGAACAGCTCAATAATCTCTTGTGCAGCCATCATTTTCTCTTCTCTGATAATATGCTCTACCTGAACATTGTCAAGAACAAACAGATAATCAAACTCATAGAACTGTAAAAGCTTTTTGCTTGCACAAATCGTCATGAATCAAACAAGAAACCATTTGGAGAGCAAATGGATACATTTAAGCATGTTCATCTCCAAATCATGAAAAAAAAAACCAATACCCGAATCCGAGCAGTGGCTTCCTGACCAGTCTCAAGAAGTTTGGCAATATCACGGCGCATCTGCCTCAGCTGAATCTCCCGCCTATTCCTCAACAACTTAATCCGTGGAATCGTTAATTTCAGCAGGGTTTTACTATTTATACATGCCACAAACAAACAAGATCGACATCAAAAACTGCAAAATTGCCCTCTAAAGAGTTCCAAGAACTCAACTTTACACTAAATCCACCAGCCAAAACAGCATATAAGATCATCCAGCCCTATCTAGACCCCAAAAACAGAAAAATTCCAGAAACATCTAAAACATCAAATGAAGACAAAGGAACTGAAAGATTGTGATTACCATCTAGAACCCTTGAATCCTTTGCTGAAGAAAGAATCCATGATCGCAGTATTCCACAAAGAACCTATCACAACAAGAAAATGCAATATACCCAAAGATTTAAACTTTTTTCAGTGATCAATTTAACAATTCAAACCCCAAAAAGAAAACAAGAACATCAATAGACTTGACAGGAAGGACCACCTGCTCCTCGCTTTAAAATGATGAGACGCGCACAAGCTTTCAAACAAACAATTAAATCAATTCAAACTCTTAGCTTAGAGATGCAGGATCGGTATAATACAGAGCGACACGGTATCTCGCTTATTTTCTTTAGGACTATATTTTTACTACTCTATCCATCTTAATTTAAACCATCTATCATTATTATATTTTTTTTAGAAAAATATATTTCACCATTAATTTATTTAAAAAATTAAAATTAAAAAATTATTTATTAAGATGAATGGAACAATATTATATGCAATAATATTATTATTAATATTATTATTTAAATATATAACTTAACTTTAATAAAGAATAATATCAAACTAATAAGTAAGAGTGAAAATTCAAATACATGAGTAAAATTGTGGGCAAAGTCTTGGGAAATACGATCTTTCCATAAACTTATGGAAAGACGGAGTTTAATTAGAATAATAAAAGGTAATCGGTCTTAGTTGCAATATTAAAAATTTAGTATGCAACATGTAGTGGTTCTAAAATTTATAACCCGATTCATGCAACTCGAAAATTTTATCTTCATTTCTTCTGATTTACACTTTAAACATTGATCTTCCCATGACTTGTGGAAAGACTGTCTTTCAAGAGACCGGCTCAAAAATGTAACATGATGAGTAGTTCACTAGGAAAAAAATTGAAGAAAAATAATCTCTCTGGCGGGCCCTGGCTTTACTATTTGGATGTGAGGAAAACATTAGCTACGGCCCAATCTTCAAATGAACGGTATAATTGGATTTTGTACTCCTCTTGTATGAATTATGATCCTCTCATTCCTCACGAAATTTCCCTTTTCTTGTCTTGATTTTAGGAAAGAAAAATAAGAATAATTGGTACTCCCTTTGTCTTGCCATTAATTTCCTAATTTAACTTTTGAAAGTTAACTACATCAATTTTTAGCAAATAATATCTTTATTTATACAGGTAATTTTTTTGAGTCCGTCTCTTAAAAGACGGTATTTCCATAAGCTAAGGAAAAATTAATGTTTAAAGTGTAAATTAGAAGAAATGAATATAAAATTTTTGGGTTGCATGAATCGGGTTATAAACTTTATAAGTACCACACGTTGCATAATAAATTTTTAACATTGCAACTAAAATTTTTTACCTTTTATTTATTCTAATTAAACTCCGTCTTTCCATAAACCTATGGAAAGACGGTCTTTCCCAAAACTTTGCCAAAATTTGTTTAGAAATATTAAAATATAAAAATACACATTACGATGAATCCAACGACTGATCTGCTTCATTATTTGTGCATTAACCGTTGCTTTTGGCATAGTATTTAACTAGTTTTATTTGGTGCATTGCTAGTAATTAGTTGAGTTTACGTGACAAGGGGTTTAGACGGTCATGTTTGGTTTTCTTGTTTAAATACTGCATTTTGTAGACTTAATTGGTACTAATGGACATCTTGTATCCACGGGCTCCTTGATCTTCCTTGTGATCATGTTTAGTAGGTCGCCCGTGGTTACGTTTTGTTTACATTCTATGTGAATGTTGTTTGTAAGGGCATTAGAATATATTGAAAGTCATTCGCAAGGACGGTAGAAGAAACGATGGTCATTCGCACTAGAATGGTAGTAGATGAAGGCCACTGGCATCAATGCATAGTAGAAGGAGATTGAAGCCAAAGATAGGCGGTAACGGAGTCAAAGCGACCAACGAAGAAACAGTTAATCGTGGTCCGATAAGTTGCACTTAATTGTGAGAACATTCCGAGAAGAATTAGCCTTCAGTCTCGTTCCATTGGATTTATCTTCCCGAGCACTACAAAATCGACTACTAAAACTCTCAAATTGGACTAACGGTTCACCCGTAGCGAAGGAAACAAGTTTAGCCGGCAGAGACACAAACGGGTTGGCACGAGCCGTTCATGGTTGGCACCAATGGCCAACGCCAAAGGAGTAGCCCTACGCCAAGAATACCATCACGAGGCTATGGTGCGAACCGCACCAGATGCCACGGGCTGCCAGCACGAACTAAGTCCCACTCTACACGGCTAAGTATGAGCATGTGACGTCTCATTTTCAACGTCCCGTGTTATTCCAAGTCCAAAATACTAAGAACAGCCGGCAGGGTGTGGGAAATCACATGCCTGCACCAAAGTTTCTGAAGCGGAGCACCCTTCTAGACAATGGCTCGCGCTACTGGCCACGGGCACAGATAAAAAAACCTCAATCTCAGTACTTCATTGGTGCCCCATGCCAGACGATGCGACCTGTGCCAGATTCCACCACTTGTGCCACTTGAAGATCCACGCCACGCGCAAGCAGATCTCGTGCCCCCCGTGCCAAGAACATGCCACGGGCTGCACCATCCATAATGGCCCACACCTGGCAGCGGCTGAACTAGGGTTTACCCTAATTTGGCCTATTTTGGGCTTATTTTTAGTCTCAATCTCCTACTATTATATATAGAAGTCTTAGTTTTTTAGTAAACCCTAAGTAGTCATTATTTAGATTTCTTTCTCTCTCTAGTTTAGATAGAAAGAAGGGAAGAACTCTCTCTTTATAGAGTTCTTCTTCTCTTCCTTCTCTCTTTCTTTTCTTTTTTAAATTAAGGGTTGGATCATTTTATAATCAGGATAGCAACTCTCTCCTTTTCTTTTCTTTCTTTTGCTTTGATCCTAGGATGTGGAATTCAAATCTTTATTTCAATTCCATATCTATGTAGTAGTTTCTATAGCTTGGGGTGAAATTGTAGGAGCATGGTTTGATTTAATTGTTTTGTGAGATTCTATAGTTCATCCTAATTTTGTGTTCATGATATTATTGTGATTGTCCTTGATTATTTGAATTTCATGAATAGTACACAACATATAAGCACACATTTTGGGCTACATTCATGTACGGTGAAAATGCCCCCTTGGGAAAAGAAACTTGGATGTTAGAATGGGTAAGGGAGTACGCGTCTGCGTGGGTGTGTGCACGAGAGATTCAAGTTTACTCTAACTTATGTGTCGTCGCTCCAATCTTAGATGACCTCGTAAAGTTGTCCAAGAGTTTCCGGGTAGAGATAGCGAATAGTAGCAAGCTAGGGTGTGAGAGGCCTTAGATCATAGATAAGGTGCCAACGGCCCTTTTGCATAATTCCAAACCGATAACCCTTGCACTACGATTCTGAATTTTGTGTGTTTTCTTTGTTTGTGTTTAATTGAAGAAAAAAAGTGGGAAAGTACTCAACGGATGACACTTTATAGGGTGTGTCATTACGATCATCCTACAGAGTGTTGCCCAAGGTTGAGTGACTTTGGGAGAAGAGAGGCTCAACGAGTGAGATTTTGTAGGATATGTCATTGCGATCACCCTACGGAGTCTTGCTTTTTGATGAGCGAAAATAAGAGAGAGGTATGAGTTGTTGGTTCCCAAGGCCGATGAGATCAAGATTGTTACCCATACCACGACTCTCCAAAATTGAGGTTTAGTGGTAACTCAAATTCGTGGTATGGAAATGCATCGGGAAACCAACACTTTGGGCTACTTAGTTGGATTTCACTAACTTACCCAGTTCCCCAAAACCAATCCCTAGGATTGTTTCCCAAATCGGATTATGTAGAAATTTTGCAAGCTATAGCTAATGTGACTAAGAGTAATGATTTACTCCAATCACAAATGCTTAGCGAGATTAGCGATTTGGGAACTTAACTATTCTCAAGCATTGGAAAAGTTAAAGGGCAAGTACTTGATTTGATGAAAAGGGTGAGCCAACTAGAAATCCAATATTCCAAAAATGAACCACCCATAGTTGAGTGTGAACTTTTGGTAGATGAATCTAGAGGGTATAGGGAATTGTTTGTTGAGAGTGAAGAAGTCGAGGAAGGGATAATTTTACTTAATTTTCCATATTAACAATTTTCACCCGTACCTCCACCTATGGAACCAACTCCCACATTTTCAGAAACCTTAGATGAAACCATAGGGAAACAAATTGAATATTCTAAGCTTTCAAACCCACTATTCCCTCTAAGGTTTACTATATCTTCCTCTTGGAAGATTCTTACCCCCACCTTTCCATTTTTGGTTGTCCACGGTGATGGGGTACAAACCCACACCATATGAATAACATTAGGGTCGTGTCAACAACCTTAAATATATGGAGATTCTCGGGAGGCAACCCGAGCTTTGAAAAACAAATTATAGTAGTTTAGTGTTTTTGGTGTGTTTTTCTATTTGTAGTTTTTTTTTGTTTTTGGAACACTATTACACTTGGTGCGCATGTTTGTTTCGTAGGAAACATATGGTTATTGGAGGAAGGTGAGCAAACGGGGAGTCCAATTCATGGACCATGTAGACATACATGGTTCATGATGCTCAAAATGGTGGACAAGGAGGAGAACTAAACCTCAAATTCATGGGGCGTGTAGACGTGAACGGCCCATGAAGCTCACATACTTTCCTACACCACAATCCCTATTTCTTCCCTACCACCACCCTACCCCCACCAAAGTACCACCCAAAACCCACCTACCCTCAAAACCCTTGAGACACACACATCGAGACCTGAGAGGTATCTCTCCATTGTGATTCAATTCCTTATTCAATTTGTGATGCATGATAGTGGTTAGATTGAACTTTCTAGATTAGAGGTTAGGGTAGTATATTGGGGTGATGGTAGTTTGTTCTTTACATTCTATAATTGTGCCATCCAAGGTAAACTTTAGTGTTCATTTTTCAATATAAGTGCTTTCCTATTTCTTTCCCTTGACACATGTTCTTTGATTTTGTATATACATTGAGGATAATGCAAGCTTTAAGTGTGGGGAAAGGGATTAGATAGCACTTATGATTTTTAGTTGTTTCTATGTAACTAATAGCTCTTCTAAGAGCATTTTGAAGAATGAAAAAATTTAAAAATCCAGACAAGTTGTAAACCCAAAAGGGCGACTTGGATAACATTGGAAAAAACTCGGATAGGTCGAAAGGCCTAGGTAAAAATGAGAGGTTAGGCCCGACTAGGCTTACGAGCCTAGGCAAAAATGAGAGGCCATGTGGGAAAAAGGTGAGAAGTGAGTACCCTTTGTGGGTTAAAGCTAGGATGAAAACCCGAAAGGGCTCCTAGGCAAAATAAGAGAAATTGAGAAAAAATATAAAAAATCTAGGTTGACGATGCATGAGTACGTTGTGGATTATTTTTGAAGACAACTCTTTGATTGCTTTAGGATCATTTTCGGAAAAGTGCGCTAGTTTAACACTTATCTTTTTGGCTTACCTTCTTCCACATTTTACATTTGGGTGGTTAGATTGCTTATGTTTTTCGGTGAGTGTGAGAGTTGTGAAATTCTTACTCTTTTGGGGAAAATAGGGTAATTTAGGAATAAGTTCAATGCCCTGGTTAACTTATGCATGCACGTTACATTTCTCTTGATTCTTTGTCTTGTCTTTGTTTACTCGAGGATGAGTAAAGGGTTAAGTGTGGGAAGTCTGATTTGCTTCATTATGCATGCATTAACCATTGCATTTGACATAGATTTTAGCTAGTTTTATTTGGTAGATTGCTAGTATTAGTTGAGTTTACATGACAAGGGGTTTAGATGGCCATGTTTAGTTTTCTTGTCTAAATCCTGCATTTTGTAGACTTAATTGGTACTAATAAACATCTTGTATCCACAAGCTCCTTGATCTTACTTGTGCTCATGTTTAGTAGGTTGCCCATGGTTACTATTTGTTTACATTCTATGTGAAGGACGTTCGTAAGGGCGGTAGAAGATAATGAGGGCCGTTCGCAAGGACGACTAAAGAGATGGAGGTCATTCACACTAGAATGGTAGTAGATGAAGGCCACAAGCATCAATGTGTGGTAAAAGGAGATTGAAGCCAAAGATAGGCGGCAACGAAGTTCAAAGCGGCCAACGAAAAATCAGGAATTGTGGTCCGATGAGTTGTGCTTAAGTCGGGGAACAATCTGAGAAGAATTAGCCTTCAAGACAAGTTCCATTGGATTCGCCTTCTTGAGCACTAAAAAAATTACTAAAACACTCAAATCAGATTAATGGTTAACCCGTAGCAAAGGAAACAAGTTTAACCGGCTGAGGAACAAACGGGTTGGCGCAGGCCGTTCATGGTTGGAACCAACGGCCCACGCCATGGGAGCAGCTCTGAGCCAAGAAGACCAGCATGAGGCTATGGCGTCACCTGCGCGACTCACCAAGGGCCGCCAGCACGACACTAAGTCCCACTCCACACGGCTAAGTATGGGCGTGGGACGTCCCATTTTTTATGCCCTGCGTTGTTCCAAGTCCAAAATACTAAGACCAGCCGGCGAGGTGTGGGAAATCACATGGCCCGCGCCAAAGTTTCTTATTGGAGCACCCCTTCAGACTATGGTCCACACCACTAGCCAAGGGTATGGATCAGAAGCCTCGATTTCAGTACATTGTTGGTGCCCCATGCCAGACAAAGCGACCTGCACGAGAGGGACGACATGACCCACACCAGATTCCGTGCCCCCCGCCACTTGAAGATTCTCGCCACACATCACATGAGGGGCACGACCCACGCCAGATCCCGCGCCCCATGCCAAGGACACGTCACGACCCATACTGGGTGGCGGCTGAACTAGGGTTTACCCTAATTTGGCCTATTTGGTCCTAGTTTTAGGCCCAATATCCTACCACTATATAGGAGCCTTAGTCTTCTAGAAAAACCCTAAGTAATCATTATGTAGATTTTTTCACTCTCTTGTTTAGATAGAAGGAAAAGGAGAGCTCTCTATCTAGAGTTCTTCTTCTCTTCCTTCTCTTTTTCTTTTGTTTTTAGATTAAGGGTTGGATCATTTTTGTGATTAGGAGAGCAACTTTAGAGAGAGAGAAATTCTCTCCTTTTCTTTTCTTTCTTTTTCTTTGATCTTAGAATGCGGAATTCAAATATTTATTTGAATTCCATATATGTGGAGTAGTTTCTATAGTTGGGGATAAATTGTAGGAGCATGATTTAATTTAATTATTTTGTGACATTCCATATTTCATCATAATTTTGTGTTTATGATATTATTGTGATTGTTCTTGATTATTTGAATTGCATGAATAGTACACAACATATAAGCACACACTTTGGGCTATATTCATGTATGGTGCAAATATTGATGCCCCATTGGGAAGAGAGACTTGGATGTTAGAATGGATAAGGGAGTACGAGTTTGCGTGGGTTTTTGCATGGGGGGTTCAAGTTTACTCTAACTTATTTTCCATTGCACTAGTCTTAGCTGACTTCGTAAAGTTATCCAAGAGATTCCGGGTAGAGGTAGAGAATAGTAGCAATCTAGGGTGTGACAGGCCTTAGATCATAGATAAGGTGCCAACAAACCTTTGGCCTAATTGATAAAACCATTGGGAAATAGTGCATTCGTGGTGGAAGTCTGGGACGTAATCGCACAGGGGAGAAATAGACCTACAACAACCATTGGACCTTGTTGTACTCCCATAATTACGATGGTGGTGTCGATGGAGGGTTGCGCGTGCACCAGTCGTGACAGGGATAAAGAAGTGTATGCTATCAGCCACACCACGTGTTATGAACACTCTATCATGTTTGCCTAAATTTATATGCCAGTGAATCAAGGATCAAAACATTAAATTAACCATGTTGCTCAATGACTCCCCAAGTACTTAGTTAAATAGCTTATTTTTCTTTTTTACTTATATGCTTAGTAGTTGTTAGTTTGAAAAACCAACTCCCCATGCATGTTTGCTTTACTTGCTATTCCTTTCACCCGTACGGATTGACGACTCGTACGAGCTTGTGTTTTGATTTCTATTTAGACCTAGCATCTCTGTGGACAAACTCAGGACTTACCGCTAACTAGCCCATAGGTAGTATAGTAGTGAGAACAGGTGCATAACTATAAATTTCTATCTTTTGAACTTCCCACAGGAAAGCCCCCGCTCAGGTTAATTAGCTACAACTAACGACCCCGGGGGGGGGGGCTGGTCAACGACATATAATATGGTAATAGTATTATACATATAGTAATAGAATTTAATGGTCGAAGTTGGATTAGTTTGACTTTCAAAAGTAAAATTAAGCAATTAATGGTGGGACAAATGAAGTACATTATACCTTTGGGTATGTAAATAAATTGATGGGTATTGTGTACATATTTTGCAATTGCGGTGTAGACTGTATATTTTCGAGTGCAGTTTTGACTGTATTATGCCTGCTTGGTTTTGGAATATGTGCATTCGTGTTACTTTAGTTGATAGTAGATGGTGACTTATACTGAATTTGAGGCATGTTAGCCCTTGATTAAACATAGTTGTTATTGGGATAAAGTGTTATTGTGCTTTGCAAGGTTATATTGTTTAGAGTAGTTTGGCCATGGACGTAGATGTTGACATTGTGAATGTACTAATGATGGCTAAACTAGTTGATGTATAACTTTGGTTTTGAAGTATAGCATATTCATTTCAACTATGTGAGAACTTCATGGATTTGATGATATGGGCTTGTTGGACATAATGTAGATTGTATATGCAACTGCAAGTGAGACTTGAACTAGTTGAGTTGATTTTGATTTGGCCTGTGATGATGAACTAGTTTAAGATTGGTTATAGATTTGCCATATTGCATATACATACATCCCTTTGCGTTTGACTTGTTTGCTGTGATTGATAGATATGACCCCCAAGAAGAGATCTAGGGCTCCCCCACGAGACGAGCGCACCGCCGCTCCACCTCCACCTCCTTCACCGGCTCCAGAATCAGGCCCTATACCTTCCCCTATGGATAGGTACATGGGTTTGACCCGGATCACCGGGTCCTATGCGAAGAGATGGGAGGCCCTAGAGAAGCGCCAGCTTAAAGAGACCAGTTTTGTTAATGTGCCTACATTGGATGTCCTCGGCCTCACGCAGCCTGTGAGATGCCTCCTCGCCAAAGGGGGAATGGAAAGATTTATGAGTAAGAGCGCGCCCTCTTACCAGAGGTACACATTGGAGTTCTTTTCCACAATCTGTATGAGCCACATGAGGGGTGATCAACCCTATGAGAGGTACATTGCCTTTCACCTAGATGACCTATCTTGGCAACTGACCATCTCACAGATTGAGGAGGCCTTTGGTTTTAACACCGGCTAGATACGGAACAGACTGGACCCACAGGCTCAAGAGCGGTCAATTGAGGATGACATGCAGTTTTGGAATGTCATCAATATGAGGTTGAAGAACTCCCATGACAAGAGTAGCACCATTATCCACCCTACACTCCGCTATGTGCACCGACTCTTGGTTGGCACAGTCCTTTGCTCCGCGGAGCCAACGAATGTGCCAGACAATGACATTCACTTCCTGTGGCACTTGACGAGTGAGGGGCTAGGATATGGGCTATGGGTAGAGCTGTGGATGAAGAGGATTGTGGAAGTGGCAGGAAAGGCCAAGGGGAAGATCATGGTCGGAGGGATGATAGGCCTTCTAGCAGAGTACTTAGGATTAGTCCCTCCGGCCAACTTTCCACGTTTAGGGAGGCAGACGTCTTATCTAATCACCGTTGAACAGCTAGTTCAATTTGAGATGCTCAATGTCACACGGACCACAGGGCTCTTTCATTGGTTATACGGTGTGAGGAAGGTCACATTCATGGCACTTCCTCAGCAGAGTAAGGCAAAGCTGGAGTTCGACATTCCTCTGGGAGATTTGGAAATCTCCCTAGACTCCTTACAGTTGAGTTCCAGCACGAGGTCCGCGACCTCGGGCCAGCCCCTGTCCAGTGCGACAATAGCACCCTACCTTCCTCGGAGCAGCAGCAGCAGCTCCACTACTCTACACAGCCTCCACCATCGATGGATCCTATGCAGGAGGATGATGCTCCACCTCACTACTCTCAGCCTCCGCTTGACTTCTATAAGCGGATGATGCAGACCATGCATGATGGTTTCCACTGGCATGACAGCATGATTCTGGAGCACAATGTCTTTGTCTCCCAGGCTTTGATTGATATGGATGAGGAGATTGAACACTTGTCAGCTTGCATCCATGAGTTGCAGTCCCAGTCGGGCGGTGCATCAGGCCCCGATCCGAGAGTAGAGAGGTGGAGAGCGAGGAGGGAGAGGAGCACAGAGTGGCTAGCACAGTACCAGTAGCACTACTTTAGCGGTGGCCCGCCCTCATGACAGCATTAATTGTGTGAGCACCACATTTTTACTCTTTCCATACTTCGCTTTGTATGGTTTTGCCCTAGTCTACATTGAGGGCAATGTAGTGTTCTAAGTATGGGGAGGGGTATCTACTATTGTTAGGTGATTAGGGTTGGAGACACTTTTGCACAACTCTTTTGTTTTATTTTGGATATTTTTCTCCCTTTTGTTTTGTGATGTTTTGCTTTTGATGTACTTGGATAATGTTGGTTTTGATACTTTTCTTAACCTTCACATTTGGAAAGCAATTTGCTACTTTTTGGATTGGAGACACGTGAAAAATAATTGAAAAAAATAAAAAAAAAAAGAAAAAAGAAAAAAAATCCCGCTAAGTTGAAAACTCGAGAGGGCAACTTAGGCAACATTGGGGGTCTGGATAGGTCGAAAACCCAAAAGGGTGGCCTAGGCAAAAATGAGAGGCTAAATGTGCAGAAAAAGGTGAGATGTGAGCCAGAGAAACATGATGTGTGGCTAGGATGAAAACCGAAAGGGCTCCTAGGTAAAATGAGAGAAAGCGAGAGAAATTGAAAAAAAAACATTAAGTGTTTACTCATTTGCCGGCGATAGAGTCATAAGGTTGCGGTGACCACACGGATGGATCGGGTAGCTTCACATCTTGAGGACCTTTTGGGAATGGAAAATTTAGCGGGAAAAGACGGAGTAAGTTATGAAATTATTGATCATTAATATGCTTCGTTTTTAGGTTGATGTATTGATGTAAAGTGGAGCATGTGTTTTGAACTTTATACATACTTTTGGCTTCATCTTTTATCATTGGATTTGGGATTATCAATTCGGGATTTAGAGATGTCTTAGGGAAATCAATGAATTGATGGGATGATATAGTTTAGGTAGATTTAGGAATAGGGGTTATGGGAAACTTCTCATTTGACTTTAACATTGGGATGTGTGATATTGAGAGTTTTGTGAGGTATTGATTTGGGGGATTAGTAGTTAGGATGTGGATATATCATTTCCTTCGTATGCTTGGATCTTTTCTTACTCGAGGGCGAGTAAGGTTCAAGTGTGGGGAGGTTTGATGTGTCCATTTTATATGCATAATTTAGTACTATTTAGGGTCACTTTTGTGCTCTTTCATTATCGAGAGCTTGTGTTTTACCTTGAAATTCTCTTAGGAGGGGTGAGAGCAACTTTACGCTCTTTTACCTCTTCTAAGTGGATTTTGTGTGACAAGGGAAGAACACGGAGGCAATGAAGACCACAGGCCATTGAAGACTACACTTTCGAAGACTTTTGAAGACTTGCTTCGAAGACATGAAGACCGGAGACCACCGAAGACCATTTTTGGAGCCATTGAAGACTTGGAGATTGAGAGGAATGGCTATGAAGATGACTGCATGCCACAAGAAGAAGAAAAAGACACAATGAAAAATTCTGGCACCCGTCGCGATAGCCTCGTCGCGATAGCCTCGTCGCGACGAGCCGTCGCGAGTCGCGACCGACGGGTGGCCAGAATTTCACCTTATCTTCTTTGTACTATAAATACCACTCTCTTTCCTCTCATTCACACCTTTTCTCTGCTGCGATTTCAGTACTATTTCAAGCCCCTTTTCTTCCATTTTTCATCCTTGAATTCTCTGGTTTTTATGATTAGTTGTTTAGCATTGATTAGCATGAATTCTTGTAGCTAATCTATCTCTTGGGAGCAATTGACTAAGGCTTCCAAGCCCATGTCTTAAGAACAATTTTTAGCTTATTTATTGCTCTTACTATTGTGCATTTATGGAGCATTGAATGTGTTTGTTGATATCATTAATGTTGTTGAAAGCTTGAGTATATGAAATACTTGTATGAATTGCTTGCTTGGGTTTGGGGGAAGTGGGTTGATTTCCCCCCTTTTCTTGTTAGGAATCTATGAGTATGATTTAGAGCTTTTGATTGTATTGATGGATTGATGATTGCTAGGTGAATATGATAATGTTGAACTCTTTGTCATGTTTGTCGCTTGTAGCAAATGAGAGAAGTCTATGAATGTTGATCGTTCTTGACCAATCTTGTGTAAATGCATAAATCGGTTAAATGCTTAGACACGGTGTAGAGCTTGTTGATTCTTTGTGCTAAATGCCATGAATGGGATACCTTTAGTTGTGTTTCGACTACGGGAGTCATTGGGATACCTTTAGTTGATTCTTTAGTCGAATTCACTCTTGCAAACTACTATCCCCTGGCTTAGCCAGAATCCCCACCAGAATGACCATCTGGTAGGGGATATTTGACATAGTTAGAGGTATACATGTCGATAAATAATTGGCCTAGATTTGGAAACAACGGAAGCTAATTAGGGGAATGGACATCAGTTAAAAGTTCGATGAAACAAAACTTAGGAGAAACTCACCGGAGAAGATGACCGGTTAATCGTATTATTATAGAACAACTAATATTATGTCAAGGATTCGAAGAAAAGAGTTATTTCATCAAGATTCAGAGCATACAGTAAATAGGGTGGAGATTGAAACAAATCTTACTCTTCAAAAATATGAGGGAAAGTAGAAACCTAGATTTGGTTGGAGAAGATGAAGATTTCAGCAGATGGAAAAGATAAAACTGAGAAAATAAAAGAGTCTCAATATTTATATTAATGGAAAGAAAATGGCATAATCAAGGTAGGTGAACAGTTCAAGAAACACAATGATGAAGCTTTGACACAAAAGTGAGTTACCTTTCACAAATATCGAAGAACGGCGGAAGGTGAATAGACAGCGCACTAAATGGTGAAACCTGTTTGGAATTCCCACTTATGAGATAGGGCAGCAAACATTAGGGAAATCCGGAAACGATCACCGAGAAAGGTAAAAAGGAATCACGACTCTTTCGAACATAATTTACGCTGCCATCCTTATCAATAAGGACAAGAAATTCAAATTTTAAATTTTGAAAGCAGGAGAGTTAGCAGACAGGGAATTACTACAGCCACAAGCTATTAGCACTCTGCAATTTCTATAAAGGTAAGTTTGAATGAAGAGCCCAAACTGATCTAGCGAAGTGAGTTTGGGTCAAACGAACACAGAGTGAATAGTGCTAGCCTACGAGCCAAGAATAGGGGGAACATTGACCGGCCGTTAGCCACGAACTGCATTTCTCGGCCCCACGATTACATACGATGGCAATTTCGGACAAAGCGGAGCCACGTTCATAACATATTATAAAAGGAAGAAGGAGGAGACAAATTGAGGGAAGTTAAACAAAACTACAGAAACTAGATTTCTGAAAGAAGGTTACTAGCTTGAGCATCGGAGTTTTTTCCCCGGAGCCACCTCTGGGATCTCTTTTGCAGGCACACCTTGGTGAACCACGATCAACCAACTAGATTGGAGCAGGCCACAACATGATTGATAAATTATTAGGTAAGCTCTAACCATTTTACTAGTGTTTATATATGGAAAGTTAAGTAAGAATTGACCGATGATTAGTTAAAGTCAAACCATTTTTTATTACTTCCTCTGTCCCAGCCGATTCTGAACACTTTTCTTTCTGATCTGTCCCAGGCAATTCTGAACATTTTCCATTTAAGGAAAAATTCAACATGTCATAAGATATAACTACACTTCAGCAATTGAAATTTTACATAATCTTTCTTTCATACAAATTTACTCTCAATTTATTCACTCCTATAATTCACACAATTTTCAATCGCATACCCAACCATATCTTCACATTATCCTCGGTCCGAAATTAAAATATTCACAATATCTTCCAAATTTTAAGATGGGAAAATCCAGTAAATAATCACATAAAATATGTAAATTCAATAATCAAACCTCTTCACGATTCACAATCTGGAAAAAAAACCCCATTCACCAGCCCCAATCTACCCCTAACTTCAATCCAAAACCAAATCTTCTCCGGCGAGTTTCCCATCAGAAACCACCATCTTCCCTAATAGAGGTTGAGCCCAAGAAGGGCATTGAGCTGTAGGTGTGGCGGCCCAATTAGAGTATTATTAAATACTCTAAGATAATTACCGTATTTGTGGGTAATTATCATGGGTAATTAAGGGAGATAATTTAGGAATACGTTATTTAGGACACAGAGTATAAATACAAGGTACGCATTTAATTGTAATTCATTCGGTCTTAATCATATTGGACTCTTGGACTGACTTAGGCATCAGAGAGCTGAATCCTGGAACCCTCAGGGATAGTTTTATTGCAGGTTGGTTTGAGAGGAGCTTAAGCCCAAGAACTGGTCGGTCGTTTGAGATGCATCAAGTGGTGATTTTCATGGGGATGACTAAGCCAGATCAAGGGTTTTAAGGGTTTATGTCCACAGCTATTCGAAGGAGTGAAAGGTTAAGGTTGATAGGTACGGGGGATGGGTCTCTGCAAAGGTAAAGATCAGAGGATTCAGGGGAAGGAAACGAAGCTCGTGTCGAGGATATCAGCATGGCTAACCTTCAAACGTTAGGAATGGAGTCACGTGCAGATCCAGTTACAGTCATAGACCACGAAGGGGGGCAAACTTCAGTAGAATTCATCGCAAATACCCTAGCACCAATCCAGGATGATGCGTCAGGGCCCTCAAGGAGATTGGAAGTGACGGGAGAGCAAGAACAGAAAAACTCCTCTTCCTAGCTCGAGGGGATAGCCGACCCAGGGGACGAAAGGTTTACAGATGTTTTGAGAGATTCGTATATGGAATTCTATGGCCACGCATGCAAGGAAATTAGAACGTGGGGAGGGCAACCCCTAACCAAGATGTAGAACGGGAAGCTCAGGTCCTGGTTGCAGCCGGCTATCAAGTTACCCCTCCTCCGAGGGATGACATGGTAGCACACGGAGTACTGCCACCCTCACCAGTAGGAATAACTATGGGGTGGGCCTCTCAGCCTGCAATAGCCTACCCTTATCATGCATATGGTGGAGAGTCATTGCAAGCTAGGCCTCAGCCTTCTATTCCTAGTTACTCATAGGGCCCAATATATTCGTTACCTCCACTAGCCCCATTCGCTCCTACCCTTGACCTAGCCGGTCCAGGGGATGCATATGGGATGATGGCTTCTTCTGCCATTCAAGTATACAGAAGTATGTGAACTCAAGGAACAATGATTAGTCAGGGGGCTTACAATCCCTATGGTCAACCATCACCACTACCAGCATACCCGGGTTTTGGACAGCCTTGGATGAACCCTAGGTATGGGGTAACTCAACCTCCTTATCTGCCACAGCTGGAGAGTCACTATGGTAATTTCAGCCATAATTGGAACGTCTTTGATAAGAATAGTATTCATTGATGACGGAAGTGTGGTAGAAGTGATATTTACTGAGTGCTTTGATCAGTTGGATATAGGACGCGTCAACTTGAAAAAATCAGCTTCCCCTTTATCTAGATTCACGAGAAACACAATATTCTCCCTAGGAGAGATAACCCTACTTATTCGCGTAGTAAATGGTGACTAAGGGGTGACTATTAGGTGTAACTTCGCTGTCCTGGATTCCCCTTCTCCTTACAATGTGATTTTAGGAAGGCCATAGATGTGCCAGGCTAGAGCGGTCTAGTCACCCTATCACCTTATGATGAAGTTCCTGACTGAAAAGGGAGTGGTATCTATTCGAGGAGAAAAGACGTGGCTAAAAAATGTAACCTTACTGAGGTACGAGAAGTGAGAAAGAAAATAGATGTAGCAACGATGCACGTAGATTTGGGATTAGCCGATACAATATAGATGCCTATTCGGGATATGGGATCAGTTTCTATGGGGAAGATAATTCCTTAAGATGCTAAGGAGAGACTGAGAGACTAATTCGGAGAATATGAGGATGTGTTCTCGTGGGATACTTCTAACCTAACGGGAGTACATTCAAGTCTCGCACTACACATGATGAACATTGACCCTCGATAAAGCTAGTGAAGCAGAAGAGATTGGTGTTTTCTCCCAAAAGAGATAAAGCAATTAAAGAAGAGGTGGAGAAGTTGTTGAAGGCAGATGTCATCGAGGAGGTGTTCTACCATGAATGGATTGCTAACCAAATTATGGTTCCATAGCATGATGCGGCCTTGAGAATGTGTATAGACTTCACTAATTTAAATAAATGCTGCCCCAAAGATAGTTACCCGTTGCCACAAATCGACAAGTTGGTGGAAGCCATCACGGATATCAGATTCTGACCTTCTTCGATGTGCATAAAGGGTATCACCAAATACTCATGGAAAAGGAAGACAAGGAAAAACATTGTTTATTACAGATGTGAGCACGTACTGTTATAAGAAGATGCCCTTTGGAATAAAAATTGCTAGGGCTACTTACCAGAGGCTATTTAATAATATGTTCAAGGAATGGATAGGGAAGAATATAGAGATTTATGTGGATGATATGGTCATCAAAATCAGAAGTCATGGAGAATTCTTAAAAGACCTAGAAGAAACATTTAGAAGGTTTTGAGGGGCTAATTTGAAGTTGAACCCGTCCAAATGCGTTGTCGGTGTAGGGGCGGGAAAGTTCCTTGGATTCATGGTCTCGAAGAGGGGTATTGATGTAAACCTATAAAAGGTTGAAGCTTTGAAGATAATGAAAACCCTACAATCAATAAAAGATGTATAAAAGCTTAGAGGGTCACTAGCAGTGTTGAGCAGGTTCCTATCAAAGGGGGCGGAGAAACACCTACCTTTCTTTAATGTCCTTCAAAGGGCAAAGAAATTTGAGTGGAATGGAAAATACGATGAGTCATTCAAGCAATTGAAGGAGCACTTGGGGACACTACCTACCTTGATGAAACCAGATAAGGATGACACACTATATTTGTACATTTCTGTGTCACTATTGGCAATCAGTATGGCCCTAGTAAAAGAGAAACAAAAGGTGCATCATCCAATTTACTTTGTCAAACATGCCTTTCAAGGGCCGGAGACGAGGTATACTATCCTAGAGAGGTTAATTTTAGCCCTCGTATATGCAACCAGAAAACTGAGACCCTACTTCCAAGAACACAAGATGGTTTGCTCATGAACCACCCCATTCGACAGATCCTACCGAAGCCAGAGATTTCAGGAAGAATGATGAAGTAGCCAGTGGAATTGGGAGAGAATGATATCCAATATAAACCTCGAGTTGTAATTAAGGGTCAAGCTCCGGTAGACTTCATAATGGAAACTACAGAGCCCCTCGAGGTGTCTCTGGACCCCATTCGCAAGGTGGAAGTGAGCCAAATGGAGGTATGGAAGTTGTATGTGGATGATTCATCACATTCAGGAGGAAGTGGAGCCGGGGTCTTGTTAACCAGTCCCAATGGCAAAGATTACCCTTACGTGTTGAACTTTGCATTCGAAGCAACTAACAATGAGGCTGAGTACAAAGCACTGATCAATGGACTACGCCTGGCAAGGGAACTGCAGGTTGAGGTTTTCAATGACTCTCAAATTGTGGTTCAACAGGTGAACGTGGACTACAAGGCCACATAGCGTAACTTGCAAAGATACCTCGAAGTAGTAAAAACCTGTTGAAAACTTTTAAATTTTACACTTTAACGCGATCCTGAGGGAAAGAAATCATAAAGCAGATGCTCTAAGCAAGATTGCTTCTTCAGATTTGGGAACCCAATCCTAGAAGCAATTACCCATGGAAACTTTGAGCAAACAAAGTTTCGAAGAACTTGTAGTTATGTTGGTGGAAGCGGAAGACTCCTGGCTGACTTCGTTCGTGGCATATCTTTGAGAGGGTGGTGGATGCCAGAAAGGTAAGGTTGAAAGCTCCAATGTATGTGTTGCAGGAAGAAGTGTTATACAGAAGGGGTCATTTGCAGCCGTTGCTTCGATGCATTAACCCTCATGAGGTTGATTATCTCATAAGGGAAGTTCACGAGGGGGTATGCGGTAGCCACCAAGGAGCCAGATCTCGTGGCGATAAGGCTTATTCGAGTAAGATTTTATTGGCTGACAATGTTCGAAGATGCAAATCGATACATTCAGGATTGCCACCAGTGTTAGAGATATGCCCCTATAACACATGTTCCCCAAGAGGAGATGAGAAGCATCTATAGTTTGTGGCCATTTGATAAGTGGGGGATCGACCTGGTGGGCCCTTTTCCAGAAGTGCCAGGAAAATTTAGGTACCTAATAGTGGTCATTGACTATTTCACGAAGTGGGTAGAGGTCGAGCCCCTGATGAACACAAGGGGGAAAATAGTCATTTCCTTTTGCTGGAAGAAAATTGTATGTCATTTCGGAATCACAAGGATGATCATCATGGATAACCGAACACATTTTTCTCAAGATCCATTCAGAAGTGGTGTGAGGAATATCATATTAAGCAAAAGGTGACATCAGTTTACCACCCCCAAGCTAATCAGCAGGTGGATTTGACCAACAGGACAATAGTAAATGGTATATGAGCACGCCTCGAGGGGGCTGAAGGTAATTGGATATGGGAATTACCTAATGTGTTGTGGGTGTATCAGATAGCTGAGTCTTCCACTACTGGTGAAATACCTTATGGCCTAGTATATGGCTCGGAGGTGGTAATCCCTATGAAGATAGGTGTTCCTAGCCCAAGGATGATGGTTGCTGCAGATGAGATAAGTAATCAACAGAACTGATGTTTGGATTTGGACATGGTGGAAGAAAGAGAGAGTTAGCTTTTTTACATGAGGCTAAAGTTAAAGAATGGGTCAGAAGATACCATGACAGAAGGGTAAAGAAGGTGTTGTTTAATTCGGGGGGTTTGGTAATGAGAAAAAAATGAGAAAAGCAGAAAGAAACCTGAAGGGAAGTTACCTGCAAATCGGGAAGGACCCTAAAGGGTGATTGAATCTCACCCAGGAGGAAGCTATGTTCTCGAAGAGATGAATGGGGTTCGAGTACCAAAGAGGTGGAACATCACCAACCTGAGAAAGTACTACCAGCTATGATGTGGGGTTTGCTCTTAAGCGGTACTCTAGATGATGTTCGAGCGGTTTGCTCTTAAGCGGTGCTCTAGATGATATTTATAGCTATGGCTAATGTTTGAGTGGTTTGCTCTTAAGCGGCACTCTAGATGATGTTCGAGCAGTTTTCTCTCAAGCGCTGCTCTAGATGATATTTCCAACTACGACTGATGTTCGAGTGGTTTGTTCTTAAGAGGCACTCTAGATGATGTTCAAGCGGGTTGCTCTTAGCGGTGCTCTAGATGATATTTCCAGCTACGACTGATGTTTGAGTGGTTTTCTCTTAAGCGGCACTCTAGATGATGTTCAAGCGGTTTGCTCTTAAGCAGCGCTTTTGATGATATTCCCAGTTAAGGCCGATGTTCGAGTGGTTTGCTCTTAAGCGGCACTCTAGTTGATGTTCGTACTTTTTGCTCTTAAGAGGCACTCTAGATGATATTTCTAGCTATGGCTGACGTTTAAGTGGTATCTTTTAAGCAGCACTCGTGGGATACTTGTGTGATCTTGAAATGATGAACTAATGGACAAAATTAGCAGGATGTAGATGGAAACTCCGAACCTAGGTAGAATGCTTATGTCTATGAACTTTTTGATTCCTACTTATTGAAGATGTTCATAATATATTTTCTTAATAAAGTCATGCATGGCACTAGTATTTGAGGCGTAAAATGTTTGAAGAAGTATACGCACGAGCAACTCAAATCGCTACCCATTTTTAAAAACCTCACTAATGCTAACAATAAGGGTTTGAGAAACTCGACTTGCATTTTCTAGTAGCGAGAGTTAAACATGCCTCAACTTTGTCAATAAATAGAAGTACAATTTTGGTGCCAAAAAGTACATGAATGCATTCATTTAAATAGGAGGAAACCCTTCCCAAAACAAATCTTCAGTGGAAGGAGCTAGCCCCTTCACTTTTGCCTCTATTTGTTAGAGCTCTTCAAGCTTGATACCAACAGCTCTTTGAATATCCTTCATTTGTTCTTCTACAAGATATTCAGAAGGATCCAGGGGAGAAATGGTCTTACCCAGCTTCTTCATGGGGGTTTGAATGGGCCCTTTGAGGAGGACCCAACACACTTACGACGCTTTGCAGAAGATCCTTTGGTAGCTTTGCTCGAGGGTGCAACATGTTTTTCCGCTTCTTTAATAGCATATTTCTTTGACTGATGAGCTAGACGATAACTCAAGGGGTGAATCCCTTTACCTTCAATTCCTCTAACCAATCAAGAATAAGGTCGAAGGCATTTTCTGGCGAGGGGTTCCATTCTCATGGCCGTTAACTTCCTTCATCCAGTATTGAGCGGCTTTGAGTAGAAATTTTGGAAGCTGATCATTTTCAATTAAATATGAGGAAGGAATATTGTGAGAAAGCATGTGGGCATGGAGGCTTACTTCGTGGGCAGCAATTTTTCTTCAAAATAGGCAATGCGCTCCTCGACTTCTTTGGCATGTACCTTTCAGGCCTCGATCTCCCCCAAGAGTCATGTATTATTAGATAAGAGAGATTTTACCAAAGAATTATCCTCGGTCGGGGTGTTCCGCGCTTGGGGATCGCTTGAAGTGGTCTTCGCTAGCTATCTTCCAAGCAAGAAATTCCTCTTCAAGACTGGTAATTTTGCTCTGAGCCACTAAAAGTTGCTTGGAAATCAACTCCCTTTGGGCCACTAACTTTCTATTTTCGCCCATGCAACCAATTAAGCGCCCTTCCACTACTGGAAGCCTAGTCGCATTAGTAACGCATGACTTTAGAGAACCAAATTTTAGATATATCTGACACATCAGCTCTTCAAGGATTCATTCTCTTGGTTACAAATAGATAAATCCAGAGTGGCTTTCAATAGTTGTTTTTGTATCTAACTCAATTATTTTTGAGCACCCGAAAGCTCCTCACAAGCGCCTTCTAACACTCTCTTCAACGAGTTAAACTACGAAAAGAGAACAAAGGTAAAATTAATAAATAAGTCATAAAAATTCCAAAAGATATTCTTATATTGAAGTTTCCAAAAAGTTACAACTGGAGGCCCTAATTGGCAAATTTACAATTAAGGACGAACCCTAGAATTATCCTCCTTCGAGGTGGATGCAATCATTCCATCCACTTAGGCATCAGCAAAGTTTTGCTCGGGGGATGCTTGTGTGGCCTTGGGTAGGGGGATCGCTCAAATCCCCTCTGCAGAGAGGAAAATCCCTAGTAGGTCACCGTCGTACCTCTCAAAGTTAATACTTTTAAGCCCTAATTCTTCCTATCTAAAATTAAGTAGATAATGGCAAGGCGGGGTCGTTCACAAGAAGAGGGGTCTTTTCAAGTGTTTAAACATATATAGGAGAAAACATACTAGGCATATACATATGTAGATACATATAAAAGCATGTAAACAAGGGGGGTTTGGTTGGTTTTTGATCCTAAGTTATCAAATTGAAAGACAACAATTAGCAAAGCAAGAAAACTATGCTAATCATGCAATACAACTAAAGATACGATGTAAATGATAATTAATGGAGCCTTGGGGGCAATCGACTTTCACTTCCAAACTTCCTATAGCTCATTGATTCATTCACTCATTCAATTACATTTATTGTCTATGGGGAAT
Source organism: Rubia yunnanensis (assembly GCA_037428765.1). Lineage (NCBI taxonomy): Eukaryota > Viridiplantae > Streptophyta > Magnoliopsida > Gentianales > Rubiaceae > Rubia > Rubia yunnanensis. Next base: position 57,118,307 of record CM075067.1, read on the forward strand.
GTTATCACTTCTCAATCAAATATCAACATTCGTTCCTCCTTAAGAGTAGTTTGCAAAGACAAACAACGACCATTTGTAAACCTCATTGGTGATTACCAAAGACAAACAACATCATAAGGGTATTTCATCAATGGAATTTCACCCAAAGGACCATAGGTTTGATAACAACAAGCCTTCTACCAAAGACATAGTCATTTAACCAAACAAAGCATTTATTAGGTTAAACTTAGAACAAGCAACATTCAAGGTTCAACCTTTCTTTGCATCCATATGACAAATATGAAAACAATCCACATTAACATACTCATCTAGCAAGAATTACCACACATTATACAAAAGAAGTTCTAAATGCATGCTTTTGGACTTCATATCAAATGAGGAAAGAAATTTGCAAATTTCCTAGCACTCTAACATTTCAATCTTACAAACATTTCATATACTCAAACAACACATGGTGTAAATGAGGTAAATCACAACATTAATGGCATAATAAATGCTCTCCAATAAATGCTCATAAATGAGAAAACATAGAATCTTACTACATAAGTTTGGAAGCTTCAATAAATTTCTCCCAAGAACTAGATTTAGCTACAAGAGTTCATACTAATTAATGCTAAACAACCAAACATAATAACAAATAATTCAAAGATGAAAATGGAAGAAAAATAGGGTTAAGAACAGTACCAAAAATGAAGGAAGAAGAAGTTGTGAATGAGAGGAAAGAGAGTGCTATTTATAGTACAAAAAGGATAAGGTTAGGTTCTGCCACCCATTGGTCGCGACTCACGACGGGTTCATCGCTACTCCCGACCGGCGCCAGAACTCAACCTTGTTTTCTTTTCTTCTTCTTGTGGTGAACACTTATCTTCACAATGATTCCTCTCATTTTCCAAGTCTTCAACTATTTGAAGAAATTCTTTAAAAATGGTCTTCGAAGGCCTCCGGTCTTCAAGTCTTCGTGTCTTTGAAGCAAGTCTTCAAAGTCTTCGAAAAGTGATCTTTTAATGGCCTCCGGTCTTCAAGCCTCCATGTTCTTCCTTTGTCACACAAAATCCACTTAGAAGAGGTAAAAGAGCGTAAAGTTTCTCTTACCTCTCCTAAAATAATTTCAAGATAAAACACAAGCTCTCGATAATAAAATAGCACAAAAGTGACCCCAAAAAGTACTAAATTATGCACATAAAATGGATACATCAAAACTGCTCTTTGGACTTAATGAAATTCATCAGCAAAAAAAAAGGCCATCGTTCTTGATTGCCACATCCCATTTTGCATCCATAGTAGCCTTGACCTCTGTCTTGATTAGCTTGTCCACCTGCTTAACGAGTTCTTTGGACAGGGAGGTGGACAGTTGAGGTTTCAGGAATTCCTCATCTAGATCGCTACAACCGAGATGCTTGGCCACCTCCAGGAGGTCCACAAACAATTGAAGCAGCTCAGAGTTGTTCAATAGTTTGCTTTTAAATGCCTTGAGCAGCTAAACCTGCAAGGTTGGGTCCTTAGCAGCCTGAGATCTCTTCTCGATGGTATCTTTCTCTAGCGTCTATTGACGCTTCTCGGCATCAAAATTAGTCATCTTCTACCTATCCTCTTCCAAGTTTTTTGGTCCTTCTCAAGTGCCCAATTCTTCTCCTCGAGCACTTTCTTCAACTCCAAATTTTAGCATCCGTTTTTCCTAACTTCTCTTCGAGAGAACCATGACCAGAAGTACAAGCATAGGCAAAAGCAGCCATCTTCTGAGTGGCCTCACGAAAAAGTTGGGAGACCTATCGAAATAGTTAAACTTAGACCAATGCTAGAAAAAAGAATACTAAAATGATTTTTCCAAAAGAACAGATGAAAACCTAGGGGTTAGAGACCATGCTCAATAGATGATGCTCAATGCTGGATATGGACACTACATCACTCGAAGGGGGTGTCAAGGATATCGGTTATTGATGGGTGTTGTCACAGTCACCGTCGCATGCTCCTATTAACGGTGGTTGAGGGGCGTTACCAACATTGTCACCATCTACCCCTGCCTTATGGCAAACATTCCTAGCATGGGGGAGGGCTAGCCATTAGCCACGGTCGAAGTAAGCCTTCCCACCTACTGGGGGTGTGGAGGCCTGGTTTTAGGGAGGTAAGGGTCCCTTTAGGAAGACCATGACCCTGCTTTGAGTGTGTTTTCTTTTTCCTTAAGCCGCTAGCAAGACCCATTGAAAAAAAGGAAGAGAAGAACAACATCAGTAAAGGTAAATGCAACGGCACAAAAGATAGGAGAAATGGAATTCTATTAAGGCACTTTCAGAGGCTTCCAAGTGCCTAAAATAACTAACGAGGGTCTCAAGGGGAGGGCCTTCCTTGGGGTCCTTAGGTTTTCTTCTCCTCTTCTTGATATTCTTCTAGAATACATTATACATATACTCCTCGAAGATTTCAGGGGGAAATACAAAGCCACCAATCCGGGGGTTAGGATTGTTGAAGTGGCTATAGTTAATGGAGCTGGACAACAACTTTTTCCTATCCCTCTCGAGGACATCCGGACAAATATACTATCCTGGTTTTGGAGACTCAACTAGCACGTCCCAGTTCTACGGGGGAACTCGATACCTCCTGCTGTCAAACGAAATCTCCTTCTTCCAGATTCTCCAGTCACCCAAATTACCAGGAACAGCAAAGACCTTGTGATGTGCCTCTTGGTAGGTAAAAGTGATAATCATGTTGATGGATCGCCCACTATAAGACACAAAGTACAACAAGTAAAATAGCTTATACTTTGGCTTGATACCAAACTCATCACATCGTGCCAAGAATATCATAATAATCACCAAGACATTGGGATGAACTTGTGCAGGGCCCACCTAGAATTGCTTAAGAAGTTTGTAAAAGAGAGGTGGGAAGGAAAAGGTGAGCCCACATCGAAGATGTCTAAGGGTAATGGTTAACCTTCCCCCCAAGGAGGTTATGGGGGGTATCTTCCTCTCGAAAGGGTTGAAAATTAGCATCTAGGGCTATTCGTTGGCCAAGAGGGATCAAGTCCAAAACATTTGAGGTAAATTTCCCAACTATTGGGGCTCTTTCCCAGAAACCCTCAACCTTACCCCTCGAGATATCTTCTTTTTCTTCTTTTGAGAGGATTTAGCCAAAGAAGGTGCCTGTAGTGCTTTTGAGAGCGCTTCCTCCTCCTCGAGGGACGTCCTCTCTCTCTCAAAGGAGATGCATTCTCCTCATCTTCTATGGCTTTGAGGGAGACTTCCTAACTTTTTGGAGATGTGTTTGCCTCCCCTAGGGCCTTGAGCTCTGGATTTGGAGGAGGGTAGAAGCCAGTTTTTCCACTAGTAGGGAATCTCCTTATATAAGGCTTGCCTATGCCTGGTGGTTAGTTCCCAACGGGCCCTCGATGAGGCATATCAATTACTGGGAAAACCCTCCCTTTCCCAGGACTGTTAGTAATGTGATCAGACACACCTCCTCCGGCATCAGAATCACATTGGGATTCTTTGGAATGAGTGCATTATGAGCCAGTAATAGCCCTCTCAGACGTACTAATCCCCGACCCACCTACCCTAATCTCCCCAGGCTCGGAGGTGGAACCTTCATCAAAATGGGGTATTATTGTAGAGTGAGGAAAGGAAAAAAGTAAAATAAGGAGAGAAACGAAGATACTTACTAATTTTCTAGGAAAGATGACAAAACTTAGATCGCTCGAGAGAGAAGGTGAGAAAGAGTGCTTGTGAGAAGTTCCTGCAAATGAGAAAAGTGAATGAAAGAAGTGAGGTTAAGGGGTAAAAATGTGGGCTAAAACGGCAGAATAATTAATAACCTTCTTGTAAATGTAAAAAAGTTATAGAAATACTCAACTACTTTTCTGCTTTCTCACAACATACCGTTTGGGGAACATGGACACGCACAGCTGTATAGCACACGCGTGCCTTTTCAAATCCTAGCACTGAGAGTTGGTTAGAAAACCAGATTCCATGTCTCAAAGGAAGGAGTAATGAAGTACAAAGTCCGTTTCGAGTCTTAAGAGTCCTTAAACTATCCCATGCATTTGAGGTCTTGAAGAACCCTTATACCATCCTAGTCTTTCAAGGTCGAGAACCTTCTTTTTTGGGGCTCTTGATAGAGGTTGAGCCCAAAAAGGGCATTGGGCTATAAATGTGGTGGCCCAACTAGGGTATTATTAAATACTATAAGATAATTACCATATTCGTGGATAATTATCATGGGTAATTAAGGGCGATAATTAAGGCAGACGTTATTTTGGACACAGAGTATAAATACAAGGTATGCATTTATTTGTAATTCATTCGGTCTTAATCATATTGGACTCTTGGTCTGATTTAGGCATCAGAGAGCCGACCCCTGGAACCCCCGGGGACAGTTTTATTGCAGGTTGGTTCGAGAGGAGCTCAAGCCCAAGAACTAGTCGGTCATTCGAGACATATCAGTCCCCTACTTGTCTGGCGAGCTTTTCCAGAAACCACCATTTTCTCCGGCGATCTTTCCCAATCACCATTCACTACGTAGCTTCAATGACTGACGGTGAAACCTCTCAGTGACGAACACAAACCATGGGCGCCAAGTTCCAACCCCAACCGATTGGAACACCAATCGCACGCTCCTCGAGCTTAAAAGGTTTTCTGGAACCACCTCCACATTCATCTGTGTCATGGTGACTTCGAGGTATGAAGAATTTGTCGATTATCCTCTGGTGGTAAGTCGACTAATTTTGGAGTGAAGAAATCTGGAGTCAATTTTGAACAAATTTTTTTGTGCTTGGATTTGTGTTGAAATTTGAGGGATGTCAAATTATGGGTGAATGGTTGGTTAAGGGATGTTGATTGGTTGAACTATTGAAGGAATCGGTGGATGAGCAGAGGTGGTGTTGGGTATTGAAGAAAGCAGATACGCTGCCTGGCACTGGGAGGGGTATTTCACACTTTTTCCTTCACTAAAATAAAACCAAACCCCTTCTCTCTCTGCAGAAAGGGCTGGGACAGAGAGAGTAGTGTTTACGTATAGTAGTCAAATAAGATTTGACTGTTATTTAGTTAAAGTCAAACTAATTATATAATGTTTATATATAGAAAGTCGAGTGAGATTACTATTGATAAGTTGAAGTCAAACCATTTTATTAGTGTTTTTACATGGAAAGTCAAGTAAGGATTGACCGTTCATTAGTTAAAGTCACACTAATTTAATAATGTTTATATATAGAAAGTCAAGTAAGGCTGATTGTTGATTAGTTGAAGTCAAACAATTTTATTAGTGTTTATATATGGAAAGTCAAGTCAGGATTGACCGTTCATTAGTTAAAATCAAACTAATTTAATAATTTTTACATATATAAAGTAGTGCAAGGTTGATTGTTGATAAATATAAGTCAAACCATTTTATTAATGTTTATATATGGAAAGTCTAGTAGGGATTGACCGTTTATTAGTTAAAGTCAAACTAATTTAATAATGTTTATATATAGAAAGTTGATTAAAATTGACTGTTGATTAGCTGAAGTCAAACCATTTTATTAGTGTTTATACATGGAAGGTTAAGTAAGGATTGACCGTTCATTAGTTAAAGTCAAACTAATTAATAATGTTTATATAAAGAAAGTCGAGTAAGGTTGACTGTTGATAAGTTGAATTCAAACCATTTTTTAGTGTTTATAAATGGGAAGTCAAGTAAGGATTGATCGTTCATTAGTTAAAAGTTAAACTAATTTAATAATGTTTATATAAAGAAAGTCAAGTGAGGTTGATGGTTGATTAGTTGAAATCAAATCCTTTTATTAATAATTATATATGGAAAGTCAAGTAAAGATTGACCGTTAATTAGTTATAGTCAAACTAATTTAATAATGCTTATATATAGAAAGTCGAGTAAGGTTGACTGTTGGTTAGTTGAAGTCAAATCATTTTATTAGTGTATGTATACATATATATATATGTGGAAAGTTAAGTAAAGATTGATCGTTTATTAGTTAAAAGTCAAACTAATTTAATAATGTTTATATAAAGAAAGTCGAGTAAGGTTGGCTGTTGATTAGTTAAAGTCAAACCATTTTATTAGTCTTTATATATAGAAAGTCAAGTAAGAATAGATCGTTCTTTAGTTAAAGGCAGACTAATTTAACAATATACATACATATATATATATATATATATATATATATATAATCGAGTAAGGTTGACTATTGATAAGTTGAAATTAAACTATTTTTATATTGTTTATATATAACTAGAGGAGTACTATCGCGCGTTGCGCGATATCATTAATTAAAATTTTGAAATTAAATTTTATTTGAACTTTTAAAGCTTAGTCATTTAAGGAAAATTATATGAGTTATAAAGTGAACTAATTAATTTAGTTGGAAAACGTTAAACATTGAATACAATAAAAATTGATTAATTTATAATATTTCATTCAAATTATTTAAAAGTAATTATTTATATGTTGACATTCATTTTAGAGTTCATCTCTTGAGAGACGGTCTTTCCATAAGCCATTGAAAGACCAATGTTTAAAGTGCAAATTAAAAGAAACGAAGTTAAAAATTCCGGGTTGCATGAACCGGGTTATAAACTTTACAACTATTACACGTTGTATAATAAAATTTTAATATTGCAACTAAGAAATTTTACCTTTCTATTTTTTTTTAAAAAAAACCCGTCTTTCTATAAGCTTATGGAAAGACGGTATTTTCCAAGACTTTGCCTTCATTTTAAAAGTTATCATAATTATATGTATATATCTCATTGCAATGAATAAAAATAAATATCAAATGACTTTATTAGTCTCACTAATTATAAAATGTCCTCATTTAACGGTTAGTCAGTCTAAAATAAGACTTTGTCGTAGATAAATAACTAAATAAATATGTATACATATTTCTATCAAAAGTACTATATCATTGTATAAAAAATCAAAATATTTTGTTATTTCAGATTATGTTTTTGTTTTTGGATTTTCTTCAATATATATATATATATATATTATAATGAGATATTTATGGTTTTACATATATCTGTAGAAGTTATATATTTTAACAAGACTAAATTTATTTTTTTGGTCCCTAAGATATGATCTTATACCATCTTTTGGTCCCCAAGACCAAAAGTGGTTTTCAATGTGATTTTCAGTTGACTAAATTATTTTACGGTCCCTAACATATGCTTTATACCATCTTTTATTCCCCAAAATCACCTGAAAACCACCTTGAAAACCACGTTGGGAAATAAACAAATCATTTTGTATTTGTTAGTTGTTGAACAAACGCGGTTAGCCTTGGGGACCAAAAGATGGTATTGCATCATATGTTGGGGACCAAAAAAATAATTTAGTCTTTTAACAAGTTATGATTGATTATATATAGTAAAGAATTAAAATCAGTAACATATTATAATATTTGCATGTTAATAAGTTATGATTGATTATACATAGTATAGAATTAAAACCAGTAACATATTATAATATTGGTATACATGTTATTTTTAGATATTTTTTGGGCTAAGGGTAGTCAAAATGACTCAAATACCCCCAGTTAACAGACAAAAAACAAACAATATCTATTATAGGGTGATTGGGATAAGTCAAGAGGATAGATCATTCATTAGTTAATACTAAAACCATTGGTTTAAACTTTAAATTATGTTTTATTCGGTGAAAGTGATATAATTATGAATAAGTAGCATATAAAATTTTATTGAATGAAAAAAATAAAATTTATACATTGATATTCGACTTCGATCATATATTACTCGGACTTTACGTTTAATTCATTTCATTTGAAAATATAAACATAAGAGTAAGTGACTTCTTTGGCCCTCGAACTATCGTCATCATTCCCCTTAACTTTTTTTCCCATATTTTTTACCCTTAAACTTAAAAAATAGACAATTTATAGTACTTCTGTCGCTTTTATCCGTTCAATCCCGCTAATGGCCGTGCACATGCAATTCGCATGACTTTTTTAAGGCAAAAAAGTCTTTTCCATTTTAATCTCTTTTCCACTTTTTCTTTTTCGACTTTTTCTATTTCCTTTTCTTTTCCCTTCCCCCACTTCAAGTATCCCCGTTGGTGTCCCCTCCCCTTCCCCGTTTCCCCGTCAACAAACTGCCCTTTGTTGTCGGCTACTGCTTCAACTCCATCGGCATCGCCAACAACAGCCACCACTTATCTTTCTTCCGACTGCCACCATTAACACCAGTCAGTCAGTACCAGTCTCTCCACTCCCACGTCCCAACTGTCCCACAACAACAACACCTCCTCCGCCTCTACATCAACAATCCAACAAACCATAATTCTCACGAATACCAGATAAATTATAAATCAACCGATTATGCCGACACCGGTGGCCACAACCAAGCAATGCTTGACGCCATAAGTGGAGCAGTCCCCAGAGGAAGCGGTGGAGGTGGCACGCCACCGCGACCACGCACAGATCACCTATATCCACCTCGTTATTGTTGGGCTTCTCACGATGTTGTCTTCCATTCTCGATGACCCAGCCAGTTCATCAGCTTTTCCAAATTTCCCCAATACTGAAGACCGCCCCAACCCCATCATCTAAGATGAGTACGCCACTGTCAAGCTAGGGTTTTGATGTAACGACGCCTCCTCAATCTCTTCCAATGCATTTTTTTTGAAGAGAATGGCTGATTCGGTGGCATCTATGTGATTAGGAATGACCCAAGCAGTATTCCAGGAGATTCTGGAGCGGTCATTGGTGTTTTCCGGCGAGCTTTAAGGCAGATGAAGGTGGTGGGTGGATTTTTTGGTGGTGGTGGAAATTGTTTGATGGTGGCGGAAGAAGGAGCTGATTTGGGGTAAGAGTTAGGGTTAATAGAATTTTTGGAATTTTCATTCAAGCCCTAACTGATATGAGTGCATTATAATCAACCTAGCCTTTTTCCAATTTTGGGGGATTAAAATGAAAAACACTTTTTTCCCTAAAACCAATCACGTGATACGCATGTGTAAGGCCGTTAGTTGGATTTAACGGTTTAAAGCGACAGAAGTACCATAAATTGCCAGTTTGATTAGTTCAGAGGCCTAAAGTATGGGAAAAAATGGGGGGCCAAAGGTGAACGATGGGAATAGTTCGAAGGTGAAAATTTAAATATTGTAATTTTATAAGTTAAAACAAGTGATAATATGTATTTGAAGGTGAAAATATAAAAGTATATGATATAAAAAAATATTTTCAAAATTTTTAAATTTTGTATGTAATTTAAGAAATGCAGTGTATAAGGTAAGAAATAAGTGGTCTGTCCATAAGCTTATGGACAAGCCGCCTGTCAGGAGACCCACTCCTTTTAAAATAAGGCAGTTTTGCTTAGATCAAGTCCAATAGATTATGCAAAATGGAGATTTTAGCTATATTTGGAGATTTCGATCATTTTTCAGCTCCAACAGATGCTGCATATGGTTCCCTAAAATGGAGATTAGAGGAAAGAGAAGGTTTCATTCTCTATATCGATAGAGAGAGAATGAAATATTTGGAGAATTAGAAATTCAATGCTATTAATGTCAATCACATTTAACTTAAAGTTAATTTACTTATTTATGTACATAATGTTGACCAATGAAATTCATTAAAAATTAGTCGTTACTTACAAAAAGAAATTAAATAGGTATCTTTAAAAACTAGTCGCTATTTAAATTTCTCTAAAATAAATATACTTATTTATTTATGTTGAATTTTACAATACAAAGTCTTGTTTTAGATCAATTAACCGTTAGACACGGTTATTTTATAATTGACGTAACTAGAGGTGATTTTGTGTTTGTTTTTATTTATTGCAACATGATTCCTATAACTTTAAAAATGTTTTGTAATGTGTAAACAATAATTATAATTTGACTATAAAATTTATTGAAATAAGGTTTTTCATGATTGGTTTAACCGTCAGTCGGTCTAACATGAGACTTTCTCATTTTGTAGTTGTTAAAGTATTTATTGTTGTGCTATTAAAAAAGATCATCATTGTTTTATCAAACACAAAGTTGTGCAAAATAGATAACTTGTTGGAGTTGAACAAAAAAATACTATAAAGAATATGAGTTTTCATTCTTCTTTTTTTTTAAAATAAAAACACCCAGAGGTGAGGGAGTTATGTATTAGGTTCCCCAGGCCCGATAACAAGATTTACAGTTTGTACATAAGTGTGTCTATATCCCTAGACATTGAGGTAACATTATTACCTCCAAAAGTACTAATACTGTAGATGTAAAACACATAGGTCTATTAAGAAGTTACGATCTAAAGGAGAGAAACTCCACCCCCTGTGTTATTTCTCTCCCTTGGCCAGGCAACTTCTAAATGTAAGTAGTATATGGACTAATGACTTTTGCAGTCCAAAAGTGAGTAAAGATGATATAGCCTAGAATGGCATCAACCCAATCCTCGTTATGGCCAAGAAACTGCCAAAGACCATTAATTGAAGCAGCCAGCTTCCATCCTCAATCAGCCAGCTTCCAGAGACCATTAATTGAAGCAAGTCTGCATATAGGAACAAATCTAAACTCAGCAGTATCCATTCAAAGCCATAATCATATCAAGGGGCTCGAATATAAGGCACGGATTCTTTATCTAGATTGATGAGACCATATATATGCCTTGGGATATTAGATATTGAAAGGCCATGCTCTGAATCAAAATGATACTTAGCAATAGCATCAGCAACAGAATTACCCTCTCTTAAAACATGTTGCAGAACAGATCTACCAAGCAAAGCCTTCACCTTATATATTTTGTCAAAGAATTCCTACTGGGCAGCATAGGGATCGTTTATCATGTTAACCGCCAGTTTTGAGTCAGATTCAATTATGAAAGAGTGGTCCAGCTGAGGGAAAATGTGACAAGCATGCAAAATGGCATCAATTTCTACTAGTAGAGGTGAGACAGCAGACGAGGCAACAGAACTTATCCGAATTGGGCAACCAAAGGAATCTCTAGCAATAAGACCAACAGAAGCTTTGTTGAAATTCCAGGAAGCATCTACATTTATTTTTATGATGCCCAGATTAGGCCTTTTCCAGAAAATCTTAGCTATATTTGGCTTAGGAGGTGGTCTAAGCTGAGGTGCTAAATTCCTGAATGTGACTGGGATACAACCAGGAGAATACAGTTTAGGAGGACACACATTTAATGTCAATATGATCAGATCCTGCACCTCTTTGCAGATAGAGTTTACTAAGAGGGGCTTTATTTCAAAGAAGAGATCATTTCTAGCTTTCCAAAGGCCCCAACAAATCAGAGAAGGCAAGATCCTACAATACAAGCGCTCAAATTTTGGTAGATCACTACAGTTCCAGAATAGATAAAATCTTTGTGGAATAGAGTGACCAGCATTTAGATTAAAGTTGAGCAAAGATGCAAAATGTGACCACACTTCATGAGCCGTGTAACAAGATATAAAGAAATGCTGAATCGAGTCAGAATGATAGCAAGCAGGACACTTTGATTCTAAACTAAATCCACAAGTAATGAGGACATCATTAAATGGAAGAAAAAAGTGCAGTAATTTCCATGTAAAGATAATGATCTTTTCCTGCAAAGGAATCTTCCAGAGAGAACTATTTGCAAGAGAGTTACCTGATGATGAGGTTAAGGCCATATAGGCTGACTTGAAATTAAAATTACCTGAGAAGTCTGGCTTCCAAATCATTCTGTCCTCCCTTTCCAAAGTTATTTCAGCCCCCTGCAAAAATAAGAGGGTATCATGTTCCAAGAAAGAAGAAATCTGATTCATAACAGAGTTTCTATTGGTGATGAAATCAGCCACAGAAATGTTAGGCATACGTGAAATGATACTCTCTGGGATATGGTTTATCAGGGGGCCACGTGGACACCAGTTTGCCAACCAGAAACTACAACTCCCTGTGCCATGGATTATTGTGGAGTTATTTTCGGCAAATGGATTAATGAAGCAAATTCTTTTCCATGTTACAGATTTTCTGTGGGATGGAGGAAGTGCCCATAACAATTTACACCACAGAGATTTACCTATTTGACACTTCCACCATAGTTTAACTGAACTAGCCTCAATTATAGCCTTAAGAGATCTGAAACCTAGTCCATTCAGTTGAGTAGGCTTAGCTAGGTCAGCCCATTTTTTCCAGACCTTATTATTCTTATCATCCGATTTACCCCAAAAAAAGTGGGAAAATTTTTTCTCAATTAGTTTAATAATGCCTTTCGAAGGATCAGATACAGTCCAAATATGCAAAGGAATAGAATAAAGGCAAGATTTTATTAAGACCATTTTACCTCCTCCACTAAGCCATTTATTCTTCCAATTTTGAAGCTTATGGTCAATGTTAGCTAGCAAGGGGTGATAATATCTCATTAAAGTTCTTCCTTTAAAAACTGGACAACCTAAATATGTGAAGGGGAAAGACCCTTTTTTCATTTCAAAGATATTTTTGACCTGATTTAGCTTAGCTGAGGTTGCTCTTTTACCTAGATAGAAATCCGATTTATCAAAATTAAACTTTTGCCCTGAGGTAAGCTCAAATATTTCAAGGAATGCTTTGATCTTAATTAAATTCGACCTTGATGCTTGCATAAATATGATTGTGTCATCCGCATACATAAGATGAGAAACTGAAGGAATAGAAGCAGGAGTCTGAAAACTAGACAATCTATTATTGCAGAATATAAAAGCTAAACTCCTAGAGAAAGCTTCAGAGAATAAGTTAAAAAGGAAGGGTGAAAGAGGATCACCTTGTTTAATACCCCTTGATGCTTTAAAAAAACCTACAGGATTGCCATTCACAAGTATGGAGAAATATGCTTGTGACAAATTATTCATGACAGCATTTAGAAAATTCCCATTAAAGCCAAACTTAAGCAAGACTTGTTTAAGAAAGTTCCAATTAATCCTGTCAAAAGCCTTTCTTAAATCTAGCTTCAGGATGCAATTTGGAGTTCTATATTTTTTATCTAAAAATCTGATCATTTCCTGCAAGTATAGGATATTATCAGATATGTCTCTGTTTTTCATAAAAGCTATTGATTAGGTGAAATCAAGCTCTCCATATAGGGTTTTAACCTTTCCATTAACACTTTAGAGCAGATTTTATTCAACACATTGGAAAGGCTAATTGGTCTAAAGTCATCAAATGAGCATGGTATGGATTTTTTAGGTATCAAGGTAATCCATGTGCTAGAAATCCCCCCAGGCATAATAGAACCAGCAATGAAATCATTAACTGCGGAAATCAAATCCATTTTAATGATAGGCCATCATTTAGAGTAAAATTTAGGAGAGAATCCATCTGGGCCTGGACTACTGTTCTTTTTCAAACTTTTAATAACTTTTTCCAGCTCAGATTCAGTAACTAGTGAGGCTAGTTTTTGATTATCTGTTTCCTGAATAATATTGGGGATCTGACTAAGGAAATAAGGAAAGTAGGTCTCATCAGAATCCTGAAAAGGCTCAGTGAGCAGTTCAGAGAAATAATCTACAGCTGCATTCTGAATTTCCAACTGAGAGTTAATCCATTGGCCAGCACCATTTTTTATTTTAGCAATTTGCAGCTTACAATTTCTTTCCTGTACTACCTTATGGAAGAAAGTTGTGTTATTATCACCTAATTTGTTCCATTTAAGTCTTGCTTTCTGCTTCCAGAATATTTCTTTTTCTTTTAAAGCTTGAAGCAGTATAGCTTTCTTCTCATTCAGTTTTACCCTTTCCAAGGTAGAGGGGGACAAATCAAAAATGATTTCCTGAGCTGTGAGAGCTTCTTCAGCCAGTTTGACATTAAGATCAGTATTGCCAAAACTATCCCTTTTCCAAGTCTTAAGAAACTTCTTAAGTCTGATCAGTTTTAGATAAAATCTAAGCATACCTGTTTCATGTAAAGGTAAATTCCAGCAATCATTAATTAGACCAGTAAGCTCCTGCCTCTGAAACCAGGCATCAATAAATCTAAAAGGTTTTGGCTTAGAAGAGATCATGGAAGAGATTTGTAGAAGAATGGGTGCATGGTCCGAAGTCTGCCTATTAAGAATTTGGATGGAAGAAGATGGGAATTTAGAATTCCAAGATATGGTACTAAGTCCCCTATCTAGTCTCTTAGAGGTTAGGTTTCTAAGCCTAGCATTACACCAAGTGAAGAGATTACCAACTGTGTTAATTTCTTGTATCCCATTCAAGTTTATCCAAGAGTTAAAATCCCTAATACTACCTAAGGCAGGGGAACTAGGGCCTCTATACTCAGACAGGGAAGTAATGGTATTAAAATCCCCAATAAAAATTATATCTCTTTTAGAGATAGTCTGAAGCTCTTTCCATAGATTCTTCCTACCCTCCCTATTCCTAAGAGCATAAACAAAAACTGCCTCCATATGCCAATTAAGGTAATGATGCAGGACTATTAATCATCCTCCGAGCGCAACTGTGTGCGAATTTAACGTGCGAAACAAACACTACACTAACTGTTCACTTTTCAGCAACTTTCCTCTTTCTTCTCAGCCTAACGGCTCTATCGACGGTTACTGGCTGTCAGTTACTGGTCGACGGAGATGGCGTCTCCGGCGCCAAATCTATCACCGGATCTCAACATATCCTCGGGCAAAAGTTTCCTCCAAGCTCTGAACACCAAACCTTCAACACTCTCAACCACCCTCCCTGATACACCTGATCTTCACCCAATAACCGAATTCAAGGGCAAACTGGCTTACATCTTGCCACCGGAGGAAGGCGAAAAACTTGCTTCTCATTATCAAAACGCTTTGGTTGGAAAGTTCAACCGGGGCAAACCATCAATGGATAAACTAGTTTCTGCGTTTAAGTCTATAGGTTTTAAGGGTAAATTCCAATTGGGTTCAATTGATTATAGACATGTCCTCATACGATTTCAGGAAAACGAGGATTATCAGCGGTGCTGGATGAAAGGCCAATGGATGGTAAATGGAGCATCAATGAAGGTACAAAAATGGACTCCAGAATTCTCTTCTACTGCAGAATCTTCAATAGTTCCAGCTTGGGTAACTATTCATCAATCACCTTTACATTTCTATAATATCTCTGCTATCAAAGGCATCAGTAGTCAGATAGGTAATTTCCTGAAAATGGATGCAGCAACCCAAGCATTAAATAGGCCCTCTGCAATAAAAGTTTGTGTTGAGGTAGATCTGCTGTCACAGCTCCCAAATTCTATTGTAGTTGGAATAGGACATAAAGTTGCTGACTATAATATCGAGTATGATCAGTTACCTCTGTATTGCAATCACTGTAAGATTATAGGCCACAGTCAGATAAACTGCAATTTCTTGCATCCTGAACTAAGGAAAATGAACAGAAATTTAATCAAAGCAAATGAGACAAAGGCTCAAGTTGATACAGGCAAAGATGTTAAACATCCTGCTGTGGCCATGAACATACTAGGTAAAGTTTCAAATGAACTTTTGGGACAGGAAGGTTCATCCCATTTATCAGTCTCCCAGAAGGATGAGGAATTTCAGATACAAATTCAGGAAACTGATAATAATCTGGGTAGAAACAACTATAGGAGAGAAAATATGGAGCCACAAAAGAAAATAAATAAGCCTTTTTATTCACTGGACGATATTTCTAAACCTATCACAAATCTCTTTTGGAGAAAAAAGACTCTACACTCAGATGGCCTGCCTGCTCATCTGGAACCTCTTTCTAATCAGGATAAGGTTTTAGTGGAGAGGAACATGGTGTCTATATCAAATGCCTTCCATACTTTAACTGATTTACAGGAAAAAGAGAATGAATCACAAGAGGAAGATGCTATGGACATTTTCCATGAATCTTTGGAGACACATGAAGTCCTTGTATCTCAGGGGAATGCAGAAAAGGATAACAATGAGACTCCTTCCACTTTACAACAGATCCAGAGTTTTCAAGAGAGCCAATCTCCAGCTGAAGAGCAGAGTAAGTCTGAAGACAATGCCCAGGTTGTGGTGGCAGTACAGAGCATCCCTGAAAGACAAGAGCAAAGTGAAAGAACTCATGAATTAAGCAAATCAGGTGAACACTTTTCTGCTGCAAAGCAAAATGCTGAAACACAGGTCAGCATGTCTCCCCCAGATAATATGAAGAAAGGGGTTATAAAAAGAGGAAAAAACACAAATAGTTCACTTAATAATTTAAGGAAACTAAGATCATCCCAAAAAGCTTCTCCCCCTAGTTCTAAATGATACAGTACACCAAAGTAGGAAAAATTCTGGTTTGGAATGTTAGGGGTTATGGCACTTCACGAGATAGATTAAAATCTTTAAACAGATTACACAAGATTGACATTTTATGTCTAATTGAACCATGACATGATAACCAATTTTTAGATCAACTGAAACATGAACTCGGATTTAAAAATGCTTTCCATGCTCAAACTGCTAAGATCTGGCTATTATGGAATCAGAACTTCGTTTTGACAATATTGAGGGAATCTGACCAGTTCATACAAGCTAGAGTAACAGATAATGTCTCTTCTGATGTCTGGAATGTGAATTTCATTTATGCAAGTGTACATCGACAACTGAGAGAGAAACTGTGGCTAGAATTACAGACTACAACATTAGATCCTTCAATCTACATTGGTGATTTTAATACTGTTACATCTGTTAATGAATATAAGGGTAGAAAATCCACTCCAAGGAAAAGCATGAAGAAATTTAATGATTTCCTAGCTCTGATGGATTTACATGAAATACCTACTGTTGGTAATTCCTTCACATGGTGTAATAACAGACATAAAGATAAAGGGAAGGATCTCCTTTTTCAAAGGCTAGATAGGGGAATAGGTAACTTAGAATGGTTAGAGCTTTTTCCTAACAGCTCCATACAGGTTTTAAACAGAACGACATCTGATCACTCCCCTCTTCTCTTATCAATTCAATCAGCTGTAGAAATAGCTCCCAGGCCATTTAGATACCAACAAATGTGGTGGTTGTATCTAACTGGAACTTACCATCCTCCCTGTTAGGAATGAAAAAATTTGTTTACAAGTTAAAGAGGCTAAAGATAGTAATTAAAGAATGGAACAAAAATGTATTCGGAGATGTAAACAACAATCTAGAACAATCTGAGATAAGAGTTAATGAATTAGAAATACAATATCAGCAATCTCAGGGTGAAGTGGTTTTACAGGAGTTATTAAAATCTAAAGCTTTGCTACTCAGATCTCAAAAGGAGCACAATATTTATTTGCAGCAAAAAGCTAGGGTCAATTGGTTTAAGCAAGGGGATGCAAACACAAAATTCTTCCACCACACAATTAAGGAAAAGAGAATTAGAGCCAGAATAACTAGAATTAAAGACAATGAGGGTAAATGGATATCTGATCCAACTTTGATTAAAGAAGAGGGAGTAAATTTTTTTCAGAATTTTCTAAATGTTGAAACAGCCCAGAATGATGGTACATATCTAAAACATTTCTTGCAGGAGATACCTAGGTTAATAACTGATGAACAGAATGAAATTCTGCTTACCCCCATTGATTTAAATGAACTGAAAGCTGCAGTTTTTTATCTAAATAGAAGTAGCTCTCCAGGATCAGATGGATTCTCTGGAGATTTTTACTTTACTTTCTGGGAAGAGATTAAGCATGATCTTTTGGATGCAGCAAAGGATTTTCTGAATACAGGTGACATTCCTAAGGCAATCTCTAGTACTTGGCTCACCTTAATCCCCAAAAAAGCCATTCCGAACACATTTGCAGATTTTAGGCCTATAAGTCTATCCAACTTTGTAAATAAAGTTTTCTCTAAACTGTTAATGATGAGGATTAAACCTTTAATGCATCTACTTATTTCCCCGGAGCAAAGTGCTTTTTTTAAGGGAAGGGAAATTTCGGATAATGTGATTCTCATGCATGAAATGACAAGATTACTCTCTAGAAAGTCCAAGATATCAAATTTGATTATCAAATTGGATATGCAAAAAGCTTTTGACAGAGTATCTTGGGTCTTTCTAAACTCCATTTTACTCCAGTTTGGATTCCATGGCAAATTTGTTAGACTTATCATGATTAATATTGCCTCTGCCAATTTCTCAGTTCTAATAAACGGAGTAATATCTGGTTTTTTCTCCTCTTCTAGGGGAATTAAACAAGGAGACCCCCTATCACCCTTCTTGTATAATATTGTATCTGAGGCTTTTTCAAGGGGTTTAAAGAAATTATTCTCAATTGGTTACTTACAGCACTTTGATCTTCCCAGGACTTGTTCCCCACTTACTCACCTTATGTATGCAGATGACACGGCTGTTTTCTTAAATACTAAGCCAGGGAACTTAAGACACTTCAAACATTTTCTAAATGCTTATGAGATCACTTCTGGTCAGAAGGTTCATTTTGCTAAGTCTGAATTTTTTGTTTCACATAAAACTACTCAGCAGCAAGTTCAAGTAATTAAAAGGATTTTAGAAATGCAGAAAGGCTCTTTACCTTTTAAATACTTGGGAGTCCCCATATTCTCTGGTAGGAACCTAAAGGTACACTATTTGCCAGTCATTGAGAGAATGGAAAAAATGATTACCAACTGGAAGAACAAATGGTTAAGTTTAGCTGGTAAAATCATCCTGATCAACCATTGCTTCCTCTCCATTCCAACACATATATTTGCAGTCCTTAATCCCCCTAGGATAGTTCTTAAAATAATGGAAAAGATGGAATCAAACCTAATATGGGGAAAACCAGATCAGGAAAGCAGGAAAAGTTGGAGATCATGGAAACGAATGAGTTACCCTGTCACTGAAAATGGTTTAGGTTTAAGAGATTTGAAAGCTATAGTGGGAGCTTTCTCCTGTAAGTTATGGTGGAAGCTACAGAGAAATGAGACTCAATGGTCCTCACTTTTATGGGCACTACCAGCTACTTACAAAAAATCACAACTCTGGAGTAGAATAAGTTATGTAACTCCTATGGCAAATAGTTTAAGTAGAATCATCTATGGTAAAGGTGATTGTTCTTTTTGGAATTCAAACTGGATGGGAAATGGAGCACTCTATTATATCTGGCCTCAGGATAGGGGCATCCCTTTTGAAGATATTACTCGTAGTGCTTTCATTAATAACAAATCTGATCTCTTACCAAGGCTGGAGGCTTATTTGGCTACCAATATTTTACTAACATTGCAGGAGGTAAAGCTGGAGCATCCTCATGAGGATCAGCTCATATGGACACAAACTGCAGATGGAAAATTCACTATCAGATCCGCATACTCCATCCTCAGACAAAGGAATCCTGTAATCACACATTTTCATAAGGTCTGGTCTACGTACATTCTTGGTAAAATGTCTATACTCACTTGGAGAGCATTAAACTGCATCCTCCCATTTGATAATGTTCTCAGTAGGATGGGTTTTTCTTTAGCTTCTAGATGCCCTTTCTGTTTGTGCAATAAGGATAATTTAGATCACTACTTTAACTCATGCTCTGGTTCCCTCTCTGTTTGGAATAGTATTCATTCTCTACTAAAGCTGCCACAAATAAGTTTTTCAAATCTGAAAAGTAGAGTAGAGTTCTATTTAACTTACAAGGCTGATTCAAAAATCTACTCCAAACTGATAAATGCTGCTATTGTAACTACAATATGGACTCTTTGGATTGGCAGGAACAAAAAAAATTATGAAAATAGGCCTTTAACAGTTGAAAATTGTATTCATGAAATCAAGCAGACTATCTACACAATTTTCACTGGCCATAAACTGAGAGGGAATAGGGACAGGCATCAACATTTGGTTCAGGCAAACATCATTCCAACAATTTTCCAAAAACTGAGACCTGAAATTACTGTGGCACTTTGGGAAAAACCTACTACTGGCTTTAAAATTAACACAGATGCCACATGGAGTAGTAGTGGTCTTGCCTTTGCTGCAGTAGTTATAAGGGACTGGAGGGGGGAGGTAGCTAAACTGAGAGTAGGAAAAATGGAATGTACATCACCCCTGCTTGCTGAATTGCTGGCCATCAAAATGGGATATGAAATCATTTCAGAATTAGCCTTAGGAGTATGTAGCATAGAATCAGATTGCTTAATTGCGGTGAATAGTATTCTAAATCCCAACAGAAGCCCCTGGAGAGTTTACTCAATATGTAATGCAATTCATGATCTTCATTCCACTCATTTAATCCATCACATTCCGAGACAAGCTAATATGGCAGCAGATTTTTTGGCAAAATTTGCAAGGAATAATAATCTGGAAGGTGATATTGACATTAGATCAACTCCAAATTTCTTTAAGGGATTGATATTGCTAGATTCTATTGGTTTTCCTGCTATTCGAGTAGGATCATTTATATGACACCAATATGATAATGAATTGGAGATCAGGAATTTTTACTCTCTCCTTTCTAGCTGCTACACTGCGGTTTCTGCTGGGTGTTTTCTTTTACTTTCAGGTATCAAGAATGCATGCAGAGATGGACCAGCTACCACACATGGGTTCAGATTGAAAAAAGAAGTTCGAAGTCTCATTCTTCAAGTCTTAGTATACTGCAGTTTGAGGATTGACTATTAATTGATTACTCGTGCTTGGCATACTGTTGACTAATATGCGTCTCGAGTTCTCGATTCGCCGACCGGTTCGCAGCATGTCAAGCAGACAAATGATACAACATAGATGAGTCATAGCTTCTCTTCTAGCCTAGAAATGATGGAAGCACCCCTTTTTGAATCAATGCTTCGATTCAAGATCTTTTGTTAGTTTTTCCAATCAGCTTCGTAGGATCCTTCTTGTAATATGTACCGTGAACAGACTTTAAGCGCCATTTCTGGCTTTATATCTTGGTTAGGGGAGCCAATATAAATCCCTCCATCTTAGGATGGTTAAATTTAAAAAAAAAGGTAATGATGCAGGATAGTGACATGCATGAATTGTTCATGAGATGATACCAGAGAAACAGAAAGTGAATTTTTCCACATTAACCAAATTTTCCCATTATACAAAGTCAAATTATGATCAAAGAGAAGTTTCTGCATATATGTTTGGCAAGAACTATTGTCATGCATAGGTTCAATGATGCAAAGCAGCTGAATTTTCTTAAGTTTACATAAATTAGACAGTCTAAGCATTTAAGTATCCATACCCTAAGGTTCCACACTAAGCAATTTACATAGGAGTTTACTGTCATTGTTCACAGGATTTATTACTTTTTGTGGCTGATCTAAGCATCATTCTGTTTAGTTGGCTTAAGTAATTGTTTTTCTTTGATTTAGGCTTACCTTGTTGCATACCTATAATAGTAGAAGTGGTAGACATTTGTTGATCATTATTTGCCTCAATAGATGTCTCAGGCTCAGAGATTTTCTCATGATTGTTAGAGCAATCCTCTTGAGCCTGCAAAACAGAAAACCTATTTGCCATCTTTCCAGGCTGGGAAAGTGTCATTTTGTGATTTGGACTGTACATAGGAATTGAAAAGGATCCTATCTGGATATCATCTTTAGCATATGACAGAATAGGTGGTTTAGGAATAGCCGTATCATTTAGTAAGCTTATGATCGAAAGATCTGGGCTATCCTGAGTCTGAGTCTTAGTGATAGGAGATCTCTCAGTATTAATGGTAACCAGGGAAGGAGAGCTGGGTGATAAATTGTGGTTAGTACCATTAGATATACCTTCAGTGTTATCAATCTTAGGGGGTAATTGGTCATACCCAGAATCTAAGATTAAAGGGGCCTTATCAAATTTCTTACCAGTAGGCTGCCAATGTGATTGGGGTAAGGTTTGAGCTGGATTTATGTCCTGAGTTATATCATTATTTGGCACAAGCTTAACTTTACATTGAGGTAAAGAATGTCCAAGTTTTAGACAGTGATCACAGTACAGAGGTACATCCTCATATTTAACTTGGTATTTCCTATTGTTGGTTACAGAGCCCAGCCTTATGAAATGAATTAATGGTTTTTGGAGATCTATTTCCACACAAAATTTTATAGCTGATGGTCTTGTTAGCATATCAGTGGCAAGATCATTCTTAATAAAGCTGCCAATGCTATTCCCTATAGCCTCAATGGAGGCTGAGTTATAGTAGTACAAGGGAACTTCACGGATTGTACACCAAATTGGAACTATTGGTGATTCAATATGAGTGGAAAATTCAAGTGTCCATTTTAAAATTTTCAAAGAAATTCCATTGAAGTTCCACACACATTTCATCCAACATCTTTGGTAATCGTTTATCAGTTCAAACCTAATTAAAACATGCTTATAATCAAGGGAACCTAGCTGATACTTACCTTCAAAACCCACAGTTTTGAAAGCCTGTTCCAAAAGATCCATTGAGATTCTCCCTTTAGTAAACTTCCCCACCAAAGCATTAGCGTAATGGGTAGAGAGGGTGGCAATCTGGTTGTCGGAGTATAAACATGAAGGATCACCCAAGTGCAACGTTTTAGGGATAGTTTCAGGATTGTTTGGAAGGATTTTCGAGAGAGGCGGAGATTTGTTCTGTAAAACAGTTGCGAAAGTTTTGAGGGGAATTTGATCACTGGTTGTTGCCGCTATGTTGGCCGGCATCAGAGTGGAGGCGTCCGGCCTACTTGTTGATGTTACGGGCTAGCCGTTTCCGGCGAAGAAGCCGTTAACGACGAGCAAGAAAGGTGGAAGAAAGGACCAGAAAAACGTTTTCCCTTGGAAATTTTTGGGATTCGTGCCTGAGAGCGTTTTACAAAAAATGAACATGTTGGACTTGCTCTTACCAGTTGGACTTGCTCTTACAAGCACAACTCTGTCAAACACACTCTTATTTATCAACATGTCTATATATATATAATGCTTTCAATGATGACAATTTAATTTATATTCAATTCTAATTGCCTTCCTTTTCTTAATTATAGGGTTTAGGAAACGATAGGATGCATGAAAATGTGATAATCTTCAAGGTCAAGGAATGTTAACTTTGTTCTAGTTCGACATGAGGGAATAAATTCAACCTTTTTATACTAATATGTTTCAAACTTTACATTTAATTAGTACTACTAAAAATCCTCATTTTAAATTAGTTATGGTAATGTTTTCAAATCTAAAATTCAAATTTAACTTTTTAATTCTGAAAATTTTCATTTTCATTTAATTGATATATTTTTTTAAAATAATTGAATCTTAATTAAATGAATTCTAAGGAAGGATGATGTAGAAAAGGAATGCGATGACATTTGGCAAAAGATCCGCTCTTTTAGTATATTGTGCTGGATTAACACTCTTTTTTTTTATGTAAACTCACCTGAGTGAGGGGGTATATATTAGGCTCCCCAGACCTTTCAGAGAAAACGAATTGAATAGTACAGCGAGAGTGCATCACGTGTAAGCTAAAGTGGAAGCTAATTACAAACTGCTGTTACCAAAACCTTCATCTAAAACCCTATCTCGATGAAGGAGATTGCCCTATATCCCGGTCGAGGACGACTATGGCCTTACACTTCCTTGCCTCCACAACCCAGTGTTGACAAGAAGAGGTGACCTTCCATAGTGTCCCCTTGCAAATATCTTCCCCAGAAGATATTTACTAAAGTTTCAATACTGAAAAGAAACCATGCAAAATCCGTGTATCTATTGTGTAGTTGCTACTTCAACCATTGACTTGATACTTGAATGTTCCTCACTGATGTACCTGTCAAAGAAAAAAAACAAGCCAACAGTAACAAGTTCCAACAAAAAACATCTAGCTTTTCCCGTGTAAATAATACTGATAACTGAGACATAAACAAGCCCTATTAGTAACATATTAGAAAAATACATGTGCAAAACAAAAAAATTGCAGGCTATATCCTTCTGATAGAAGGTATAGCCTGTTTGTCTGTAATGATTATAACTTTCAAATCTTTTGGTAACTGTGTATAACATGCGAAAGTGTTTACCTGATTTGAACTGCCCATTTTAGCTAGTAAATCATCTGCTCCATTGGCTTCTATATAGATATGATGTAGTGTGACTTCAATGATTTTCATAAGTTCCCAGATTTTCCTAACTTCCTCTGTCGCTCTCCAAGGTGGCTAAATTTGTTTCCTCAATACCTTTATGAGTAGTTTATTGTCACTTTCAATATGGAGATAACCAATACCCAAAGAGATTGCCAACTGTAATCATTTTCTGATTGCACTTGCTTCAGCATGAAAAGGTGAGGGGCTACATATCTTCTGGGCATCGGCTATTAACATGCTTCCTTCATAGTCTCTGATGATTGCTCCAGTACCTGCCTTATTGAAATCCTTCCACGATCCATCTGCATTTAACTTATGGAAGGCTGATATAGGTGCTTTCCAGGTGATAGTAACAAATTTTCCTTGTTTTTGTTGACTGCCTATTAGTAACCTTGGTAAAGCATTGGACAAGTCCCATTTGAAGTTTAGGTTGTAGGCTAACATAATATCATCGAAGAGGTGTAAAGTTTTCCTAAACATATTGATAATGTTAGGCTTCACATTTTCATGATAGTGGTTGTTCCTAAAACACCATATAGTCCACACTACTAAACATGGGATAGTCCTAAGAAGTTTCTTGTGATCTGGAAACTGAGTGTTCAAGTTCCAGTTCAAGAAATATCTATCCCACGGGTATGAAGTGTATTTTGTTTGACCATTGAAGACAATATCCATCCATGTCCATAGTTTCTTTATTTCTGTGCAAGAATTGAAACTATGATGTATACTCTCTTCATCACAAAAACAAAAACAACAAATGGAAGGTGGGTTAAAGGAAAGATCCTCTAATACATCGGGAAGGAGTAAGATTTTGTTTAGCATTTTCCAGTTCATAAAACATACTTTCCTAGGCATAATTGAGGACCAGACATGATTGAAGGAGGAGACCACTGTTCTCCTCTTTCTGATGAGTTCATATGCACTTTTCAATGTGAACTTACCATTTTCAATTGGTTTCCATATCAAAATATCCTCACAATCAAGAAAGGTTGCTTGATCTTGCTCTAGTTTAGTAATTATATGTCCAGGCAAGTGGTTTCTAAGATGGTTGATATACAGTTGTCTGTTTGTTAAATATTCAGCTACTGTCAACTCTGGGAAAGGAATAACTAAATTGCTATCCCAAATCCTATATAGTGGACCACAAGATGTCCAACCAGAATCCCAAAAAGAAACATCCCCTTTCCCTACTTGTATTTTTGAGTTCAGAATAGCTATATACTGGATTTCTTTAATTCTCTTCCAAGTTTTGGAAGTTTTGTGGTTATATGGTATTGACCACATAAATTGTGACCAAAGTGGCCTACCTACTTGAAGCTTCCACCATAGTTTAATGGAGAAACTATTAACCAGTGTGTTTATATTTTTAAAACCTAAACCATCTTCTTCAATTGGATAACACAAACTTGGAAATGACCTCCAAACTCTCTTCCTTTGTGGAATCTGTATTGGAGTTCCATATAAATTTTCCAAGTAATTTATGAATCACATCAATTATAGGTTTAGTCGGTTCCAATACTGTGATCTGATTTATTAGAATAGAATATAGTACATGCTTTATCAGAATCAATTTTCCATCTTGAGAAAGTAGCTTGTTTTGCCATTTATTTATTTTTTCTTGTATTGATGATATAATGCTTGAGAAGTATTTTTATTTCTACCTATGTATACTGGGCATCCTAGGTATTTGAATGGAAAATTGCCATGTAACATTCCTGTTGCATTCTTGATATCACCAATAATTCTCAGAGGACAGTGCTTGGTAATGTAAAAGGAAGACTTTTCAAAGTTTATTTTTTGCCAAGTGGTCATTTCATAGGACTCCAGAAAACAATTCAGTGTTTTGAGTCCAGATTTTGTATATTTCAGTAAGATTATAGTGTCATCAGCAAAAGATAGATGAGAGATTTTCTTAATTGGATTAGGTAGCTTATAGTACTTCAGGTTTGAATATAGAAATAGGAAAGTAATATTCCTTGAAAAAGCTTCTACCATTAAAATGAATAAGAGTGGAGATAAAGGGTCTCCTTGTTTTAACCCTCTGGTTGCTTGGAAGAAACCATAAGATGATCCATTTATCCGGATAGAGAAGAAGGCAAATCTCAGGTTTTTCATTATTAGGTCTATAATTTTGCTTGAAAAACCAAACTAACCTAATAATTTAGATAAAAAAGACCAAGAGACTCTATCAAATTCCTTCATCATGTCAAGCTTTATTATCATGTTAAGTCCTCTTGTTTTGGAATGAAAGAGGCTAGCTCTTGCATTAAAAGAATATTTTTTGAGATTTCCCTGCCTGAGACAAATGTTGTTTGTTCAGGACTTATTATGGAATCCATTAGTGGTTTTAGCCTTTCAGAGAGGATTTTGGTGAAGATTTTATTGATAAAGTTACAGAGGCTGATTAATCTGTAATCTTTAAAGGATGAACACACTTCTTTTTTAGGGATAAGGATAATTAATGTGGCTGAAATTGCTTTTGGAATGTTGGCTCATTGGAAGAGTTCATGTATAGCATGTAATACATATGTGCTTATGACGTGCCAACAATTTTGATAGAAAAAGCTAGAGAACCCATCTGGCCCCGAAGCTGAATGTCCATCCATTTTTTAAACTATGTTTGTTAACTCTTCAATGGTTACATGTTTGGTTAGATCAGAGTTCATTTCTTCTGTAATTAGCCTTGGTATATTTTCTAATATTTAAGCAGTGTTAATGCCAGAGGGATCTTTTTCCTCCTCCTGTAATAAATTGGAGAAGAATTTGAGACCTTCTTCTGCAATTTCTTCCTGAGTATTTAAAACTGTACCAGATTCTGTTTTGATTGAGATTATGGATTGTCTTTTATGTTTAGAATTTACTGTTTCGTGGTAAAATTTAGTGTTTTGATCACCTTCTTTTAGCCATTTAACTATAGATTTCTGCCTCCAGTAAATTTCTTGATTTTTTAGGGCCATAGCTAACTTTGCTTTTGTTTTATTTAAATTTTCCAGATTAGCTTGTGATTCATTCTGTTGAAGGTCAGTTTCTGCCTGAAGAAGATCTTCTTCACAAGTTTTGACTGCATTAAATATGTTCCCAAAGGTGTGTTTATTCCAGAATTTTAGAGCATTTTAAAAGTTTTTTAGCTTAAACGGGAAATTTTCTAATCCCTGATCATTAGAATGGATGTTCCATGAATCTTCTACAAGCTTCATAAAAGTTGGGTGATTAGTCCAACATTCTTGGAACCTGAAGGGGGCTGGTTTAGTGAAGAGTTGTGTTTCAGCAATAGTAAATAGTAAGGGGGCATGATCTGATTGCCCTCTTGCAAGTGTTTTGATTCCAGATGCTCTAAAAATGTTCCACCACATATTGATAAACCTCTATCTAATCTTTTTCATACTCTTCCATTGGATCTCATTCCAGTCCAAGTAAAAAGTGAACCTAATGTGGGAATTGTGGACATATTGGCTTTTCTCTAGAAATTGTTAAAATTATGTATACTCCTTGGTTCAGGAATAGATTGACCTAGGTATTCCTCTATGGAGCTTATGAAATTAAAATCTCCTATTAAACTTAATGGTGAATTTTTATGGTTCAGCACTTGTTTCCACAGTTTATTCCTTTCAGTTATAGTATGCTTGGCATATATAAAACCTGTGAAACATTCTTGTGTTAAAAATTGGTTTTTGAATTTGGTTAATGCCATTTGCTCATCCACTGAGATAATCCTCATTTGAACTGAATCATCCCAAAGAATCCAAATTTTACAGTTTGGATTTGAGAAGTAATGTTCAAAATTAGTTTGAAAGGCTACTTTCTTGATGGAAAAAGCTTCTAACATTGGCTCAATTACGGTTAGGATATTGATTTTATGTCTTTTTTTAATATCTTTTATCCTATTCAGTGTGGCAGAATTACCTACTCCCCTTGCATTCCATACGCATGTTTTCAAACCTGTCATTTAGAAGGTTTGTTATGTGTCAATGTTGAACGGGTAAGGACCGTTTTTGGGGTTTGAGTGTAGGACTTTTTGTTGTATTTTCTATTTTTATTTGAGTCCAGGTTGTCCAATACTTCTTCTGAGTTCATTAAGTGACTGAAGTTATTCTGTGATTCTATGAAAGTGGATTTAGAGTGTTCCAGATCATCCACAGACAAAGTTTCTTGAATTGGCTTATTCAAGATGGATCTTCTGTTAATTTTAGAGTTGGAAAATAGTTGGGGGAAATGTCCTCCATTTATTTCTATAAAAGCTTCTTATGTGCTTTCAGTTCCAACCATAGAACTGTTTGAGTCAAGAATAAGGTTTGATGCTAACTGATCTTTGTGGATCTTATTAGGAATGACTTCTAAAACAGGAGGAGTTATTAATGTCTGGGTTGTTATTAAATTTTCAACAATATGTTTATTAAGGGTCATATGATCATTAAATTTTCAACAATATGGTTTTCCAATAATATTTCCCAGAGATAAAAGTACCCATTCATCAAAAAATTGTTGAGGGAGGCCATACATAGCAATCCATATGGGGACTATGGGAGAATCCGCATTAGGGTTAAATTTAGGTTCCTATTTGGTGATTCGAAGTGAATATGAACCAAAGTTCTATACCTTGTGTAGCCAACATCGATAGCAATCCTCCTGCAAGGAGAATCTAATCAATACCTGGCGGTTTTCGAGAAGGGAGATTTCGTTTGGCCTTTGAAATCCGCCGTCTGGAAAATTTTTCGGAGACGATCCAGTTGGGGCCTACTTCGAGCAAATTTTCCGATCAATGTCAGTCGTAGTAGAGCCTCTAGCCTCTCGCATAAGTCAATAGTGAAGCTCAGACCTGGCTCTCCCAAATGGTCTATCGACTGTTTTGGATTGAATGGACCTCTAGGGTGGGAAGTTATGGAATCATTGGTAGGGCGAAGGGATCTAGTAATTCTTTGCCCATAGCATGTTTGTAGGAGAAGGCCGATTGAAGTTTTGGTGGTGGTGGCTCCGCCATGAAGGCATTTCCAGTGGCTAATGGATGGTTTCTGCGGTTAGGAGGTTAGGGTTTGATCGCCTCAAAGCGTTCATAGCGTAAAACAGTGATTATAGAACTTACAACTAGCTGGATTAACACCATGTGGTGCACAATTTAAAATAAGTTATTGTATTTATTAAATATTTTATTTTATTTATAAATGAAAAATAAAAAATAAATTTGTTTTACTAGTTGTTGATAAATAGTTTCAAAAAATTGCACTTGCCTTAATGAGGTGTTTCTTTTTAAATAACACACTTTCTATTTTTGGCAAAATTCCTTCATTTTCATCCACTCGTTCTACTTTTTACTTTCTAAATTCAATTTCAACTAATCATTTTCTTCACCTAAATCCAAGAAGCTAAACATATGGTGCCAATATTAGTGAAACAGATGAGGTATGAAAATAATATATGTATTTTTTAAAGATAAAAATAAATTTTGCATAAAATACTATGAATTATAAACGACGTGTTTATAAAATATGAACTATATATTCATAATTAATTGATAATTATAAAACAAATATTAGTAAAATCATCTTTTTATTAAATAGTAAAAGTAATCTTATTTAGAAATAGAATGAAAATAATTGTAACTTTCTTTTAATTGAATATTTTTGTAACTAAGTGAAACATAATTGTAATTTTAAATTGAATTGTATAATTTTATTTACTATTCAAATGTAGTAAAGGTTAAAAAAATATTCATTTTATTTAAATACATTATATTTTTTTTACTAATTTTTATTTAAATAATGGAATAAAATATTTATTTATAATTATTAATAATAATTGTATTAACTTAATCAGTTTACAACTTTCAACAACATACCATTGACTTCCTGAAGTCGAATTGTGGTGGTCGGGTGGTACTGTTGGTTGATCTGCACTCTGCTGGGTAGTTAATAAACCAACCTTTTTGGGAAAGCTTAAATAAACCCCCTGAGCGCTTCACAAAAATAGAAATTTATATGTTTCTCCCGTGATCAATACTAACTACTAGAGAGTGGCTAGTGGCAACTAAATACAAATCACAATCGGGTCTCATGATGAATCCAGGTTTGAAACGACGATGGTCGCTACACGACAACCCTATTTGCTACAAACTATCATGCTTTTTCCTATCGGGTATACTGAGGGTGCCTCGCTCCCTCATTGTGGGTAATGCCTTCCCTAACATAAACATTATTACACAATGAGCCAACCAAGCTAGGATATAACAATCAAAACGGTACTCTCAATCAAACATGTATACACTCACATCGCCAGTACTCACAAACCTACTATACGCCTAAATCGACACTCTTAAGAGGCAATTAAGACTAGCACAATAACATATCACATACAAACTACGGTACATCATAGAATATACATAACATGCATCATACAAGAATAAAAAGATCAAATGAAACATGAATATCCATAGACATAAAAGATAGGATGATCTAGAATCTCACAAATGTTTTACCTAGTCATGAATACAAATGAAATCCCCAAGTAATTACACTACTCCATGGACATTAAACCAAATTCAATCATTGGATTCAATGCCATAGGAATAAACTAGGAAATAATAAATGAGAATAGAAGAGTTAGTCTCTTCCTCTCTTTACCTACTCTTAGAACTAGGAAAATGAAATTACAACTTGTTCAACCCTAGTAGACTAGTGCCTCAATAGTAGGTGGAAATGGGCCTTAGAGAAGCCCAAAACAAAGGAAAACCCTAGCAGCCATGTCGGCATGGGTCATGCAATAGTACGCCGCCCGTGCCACATGCCCCGTGCAAAAGTACACGAGCCATGGACTGGAGACGGTCCCCGACCAAATTGAGAGTGCGGCCAATGCAAAAGTGTGTGGGCCACCGACTGGAGAGTACATTTGGATGTTTGAGCAGCGTGGCTCATGCAGATACACATTGGCCTCAAACTGGAGTCATCATCCTTGGCTTCTGATAGCACGGCCACGCATTTCGATGCAGTGCGTGGACTGGAGGTCTAAGTCTTGATCTTCAGGGCACACGGGTCATGCAAAAGGATACGACCCACACCAGGACTTTTTCGCACAAGCTTTTGGTTCGGTACGGTCTGTGTAAAAGCACACGGGCTGTGCTGGTCTTCACTTCTTTCCAGATTTTAACTCTTTTTCTTCGGTGCATCCCTTTTACTACCATGATTAAGCGCGTGACCTTTGATCTACTACCATCCCTGTGAATGTCCTTCAACTATCTTCTACCATTCTTGCAAATGACCTTCATTAAGATACTCTGAAGTGCTTACAAGCGATCTAAAAATAAGCCCACAAAATAGAATCTAGATGCTCGTAAGGACATAGTATCCATTAGATCTAAATAATCTACAAAACGAGGGATTTAGACAAGAAAACCAACAATGACTATCTAAACCCCCTGTAATGTAAACCCACTTGAACCTAGCAATCAACCATATAAAAGCTAATAAAAAAAGTGCTAAATGCATTAGGAAACACATGGTTCTAGTGTCTCATCAAATCTCCCATACTTTAACATGTACTTGTCCTCGAGTAAAAAAGAACAAGCAAAGATCCAAGCGAAACATAACATGCAAAGAATTCCCAAAAACATCTAACATTTCTTCCTAGACTACCCTAATCCCCCAAAGACATAAGAATCTCACAACTCTCACACCTCAAAGAAACTAAGACAATCTATCCAACCAACATACCAACTCAAAGTTCACAAAATATGAATGTGTTAAGCTAAGTTACTCTACCGAAAGAAACTACCAAAGGATAATCAAAGAGAAGCCTAGGATAATTTTTTTTCGATTTCTCTCAATTTCTCTCATTTTGCCTAGGAACTCTTTCTGGTTTTCATCCTAGCATCCCCAAAATTTTCTCTTTTCAAACTCACTTCTCACCTTTTTTCACACCATTTGGCCTCTCACTTTTGCATAGATTTTTAAACCTATCTGGGCCTTTCCCATTGTTGCCTTAGTCGCCCTTTCGTGTTTTCGACTTATCTGGGTTTTTTTTTTCATTTTTATTTTTTTTGTGTAGTACAAAATGCCCAAAGTAGGATTCATACTACAAATGAAAATAAATAAAAATAAACCAGCACAAATGAATTTTGCTAGAACTCCTAAGTGCCTAACTACTCCCTCCCCCACACTTAAACTTTGCATTATCCCTAATGCATCATACGAAGTATAAAAATCAAAAGTGGAGTAGGTAAGGGAATACTTAGGAATGAAAATTTGGTCACCCAAATTACGCTAAGTGTTATTAAGAACAACTCTTATGAATGAGTGATGTCCAAATGAAATTATCCTTTTCCTTTATAAAGCAGATGGGGAAGTTTCGATGTTTGCGCCAATAGCGTTTGGAAATGTGACCTAATTGGGCCCTACTTCAATCAAAATGTTCCCCATCAAAACGACACAAAACCAAGCGTAATCGAGTTTAACAAAAATTATCTAAAGGAAAAAATGAGATAACAAAATCTAAGAGCATTACCCATGGATGTATTTAATGTTGTCCCCATGACTTATTCACCTTAGAAGAGTTCATTCATGTATTGGATCGTCAAGGAGGAGATTCCTCCTCGGCCAATCCAAAATTTCCCCACTCAAAGTAAGGTTTTAACCTTTTCCCATTTATTAGCAACTTGGTGTCATCCTTCTCATCTTTCATTTCTATATCACCCTGAGGGTATACCTTGGTCACCACATACGGACCCATCCACCTCGATCACAATTTACCTGGAAAGAGATGAAGTCGAGATTGGTAAACAAGGACTTTTTATCTCACCACAAAGTCCTTTTTACTATCCTATTGTCATGCCACGTTTTCATCCTTTCTTTGTAATTTAATGTGGTCTCATAGGAGTTGTGCCTAAACTCTTCAAGTTCTTGTAGTTGAAACTTCCCATGTTCTCCGACTTCATTCAAGTCCATATAGGTATCTTATGGCCCAATATGACCTATGCTAGAGTTCAATCAGTAGGTGACATCTTTTACCAAACAGGATCCGGAAGGGTGACATGGCTATGGGAGTTTTGTGTGCGGTTCGTAGGCCCAAAACACATCTTCAAAATGGGAACTCCAATCCTTTTTTCGAGGATGGTCTTGATATCCAGATTGGGTATTTCCGCTTGACCATTTGTTTATGGGTGGTAAGTGATGGATATCTTATAGGTTACTTCATATCTCTTCAACAAGGATGCCATGAGTTAGTTGCAAAAATGAGTTCCTCTATCACTAATTATGGTTCAGGGGATGCCGAACCAAGAAAAATTTTTCAATTTGAGGAATTATATCATTGTTGCCAATTCATTTATACCCATTTGGACATGTAGTACACCACTACTAGAATGTAGTAGTTTCTTTTGGAATTAGGGAAAGGTCCCAAGAAATTCATTCCCCACACATCAAAAACCTCACCGACATAAAGAAAGTTTGGTGCATCTCATTTTTGAATGAGATGTTAACCATCCTTTAGCATCTATCACATGATTGGACAAAGTCTTGGGCCTGTCCCCACATGTTGGGCCAATAGAGACCACATTCCAATGCTTTTTTTAATGATTCTTTTATACCCAAAATGCCCACCACCATTAGAAGAATGGAAAAAATCTAAGGATGAATTCTACTTCATCTTCGTGAATACACCTCCTAACCTCTTTGTTGGTACAATACTTCCAAAAGTAAGAATCATCCCACACATAAGTGTTTGCCTCATTCACTAACTTATCCCTTCGTGCCTTATCATAAAAAGGAGGAAATTCGCCCGTGGCTAGGTGGTTCACTTAATTAGCATACCAAGGTTAGCTAGTTGTCACCTCGAATAACTGTTCGTCGGGAAATTATTCCAGATAGGTTTTCAGGGGGTGTCAATCTACTCAAATGGCCAGCCACCACATTCTCACTACCCTTTTTGTCTCTCACCTCAGGGTCAAACTCACTCAAAAGTTTTATCCAACTAATAATATTAGGTTTCGCTTCCTTTTTTGTCATCAAATGGTGAAGTGCCGTATAATCCATGTACACAATGACCTTGGTACCTAGAAATAGGGCCTGAATTTCTCAAGGGCAAATAATACGACTAGCAACTCTTTTCGGTTGTGGAATAATTGTGTTGCACATCATTTAGAGGTATTGAAGCATAGTATATGACATGTGGTACCTTTCCTACTCTTTGGCCTAGTACTGTACCAATAGCATAGTCACTAGCGTCACACATTATTACAAAGGGGATGGACCAATTTGGTGGTTGTATGATAGGGAAGGTCACACATTAATAATTACATAACATTTTAAAAAAATTATAAAGGAAATTATTTAAAATATTAGGTCAATTTCATGAATAAAATACTATTAAGACCTAAAAATATCCATTTTAATTATGTTAGGGTCCAAAAAAGAATTTAGCCTTCTCCTATTTATACATTTTAAAAGCAGCAATCCCTGAATGAACAATATTTTTATGGTGGACTGAAATTAGTTTCTTTTCCATTTTTCTTTCCGTTCTATTCCACTACCTCCCACATGTGCCTTCATGCATGTTATTCCTACTCTTTCTTCCTTACGCGTGTCCTTCTCTCCTTTGCTGAGTCAGCGGGTGTCCTATTTTTCTTCCTCTTCTCTCTATATAAATTATTAACGTGCATCACATTTTCAATCAAGAAAGTTTCCCACTCCAAGGTATTCATCGTTCTATCGCAGAAGAATTTTTTTTGAGAAAAGTGCATATATAACCCTACATAATTCACATAAGTACAAATATAACCCTGTGATAGTTTAAAGTGCAAATATAACCCTGGATAGTCAGTGTATGTGCAAATAGAACATTTTCTAACAGTTTGAGGATGGATTATGTTTAAAAGACAAATTTACCCCTGGCCGGTTTATATTTATAAAAACTGAAAACTGCCAATTAGGTAATGACCATATTGCCCCACCCATCTTCTTCTTCTGCAAATCGCCACCAAATCTGCAAAATTTCTTCGTCACCAAATAACACCAAATCACCACTTTGTTTCCTTCACCAAACCTGCAATTTTACTCCACCACCTGCCAAATTATGCCCCTGAATCTGCCTCTAACTGCCCCTGCAAATAACCTGACCCAACCCATAAACCTAAAGATTGATCAAGCGGTGGAGGTGGTGTTTGCAGTGGCCAGGGGTGGCGGAGCATCGATTGGTGGTAAAGAGTTGTTCGAACGGAGGCGATGGTGGGCTTGGATCAGGAAGGGGTCGGTGGCGCCAATGCTAGCTCTAGGTTAGGGCTCGACAGGGTGGAGGTGGATTAGTGTGGTGGTGGCAGAAGCTCGGGGAGAAGGCTGATGGATGGATGGCTGGTGGTGGTGAGGGGAGTCTATATAAGTGATTGGCTGAAATTCAAGAATTAGTCCTTCACGAGGCTGAAACTGGTGACATCCCTGGGAAACCTATCGGCGGTGAGCAACGAAGGGAGAGCAGGCAGCGCATTCGCAATATGGGAAGTGGAAACAAGGTTAATGCTGATTCAGAGTGTCTCGCGCACCAGGTGTTGCGAGTCCATCGATGACGACATTGCTGTCAATGTCTGCAACCTCAAATTCGATGGATTCTTCAGCTTCATTATGGACCGAGATTCAAATACTTGTTTGGTGTTGATATTCAGAGGAACTTGATATGAAGGCAGTTATGTATTTTGAGAGAGGGGGAGCTTTGAAATTGACAATGAGGGAGAAGGTTCAGAGTTAGAGAGAGAAAGCTTGTTTGTATTTCGCTGGTGGTGGTGTGGGGGCTAGGCTGACAGGAGTAGTGATAGGTGGTGGCAGGAGAAGGATGATGGGACACTGGGAGTGGTGGTGGCTTTCATTGCAAAGAGAATTTTTTTCTTTCAAACTTTTGTATTAGGCTGAAGGAGTATTTTGGTCATTTTCGGTTGGTCAATGGCTGAAAATGGCCATTTAATGTCAGAATATAGTCTTTAGGGTTATATTTTTACATGTAAAGTAGTTAGGGTTGTTTTTGCGTCAAAAATTATCTCAGAGTAATGTGTGCCCTTACTAAAGTATATATGGTTATATTTGTATACTCCCTCCATCCCAGCCTATTCTGCACAAATTTTTTTTTGGGTTGTCCCAGTCATTTCTGCACAAGTTGAAAACTTTCCCTATTTGGTAAAAACAATTTGATTTTCCAAAATAGCCCTTAATGAATTTGTCAATTTACAAACTTTTTCCATTCTTAAACACAATTATTACACTTTCCCACCTACTAACCACACCTGATTTTAATCTATTTTTCAAATTCGGATTTCAAACTACAACCACCTCATTTAAAATTTCACCAACCTTTCATTTACTCTACCACCGCCCACCCCGTCTATTTAAGCCAATTAGAAGACATTGGAAACTGTAAATTATCGTGTTCTTCAATTTTCCCTATTAAATCATTCAACTCATATGTAGTCTTTATCTTTCTCTCAATTTCTCTCCCAAGTTCCAGAAAACCCTAGATCTAGTTTCTTCCCTTCCATCTATTTTTCTATGTTCTTTGAAATTCTGCCCTTTCCACTGTGAAAATAAACCTTCCCATGGAATTCTTCCCCTCCTCCTCCAACGATTCTTTCCCCCATTGCTTAAAATGCTATGTTTTCGATACCTATAGCCCTTCTGAATTCATTCCCGAAATGGAGATGGATGATGCCACCTTTGTCCTGATGTCTGACACCACCGTGGAGGCTCCACTAGTGCCAAAGATGCATTTTTGTCATCGAGCTCCAGATCCAGCCGGTCTCAGCACCAGTGGCGGTTTGAAGAGGTGATTGTTCCCGTAAAAAATGACACTGAGTATGGCAAACATAAATATACTGCGACAGATGTCAAGTCGGCTCCGTTCGAACTTGACTCGGTGGTTGGGTGTGTCGATTCAGTGGAGAATTGTCCTGACTCGGTGGGGGGTCATCCTGACTCAGCAGCGCCTGGTGCCATTCGGTGGTTGGGTCTCAGATCTGGTCGTCGGCGAAGCTCTGCCGACCAAGCTCACCGTCTGGCGCAACCTTGGGCTTTAGTGGAGCTTCGACAATGTCTAGTTGGTCCGATGACACATGCAAAGGTCCAACGAGATTCTATATCTCTTAATCTTGTTCGGACCCTTATGTTTATGTTAGCATATTAGTGCATTTTGTCTTTCATATTATGTGCATATCTTCCATATTTTTGTGGTCTGGTGGTGCCATTTGTGTTGATAAAATGTTGTTGCCCCTGTTCTTGTTGATAAAATGTTGTTGCATTTGTGTTTGTGGCCTAGTGATGCCATCTGTGTTTATATAATGTTGAATCCCCTCTTCTTGTTGATAAAATGTTGCTGCCCTTGTATTTGTGGCACTGGTGGTTCCATTTGTGTTTATATAATGTTGCTGCCCCAGAGATTGATATGTGCCATATCTTCATCTTCCCTATTTTTGTGGCCTAGTGGTGCCATTTGTGTTGATAAAATTTTGATGCCCCTATTTTTTGTTGGTAAAATGTTGTTGCACGTGCATCTTCCCTAACTTGTTGGTGTTGGCCTTATTTACATGGCTGATTTTTATTAAAAAAAATTAAACTAAAGTTTGGTTTTCATGTATGTCATAACTTACATTCAACCGGGGTTGGGTTTGAGCATTTCGATCACACCAAAAGAAAAATGTTCAAAGGCTTACAAATTATGCCTTCATCTCAACCCCCAAAAGGAAGAGTTACATGCTTACATGATACTGATTATTAGAGCATGCAGAAGTGGCAAAATCTCCTCTGTTTCGCCTATTGTGATTAGATGATGAATATCTGCCCTTACATCTTCTTCATTTGCATAAAGCATCCTTGGCCGTGTTCCCTCTCTTATCATCCTGTCCTTGTTCATATGTGGGATCTTGTAGTTATTGATGTCTTGCACTTTGATAATCTCTTCCATGACTGCTTGATGAGTGACAAAAAAAATTAAGTGTCATTGCATCTTCCCTTTGAAAAAGCACTTTGCACAGCTTGTAACAGCTCCACCGCATTACTAGATACATCTTCATGTTGCATTGTTTGGATAGAGTTAAAAAAACCCTAAATCCAATGTATTAAGATCAGGGGAATTTGATGGCTGGCTCACTAAGTACATGTTGAAACCATCTGAGTTTGCAACTGCTTGAAATTCTGGGTCATTCCATTTGATGTGTGGCATCGCGTTGTCCTGCTGTATGCATATATTTTAGCTCATAAATGGAGGCCACTTTGCCTTAATTGCTGGTATCACTTCTTGAATAATCTTTGCCCTTATCACGTCCCTGTTAATTATTGGCACTGGGACTACCTCCACGGTCCCAGCGTGCCTGTTCTTGATGTTATTTATTGCAACCTGCTCTTGTACAAAAGGGAAAATCCCTATCTTCCTATCAAATAGTACTTGCCCATCCTCACTAAATATGGGTCTACTCACAATGCATATGAACATAAGTTTAGGAATATGTGATCTATGGTGACATGTTCTATATGGCTCTGCTTTATCAGGTGCTAGCAAATATCTGACTGTTTGTTTACTTGGATAGAACCATTTTTCATCGATATGGATTATGTTGTCCATATTATTGAATTCCAGCTCAGGAGTTAGCTTGGTCAAACAGAATACCAACCTTGAATTTTTTTCATGCACAGGTTAGGGCTGGCTTGATACTATTTGTATGCCTTTTTATGGTTTTTGCTGCTACTGCCCTTTGCACGCTGCTCTTCCCTATATGAAATCCTTTAGTTGTTGCTCTGACTGTTCTTCTTTTATTTGCATCCAGGGATTTCAAAGCCTTCATATCGATAGTTATCTTGTTGGGTGCTGGACGGTCATCCATCCTATGGCACCAGTTCAGTTATTGTTCCAATGACAGCTAGAGTCTTGCACGCACCTAGATTGTGCTCACAGTGCGTATTGAGCCATTGAAAAGAAATGATGCTTCTTCCCTCCTCGTATGCTTACTCTTACAATTTACATGATGCGCCAAAAGATATTCCCCCAGCTGTAGCCTTTGCTTGTTCGTCAAGTTGTTGCCCCGCATGTTGCCTTAGAAAAAAACCGGTGATGAAAGGGAAGATGCAAACAATCAGAGGAGCCACCAGCTTCTTCGGGATGCTTTGGAGGGCTCCATGATGTGCACTACCTAAATCTGAGGTTTCCCCCCTAATAATTCATATCTTTTTTGTGATACTAGGGGGTTTTTTGGAGAGGGGGGAGAGATTGATTAGCTGCTGAAAAATCTTCTTCTTGTAAAGTAGGGTTTATAGTGGAGTAGTGATTCGAAACCTTAGTTTTTTTTCTTTGTATATATAGGTGGTGGCTTCAGATTTTTTTTGTTGTAATTTTATTAATTTTTCAACATTTTACTGTTCATTTTTTTGGATGAATAGTAGTAACTTTAGGAGTTTGGCACATTTTTTATGCTGAAAACTCACCCACTGTGTAAAAAATGAAGGGAAAGGTTAATATAATTCATCAGTTTTTTCTCTTAATTTTTTGACAAACTGGGCCCGAATCTAACGTGTACTGACAAGTGGGGCCCACTTAAAAAAATTTCCAAGCCTATTCTCTTTTGGTAGAAAAGGCTGGGACGGAGGGAGTATAATTTTTCCCTTTCTTTTCAGCGTCGATTCATTTGTTTCGCGCAATTTTAGTTTGTCTGAGTATATTGTACTTAATGTCATTGATCTCCTGGGTTGAATTGCTTTTTATGTAGATAATGTGTTGCATTGACGTATGTAAGATGTTTTTTTTCCCGAATGACTAATTTTAGTGTTATGTGTTTTCTCTAATTTAGGTTCATTATGGACATGCATGTTGACGAATATAGTCAGTTCTCTTTTACATGATTAATTTGATGTTGTTGTTACTGGATGCTCAATTAATCATTGGTTAGGGTAACAATTTCTTTGCATGAATAGATAGAGGTGTGGTTTTATTTTATTTTATTAATCATAAAAACCTTAGATTCAAAGATGCTGCTTCATTGCAGTTGAAATTTACTTTTTGACTAGTTAATTTTATACTTATGCTGGTTCTTTTTCAACTGCAAAGGTAGCACACGAGGTGTTTGATGTTTACCCTAATAATCATAGGATTGATGATATTGGTTGATAGTGTCATTGGATTACTAAATTTCTTTTTGTTCATCTTTTTCAGGTTCAGAATGGAGCCATCCATTAAGAGAATGAGTGAGCTTGTTCTAGATTAATGTTTTTGGTTGTTATTTATTGCATGTAAAGTTAAAGGTTGTTAGATTTCCATACCCAGTATTCACTTGCATGTTAGGGAAGCTGGTGGTGCTTCATCGGTGGCGGTTGATGAAGTTGCGGTGTTTGAAGCCCAGTAAACAGACCATCTCTTTATTTATGCTATTGAATATAACCCTTCCAGGTTAATGTTTTTGATTTTTTTCTTCCGCAACTTCTTTTGTATCCAAACCCATCTAATTTTTTGAATTAAGAGGCAGCTGCTCTGAGGATTCGTGATCGAACTTCTTATAAATTGAGAGTTAAAGGTAATTTCTTTTAAGTTGAGAAGGATAATACATCCATGGAGTCATTACTTACTAGGGAAATAATAGTGCCTCACATTTACTTGTGTTTGTGTTCATATGTATGCATGTCGATGGAAGTTGACATTGTAGAAATCTGCTCACAGGGAATGGATATGGAAAGTTTAGTAGAAGTCTAGCTTTTCAATTTCTATGCTCAATTTTGATGGAAGTTGCCATTGTAGTTTCTTCCAAAGTGCAAATTAGGTTGCCTTGTGATCAGATTTTTTTTCTTTTGCATTCCCTTCGTCTGAGAAATTTTTGTCTATTTTTTGTTTATTTATTGTGAAATATCAAGTGAGTTTGAAAGATGAGACAAGGAATTACGGGGCTTTTTTTGAATAACTTCAAGGTCCTTAAATCTAATTTGTTGTTTTCCAAATTGATGTTGATGAAACAAAGTGAAGATGAAGATATAGGTATGGACATTCTTTTGATTGCCCCTAAGAATGACCTCCTATATCTTCCTCTAGCAACATTATTGTACTCATAAAAGTTATTTGTTTTGTTGACAGATGAATAAGAAAAAGAAATTTATTGTTGTTTAGAATATTTCATAATTTGGCCAAATGGGATTTTTTTGGATACCTTTACATTATTTTCTTCACATTAATCAGCAAAAAGTGACTCATTTTCATAAGTTGTTTCGTTGAAAAGGGATTTAAGGTAAATCTTAGGAGCCTTGAGCTTTGAACCAAGAGAGTGTTTCCAGAATCGTGGAAGGTTTTTCATTAAAATTATAAGAAGAATGGTTCATATATAAATCATTTACAACGGTATATCGTACTCTCTTGACTAGGTCATCATAAGAAAATACTACTAAATCTTTCAGTCTAAAATAATGAGAGCTTATACAAGCATAAGTCTGATTGCATTTCAAGGAGCTAATAAGTTAATTTTTCAAGATTTTCTTGGATACCTTTACATACTTTTCTCCACATTAATCAGCAAAAAGAGACTCATTTGTGCAAGTGACCTTGCTGAAGAGGGATTTAGGGTAAGTCTTATAAGCCTTGATATTTGAACTAAGGGAGTGTTTTCATAATCGTAGAAGGCTTTTCATTAACATTATAAAAATAATGGTTCATAGGTAAATCATTTACATGGTTCATACTCTCTTAACTAGGTCATCATAAGAAAATACTGCTAAATCTTTCAGTCTAAAATTACGGGAGCTTATGCAAGCATAACTCTATGCTATATTTGAAGCAAATATTAAGTTAAGTATATGTAACTTCATTTAACCTCAATATATTTTGTTAAGAATCCAATGTAAGGTGGTTGTTAAGTTAGTAAGTGGATAATTACGGAAACAGTTGGCAAGGACATTGTATCTGTATTAGGCCGGATACTGTGTCAACTGAAGAAGTTTCTAGAATTGATATCTGTAGTCATTATAACTTTTGAAGAAAGTTGGGTGTTAGTTGGGAAATGTGGTTTTTTTTTTTGTATTTTGATAGAGTCTTGCATGGAAAACCAACATGTGCATCATTGAACAAGACTGTTTTATGTGCTTTTGTGAAACAACTAAATTAAAGGAGAAGCTAATGGATGTCACGCAGGAGGAACTTTTCAATATTATGGCTGTTGTTCATTTACCTGGGACAGAGTTAACTGACTTAACATCAGAGCTGAGCGAGCTCGGTCAAGGATACAATGTCAAACACTGAGTTTGTTTTATTTATGGTGATCAATTTCTGTTACTTGTGATAAGTATGTATCTTTCTTATTTTAGTTAGGAACTTGCAAAGGGTGTCAAAAGTTCAACTCAAACTAATTGCAAGGCAAAGGAAAATATGAGACAGTTTACTAACATCACTTCATCGGTTTAAATATTTTCAAATTACATTTTTTCCAACTTTGGCAAACATGGCGCTCATGTTCATTGGTTTAGTGCTTATGCAACACAAAGATTCGTTAGCCTTTTATATATATATATATATATATATATATATATATATATATATATATATATATATATATATATATATTTTTTAAGGTTAAACCATCCTAGATGGGGGAATTTCAATTGGCGTTCCCTGGCCAGAAAAAGAGAGAAAATGTACATGAAATGAAAAAGATGAAATGCGACTAAGTAGTACTATACAACGGGCAATCTGCTCCTAAGGCAACACTTGTTACCTTCAAACAATCTGCTCCTAAGGCAACACTTGTTACCTTCAAAACCTATCTAGAGTTTAGGATGTAGAAAGAGGATTACAAGCTAAAAACTATAGACTAAGTAATCAAACTTGTTAGTGAATCTAATTAAAGAGACACAAGGCAGTTCAAAAACTTCCCATAGTTTAGAAGCATATCATTTCCTAACTTCATAGCATCAGATGCGGCAGCTAGGGATGTCCCAAGAATCAGCATTGATGATCAAAATCGTCAGTACTGCCGTGAGAGTAGTGAATCCGAGTTTGTACATAGTCATCCACAGATTTCCATTTGCTTTTTCCATTTTATCTCACCAAGATGAGGATCAGTTTAAGCCTTCAATGGTGCAAGCTGAACAGTAGTGTTCCACAGTCAATTAAATGTACCTGTACAGAAAGAAAAGAGATTAGTAGCATCCGAGCTAAATAATTTGTAAGGACGGAGTACCCATCTGATCAAGTCTGATTAGCCCTTGGATCGTGTTCGAGAGTTCTGGGAAGCCCTGTAAAACAGAATTAGATCTATGCAGCAGACATTCTTTTGCAAGTGAGTGTGCCACAAGATTTGCCTCTCTATAAGTGTGAACTAGCTGTATAGCACCCAAAGATTGATGAGTCTCATCAGATAGAGAGAACACTTTCCAATGTGCCCTACAAGGATTTTTTTACAAAATTAACAGCATTCAGACAATCAGATTCTATCAACACAGGTGAGGAGCAAAGATTAGCTTTCTGAATAGCAAACTTGATTGCCTTTATTTCTGCCTCTAGAGGGGATGTAGCATTATCATATTCTGTGAAAGCCCTATTGAAACCACCCCTACAATCTCTAGTTATCATACCAATCCCACACATGTTAGTATTGCAGCACCAAGAAGCATCAACATTAATTTTAAACCCATAGGAAGGCCTCTGCCATGAAATTTTCAAAATTTTTGGCTTTGGAGGCCTTTGGATCAGTGGCAGGAAAGAGTGTTGAGCAATACTGGAGTCAAATTCAGATGTAATGAAGACCGGACTGCAACAGAAAGAGTAAAAAATCTGATCCCTAATCTGCGCAAGAACCAGAGCCAGAGAAGGTCTTATAGACTTGAAAATGAATTTATTTCTTATCTTCCACAAGTTCCAACAAGTGATTACAGTTGCCGTTTTGATCATTGTGGATTGAAGAGAGCTTAGAGCAGGGATAGTAATATAGTAAGACAGTCTCTCCCATACGGATGTAAAATTTCTATCACTAATTCCCATAAACTGGTGAACAATTGTCCAAACATTCACAGCAAAGTCACAATGATTAAAGAAGTGATCTAAAGAGTCTTCCTGAACATTGCACATACAGCATTTAGAAGATAGAGAGAATCTCAATTTTCTAAGGATATTGTCAAAAGGTAAAAAGGAATTTGTCATCTTCCACATGAAAACTGAGACCTTCTTTTCAATTCTATGGTTCCAAAAATGTTTGACAGATACATATGAACCTGGATTGTTACTAAGCATGGAATATGTCGATTTGAAGGAGAAATCACCATTAATGCCCGGTTTCCATATCAGTCTATCTTCCCTATGTGGAAATAGCTTAGCTTCCTGCATAAGAGAAATAATATCAGGACTGAGGAGAGGACTCATTTTGATGATATAGTTAGATTTGTTAGAGATGAATGAAGAGACTGTACAGTCTAGGTCAATATCAACCAGGTTGTGATCACAATGATCCACTAGGGGACCTTTATCTAACCAATTGGAGGTCCAGAAGTTACAATCTCCCTTTCCTATAATGACTCTTGAATTTGCCTTTGCCCAAGAATTAACATAACATATTCTTTTCCAATTAGGAGAGGACCTGTATGAGTGTGGAATTGCAGCAACTAGATGAGTCCACAATGCCTCTGCTTTTTGGTATTTCCACCATAGTTTAACTGAACAGGTTTTAACTATTGTGGATATTGATCTGAATCCCAATCCATTCTGTTCAGTTGGTAAGCAGAGGTCAGTCCATTTCCTCCAAGATCTTTTCA
Organism: Rubia yunnanensis; assembly: GCA_037428765.1. Lineage (NCBI taxonomy): Eukaryota > Viridiplantae > Streptophyta > Magnoliopsida > Gentianales > Rubiaceae > Rubia > Rubia yunnanensis. The sequence goes on from CM075067.1 coordinate 57,162,920, forward strand.
GGTTCATTTCATTTTCCCCCCAGAAGAATTTACTCAGTTTTTTCTCTATGTGTTTAATGATCAATTTGCTAGGCTTTATGACTGACCATATGTGTTGTGGTAGGGAGTAGATGCAGGATTTGATCAGGATAATCTTACCCCCCATGGAAATCCATTTATTTTTCCAATTACCAAGCTTACTGTCAATTTGCTCAAAAAGATTTTGGAAATAGATCTTCTTTGCTCTCCCAGTAAAAATAGGGATCCCCAAATATGAGAATGGGAGAGCACCAATTTTCATTTTCAAGGTCTTTTTAATGTGATTAACCTTTTGAATTGAAGCATGCTTACCAATAAAAATGTCACTTTTATTATAGTTGATTTTTTGGCCAGTGACATCTTCAAAGGTAGATAGGAATTCTTTTAATCTAATCAAAGTAAGGTTATTAGCTTTGAGGAAAATAACAGTGTCATCAGCATATGAAAGGTGAGAGATTCTGGGAGGATTACCTGGGAGATCAACATATGATAACTTACCATTATTGAAAATAAAAGCCAAGCTCCTAGAAAAAGCCTCAGAGAAAATGTTAAACAAAAAAGGAGATAAGGGATCACCCTGTTTAATTCCTCTAGTGGCTTGGAAAAATCCAACTGGTTTGCCATTAATGAGAATAGAAAACCAGGCTTGTGACAAGTTTTTCATAATGGGGAAAATAAACCTAGCATGAAAACCAAACTTAGCCAGGATCTTATATAAAAAAGACCATCTAACTCTATCAAAAGCTTTTTTGAGATCTAATTTTACAATACAGTTTGGATCTCTTCTTTTTCGGTTTAGAAACCTGAAAACTTCCTGTAAATAGATTACATTATCAGATAAATCCCTACCCTTTAGAAAAGCTGTTTGATTAGGGGAAATAATCCTAGGCATAATAGGCTTCAGTCTTTCCATTATCAATTTAGAACATATCTTATTAATCACATTAGAAAGGCTTATTGGTCTGTAATCGTCAAAGGAGGCCGGGGTCCTTTTTTTGGGAATTATTGTAATCCATGTACTGCTAATACCCCTCGGCATATTATTAACAGAGAGAAAATCCTGGACTGCAAGCAATAGATCATCTGCAATAATATTCCATGATTTAATGTAGAAAGTAGCTGTAAAACCATCTGGACCCGGGCTACTCAGTTTATTAAGACTAAAAACAATCATTTTCAGTTCATCTAATGAGACTGGTTTCATTAATTCCTCATTCTCCTCCTGAGTAACAAGATTAGGGATGTGGTTCAGAAAGTGGGAGAGGAAAGGAGAGCTTTCAAGGGGTGCATCTTCACTCAGAAGTTCCTGGTAGAAATTGATAGCTTCCTCCTCTATTTCCTGTGTACTGTCTAGCCATTGCCCATTTACACTCTTGATTTTATTAATCCTCAATCTATTGTTCCTATCCATCACTGATTTATGAAAGAAACTGGTATTATTGTCCCCTTCCTTTAACCACTTAATCTTTGTCTTGTGCTTCCAGTAATTTTTTTGTTCAACCAGTGCCTTAATCGCCCTAGCTCTAGCCTCCCTAAGTTTAACCATTTCAGTCTCAGAATCAGACTGATCAGTGATCAGCTCCTGGGCTTGCAAAGCCATTTCAGCTTGGAGAACATTATTTTGTATGTTACCAAATTTTTCTTTATTCCAAATTTTTAGTTCCTTCTTCAGTCTAACAAGCTTAAGGTAAAATGAGAGCATTCCAGATTTATGTGTGGGTATTACCCAACTTTGTTTGATGACCTCCATAAAATCAGTTCTTTTATACCATGTATTTAAGAATCTAAAAGGCCTGGGATTAGATGGAATGTCAGTACCAATAGTTAATAGCATGGGATTATGATCCGATGTCAATCTATTTAAAATCTGAACTGATGAATCAGGAAAAGCTAGGGACCAAGAGGAAGTGCATAAACCTCTATCTAATCTTTTAACTGTGGGAGTCCTAAGTCTATTATTGGTCCAAGTAAACAAATTTCCAACAGTATTAATTTCCTCTAATGCAGTTGCATTTATAAAATCGTTGAAATCCCTCATGCTTCCCACTTTGGGAGTAGAAGGACCCTTATACTCATTTATAGATGTAATTGCATTAAAGTCACCTATGAAAAGGGATTCAGTGTGAATGTGTGATTTAAGATCAGTCCAAAGAGATTTCCTTCCAGTTCTCATTCTGAGTCCATATATAAAATATACATCCATAGACTTTTAAAGATTAATGCAATTCATATTGACTGTAAGGAACTGTAAATTATCCACTTTCACTGAAATGCTTAAACTAGAGTTCCAAAAAATCCAAATCTGACCATTATTAGCAGGGATGCAGTTATCATATTTCAGCAATTTTCTATATGAATCACATTGCAAATTATCATGCTTAGGCTCAATCAAACAGATAAGGTCAAAGTTATGCCTTTTGATCAAATTATGAAGTCTTGTCATTGATGTGTCCATTCCTCTAATGTTCCATACCAGTAATTTTATCTTAAGAGTTGTACTATTCATAGGGAAACATTACTAGAGCTTTTTGATCTAGTCATGATGGTGTTTTTCTGTGAGAAGAATGAATCATTTTTCATTTTGTCAGATTTTCTTATTGATTTATCCTCATTAAGCGTATCAGGATTGGAGTTTATAGAGCACAAACCACTTACCTGGTCAGCAGCTTCCCCATGATCAGAAAATGAGTTTGATAAAGTCTTGGGAGAAGCATGAGATTCTAAAATAATTGCATTATCTACATTGTTTGCCTCCTCATTTGATATTTCTTCATCTGCAAGGATAAGGAATCTGTTCTCCTTGTGTTTCTGCTGAGAGAAGATGAAATTTTTTGCAGCAATGATCGAATTGAAAGGTGAGAATGACCTGCCTCGTTTGTTAGGTAAATTATCTTTGGCAAACTTAATCCTAGTGTTAGGAGGGGCAGATAGAGAAAGGTTAGTTAATTGTCTTAAATCCTTAGGCTCAGAAGATATCTCTTGGGGTGTAGCAGAACTAGTCAGAACTTTCTCAGAGTCAGGTGATTGTGAGAGATGGGGGGCTGTATCTTCAATTTGATTAGCAAAAGTATTGAGTGCAGGGTCTGTTACTGTAACTTGTTCCTGAATAACATTGGTAGTAGGAGCCTCGGCTTCAGTTCCTACTTCCTGGGGATCTTCACAGGGAACTATAGGAGTAAGTAAATCGGTCTCAAGAGGGACCTTCTTAAGTGAACTAAATTTATTAGTTCCATGTTCAGTAGCTGAGATAGGCACCACTTTAGTTCCTTGTTGCTTAGGGACATATTTAAATTTTTGAGCCTGAAAGCTTTTTTGTTTTTCCAGCACTGATATACCAGAATTGCTAGCTCTTATAACACCTTGTTGATGCATATCTTTTATGATGAGTCTCATGGTGAATGTGTTGGAGTTCATCTTGAACTACTTGGTTTATACCGTTTTTGGACCACTTTTCAATCCACTGGGACTTAGATCTCCTAAGTTCTGGATGCAAATAGATACAAGCTATGTCATCATGCCCTATAGTTTTACAGTGATTGCAATAAGGAGGAATGTCCTCAAATTCTAACGGGAGTTTGACAACATTGTATTCATTTCCATCTTCCTCTATTCCAACTCTGATGAATAAAGGCAGTTTTTTCTTAAGGTCTATTTCCACACACATTTTGACACATGATAGCCTTGACAGAGCCGCAGTTGCAGCGTCAACTTTTATGAAATTCCCAATTTGGTTTCCTATGATTGTCAGCATAGCTGTGTTGTAAAAATAGACAGGAACATGAGGGATAGATACCCATACCGGAACAATAGATGATTCCGCTTCAGGGGAGAAATCTGGCGTCCATTTGAACACCTTCATCTGAGCACGATTAAAACTCCACTGCCCCTTCAGCTAGAACCTCTGGTAATCCTCCTTCTCTTGGAAACGGATGAGCACATATCGGAAGTCAATTGAGCCAATTTGGAATTTGCCCTTGAAACCAACCGAACCGAAAGAGTCGTTGAGCTGCGCCATGGAAGGTTTGCCTCAGGAAAATTTACCCACGAGAGTATTTTGGTAGTGTGAGGTGAGTATGTTAGCATCTCTTCGGTTTACCAAACAGGCTATCTCCCCTTTGTATTGTGTCTTGGGGACGATCTCTGGGTTCGAAGGAAGGGAGTCACGAAGTGGTGGAGGCCGATTTGCGAGAGCCTGGAGGAAGGATATTCCCCCTCCACGTTCAGGCATTGGAGCCGCCATAGCGGCGGTGGTGAATCAGTCAGTGACCGTTATCGGTGAAATGAGAAGGGAAACAGAAAGAAGAGTAAAACGACAGGAAAACTCGGTGTTTTGGCTATTTCGCACCGTTTATCGCACAGAGCAACAGTTGAGTCGAACAATGAAACCATATAGCCTTTTTTATATCCACTCTTTGATAATGCTTCTACTTTTTGAATTGGATGAAATTACACATGGACTTTTCTAATCTTTTGTTGGTAAATGGATTATTAAGTTATAAAATTGAGAAAGTTTGTGAATTTATTGCCCGTTGATGTCAATCTGGATAACTTTAGTTTAGGCATTGGCATTTAGAAGTTTAGGAGCGGTAATTTTTTTCTTTGATGATTTTGTTTTTGTTTGCCTTCTCCCATAATCGATAATATGTATTGTTTAGAAGGTATACTTTGTGAAATGACCCCTTTTTGGGGGATCAATTACCCTAATCCATCTTCTTCTTTGGAGGGTTTATGCGTTTGTTACTGGGTAGAAAACTACGTGTATGCTTAATTAGATGAGACTTCTGGGCAAGGAACTTGCCAAAGAATTAGGGGAAAACACTTCTCACTGCCTCTCGATACGGTTGCGTTTGACTTCCCGATGGTAATTTTGTGTTAAATTTCTTGTAAATGTGAATAGTGTAAATTTTGTTGTTTCTCATTGATTGTTCTTGTTGACTACTCAAATGATTGCTTATGTGTGGATTACATGTCGATGAGGCCTTTTATAGGGAAAATTATTTTTCGACCCCCATGGTCAGCAACCCCTCCATGTGGCGGCACGTAGTTGGCTTATCGCACGCTTGATTGTCTGTGAGTATCTTTGTTTTCCAGAATGAAACGATTGAATTTTGTGTTCTTGGAACCCGTAGCTTGCTGTCGAAGCTCGTGTCTTGAAAAAACACTTTTCCCTCTATGACATAACCATCCCATATGATGTCTTCGAAACCCTACTCAATTATTTCCAATCACCAATATTCTCAGCTGTGTTCCATTCCAGAATCCTCACCGGAGAAGAACCTCTTGTTGTCACAGTGGTCTGGGGATAACAATCTTTTAAGCAATAGTGGGTCTTTGTTTAACTGTCGGAATATGTGGGGGCTTAGCGACAGGGTCTCCCTGAATTTGCTATTATTAGCCAAAATCTGCTCCACTGCTCTTCAGACTATGTACCATTTATTTACAAACCTAATTAGCTTGTCCAACCTCGGATTTGTTGAAGGAAATTTTTGTGGTGTAGCTTGTTCGTACAATTGTGCTTATTTAATTAGTGAAATTTGTATTCCATGTTTCCCACTGCTTGAGACAAGTTTTTGGATTTTGTTTTTAGATGTCTTCCGTTGTACCCTTGGACTTAAATGTAGCTTTAGACTATGATGAAGTGTCAAATGATTCTGTGATCCAATCTGAATTTGGTGGCGATCGACAGTCTGGAATAAATGATGTTATTATTGGGGGGTTTGATTTAAATGACGGGTTCAACGATGAATATGAGCCTGAAGTTGTTGGTGGTTCTCAGTTTGGGGTTGTTAGTGGCGAACCTGGTGATTATGGGCTAGACAATGTATTGTTCCCAAAAGATAATGCAATGTTCGCAGAGGATGATGAGAATGTAGTTTTTTAAAGAGGAAGGTGTAGAGGGAGATCTAGTGTTTCTCTTTACCGGTCATTGGAATGTAGGGACGGGTTCTTCCAACAGAGATAGTGTAGTTGCTAAACCCACGGAGGGGGATGGTTTTTAGTACTAGAGAGGATTTTGTTGTGTACATTCACCGGTACGCGCATTCGATGGGTTTCTAAGCTCGTATTAGAAGCTTTGTTCGATCTGATGACTTCAAGAATGTTGTCATCCCTTGTAGGGCTTCAAGAGGGAGGATCATGGATTGTGCATATGTGAACCACTTTCGTATACGTATGGCTTGTATGAAATTTGGGATCTTCCAATCTAGATAAAAAAAGTCAGCACCGGTCAACCCAGTCATGCAAGACAGGATGTAAGTTTTCGGTAAATGCAAGGTGTCATAGCTGGAATGATGGTACTTTGACAATTTCATTAGTTAAATATCTGCACAATTATGTTTGCGACCCTACTGATTCCCACAATTTTCCTAGGTATCTTGTTATAAGTATGTCCAATCAGAGGATGATTTTGGAGCTCAACAGCTCTGGCATCTCTGTCCCCATACATTTTCAACATATTTGTTAACATATACAACGGGGATAGATAGGTTCCATTCACTGAGGTAGACATGCGTAACTTTATATATTTTCAGTCGAGGGAGCTTATGAGGCATAGTGATTTTGCTGCCATGGAGATGCATTTCATGAAAATGAGGGGTGCCAAGGTTTTGTTTATGAGTACGAGATTGATGGAGATCGGAAGCTGAAGAAAGTTTTTTGGGCAGATTTAAGGTGCAGAGAGGCATATAAAGAGTTTGGCGATGTAGTGTCTTTTGACACCACGTTTGTTTCCAATCGATATAGGATGCCGTTTGCTCCATTCATTGGTGTTAATCACCATGGGCAATCAGTGTTGTTTGGTTGTGCCCTACTAGGAAAGGGGGATACCGATGTTTTCTTGTGGCTATTCAACACTTGGAAAAAGTGTATGGGCAAGGATCCATTGTGTATTCTCACCGACCCGGACAAAGCCATGGGTATTATTTTTATGTTTGTTATAAATATACATACTTGTTGGTGTTCAGTCTTAGTAATTGTTATAGATGTGATCATGCTGTTTGAAAACATTCTTATTGTATATGATGGGTTTGTTGTTTGTGTTATTAGGAAAGGCTACTGGACACATTACGGAGGGAATGGTTGAGTACAATGTTCTAGTGAAGCATTTTCGTGATGGATGGACGAAGAAGTGTAATTTCATTATCACCCTCAACAGGAACTCGATGGACATACAGTGTGTTTGCCAGAATTTTGAGTTTCATGGTATACTATGTTCTCATGCACTTCGTGTGTTTTGGGAGGAGGAAGTGAGTGATGTGCCCGAGAATTATATATTTAAAAGGTGGCGTAAAGATATACCTCGGAAGTACTTGAAGGAGAAATACCCCTTGTCAACCTTGTTTGTTAAAACTCCAGTTGGATTCGATAGATATCAGGCTATGCAAAGTGTGTGTGATGACATTTGTGTAATGTTGATGAATGACGAAGTATTGTATAAGGAAGGAATGGTCCTTTTGCAGAAATTGAAGTCAGAACTGGCGGCAAAGGTAGAGACTGTTAATGGGTTGAGTAGGGATTTTGTTTCAAGGATCGGGCGAGTCTATAACACACAAAAAAGGGTGTCGTTCAAGATAACCAAGAAACTGTGAGGGGGATCTGGGATGGGCTTGATCCGGAATTGGTGAATGATCCAATAAATGGAGGGGCTACGGTCGGGGGCAATTGAAAAGGAAGTTATCCATTCATGATCGTCTTTTCGGAGGTTGTCGTGGAAGTGGTCGGAGAGATAGGTGCGCAGGAAGGTTTAGCTACGATTCATGTCCTGTTACAAGTTATGCAGCACTGTTGGTATGTTTTTTTCACTATCAATACGTATATTCAAGTTCTTAACCTGTACGAACCTTTTGTATGTTGCTCGTCTTAAAAAAAGTTGATCTTACCTTAATTTGTAGGTTTTTTTGGTGAATGGGAGCCTTTGTTCGGAGTAGTCGGCAGAATGGTGAGTATGTAGCCGGGGTGCATTCGAATCAAGGAAACATTTTTCTTTTCGGCTATCTACAAATGCAGTAGTTGGTTGAAATTGATGTACCAGTGTTATCCGTGATAAATATTGTTCTAATCTTAGCTGATTGTAGTGGAACTCGATAGTTGGGCCGGTTTAATTGCGTGTTGTCAGGTTTCGATTTAATTCCCCAGCACTGACCAAAGAATCCTTCAGTTTTGGAAGGCAAAAGACGAGAAAGAATGGAGGCTACAGTTTGTTTACAACAATCAATTTCCCAGCCATTGCCCAGCTTCTTCACCAGGTACCTTTTCTTTTCTTCTTCCCTCCTATTTGTATTCTTTGTGCCTCTTCCAACAGAATGGAGAACTGCTCCAACTGATTCTTCTTCCCCTTTCTGTTAATTGTCTATTGAAATCTTCTTGCCGTTAATTTGTTGAGCTGTGTTGTTGCTTCCGTTGTGCTGCCTTGAGTATATGAAATTCCTAATTAGCCCATAGCTTCATGACATTCCCTCCATGTTCAGAGAAAACTTGTCCTCAAGTGTGAAAATTAGGAAATTGCTGGGTGATAAACGAGACATCCTCCCATGATGCTTCCTCTAAAGGAAGATCTTTCCATGCTATAAGCCATTGAACCACAGAAACACCATTGCGTAAAATGAAGCGTCGCTGGATAATTCTGTCTGGTTGTAGTACTGGGACATTACTGATTTCCATGTCTGGTACATCAGTCCTTGATTGAGGAATGGGTATGATGTGTTTCTTTAAGAGTGACACATGAAAAATGGGATGGATTCGGCTCTGTGCTGGTAGCTCCAGTTTATAAGCTACTTCTCCAACCCTTTTAATGATCAGAAAAGGGTCAAAATACTTAGGCGCGAGTTTCATATCCTGGCGTTGACTCAAGGATTGTTGTCTGTATTTTTGCAGCTTCAAATATACCAAATCTCCTACCTCAAAAACCCGTTCTGTTCTCTTTATAACTGCAAATTGTTTCATATGCTCTTGTGCCCCTTTCAGATGTTTGTGCAGAAACTGATTTACAGTATCCCTCTGTTGCAGCATATCATGTGTAGCTGGTAATACTGTGTCATTTAAAATTCCGAGGGGTAGAGTGATTGGTTTAACACCATATAATGCCTCGTGAGGGCTCATCTTAATACTAGAATGGTACGTAGTGTTATACCACCACTCTGCCGAACCCAGCCAATCCTTCCGTGAGTTCGGTTTATCTCCACAAAAACACCTTAAGTAGTTCTCCAAAACTTGATTAACTCGCTCAGTTTGTCCATCCATTTGAGGGTGATATGCAGAGATAAATTGTAATTGAACTTTAAGCATGGCCATAAGCTCTCTCCAAAAATTACTAGTAAAAACCTTATCTCTGTCTGAAGTAATTGTGTCTGGAATGCCGTGTAACTTGCACACTTCATTGAAGTAAATCCTTGCTACTTCAGCTGCAGTAAAAGGATGTTTCAAGCTCACAAAATGAGCATATTTTGTAAGTCTGAATACGACCACTAGTACTGTGTCATATCCTTCAGATATTGGAAGTTTTTCCACAAAATCCATTGCTACTTGGCGCCAAGCTTGAGAGGGAGGGAATAGGTAATGGCTGCAATAAACCTGGGCTTGAACAATTTTCATTTTTATTCCTTTGACATACTGAGCAAGACCTTACAAATGTCATGATAGTCGCTGTTTGTCCCGAATGGCCTCCTATCGGGGAAGCATGCATTGATGTTAATATTTCCTGCCTTATACCACCAGCCGATCCCACCACAATTTTGTTTTGTTTTCTTAAAATCCCTTGATCATAAGAATAAGTGTGGTCTTCCTTGGTTTTTAAAACCACTTATGTAATCAGTTCCTGAGCCCAAAAGTCTCCCACATAACTTTCTTCATTCTGTTTTACCCACAAAGGCAAGATGGAAGATAAAATAGCTCTAATACTGACTTTGAATGGTGGCTGATTCCGAGATGTATTAGTTGTAATCTCCTCCAATGATTTCCTGCTTTGCTTTGGCGTTAGTACCTCCTCCTTTTGCATGTTTGTTACCCCCTTGTGATTATCCAAGGAATTCCCTCTGTGGTAATGCCTGCATATCTCTTCATCCTCTGAATCCCACATAATAACAGTATTATCTTCTTCAGAATTGTCACCATATTGATCTGATTGTCTCTGCTTCAGAATATTGCCACTGAGTAACTCCAAAGGAGTGAGTTCCCTATACTTCTTGTCTTCCTGAATTTCTAACTACGAATTTTCCTCTGTTGTCACTCCATGAAGATTCTCTTGCTGTTCCACCTCTGTTGCTTTATTTTTGTGAGAAAATTCTTGCTGCTCACCCTCTCTTAACCTGTGTACTATCTGTCCTTCCTCCCTTGGTTTTCTGGACAGAGAATCCGCTGCTCGATTACATAAACCTGGCTTGTATTGGATTTCAAAATCAAGCCCTAGCAGCTTTGTTATCCACTTATGTTGCAATGCATTTGTTAACTTTTGCTCAATTAAATACTTCAAACTCTGGTGGTCTGTCCAAATAATGAAGTGATTACCTACGAGGTAATGTTTCCATTTATCGACGGCCATCACTAGTGCTAGCAGTTCTTTTTCGTAAGTTCAGAGTCCTTTGTTTCTTAGACAGAATGCTTTGCTCAGGTATGCAATAGGTCGTTGGTCCTGCATTAGTACAACTCCCATTCCGTTCTCCGAGGCATTTGTTTCTATAACGAAATCTTTATCAAATTCAGGCATCTTTAACACTGGTGCAGTGGTCATTATTTGTTTCAACTTTTGAAACGCATCAGTAGCAGCGTCATCCCACAGAAATGAGTTTTTTTTAACAACTGATGCAGTGGTTTACAGATTACTCCGTACCCTGCTATAAACCTCCGATAGTACCCCGTGAGGCCTAAAAGTCCTCTTAATTCTTTGACTGTTGTTGGACGAGGCCACTGTAAAACACAGTTTATCTTTTGTGAGTCCATCTCCACACCTTCGCCAGAGATTACGTGCCCCAAATATTCCACTTTAGGACTGGAGAACACACACTTGGATATTTTTGCAAACAAATTATGCTTTCTGAGTAAGGTCAGAACCATTTCTAAATGAGTGATGTGATCCTTCAAGTTTCAAGTATAAACCAAAATGTCGTCGAAGAACACCAAAACATACTTTCTTAAAATTTCAGAAAATATTTGATTCATAAGAGCCTGGAAAGTTGCAGGGGCGTTGGTTAATCCAAACGGCATTACAATAAACTCGAAATAACTACTATGAGTTTGGAATGTTGTCTTATGAACATCCTCTTTTCTGACTCTTATTTGGTGATAACCAGATCTCAAATCTAGTTTAGAGAAATAACAGGAACCATGTAATTCATCTAAAAGTTCATCGATCACATGAATGGGAAATCTATCTTTTACAGTTGCCTCATTAAGCTTCCTATAATTGATACAGAGTCTCCAACTTGAATCTTTCTTTTCCACCAAGATCACCGAAGAAGAGTATGGACTTGTGCTCTGCTGGATGACTTTGTTTTCTAACATTTCAGCCACTTGTCTTTCTATTTCTGCCTTGTGAGCATGAGGGTATCGGTATGGTTTGACTTTGATAGGCTGTGTATCTGTTTTCAAGATAATTTGGTGATCAATCTCTCTTTTCGGAGGTAATTGCTTAGGAATAGAAAATACATCACTAAATTGAAGAAGAACCTGTTTGATTTGATCAGGTATCATCAAGGTGGTTATCTCTTTTTGTTCCTCCGGAGTCTCTTTTTTTCTGTTTCTGCTTCTTTTGGTTTCCAGCCTCTTCTTTGTCCATTTCGATATTGCACATATTCCAGTTATCTCATCTTTACCTAGATCACAATCAATCATATAATTCTGTCTCTTCCTTCCACCAGAACTAGCTTGAATCTGATCTTTGAGTGATCGCTCTGTCTCTATTCTCGTATTCCCTCTGATAATCCAGCGATAGCCTTGATTATAGATAGAGATGTGTTGAGCATCAAAATCGAATGTAAGGGGACTGAAGTGCTTCATCCAGTCGACTCCTAATATCATATCGATTCCCCCCAAATTCATGACCCTAAGATCAAAAACAAAAGTTTGAGACTGCATTCCCCAAACCACTTGTGGACATACAAACGCTCCATGTACCACACTTCCATCTGCAATGGTGATTGCAAATGGTCTGGTTTTCATAGTTCCTAGGCCAACTTTCTGTACAACCACAGGATCTATGAAGCTATCTGTTGAACCCGTATCCAGTAAAATGGATATCCTTTCATCATAAAGTCGTCCTTCAAAAACCATGGTGTTGATTCCATCACTCCTTACTGATCTTACCAAGATATTTTCTGAAATGTTAGTATCATTCTTGCTCTCTTCCAGTATCATTTCATCATCTTCTTCTAACTGTACCACCATGATCTCTTCAGTATCCTTAGCTTCATTTAGAGACATAAAATGGACCTGCTTGAACTTGCAAACATGGCCAGGACCAAACTTTTCTCCACATTTGAAACAAAGATTATTTGCTCGCCGATATTTCAACTCCTGAGGCGAAATCCTTTTGAAGGATTCAGAGTTTGTTCTTTTTTCACCAAAATCCTTGTCAGATACTGTCTTTCTTTCACCCGAATCTCTTTTCCAGAACATCTTGTCTCCTTGAGATTGGGAATTGACTACAAGCTGCTGATGGAATTATCCCCCCTTAGACTTTTTCTGCATCATTTCCAAATTTTGTTCCTGTAGGATAGCTAATTCTACAGTTTTGTTTAATGAAGTTGGTTTGAACATCTTGATTGCTGGTTTCAGATCCTGCTTCGGACCACTGATGAAACAAGATATATAATATTGTTCACTAAACCTCATGTTTTTACTAGCCATACTGATCCTCAATTCATCAAACTGTTCTTGGTATTCTCTGACGCTACTTTTCTGCAACAACTTTGTAAATTCTTCGACAACATCTCTCCCTCCCAATTCAGAAAATCTGTCCATCAACAACTCACAAAATTCATCCCAAAACATAAACTTCCCAGAAATTTCCGTCTGAAACCATATCTCAGCCTTTCCTTCCATAAACAGCTCCACTGTTTCTACCTTCTGAATGTCCTGTATCTAATGAAAATTGAAAAACCTCTAACACTTCCTAATCCATTCCTTTGGTTTCTCACCATTGAATACGTTCAACTCAGCTCTCGGATGAGTGATTCCCCCGTTTCCTTCTATCTTAGTTCTCCAATTCTCATCCTCATTCATTTCAATCCTAAGGTTATTGATTACTGCTACATCCCCTCTCCTATAGCCTTCATTATATACATGTTCCCTCACATTCTCATGTAGACTAGAATGCTTTGGATCCATGACAGGAGTAATTCTAACATTACGATCATTCACCACGTGATTTCTCAGATTGTGCTTAGGTTTTTCAGAATTGATTTCGATACGAGCGTTACCTCTCATTTGCGAGCTTTGCGAGTTGCGGGCTGAGTTCTCCGACGTATCATCCCCCTTTGCTTGCTCCAGCCGTGGTCCGTTCCAATTCTGCATCCATGAAAACATCGCCTGTATGTTTTGCTTCATCTCCCCCACATCTCTGTTGTTCTTCTCAATTGACTCCTGCAATTTGTTCTCCTTTTCTTCTATTTGTAATTTCAGATCTTGTATAGCCATATTCAGCTTTCCCTCGAACTCTTTCACTTGCGAATCAGCAACTTTTGATCGTGTATTCTCCGCCATTGGAAGTCGAGAACCTCTGTCTCTGATACCAATTGTCAGGTTTCAATTTAATTCCCCAGCACTGACCAAAGAATCCTTCAGTTTTGGAAGGCAAAAGACGAGAAAGAATGGAAGCTACAGTTTGTTTACGACAATTAATTTCCTAGCCATTGCCCAGCTTCTTCACCAGGTACCTTTTCTCTTCTTCTTCCCTCCTATTTGTATTCTTTGTGCCTCTTCCAACAGAATGGAGAAAATGCTCCAACTAATTCTTCTTCCCCTTTATGTTAATTGTCTGTTGAAATCTTCTTGTCGTTAATTCTGTTGAGCTGTGTTGTTGCTTCTGTTGTGCTTCCTTGAGTATATGAAATTCCTAATTAGCCCATAGCTTCATGACACGTGTTCACATGTTTTGTAATTACCGTTGGGTACACTTAATCTTTTTTCGGCCCTTTGGGCCTGCAAAGGAAGGACCTGCGTGCTTATTGTTTAGCCAATTAGAGATAGTAATACAGTGCAAGTCAGAAATGTGGATCTCTATTTGATAAAGTACAAATGAAGTACATTGTTTGATCTGCATTTTGTGGATTTCATTTAAATAAAAAAATGAATTTCATTTAAATTTGAAAGTTTATTCATCTCAGGGAAATTAAATGAGATGGTTAGAAATAGTTAGTTATTGAATACGATACAATGTGATTATTTTTATAATACATCATTCAAATTATTTAGAATGTAATTATTTATATATCGAGATTCACTCTAATAGACTATCATAATTAAATGTAACTCATTGCAATAAATGAGCGTAAATATCAATTGACCGCACCAGTTGCACAAACTATAAAAACATGTTTGTATAAGCATGATTACAAAATCTATCATGTTTGAACAAAATTGAAAACCAATCGGGTTTGGTTTATCGGTGAAACCAACAATTAATATCAGGTTGTTGCAAAAATTTTGGATCTAAATTGATTATCTGTGTAGGTGCTTAATTAGTAGGAGTCAAATTACTTATGGTTAAACAATTTCAGCAAGTGGTTGGTCTTCATTAATAGGTCGTGTGTGCATAAACGGTGTCGTCAAAAGGGGCACAGTGGTACCAAACCCTAGTCTATAAATAGTATGTTCACGGACACCCACCTTTCTCACTTGGAGTTTGTCGGCCCTTATATGTTAATTTCTGAAAGAACAATCCCTCGGTAGGATCTGTATCTTCCACAATTCTATTTCCCATCGTCGTGTAGGCAATCCACATGTACTTTCGGTGACCCTACAAAGCAGGTATGCCGCTGCTATATTGTTGGATTTATTCTCTATTTATTAAAAATGTGCCACATTTTCCCTTTTTCATTCCCATGAAAATGTTCCTCTATTTTCTTTGTCTAATATAGATCGATTGAATTCCATTTTGTTTTCACATCCAACAATATACCCGATGAACCTCTGGTGTGGAGACAGTCGTCTAGTGGGCAGAGAACAACAGGTGATAATTTAGGTGTATTATTGATTTCTAAATAGGGGTTCGTAAATTTCTTGAGGGTTATAACCACGTGAATCACAATTTATGCTTTTGGTTAATGAGGACTAGTTTGGTTGCATTCATCATAAATTAATTTAATTGGTGTATCCTAATGCTTCCATTCTACTGTTGGTAGTAGCTCTAGCAAATTCAATTTTGATATTTAAAGGTTACATTGTTTCTTTCCTCCTATACATGTTCCTGTGTGCATTTTGAATTTAATAACCACTTATATTTTGATTCTTAGTATTAGAGTTTTGGATTGGTGGTTTCATATGGATAACCATTCAAAGAAGGTAGTTTCATTAGTTATTAGAAGCAAATTTATTTGATGCTGCAAATTAGTTTTTTGTGGGTAAATTGAATGTTTTCTCATGGAGCAGGTGGGCGGTGAAACTGGTAGTAGCTCTTCTTCAAGGTTGTACTTTGATGTTGAGGACTACACATTCTCTCTCTCTCCAATCCACGGTTCAGTGTTATTCTTTCCAAGCAACATGTTGGCAAAGTGCAGCCACTGGTAAATGTTGCCCTTATTCTTGCAACTTGTTTCGTTATAAGTTGAAGTATTTCCCTTACCCTTTGAAGATGCATTCTTTTCAATGAATTGTGGATTGACAAAAATTGTTGTGCCTATGTTAGCATATCCCCCATAACATCTAGGCATATTTGCCTTGTCTGGAGGTGCCAACCAAGGTACAATGCTATAGCCAGGTGTGGGAGATGTCTTACTCCGGTGATAGAGAGTATAAGGCAATCAAACCCAAGGGGTGGCAGAAATTCGTCACTGATAAGGAAGTTAAGATTGGGGATGATGTAATCTTTGAGCTTCTAAATGCCAGTGTAACTAAGATCTTGTTCAATGCAATCATGATCAAGACCGACCCTCGTGCTTGAACAATATGGCCCATGTTGTACCATTCTTACCAGGATTCTAAATTTTTTTTAAGTTAACCTATGTATGTTTTTGTCTTGCCCGCTACCAGAAGTAGTGTTTTTGTGTTGTTTGTAGTTTGTGTTCTTTTGTTTCTTCAAGTGAACCAATGTTATGTGTGGCCTTGAATTGAATTATTTCTTTGTGAACCACTTGTTTTACGGAATTTGTCATGTAGTTTTCCATTCTAATTTTCTTGATTTGTAGGAGTATGTGGCTACAATGCATTGTATAAGTATGTGATCTTTGAAAACTGGGAACATTGTCCTGGATGGTCTTGTTTATTCAGTATTTCTTCGGAACTATATAATTTTTACACTAAGGAAATATCAAAGTAGGGATTATCTTGTCGTAATTTAGGTACAAAAATTGCTTCAACAAATTATTTTGTCTAAACAACAACATTAACCATAAAAGGTGCTTGCATGAGCTATCTTGTATGTACAGCAGCATTAACCACGATCTTAGTAACAAAACTTCTTAGACATTAACCTTGGATGACTAGTTTTCCCAAAATCAATCATCCTGGTTCATTTTTTTAAAGGAGTACAAATCTAGTGGCGAGTATGCCTAACATGCCGTAATAAATAAAGTAACAAATGGTTAGCTAAAATGGTGGACGATGCCCTGCAAGACAAAATGCTTTTTTAGAACCACGGTCTGGAACTATCATCCAGAACTTGTTTTACATTCCATAGAAGAACTATATTTCAGTTGGAACCCTTGCAGATCCTATAGGTATTCGGAAGTTTTGAACAGCAGAGTTTGGTGCATTTCTGCAATGTCTGTCTCCACCTTCAATTGGAAAATAAGTGTTCATTAACAAGGGTCGGGCACAGTTTCAGTATGTATAGTAAAATTGACTGAGCAGGAATGTATTTCATAGGATCTATAACCAACCTTCTTTAGCTGGTAGATAAGGTTGATCTCATTGCGGGCTGCAACATAATATTTATACGCACCCATCTGAGGGTGTACAAAATATCAATAATATATCCTGTCATGAGCTACGGTGCTCGAATATAGATGAAACATTTTTTTGGAAAAAACAACCTTATTGGCTTGCAGTAGGGTGTCGGCTGCCTCATCCATAGTCGTTGTCATCGCTAGGAATTTGACTGTGATACCGTGAAGGCATTCTTCTTTTGTTGTAGTTAAGGAAACCAGGTGAATAAGTTGGATTAAGCATAAATCAGTATTCGCAAACTAAGAAATGATTATGTGTAAAATTGCTTTTACCCATTAGTAAAGTAGCCTCTAAGTTTTTTTTCACTTCCAGCATTTTCTTTATGGTACCCGAGTCCGCCATTTGCATGGAAACCTTGTGAAGAATAAATTTTTTGTGACTAGAGTGGTTGATCTTGGAAAGATAGTGTTGTTGGTTGGTAATAAGAGCAAGAGGCGCTGTGAATATCTCTTTGATCTATGAGAGAGACTCTAGGGTTTTGGATGAGACAGCTTGAATGATGTCCTTCTAGGTTCTTAGGTCTGACTTTTGAGGGGTCTTTTAGTTATGGCTAGATAACTTTTTTGATTTCCCTCCAATCCTACCGAGTGTTGTGATTTCAAATTTGGGCTTAGTGTTTGTTAAATGATGCCTAATTCAGCACTATTCATCCCTTATTTTCATTATTTTTGGAGTAACGTAATTTGAAGTTCAAACTAACAGTATAACTTCGTCATATCATATGTATGACCTAATTAAACAATATAATATTGAGAAGCTCATATACTGTTAATTAGTTAATGTCAACCTAGTTATTAGTGTTTATGTATCAATAGTCAAGTAAGAGTGGATCGTTTAACCGTTCAAGTCCACCTGGACATTAGTGTTCACGTATCAGTAGTTAACTAAGGATTGACCATTAATTAGGTAAAGTCAACCTAGTTTTTAGTGTTTATGTATAAAAGGTCAAATAAGAGTTAGTCATTTAACAGTTGAAGTCCACTTAGATATTGGTATTCACGTATAGAAAGTCAAGTATGAGTTAACCTTTTAACACTTGAAGTCCATTAAGACATGAGTGTTCACGTATAAAAGGTCAAGTAAGAGTTGACCGTTTAACAGTTGAAGTCCACTAAGATATTAGTGTTTTTGTATCGATAGTCAACTAAGAGTTGAGCATTTAACAATTGAAGTCCACTTAGAAATTAGTTTTCATGTATAAAAAGTCAAGTATGAGTTGACCATTTAACAGTAGAAGTCCACTTAGACATTGGTGTTCATGTATCGATAGTCAATTAAGAGTTGACCGTTTAACAATTGAAGTCCACTTAGACATTAGTGTTCACGTATAGAAAGTCAAGTAAGAGTTTACTGTTTAACAGTTGAAGTCCACTTAGATATTAGTATTCACGTATAGAAAGTCAAGTATAAGTTGACCGTTTTACAATTGAAGTCAACTTAGACATTAGTGTTCACGTATAAAAAGTCAAGTAAGAGTTGATCATTTAACAGTTGAAGTTCACTTAGACATTATTGTCTTGTATCGATAGTCAAGTAATAGTTGACCGTTTAACAGTTGAAGTCCACTTAGACATTAGTGTTCATGTATAGATAGTCAAGTAAGTGCTGACCGTTTAAGTGTTGAAGTCCACTTAGATATTAGTGTTTTTGTATCGATAGTCAAGTAACAGTTGACCGTTTAACACTTGAAGTCCACTTAGACATTGGTGTTCCCGTATAGATAGTCAATTAAGAGTTGACTGTTTAACAGTTGAAGTTCACTTAGATATTAGTGTTTTCTATCGATAGTCAACTAAGAGTTAACCATTTAACAGTTGAAGTCTACTTAGACATTAGTGTTCATGTATAAAAAGTCAAGTATGAGTTGACCGTTTAACAGTTGAAGTCCACTTAGGCATTAGTGTTCATGTATAGATAGTCAATTAAGAGTTGGCGTTTAACAGTTGAAGTCCACTTACACATTAGTGTTCATGTATAAAAAGTCAAGTAAGCATTGACTGTTTAACAGTTGAAGTCCACTTAGACATTAGTATTCACGTATAGAAAGTCAAGTATGAGTTGACCATTTTACAGTTGAAGTCAACTTAGACATTAGTGTTCACGTATAAAAAGTCAAATAAGAGTTGACCGTTTAACAGTTGAAGTCCACTTACACATTAGTGTTTTGTATCGATAGTCAAGTAACAGTTAACCGTTTAGCAGTTGAAGTCCACTTAGACATTATTGTTCATGTATAAAAAAGTCAAGTATGAGTTGACCATTTAACAGTTGAAGTCTACTTAAACATTGGTGTTCATGTATAGATAGTCAATTAGGAGTTGACCATTAAACAGTTGAAGTCTACTTAGACATTAGTGTTCACGTATAGAAAGTCAAGTAAGAGTTGACCGTTTAACAATTGAATTCCACTTAAACATTGGTGTTCATGTATAGATAGTCAATTAAGAGTTGACCGTTTAACAATTGAAGTCCACTTAGACATTAGTGTTCATGTATAAAAATTCAAGAATGAGTTGATCGTTTAACAGTTGAAGTCCACTTAGACATTAGTGTTCATATATAAAAAGTCAAGTATGAGTTGATCATTTAGCCGTTGAAGACCACTTAGACATTGGTGTTCACGTATAGACAGTCAAGTATAAAGACAAGTATGAGTATGAGCATGAGAATATTATGAAAAATACAGCTAGGTTCATCTTAATTGTCTTATGTTGTTGATAAGATCGTATTAACTCCCACCCTTTCCTTAGCATTTTATTGCAATTACGCCTTCCCTGGATAGGTGGGAGTTTTTGTTCACTTAGACTTTGCTGAGAGAAATTATTCAGCGAGACAAACTAAGTTTTGATTCATGTACTTAGTTAATTTTCATTAATGAAGAGCTCCAATCCCACCTCTTTAGTCACCCCACTGCCACACCTTCATCCCACCCCTCCAACTACTAAGCCCCTGCATCTGTTATAAACATCTCTTCCCCAAACATGCCATTTTTCCTGTTTCTAATTTGTTATCTCCCTTATATGTCTGGAAATTGCTAATCCTCGAATTGGAATGGTGAAAACAGTTGACGAAATTGCCAAGGAGGCCGAACTCAACAATTACCAGTTCCACGAAGGTATGTTCGTTCATCTATCCACATTTTCACCTATGATACTATTAGTGCCATGAGGTTATTGCACCTTTCTACATCTTTGGATGATTAGTGTTTGGGTTTATTCTCATATGAGTCCAACGCCGACAATGCTCACACTGTTACTACAAATTGGGAAATCATTGGTCTGTATGACAAAGCCACAAAATTCCTAGAGGTGGGGAAAGTAAGTAACAATCTAGGTCATATTGATAAGCAAACTCGATGACAAAGTACTCAAAACAATTTCTCCCATTTATTGGTGTTCTGTAGCGTCAGGCTTACGATGGAGTCATGAAGAAAATAGAGGATCTCAAAGAGGGCACACTAATTGAAAAGGTAAATGTTCTTACATTGTTGTTCCATCTTTAAATGTTAGGTAAATTCATGGAGAACTATTATTTCTTCTGCATTCATCATTTTCTAGCTTGAGCCCAACTTGAGGTGGCGGCGTTGGGAATTAGAGGAGGCAGAAAAGGTTCTGAAGGAGGCTAGGAAAGTAAGGAATTAGAAGAGATCCAAAAATGAAAAGGTGGACACTTAAGCAGTTCTCGTTCCCGGATACGCGTGTTATAGGTACTAATTTAAAATATTGTTTCTTGTTTTGTGTTTAGTAACTTCTTTTGCAAGCCAAATTTTTGGTTTGGTATGGAGGAACGGATTTTCTTGCTTCATTTTGAATTATCGTATACAGAGTATTATCCTTCATGGATGTTGTTGGGCCAATGCATTAATTTCATTCTTCATTGGTGGGAATGTTGGGCACGGGTGAAAAATATAAAAAAGAAATATGGCGGGAAAATTCCATCCTAAATTTTGTACGCCAATCAAATGGAATCAATAAGTGGGGGGCTGAATCAGGCGTGTATAAAACAAAGACCAACCAATGCTGAGTAATTGTAGTTTTCCATACCACATTTCCATTACCCTTTCCAGATCTTGTTTATCCCAATAACCCAATGGCGTCGTTGGATAAAATGGTTGGCCAGAAATGTAAGTCGCCGGATGCCGACAATCCGCTATACGCTGAGATCTCTCCAAACGCACTTTGAACATTGTTTGAGGGGATGAGTACTAGCTATTAATGAATCAAGGAGGAAATTCTGGAACGATTTAGACGGATAATTAGTATAGGTGGTGGTTTTAATCTCAAGCACTTCCTCGTTGCTAACGGATGCCTATGACGGCGTGATTTTTGGAACCAGCATTGATGCAACCAGGGGAAGAGCTAGGAAGAAATTGTGTATGGAGACTCCATCTTTGGTGAAGTCCACATTAGGGGATAATCTAACCCCTGATTCCGATTAGTGTGGTTCATGTTTGAGATTTGGGTAACCCATTAGTATATCTGCCATATTCAATGTACTACGCATTAATATCTATAATAGCTGAATTTTATGTCTTTCATTGCCTAATCTGAATTAATCTTGCTTCTTGGCAAAAGTGTGAGTAATTACCTTAATGTTGGAAGGGTGATTTTTTTTAGTTAATAAATTTCCAATAATTAGGTCCATGCTATAAAGAAAATATTTATTTGCAATTGTAATGTTAACAAAAATATTAGTATATATTTAATCAGCTAATATGGTGTCACAATTGTGGTATGAACCATATAACACGTAGACCATACCATCAATTTAAAATGTGGATTTTTTGTATTCTATGAGCCCCGAGGATCATGGTTTGTTTAACACTGGGTTTAAGATATAGTGTGTTTAATTCACATTTATAATGTTAAACACCTAGTTTAAACTTAATGATACACACCATGTTACGTCGGTGTTTAAAAAATGCCTACATTCGACATTTTACATTTTTGGGATTAGTCATAAATGTTGTATGAACCATAAAAATACTACACTATGAGTATTTCATTGTGTGTTTAAAATGGTGTTTTTATATTTTGTGTACTCGGCGTTAAAATGTGATAATGTTAAATACATCGTTAAAACATAGTTATACGTACAATATTTCCAAGGTGATTAGAAATGAGTGTTGCTGTTTGCACCACCCTTTAGTGGAATGTGGGTAAAATTAACTTTGAATATGTAAAAAGGTGAAATATTTAATAGGTATGTAGGCGGAGTAAATAGAAAGACTATTGGAAACAAGACCATCCAGGACAAATGTACCTACTAAATATATAACCTTTATACATTTCCAAGGTTATTTTCACCCACATTCCACTAAAGGAATGTGCATGACAAATGTGGAGTTTTTTCATTCTATAAACTTAAAATGTGGGGTTTTTGCATTCTATGAGAACCAAGGATGTTGGTGTGTCTAACAAGGGTTTTAAATATAGTAATAATGATAAACACCTAGTTCAAACTTAGTTATACACACCAGTTTCCTCGGTGTTTTAATAATTTTGTCTTCTGCCAACCGATTATATTTAAACAATAGATTTCAGTTTATGGACCAACAATAAGGTTTTAAAATTCATCCCACAGCCAATACACTATAAGACAAGATATTCATAACTTCATATACACTATATATACTTTAAGATTGTTTTATAATTGATCTACAAGTTTCTATTGCATTTTCAATTTAATTACATTACTATCCTCAGTCATTATTTATAAATACAAATACGTTTGCTAGGATAATTGAGGAGAATTGAAGATAAGATAGGTCATTCCCTATAATGTGTTAGTAGGTATACTGAAGCATGTTTTTGCACTGATGGGTCAATGTCAACAGTGCCTCAATTCAAAAAAATTCCATCAAAATTTATATATTATATTATTTGGGTCCCACACGAATTCCAATCTCTACTTCCATGGCCAGTCCACTTTAATAATGGATGTTCATATCCATTTCAAACCATTCACTCCTCAAAATAGATACGTCTTGGTAGCTGACTTTCCCAGCTCAGATTCACAAATCCAGTCGACCACTCGGAAAAGGTATGACCTATTTGAGAGATTATTAAAGTGTGTTAGTGTTTGTTGTTCAGACTGAGTAAGTATTCCATTTTCTGTCCTTCGGAGATATTACAGATGGAATATTTTATTGGAAGTGTAGATCGCAAAGCGATGGAGGCTGTGTTTTTCCAAATTTGTAATGGAGGGAACAGGGTGTGTGTGTCCAAGACTACGCCCAACCTTGGGAAGCTTTACCATTGTTGCCCTTTCCATGGCTGGCAAAAGTGGGTTGGGGAAGAAGGGGGAAGTATTGGAAGAAAAAGCTCTGCAACAAGCATTTCCCCACAGGGGGAATTCAGCAGAAGGGGCCGCAAACCCATCCCTGAGGTTATGGCCAGAAACCATATCCACCCTAATGATGGCAACAGAGTCAATTGCAACTGTCAGGTGGTGTTTTTGCTATGACAGTGCTGAATTGTATGATGTTTAGAGCTAACCTGTTTGGGATGATTTTGTATTTACTAAGCAGGCGTTATTAGAACAAGGTTGACAAGATATTTTTGCCATCGTGTACATATTAAGTTAATGTGGCTCTGTGGAAGCCCTGATCTTGGTCCCATCCTAAGTTGTTCTCTGGTTTGTACTAGCTGCTTAGTTTTAATATAGTAGTCTCTATTTAGGATTCCACTATTATGTATTTTGTTGCTTTAGTTTGTAATTAAGTTTATGAAAGGGTTGGATGTGTATAATGAAACTATTATTTGCGTATTTCCACTACTTCCCACAAAGATCAGACTAGTTCATATGCCATACCCATGTTTACCAGATCTTCATGTAATTGACTTATATGAAGTACAGAAATTCAGGAAGCTCAACTTGTAGTCCAGCAATATAACTAGGTAATGAAGTTCATAAAACAAAGAGGATGATGACTGCCAACACAAGGTAGAGTTATGAAACGTAGAAGTTCTGACGATCATGGTAAGTGATGGATAAAATTACATAATATTACAGAAAATGGCCATCAACAAAATACTATGGATGATGGCCGTGCAACCAAGAATGAACCTTAAGCTCCCAAAACATGTACTGTCGACCTGGTTCCCAAAAACCAACACCCAATAATCAATCGATAATGTGGATGAAAGGTACCTCCCTTAACACCATTGTGAAGTTTGGGATCCATGCAGGATCATTATAACCATCTCGACAAACAATACTAATGTCGGGAGAAGCTGAGGAAATAAGTAGGTTTTCGGGTGTTGCATTAGGGATCCGGTTAAACTTACCCATGGAAACCCACATTGCGTGCAACTCCTCTTCATAAATCTTCTACATTGTTAGCACCGATGACTTTAGACCAGCAATGAAGGCGGTGACCCATGGTTTCTTGAATTCCACGAGCAATTCACGAATCACCACACGAAGTTGTATGAGGTCACGAACATGATCCCTATTTAGATGTTGAACAGCTGCTTCAGGGATAAGTGCCACATGAACTGGTGGTGGAGGGACAGCCGACATGAAGACAGGCAAGACATTGGTGGGAGCATGTTCCACTTCCATTGGGGTGACATCTTCCACATCAAAATCTCGACGTCCAGGCTGGAATTGCCTTTCATGGACTTAGGGACCTGAAACCTGCCGCTAGCCTTTTTTGAACGACTCGGCCGATCTTCACCTTTTTTGCCTTGATATTGTTAGTGACCTTATTCAGCGCCAATTGCCTAGAAAGCGTCATCGGCCTTTAGCCCGTAGCACACCCGGAGCATGGTTTCTTTGAGGGACTGTCTTGTGGAGCTTTCCCCAACATTAGATATCGAGGTTGGAGAGATCATGAGTGGAACAAGTATTATAAATCTTCACTGCATAAGAGATGAGTTAGATGTTAATTTTCACTCTAACTGAGCTGCAGAAGGTTAATGGTGGGAGTTCTTTGTAACCAGACATTGGTGCTATTTATAGGAAGAAATAGTTCCCGCCAAAACTCGATCAAAGTACAATTACAGCTAATGGTTCAATAAACAATGGGATTTTTGTTTACCCTAATTCTTCTTATTTCCCTTCAGTTGCAATTGGAATTTATATGTTTCTTTTAAAGGGAATGAAAGGTTTTAATTAGTCATAATAATTGAATCTTGTCAAGTGTAACTCTTGAACTTACAAAAATTGACCGTAATTTGTAATCTCAAAACAAATTGAATTACTCTCTCTATCCCATCAAAGAATACACACTTACTATTTGACAGTCAACACTTTCAAACTTTGATCACATGTTATAAAATTATTTAGTGTTTAATCAAATTGAGAAGAGAGAAACTTAATCCATCAAATTATAAAAATATACATGCTAAACTAGTAACATGAAAATATAATTTTTCAAATATTTGGTGTGACAAATACAAAAAGTGTGCCATTCAAATTATTCATTTGGGTGAACTACATTCGATGGTTAGTATTCAGTTATATATTTCAGTTAACACTACAAAATCAAGGTTTGAGTAGTTATTCAGATTTCTTTTATTTTTGTTTCTTAGGATGAACTACATTTAATATCCACTGTTCGATATAAGTTATTTAATATTAGTTATTCAATATAAGATATGTAACACAAAGTTAGATGGTGTTGAAGGTTGGGAGTGATCTTATTTTTACAATTTTCCATACAACAGTAACGATTATTTGGACATTTACAAGTGTTGCCCTACCTCTAAGAAATAAATTAACGTCCTGAAAAATTGTCGATGGATACCCTAAAATATTGATCCTAATATATCAAATAAATAATTTATCGCGTCTTTGACTATTGTATGTGTACACATAGCCTATAGTTTATGTTGTTCCATAACATTGGTTAAGTATACAACTACTCATTCATTCAAATATAAGTTCACTGTTGTTTTAAATCGTCCCATTCTAGGTGTGTGTTGGATGGCCATAAATCGTCTCACCTAGTAATCCCATTTTTAATTAATCGAACAAAATACTAAAAGATTAAAAAATCAAACTCCAGGATACAATGCGGGCAAATATGGGTGACAAAAATGCCATCCAACGTAATTTGAAGAAATTCCAAATTGTAAACCAAACTAGGTTACAATAAATTAAGTGGAAGCCTCTATGCAGAAACAAAAATTGGTTCCCATCGTGGCTAATTTAGGACCACTAAAATGGGAATAATTCAGAATTTATCGGGCCCAACATTATCCTACAGAAATCATATCCAATCCTACGTAGGGCAGTCACGCACCTATTGGATTTGACCGCCAACTTCGTCCATCGGAGAATGTAATCATTCTCCTGGCATACTAAACTCAGCGTGGATGTACATTTTAGGGTTCCGCCCAAACGCAATTGGCCCAAAAGCTAAAAAATAGTACGTCTATCGGATCTTATTAGTATGAAATGATTTTATTATAATCAGGTAGATGAGTTCAGTTTTTGATGAACCTAGATGTCCCAGTAATGGGGTGAATTGTGGTGTACCAACTTTGAGATTCATTCCGTAATTGTCGTTGGAAACAGAGGAAGAAAGGTACCAGTGGTAAGGTGGCCAATTGTGGGGCTCGAGTCAAATCTTGGTAGCGTGGCAGATTGGTTGAGCGGGTGAAGACTGACTAGTCCATCAGTGTTTGTCGGTCGAAGAAATTGGTGGCGTTGGCATTTACGAGGTAATTCTATTGCCACAACAAAGCTTATCCGAGAAGGTTCATGATTTTTGGAATATTGACATTCCATATTGCATTTCAATTTCTAAGGGATTTTGGATTATTTTTTCTAAATATGAAGTCCATAATCAAGTTGAATTTGAATGAAATAAGTTAGGTTACAGCTATACACGCAATCACCCTTAACCAGCAATCTTTGAAATAAAAATATTTAACAAAATGTTCCAATTTGTTATTAAGATTCCAAACTATGATGCTTTATCACATTAAAAAATGGTTAAAAATGCTTTTATGTTCATAGAGTAAATAATGGACAATAGAATCGCTTTGGAAGATTAATGCATTCATTATATCTATTTGAGGTCGAATACATCAACTGGTAAAATTACACAAGTAAGAATGATAATGTCTACAAGTTAGCGATACAGAAGCTCTTACACATAATTTTTTTTTGATAAAAAACACCATTCGTCATCGGGGACGTCAACATGTCGTATTTCAAAACATGATTGCCGTCCGTAAATTTACTTCGTATTATATAAATGTATAGAAGAAGTTCCTTTATCGCAACACAAAGTTCCTATTACATATAACATACGATTGTATTATATAATACAATAACTATGATGTATCGGTCAACATATTACATAGTGCTCGTATTATTATAACATTGTGTGCTTAATCTTGTATATAAGATTTCATGGTATTGTTAAAAATATGGAAGTAAAAAAATTTCACATGCAACAACTACCATGTCTATAAATGAATGTGATTAACCACAATATATGTTACACTAAAAGATGTTACCGTCTAGATACAATATGAGATTATAATACTATCAGAATGGTGGGTTTAGTGTTAAAATTAGCATCACCAAAATATATATGAATAATATACCCAAAAACTTAACGGGTGGTCCTAGAAATGGATACACGGGACCTTATACCGAATTTGGAAATTTCGGAGTTTTGCTAAAAAAATAATGAACCCATAATATTTCAATGTATGTTGAAAAAATTCACATGCACCAATACTGTCAAAGAAATTTATACATTTCTTTAGTGCGTCGAAATATAACAAATCAAAAGTCGGTTCCATTACCAAACATAACAAATAAAAAAAACAACATGCTTTCCATAGTGCGTTGAAAACTATCAACAAAATTTGAGCCATAGAAAATGTTGATTCCATGACATTATTACCAAACATAAAAGATACAGCAACGAATAAGCTACTACTAATGCGAATTAAATTAGTGTATTCCAACATACTACTAGCCGATAATATAATTGGCGAGACACTAACATTCCCCCACGATCTGCTTATTCACTTTCACCAACTTAATTTAATTGTTTTAGGCTATACCGGGTACAAGCATTAAGCATGCTATTGTAGCAGTGACCCATGCCCATAAGTGGTACCATAGAACTAAGTTTACAATTGTATTTGTAGAAGAGGAAAACAAGCAAGATCCTAAAACTAATAATGATATAATATTATCAAAACTCAATTATATTTAATTACAAGCTTGAAACCCCTTCACCAAACCCATTCAGAACCGGCAAACACAAACCTACCACTATGGAATTCATACAAACAATCCCCAACAATCTACTCAACCCCCATCAGAGATGTTGAACGCCGAGTCATCTCACCTGGGATCGAGCGTGACACATTACCCACAGGTGGATCCGATGGAAGCCAGATGCATGTGATTTCTTGGCTGCCAAAAATTATCGGGGGTTCCCAGATTCATTTCAACACTGATCCGAAAGTTCCACCACCTTCTAAGATAAGTTGTCAGGGACATCACCGCCGCTCTACCCGCCATTCTGGAAAAGTCATAACTTTTCCAGTCAGGTCGCCATTCAATAACGACTGCCGATTGGCTAAGCTATTTCCTGATGTAAGTTCAGCACCATGTCAAAAAAATTTGTGTTATGATGTTTTAGATTGCATGTTCATTCTAAAATGACCAATGTTTCACCTACACCACATATTGTTTATTACCTGTATGTATAAGCATGCTTCCTTTGTGAATAAACTGTTGCACCCAAGTACACAAATGTTACAAATCTTTGAATAAAAGTTCTAAACAATGGATAAGAAAAGAGAAACGCAATTTATTCTTTGGACCAAGTTAGTGTTGATTATAATAGTTAAAAATGACATAACACCTTCTCTGGCCATTCTATATCCAGAAGTAGCAATGTTGGGATGCTATTCTAGAGTCACGCTGTTGTCTGTAATATTTAGATAACCAATTTTTTAACTATGCAATAAAATGAAAGGAGGGTTGCAATCCTCACCCGCGATCTTCAAGTGGTTATGGTAGATCACTTTGGTAAGAGCAAATATATTTTGGGGCTTGTAAGTTCAAAGATGAGTTCCCCCTACGTACCTAAACATTTTAGTACCTCGCAGTGCCAATGACTGCATAGATGAGTTCATATGCAACTTGGGCTACCTCAAAAGTCAAGTGCAATTTGTTAAGAATGCAGCGGGTTCTAACAGTTACCTTGTTACAGATTCTAACGAAGGTCAGACCAACACTGGAAATCTCCCAGCAACGATGAAACAAATCCCTAAACTCCATATTGCTATGAATACCATCCACCCAAACTGAGACGGTTCAATTTCTGTCACATCACCAGCAAATCCAAATTATCTTTTCTACACTAGTTTGTGCAGCACTTACTCAGAGCTAATGAAACAATGACCTTCAATAGAAGAAATAGAAGTTGAAGATTACTGCATGGGAGGTGAGGTTACCAACAATTGGAGGTAATGTTCATTAACAAATATCAAAAATTCCTTTATCACTTTTTAGTCTACATATGCACGTTAGAAAACTTTTTCATGAAATGTAACTGCATGACTATTATAGGGAGGCATTGTTCGACGACGGTAGAGGACTGCCCGAGCTAACTAGATCTCATATGATAACCTTGGACCCTAAATGGGTCTTGTACCCTATAGTCATCTCGGTTTGGTCTCTAGTGCTTAACTATAAATGGAGCAGGTGTCAAATACCCATCACCACCCTAGACTTGTTCAATCCGGTAATTACATCCATGATTTCTACATGAGTTAATTGCATTGTACACGGTATCTAAAACTGTCCTCATGAATGTGCAGGAGATTTTGCTATTGACGACTGAGAACATTTTGATGCATTGGGAGAAATGCTTGCGTCTATACAAGATTGATATCCAGCAATCCCAATTGGAAAACTTTCTTCACCCTATATTAAAACATTCCCCACCAGAAACTATGACATAAAACTAACTTCTACACACTTCCTGAAAAACAAAATAGATCTTTGTGCCATACAAAATAAATAATCAGTACCTCCTTCTGGCTATTGACTTCAATAGTTACACTATGCACTTCATCGACAACTGCAAGAATGAAGGTCAAGAAGATTGGGAGACTACTGCTAAAAAATAGTAAGTTTTAATTACAACATTACCCTGTCATGCATTTATATATCGAACAACATGCTTCCCTTGTAGTGAGATACGTTCTTATGACATTGGAAAAATTATTATCGTACTGTCTACTTTAGATTAAAAAAAATAGTGGAATGAAGGCATATAGACACTAAGTAACCTAAGGGTGAAACACGGACAGTTCATTCTTTGGGAGGGATAGCTAATCAAGTATTATATCGATTCACCGGGATCATATGTCTAGAGCTTGCTCCTTCGCTTGGGAGGATAGCCGCACCAGTCGCTTCCTGGACTTCTCGTACAAACGGGTCATACTGCACTTGTATACTACTGTGTGCAACTCGAATTGCAGCTTGATCATGATGCAACTTATGGAAAAATTCACCGGCTGCACAACCAGTACACAAAAACTAAAGATAGACGAGGCATTATTTTCATAAACTAGATTTGAATCTAGTTAGGTCGTAAATTATTGAGCCTTAATGTAAACCTACAATCATCTTTCAGTACAACACACACCTCAGTACCCGAGTGAACTATGCATTCCTTATTGCAAACTGCTCCTCCAACCTTAGCTGCATGTCCGTCCTCATGGACACTTCCCACCGCATGCTAAAGAAGTTGGAAAATTCACCACCTGTGAACTTTGCATCCTAGACGTCTCATGTTCAATCATCCCCTCTAAAAAGAAACTCTCTGGTCGTCATGGTCACCATCAATCAATGTATTAATATGCTGCACACATTTAGTCTATAATATTTAAGCAACAAATAATGTTCATTTTGGGAGAGCTAGTCCTGTGCAGTAGCATGCTTTTGTAAAATTCTGTCTAATGTTGTATAAACTATTTGGTAAGCCTTTATGGTATTTATAAACTATTCTTGCAATGAGATAGTTTATTTTGGTTTTAATAGGATCCTGCTACTTACAGAGTTCCATACGTTTGAAACAGGAAAATTAGAGCTCTGAATTGGATTATGTACTTCCTTCGCGCTTCTTAGTTGACTAAATATTTTACCATGGGTTTCAGTCATGTTATCGACACAAATTATGTCTGTTTCATGTCGTCATAATTAGAAGCCCAGAAACACAACTTTATGGGTGCAATTTATATATTGTAACTGAATGATATTCTAGTGTTCAACCTATATTGGATTGCATAAATTTTGTATGGCATATTCATTGGTATATTTAAGCATAATAAAACATGCTAGGATACTAAAAACCAACCAGTAAAAATGAAGAAGCCCAGCTCGAACCTTATTTATTTTGACCCAGTAACCCACAAATTCAGCGCACACACAATACCCCATTAGTTCAATCAATCCCTTAAATCAGAAACTTAACTGTGCTACAACCTGTGCATTAAAATTTCCTGATTGAAAACAACTTCAAATTTGCCAACTCTACTCAGATCACGGTTAGACTAGAACATGTAGAAGCAAAGTTCATTACCAATATGTCTCCAATAAGCAAAGTTCATTACAATACCCAATTAGTTAATTCGGGCCCTTCTTATTTTGACCCAGTTACCCACTAATTCAGCCCAAACACAATACCACATTAGTTTATTCAATCCCTCATATCAAAAACAGCACTGCAATTTAACCTATGCATAAAAAAATTTAGATTGAAAACAACTTTAAACTTTCCAAGTCTACTCAGATCCATGTTAGACTTTAACATACAGAAGCAAAGTTCATTGCCAATATGTCTCCAATAATGTCGAATTCAAATTGTGAATTCTACCTTATCCCAATAATAGACGTATTTTTAAACAGAAGGATTTCAGAGAGTCGAACTTAGAAATCTTTTCTTCACGTACTTAGTTGTTATTTAAATTCAGTGACACTTAAACATATCAAACAATCGGGGACCCTGTGTTGTCTCCAAAATTATAAGGAATGGAACAAGGGTCTGGGAAACATAATTTCTACTCACCTACACAGGTTCACAACAAAGAGGCCTAACAGTGAAGAAAGTTAAACTAACACACGGTTTGCATTTAGTTCACATTTCAAAACAAAAGGATGTAAAATGCTAGGATTGCAATACGACTAACGGAATTGCAACACAACATCATATTCATTGGAACAACGACATTCATGCAAAAAATCACGAGCAATAAAAGTAAGCTACTCAAACGCATAACACAACAAATTAATATTCCAATCCCTGGGATATATCATAATTTTTTATGCAACTTAGTTTTGCCCATTCACCTCTTCATCCATAGTGCAGTCCATGCATTTTCCCCCCTTAGTCCAGTTCTACCCCATTACCTCTTCATCACTGACCAATTCCAGGCATCTTCCCAGCTCCAAATCCCCATCCTGCTTGCAAGACGGTGCTGCATAAGATATTCTATGCCTAATTCCTTTATGCAACCGCATTTCTTCTTCAATGCTCAACTCATTTTTGAAAGAAAAAGCCATCACGTGCTTCGACCTCCAGAATCCATTCACAGATCTGATATCACTAACCCTTTTGGAAAAATGCTTGCTCATTCTCAACCAGTGGGCAGGCTTCGCAATGAAGGGTCGGGGAAAATGCTTGAAGCTGCCGCGATTAATCCTTCTCATCCTGCAATCCAGAAAACTAGATTTTGAGTGATAATCTCAGTTGATTTATAGAGAAAACTTTTGACCTTCCACATACCCTTGTTTAGGAAGATGTGAAAGTGGGAAACCACATCGAGGCAAGTCAAATTGTCATCATTAGCCAGTCACATTGGTTTACGATTCTGACTTAACAACCTTCCACTTTCCTTCCTTCCTGCTGAATTGCCTTCTACGCTCATCTTGGATCACATAAAATTCAAGTACAACGGAGCCAACCAACATTTTAAGGGGAAGATGGAGAGATGCGTAAAGGTGATGAGAGAAGATGAGGCGCCAAATTAATGCGAGAAAAGAGTGAGTAAAGCTGAGGAGAGAGGAATTGAAGTAGAAAGGAGACGATAAAGGTTGCCTAGATATGTGAAATGCGTGATTTACATGCCCAAGCTTCTGTTTCATGCCCTATCTCACATTGCATGCCAACAACCAACCAGGTGTTACCACGTAAGGGGTCGACGAGCCCAAGGGTTGCTTTAGGAGTGTCCCTTTTATAGTGTAATAAGATAGTTTGGCTGCGACAGAGCAGACCAGTAAAGCCAGTGGTTTTATCACAGAGTAGACAAGTAAAACTCTTTTTTTACAAAAGTAATTTTTCTTGTCTTGTATCTTGATGTAGAGTTATTATAGGCTTACAGTTAATTTCATCATACTGTCCCCTTATTTTAGGAGTTTGAATTTAAAAATCAAATTGAGTTATTTTTTCACTAATGGACTTTGTAAACAATTTCACCATAATATGTACACATATTTATTCTGAATATTTGCTGGTTCAATTATGACTTTTTGTACTTTTACATGATGTATGTAAACTTAAAATCTTGTCAGGGTACACATCGTTCCATATCAAAACATGAAAAGGTTGATCAATCCTATAACATTTGCTTAGTCTGATCAATATTTTTTGTTGTGGTAACAAAGCCATCACCCAATGAGATAGAAACTTATGGTTGCGGTTGTTGCTTAGTGAAATTCACGTTTCCCGTTGTTGAAAATGGTAGTTGGTTTAGAAAGCTAGAGGTGCAGCAAGCTTTGCTCGTCGTAGTTTGGTTCTCCAATTTCAGTTTCTTGTTCAAGCGTGTTCTATTTCCTCATTGTGCTTGGGTTTTACTAGCACCACCACCACCACCTTTGTTGTAATGGTGACTGCTATGGCTGGCCTGAAATTATGATCCAAGGTGATTACCTTTGTTAAAGTCTCCCTAAAAGCACGTTTAGATTATACTAGAGCAACTTGGTAATTCATCTACACAAAAGACGATATTGAGCAAATTCAGGCCACCATAATTACGGCTATCCCTTAGTAATGGTAAGACTGTCTCGCAGCGAGACCAAGGATTAATGTGCAATACTATAAAGTTTAATTAGATATGGGGTTCCAATTATAATTTTAGAAAGGTGGGAAGAGGAAGTAGGGATCTAGGTGCAAATACCGCTTTTGGGGGGTGCTGAGCATAAATAATTGGGGGAAAATGATCTGGGTCAAGAATTTGGGTCGGAGATATTTGCAGATAAATTTTTTCCCTCAATTTTGCTTACTACCAAACTTGATGTTGCATTTGCAGTATTTGATATTTCAACCAAACCTTCTGATGTTTTTCAAGCTTTTTTTTCACTATTTTAAAGTTAAGTTTTGATATTTTAATGTAAATATTGTATTTCCATGCTAAAAATACGACTTTATACATTTTGACACTAGTTAGTAATATTTTACATCTTCACTTTTTATACTATATATATACTTTCAGTTTGATTGACATGATGGTTTTTCAATACGTCGTTTTAAAAATTAATAGTGATGTTTATCCTTTTTAACTATTATATTTTTATTCAATATATGTCTTGATGTTTCAACGATGTGAAATAATTTTTTAGATTTTGTTTTATGAAAGGCTAATATATTGATTAACAATCAAAAAACAAACTCTTTTGGGCTCTCACTCTAAGCCCATTACAAAGCCCTCAAACTATCCTTCCCCTCTTTATATTTAATACTCTTCCTCTATCAAAATTGAATCATGCAATATGCGGAGCTTCTACTTCCACATTTTCTGCTCCATCCAATCTCCCTCTGAAGCTGTTTGAATTGCCAATGTTTCCACCTTCAACTATTGTTGATTAAAGACTCTTTGGTTGCTCTCCATCCATATGTTATATAGGCCAATACAAGTCACGGTCAGTTTCTTCAAATTTTTCCTCTAGGTAACTGATAAAGCCTCTTCTTCAAGTGTCTCATGCTGCTACAATTATTGATCTTCATAATCTCAAACATCTTCTGAACATAACCACAACAAACAAAAAGATTTTGTGTTATTTCCTTCTCCTTGACACACATACTACAATCAGTCTGGTTATCCAAAATTCCTTATCCCTAAAGCCTCACATTTGTTTCCATCTTCCCATTAATCAACATCCATGGAAATAATCTATGTTTAGGATGTATCTTCTTGTGCCAGATCAGTCGAGCTTTAATATTTGCATCTTCTGCTCCTTTCACCCTATAGTAAATTTCCCCAGTTTTTACTTCCCAACTTAACTGACAAAACTTCTCAACTATGTGTACATAGAATCCCTCAGCTTGAGCAGAACCTTCCATGTCCAACTGTGAGCATTAGCATGCTTACAACCAGTAATATTCTTCCCTTTCAGATAATAAGCTTGTACCCATCTTATCCAAATAATGTCTTTTTTCTAATTCAAATCCCATAAATTCTTACAGAGTGCAGTAAAATTCCATAAAGAAGGATCTCTTATGCACATTCCACCTTTTTTCTTGTCTTTACTCAGTGAACTCCATGCAACTGCAATGAAGCCTCTCCATCCCTCTTCTCTTCCCCATAAGTAGCTTGTCCATGTTTTTACTATCTTGTCATGAACCCCTTCTGGGAGCTTCATAATACTACTCCAATAACCAGTAAGGCTCAGTAGCACAGCGTTAATAACTTGCAATTTTCCTGCATGTGATAGTGCCTTTGAACTCCAGTTTTTTATCTTGCTTTTTACCTTCTCAATCATATTTTCACAATTTTTTGTCCTATCTTACAGTTGACAAAGGCAATCCTAGATACTTCACAGGCAGATCTCCTTTCACCGCCTGTAAAACTGCAGCCAACATATATTTTTCCACTTTATCCATCTTTGAAAAAAAGATATTTGACTTAGCTTCATTTATGCCCAAACCAGTAATCCTCTGAAACTTTTTCAAGCACTGTTTCATACTTTCCTCTGTTTTCTTGTTTGCTGCACAAAACAAGAGTAAATTATCTGCAAATAACAAAGAGTGAACTCCCACTTTTCATATCTCTAGTGATATTCAGCCTCCTTCCTTTAAAAGCATATATTCAACATTCTTGTTAAATACTCCATACAGATCACAAAGAGAAGATGTGACATTGGATCTTCCTGCTTCACACCCTTCTGTGACTTAAAATTTACTGAATATTTCCTATTAATAGATAGACAAAAAGAAGAGCTGGTGATGCACATTTTTATCCATTCTATCATATGATCAGGAAACTTTAACACATTTATCCATCTCCACAAAAACTTCCAGCTTATGTTATCGAAATCTTTACTTACATCTAACTGAAGCACACAACTAGGTCTCATACTATCATTCTTATACCTGTGCAACGGTTCCTATGCTAATAAAAGATTATGTGTTGTATGCCTTTCCTTAACAAATTCACTTTTATTTACACTTATTATAGTAGGCAGGATATCACTTAATCTAGCACAAATAATTTTTTTTATCATTTTATAAAGGACAAAGCAGCATGCAATAGGCCTGGAATTAAAAGCTACCTGAGGCTGATAGATTTTAGGAATCAAGGTGATCACTGCATTGCTAAACCTTTCTAGAATCTCATCTCCTTGGAAAAATCCTTTCCCTGCCATATTCACATCATC
This sequence comes from Rubia yunnanensis, assembly GCA_037428765.1. Taxonomy (NCBI): domain Eukaryota; kingdom Viridiplantae; phylum Streptophyta; class Magnoliopsida; order Gentianales; family Rubiaceae; genus Rubia; species Rubia yunnanensis. Next base: position 57,199,676 of record CM075067.1, read on the forward strand.
TCCAATTATAACCCATGTTTCTTTGAAAAAAAGGCTTGAAAAAACATCTTTCCCAGGACTTTTACAAGAGTGGATACCTTTAAGGGCTTTTTAATTTCCTCATCAGTAACTGGTCTGATCAGTTTTGCTTGTTTTTGTGTATTCAATGTTTCTCCATACTGCACAACATCCGCATCCAATGTTTTAGTTTCATCCCTTCTACCCAACAGTTTTTCAAAGTGAGCAGTCAACTTCTCTTCAATCTCTTCATGCTCAGTTATCCATTTTCCTCTTTCTTTCAGGGGTATTATCTTATTTCTATATTGTCTTAACTTCATAATTTCATAAAATAGTTTAGTAGGCACATCTCCTCATTCATCCACTGTTTTTACCTTTAGTTGCAGAAAACTAAACTCTGCTTCCTGAAGTATGTCCATCTTCTTTCTGATTCTACATTCCTCCATCTGTAGTTCAATATTCATAGGATCTTCTTTCAATTTCTTCTTACTTCATTCCATATCTCGATACATTTCTCCACTTTTTCTCCTATAGCCCCGAATTCCCTCCTGTTTAACCTAGACAAAGGTTTCTCCAAAATTTTCAAAGTCATAGCAATACCCTTCAATGCTCTATTATCTCCATCTTTCCATATCTAATTCACAGTACCAACAAATACATCAGATAAATCACAAAAATTATAATACCTGAAAGGCTTTATAAATTTCTGATTGTGTGCTTTAAATCTAATAATTAGTGGCATGTGGTCTAATAATGGATTATCGTTCACTTTAAAATAGACCCTTCTCATGTTTTTCAACGATTCTTGATTTATAATACCTCTATATATTTTGCTGAGTATTCTTTCAGACCCTAATCTTCAACTGCACCAGGTATATAGCCCCCCAATTATTTTATTCTCCATGGTCTCCAGTTCCTCCATCATCCCCTGAAAATCCATTGTTTCTTTTTCATCAACTGCCAAGCTCCTCATTCTATCATTCAGCTCAAGAGGTGAATTGAAACCCTCATCATAATCCATGGTCTATTTATATTCCCCAACCCCTTCAATTAAGACCATATTGGTTCTCTTTTAAGCATAGTATGATATCCATATAGAATAGTACAGAAATATACTAGATTTGAGGCTTTAATTAATCACTCTAAATCCATCCATTGGTCACCTTTGTTTATCACTTTTACATCATACAGTTCTGAATTCCAGGCAACCCATATCCTTCCTCCCTGCACAACCTCTCCATTTGTCTCCAAGTTCTACTTTAATTCAATGCTTTTCAAGACTTCATCTTGTTTTTCTTTTTTGATTTTTGTTTCAAACAGTCCCAGCAAACCAACTCCATTCTGCACACAGAACTTCCTCACTAGGCCATGCTTACTACCTTTATTCTGCCCCCTTATGTTTCAACTCAACCAGTTACTCATTAGGAGGATCTGCAAATTTCAGATGCTACGTTCCAGCCACTGTTCTGAGTTCTATCTGCTTTACAACCTTCCCCATTTCTGATACTCTTTCCTTGCCCTACTATAGAACTTTCCCCTTTTTCAAGCTTCTTCTCATCACCTTTTCCCACCTCCAGCCTTTTACTGCCATTTCCCATTTCAGTTTCAGTTTTCTTCTCCTGCAACTAAGTTTTGACTGGGACATAGATTCTCATATTCTTCTCTTATGTTTTCTGGTTCTCCCCTTTTCTACATTCAACTCCTTCATGTCCTTATAATCCATAACTGCTACATTTCACAGGCTTGCACTCAAAGATTATCCTCTGTTGCACAATCACTTTCCTCTCATTCGGGTATAAAGCTTTATCAGGCCCAAAATCACCAATTTCCATCTCAATTTTTCCTCTAGCATAAGTTAGTCTTTCCTTATCTAGAGTAGCTCTGTCTAGACATATAGGCTTACCTATAGGGCTTATGATTTTACTGATGAGTTTAGGCTGCCAATAAACTGTGGGAAGCAATGGTAATTGCACCCAAACTGGGACATTATTCAGCTCAAAAAAATAAATATAAGGGGATCAAGGCTTCATAATCACAAGTTTTCCATAAAAGTAAATGTTTCCAGTTTCTATCATCTCATATCTGCATAATTTTAAAATAAATTTCACAAGAAAAACTCCTTTATCTACCATCTATATCTTGAGCTGCTTCTTTCCCCAGATTCTAGCAAAGAATCATTCCATTATTTTGAATGGATGATTGCTTCCATACACCTTGCATATAGCTATTGAATCTCATTATTTTGCATTCTCTTGCACCTTCTCTTCTGTGGTTTCCGCCATCTCTATTCCCCCACCTTGATTGGGCTATAATACTTCACTTCTTTCAATTCTTCTATGAATAGAGAACTTCAGGATTTTCCCTCCTCATTGTCCATTCTATCTCCCCAGGATAGTCTCTTACCTTCTGTTTGCTCCCCTTCACCATTTGAACTCCCTTCTTTCTTTGATTTCTGTACTTTACTCTTCATAGGCGAGTCAAAACCTAGAGTCTGCTTCTTACCCAGATTTGAATCCTAAACCATAGCTCAGTAAGCTTCTCCATCTCCTTGCAAAGAACCCCTTTCAAGCCTTCATTCTTGCCAGAATCTCTGTTCTGTACCAGTGTTTCATTCCTCTTTTTCTCCTCCACCTCTATCCTCACTCTTGCCTGCGTCTTCTTTCCCATTTTCTGGCCTCCTGATCTGCCCGTGGCTACGTTGGTCGCTTGATCAAAGATTTCAAGACATTTGGAAAATAAACATTTAAGTGTGTGAAATTTGCACCTAATAAGAGAGAGAAAACGATATTTTGAAATTCGCACATTTAATATTGATGATTTATTGTTGTACATTATTGCCACATTTTGATGTGTCACTTGATGTTTTAAAATCAATGTGTAGTTAGTATTTTATTTTGAAGTGTATTTTAGTTTTTTTATTTGATGTTTATCTATTTTAATATAATTTTTATATTATTTTATTTTAATAATTTTTATTTGATGTATATTTTAATCATTTTATCTTATGTTCATTTATGTTAATATGATATCTATCTAATTTTATTTGATGCTTTTAACTATTTTTGTTTTATGTGTATTTTTAGATATTTTTATTTGACGTTAAACTATTTTCATTTGATGTGAATTTTAGTGTTTTTATTTGATAATTAACTATTTTAATTTGATGTTTTAGTATAGGCAAAGTCTTGGGAAAGACGGTCTTTCCATAGGCTTATGGAAAGACGGTCTTTCCATAGGCTTATGGAAAGACGGGATTTGATTAGAATATTAAAAGGTAAAAGGTCTTAGTTGCAATATTAAAATTTTAGTATATAAAATTTGTAACCCGGTTCATGCAACCCAAAAATTTTATCTTAATTTCTTCTAATTTACACTTTAAACCTTGGTCTTTCCATAACTTATGGAAAGACTGTCTTTCAAGAGACGGACTCTTTAGTATATAAATTTGATTTTAAACTAATTTTATTTGATTTGTTATTATTTAAATTAAGTGTTTAGAGTCCCAATCCAAATAAATGGTCAGGCCCAATTTATTAGGCTAAAACGTTGCACCCGACGGGAATACTTTGAATGGCTGGTATTCCATCGCCGGATTTGAAGAATTCAAACTCCGATCAATTCGAATTTCCTCGTCGGAATTCCAACTCTTGATTAGGGAATTCCCATAAGGCATTAGAATTCCCATAAGGCATTTGATGTTGAATATGTGCATACGGCTAATTATAACTGAAGCTATAGCTTCGATCAAAAAATGCCAAGCTGACGGCAGAATGGTATCCAGTATCTCCAAGAATTCCATCGCCGGATTCGCGACGAGATTCTTCAGGAACAGCGGCGACCTCTGGACTTTACGGCTGTGACGGGAAAAGTGGTCAAAACCAAAATCCCTTATTTGCTTGAAACTATGAGGAAACAAAGTAGCAAATATTGCAGCGGAAATAATAAAGCACCAAGAAGACAAGACACGATGATTTACGTGGAAAACCCCTCCAATGCGAAGGGTAAAAACCACGGGGTCAATAGACCCACCTCTAATTCTTCATTAACAACCAAAGAGTGTTACAAAAATCCCCTACAACCAGCCACAACAAGCTCAAGTTGCTCCCAACAAGAATAGGATCTCATAACCACTACAAGAATGAAGAATTAAACAAGAAGAGAATAGAAGTCACCAAATCTGCCCTGAAACTTCAGAACAACGAACGGCCTACTTCCAGAACTCCAAAACAGATCTCCACCGTTCAGAACTTAGCCCAACGACCCAGGAATCTCCTGCCAAAATCTCAGCCAAAGTTAACGGTCGGATTTAGAGAACGAGCGGATCTACCGACGCTGCGACATGAAGCTCGAAAATCTCCTTTTCTTCTCTCTTTTGTTTCTTGGTTCACTTCTCTTCACACACAACTGAAAATGAGCAGCCATACCCCTTAGGAAATACCCTAGCATGGTACGCTAAATTACCGGAATGCCCCTCTTTAAGTTTGGGCCAACTTCCACAATTTCTTGGGCTACAATTTCCACACATGGAGGAAATAACCCAACAAATCTCCCCCTTTCCGACTATGTGGAGGAAATTGCCAAACCGGCAAAATCTTTGCAAAATTCAAACTTGCCTCTTGATAAGACCTTAGTCAACATGTCTGAAGCATTGTCATCCGTGTGAACCTTTTCAAGTGCAAACACCTTAGACTCCAAAGCATCTCGTATCCAATGATACCGAATGTCAATATGTTTTGCCCTATCATGAGATGAAGGGTTCTTGCTAAGATCAATCGCACACTGACTGTCACATAACAAGGCAAACCTCTCTTGCTTAAAATGGAGTTCACGAAGAAATCTCTTCATCCACACAAGCTCTTTGCCAGCTTCACAGGCTGCAATATACTCAGATTCCATGGTAGACAAAGAAATACACTTCTGCAATCTTGATTGCCAACTCACAGCTCCCCCCGCAAAAGTAGTCAAATAACCTGAAGTAGACTTACGAGAACCATCACCCGCCAAATCAGAATCACAGTAGCACAGAAGAATAGGCTCCCTGCTTCCAAAGCAGAGCGACAAATCTGTAGTTCCACGGAGGTATTTAAAAATCCATTTCACAGCATGCCAATGCACCATCCTGGGATTAGAGAGATAACGACTGACCACACTTACTGCATGAGCTAAATCTGGCCTTGTACACACCATAGCGTACATCAAGCTACCAACAACAGAGGCATAGGGAATATTCTTCATATCATCATTCCCTTTAACATCATCAGAAGACTTAGTATCAAATTTAAAGTGAGAAGCCAATGGTGTACTTACCGGTTTAGCACCATCCATTCGAAATCTTCGAAGCACCTTCTCAACATACTTCTTCTGAGATAACCACAGCTTCCTACCTGCTCGATCACGAGTAATCTCCATGCCAAGTATTTGCCTCACTGGACCCAAATCCTTCATCGCGAAATACTTGCTCAACTCTTGCTTCAAACTGTTGATCCTGGAAGCATTCTGACCAACAATAAGCATATCATCCACATAGAGCAATAAAATGATGAAATCATCCTCCGAGAATTTTTGCACAAAAACACAATGGTCAGAATTAGTCTTCTTGTAGCCAAAATTCTTCACCACAGACTCAAAATTCTTATACCACTGTCGAGGCGCTTGCTTCAAGCCATACAAACTCTTCCTCAACCTGCACACAAAATTCTCCTTGCCTTGCTCCTTAAAGCCTTCTGCTCCATGTAAATTTCCTCATTCAAGTCACCATGAAGAAATACAGTCTTCACATCCATCTGCTCAATCTCTAAGTCAAGACTTGCAGCTAACCCCAACACAACTCTGATGGAAGTCATCTTCACAACTGGAGAGAAAATCTCATTAAAATCCACCCCTTTCTTCTGAGCGAAGCCCTTAACAACCAACCGAGCCTTATATCGTGGAAACATAGACTTCTCATCATGCTTCAATCTATAAACCCACCGATTCTTCAAAGCTCATTTGCCCTTAGGCAACTCAACAACATCATATGTATGGTTCTCCATGAGAGACCTCATCTCATCATTCATGGCTTCAATCCACTTGGATTTATCATCACTCTCCACAGCTTCTTCATAGCACTCAGGTTCTCCCCCATCGGTCAAGAGAACATACTCATTTGGAGATAAACGACATGAAGGTCTTCTTTCTCGCGTAGACTTCCTAAGCTCAATTGTAGGCTCTACAGAGACCTCTTCCTCAACATTTTCACCATCATTCAAGTGAGAATCATCTCCACCATCCTGTTCATCTCCAGGATTATCATCAGGGACATCATGAACCACCTGTTCTACTGCACGATCCACTGGCACTGGATCAATATCAGTTAACTGCTCAGAGCTCTCAGAACTTGCCTTATCAGCCTTTCCAATATCTTCAATAGTCTGGTCTTCAAAGAATACCACATCCCGACTCCTGACTAGCTTCTTCTCAACTGGATCATAAAGCCTGTAGCCAAAATCATCAAGTCCATAACCAATAAAGATACACTGTCTCGCCTTCACATCCAACTTGGACCTTTCATCTTTTGGAATGTGAACAGAAGCCTTACAGCCAAAAACACGAAGATGGTTATAGGAAACATCCCTACCAAACCATACTCTGTCAGGAACATCAGCATCCAAAGCAACAGCAGGAGACAGATTAATCACATAAGTAGTTGTACTCAAGGCCTCAGCCCAAAAGGAATTAGGCAACTTCGCCTCTGAAAGCAAACATCTAACTCTCTCAACCAAGGTTCTATTCATCCTCTCTGCCAAACCATTCAACTGAGGAGTCTTGGGAGGAGTTTTCTGATGACAAAAACCATAACTCTTACAATAAGAATCAAATGGACCACAATACTTACCACCGTTGTCAGAACGAATGGCTTTCAACTTCTTGCCAGTCTGCCTCTCCACTGATGCATGAAACTCCTTGAATTTCTCAAGCACCTGGTCCTTAGACTTCAACGTGTAGACCCAAAGCTTCCTGGAACAATCATCAATAAAGGTCACAAAATAAAGTGCACCACCATGAGATCGTACCTTGAAAGGGCCACAAACATCAGAATGTACAAGCTCCAACAACTCTGACTTCCTTGAAGGCGGATGACTCTTGAATGATACCCTGTTTTGTTTCCCAGCCAAACAATGATCACAACTTTTCAGCTTCACACCTTTGATGCCTGAAAGTAGATTCTTCTTGGCCAAACAGTCAATTCCCTTCTCGCTCATATGGCTAAGCCTGCGATGCCATAACTCTTGCAAGTCATCATTTCCAACCACATTGATTGGAATACTACAAACTGAAGCCTCCATGATATACAAGTTGTTGTACTTCTTTGCTCGAGCCAAAATCAAAGAACCCTTAGTGAGCTTCCAATTACCATTACCCATGGAATTGAAGCAACCATCATCATCAAGACAACCAACTGACATGAGATTGTAGGAAATCTCTGGTGCATGCCTCACATCATGAAGTACCAACTCCGATCCAACCTTGCTTTGCAAACAGACAGTACCAATGCCAACCACACTGATGAAATTGTCATTTCCCATCTTCAATACCCCGAAATCACCGGCAGTATAAGACGAAAACAATTGTCTCCTCGAGGTGACATGAACAACAGCTCCACTATCAACAACCCAACTGGACTCTTGCTGAACAAGGTTGATAACATGCTCATCACAAGCAATAAGAAGATCACCAATCGCAGGAACGGTACACACAACATTGACCCCATCATTTGATTCACCACCACCACCTTTCTTCTCATTCTTCCACTTGAAGCAATTCTTCCTAATATGCCCAAGCTTACCACAATGGTTACAAGTGACATTCTTGTAGCGTGATCTCAACTTACTTCTGATCTTATCTCGCTCTTTCCCCTGAACCTTGCTCTTGCTTCTACCCCTCTCTTCAACATACATAATCTCAGAGCGCGACGATGAAGCTTGAGATCTCCTCCTCATCTCTTCATTCAAAATGCCACTCTTAATGTAGTCAAAGGTAACATTACCTCCAGGAGCAGAATTAGCCAAGGATACCTTCAAAGTATCCCAGGAATCAGGTAGAGTATTAAGCAGAAACAAAGCTCGCACCTCATCTTCGAATTTGATCCCTAGACCAACCAACTGATCAAAGATTCCCTGAAAATCATTCACATGATCAGAAACAGAAGTGCCCTCCTTATACTTCAAGTTGCACATTTGGTTCAACATGTACAACTTATTATTGCCAGTCTTGGAAGCATACAAGGTCTCCAACTTCTCCCACAAAGTTTTAGCATGTGACTCATTAGCAATATGGTTAAGAACATTATCTTCAACCCATTGCCTAATATAACCACAAACCTGAAGATGCTCAAACTCCCACTCTTCATCACTATACGCCTCGGGCTTAGTTTTACCAAAGACGGGTAAATGCATCTTCTTAACAAACAAAAGATCTTTCATCTTTCCTTTCCATTTGTGGTAGTTGGTGCCATTCAAACAAATCATCTTGCCCACATTTGTATCCATCTTTCAAACAAAAAAACCACACCAAATCCAAGAAAAACAAGGACCACGAAATCAAGGCTCTGATACCAATTTGACGGGAAAAGTGGTCAAAACCAAAATCCCTTATTTGCTTGAAACTATGAGGAAACAAAGTAGCAAATATTGCAGCGGAAATAATAAAGCACCAAGAAGACAAGACACGATGATTTACGTGGAAAACCCCTCCAATGCGAAGGGTAAAAACCACGGGGTCAATAGACCCACCTCTAATTCTTCATTAACAACCAAAGAGTGTTACAAAAATCCCCTACAACCAGCCACAACAAGCTCAAGTTGCTCCCAACAAGAATAGGATCTCATAACCACTACAAGAATGAAGAATTAAACAAGAAGAGAATAGAAGTCACCAAATCTGCCCTGAAACTTCAGAACAACGAACGGCCTACTTCCAGAACTCCAAAACAGATCTCCACCGTTCAGAACTTAGCCCAACGACCCAGGAATCTCCTGCCAAAATCTCAGCCAAAGTTAACGGTCGGATTTAGAGAACGAGCGGATCTACCGACGCTACGACATGAAGCTCGAAAATCTCCTTTTCTTCTCTCTTTTGTTTCTTGGTTCACTTCTCTTCACACACAACTGAAAATGAGCAGCCATACCCCTTAGGAAATACCCTAGCATGGTACGCTAAATTACCGGAATGCCCCTCTTTAAGTTTGGGCCAACTTCCACAATTTCTTGGGCTACAATTTCCACACATGGAGGAAATAACCCAACAGGCTGGACCTCCTAAACGCCAAACTATTTATCACTAGATCTGAAGATTCCCGTTTCGACCTTTGAACGACGACGAATCAACATTGCAAGGAAGATGAAATCGTATGAAATGGCATACGAAGGCGATACATGAAGAGATTGCGATGAAGGCAAAAACGGTGGTGGCGAGTGGCAGACCATGCTGGTGGCGGTGACACTATCGCGAATTAGGTCATCCCGAAGAAGCAGACTTCTTTTATTTCACATATTTGCAAATTCAGTCCCTAAGGTTCAGAGAGTATTTTAAATATGACCCCAAATTATTTTTTAAAAATATATTTTAAACCCCATATTTGAGAATATTTTATTTTATATGTCCATAATTATTTACTTGGCCCCGGTCTTACGGACGGTTTTGCAGGAGACAGGCTCATCTTTTATATTTATTTAATGTTATGCCGAACCAACAAATAGGGGAACACCTCTGACTGTCACTTCAATCAGTCTTCCGAGAAGGAAAAAAAAGAATAAAATCCAATATGAATAATGTTTAACATAAGAAAACAAAGATTTTGGGTCCAATTCAACATCATGCACATTGCACAAGTTGAAGAGGGCTAGTCACGTCATATACACCATTAACTTGATAGGATAGCTTTTTACTTTCTTTTGCGAAAAACACTGTGACCGTTTATAAACTTATTGAATTACTTTAGTTTCGTTGACGCTCAAAATATCTTCATGAGAAAGCCTCATGAAAGGCAGCCTATCCATAAGGTTATGGATAGGCTAGAGACTGCAAAATGAGGTTTCTTGTAATTAATGAAAATTTAAGTTTTTAATTAAATGGAAGACCTAATCCTTTCTTTTGCAACTTCTCTTCTTTCTCTCTCTAGTGATTTCTCTCTTCTCTCTCCGGCGGTTTCTCTCTTCTTTCTGCGTTGTTTTCAACCTCTTCTCTGCCTTTTCTTCGTGTTTCTCTATCATCGCTCATTTCTCCGCCACTTCTTCGCATTTCTCCGCGTCTTCTTTGTGTTTCTTTGCCTCTTCTCCGCTATTCTCTGTCTGCTTGTTTCTTGGAATCTTCTTCGGCGTCGCTGTCGGTTTGTTTCTTTGTTTGTTGTTGCATTGTTCGTCTGATGAGGTATGTCGTATGTCTAGGATTTGTTTTCGATTGTATTATTTCTCAATTTCCGCTCTGTTGTTCAGATTTGGTATGTTTGTGTTTTTGAGCGTTAGAAATCGCTTTTCTATGTTTTAGGTTGATTTGTGTGTTTTTCTATATGTAGATTATGAATTGTCCTCTCGTTGCTACAACAAACTTGATGCTTGTTCATCTTAAATTACGAGCTGCATTCGTTTACTTGTATGCTGCATGTGTTATTATCCGATGTGTACCTGTTAGTTGTACTGTAAAATGACCTCTCTTTTTTTCCTGATTTTACTGATTGTTCATTTTAAATTATGAGCTACATCTATTTACTTATATGTTTCACATGTTAGTATTCAATGTATAATTGTTAGTTGTACTGTGTATGACATTTGTTTTCATTTGTTGTTAATTGTACGTTTTGAATAACGAGTTACACTTGTTTACTTATATGTTGCATATGTTAGTATCCAGTGTGTACTTATTAGTTGTGTTGTGTGTTCCTTTTTTAAAATAAAAAATTTTATTGTTGGTTGTTCGTTATGAATTAGGAACTGCTTCTATTTTCTTATATATTGTATATGTTAGTATCCAATATGTACTTGTTAGTTTTATTGTGTTTGCCTTTTATTTCCATTGTTGATTATTGTTTCTTTTGAAGTAAAAGTTTTACTTATTTGTTTATATGTTGCAACTGTTAATATCCAATGGACTAAATTGTTTTTTTTTGTCCCCTGCAAAGTATCGTATACCATGTTTTGGTCCCTGTTTGCAAATCAACCCTCAGACAGTACCCACAAATTCAAAAAGATATGTTTTAGTCCCCAAAGGTGGTTTTCAGGTAAACCGGAACTGTTTTCTGATATAGTTGGGGGTATTTTTGTAATTTTACATATTAAAAATATTTTCAATTAAATTTTGGGGTCATTTTCAAAGACCATACAGAATGTGAGGGGCTTAATTGCAAATAAGCTAAAAACCCTAATATTCTCTTGCTGACCCCATCTTTCCCCACCCGGCGCCGACACCATTACTCTACTACTGCCTCCACCTTATCACCGCCTTAACAGCCTACCGCCCACTTAACCGCCTCTATCCTCACCAGATTTTACCATACACCACCCTAAGAAGAAGAACTCTTCATCGGTCACTGAACATCAAGCCGGGGCGGCTCCACTGTTGGCTGCCTCATCTCCTACTCCAGACGAACGCAGTCCACCAGGTTCAACCTCTACGCCACCAAGAGTTTCCCATTGGGTTCAACCTCTATGCCACCGGGAAACACAAACGCTAATCAATCTCTTTCAAGGCCACCAGAATCTACTCTCCGGCCACAACAAGTTAGTCACACATGCTCAAAACCCGATCTGTTGCTAATAAAAAAACCCTTTTTTTGCCTCTTCAAGTTGCTGTTGAATGATGACACCGAAGAATCGCACCGTGAAATCGAGGTCCTCCAGCTGCGGGTGAAGAGAGATTTTCTGGGGAATGTGAGATTGTCGGTGGAGAAGTACATGGCTATAATTAGGGCGGTGGAGGAGTTGGTGGCGGAGCATCTGACATGCGCAGTAGAGAAGTACATGGCTAGCTTTTATTTTAATTCTCTTAAACTCAGGGGTATAATGGTTATTTTACATATTTTGACCAATTTTACCATTGACCTTACCTGAAAACCACCTTTGGCGACCAAAACATATTGTTTTGAATTTGTGGGTACTGTCTGAGGGTTGATTTGCAAACGGGGACCAAAACATGGTATGTGATGCTTTGTGGGGGACTAAAAAAAATAATTTAGTCTACCAATGTTTATGACTTTTTGCAGGATTTGGATAAAAAATTGAAGTGGTATTGAATCACACAATATTAAATATTGGACTTCACAAAACATTTTGGCACAAGTTTGATTTTGATGAAGCTGACACTGAACTCAATGAATTCGAAAAGGATCTACCTTTGAAAATTTATTCATTGTATTAGAGATTGTTGGTTAATCTAGATAGGAACACTGTACTTTCCGCTCCTCTTCCTCGACGCTTAGAAACTTCTATATCCCACGCCCATTTTAGCAGATCTCTAACCATCAATGGCGCTCCCGAATCAGCAAACCGTGGATTACCCTAGCTTTAAGCTCGTCATCGTTGGTGATGGTGGGACAGGTAAAACTACTTTTGTTAAGAGGCATCTCACCTGGGAATTTGAGAAGAAGTATGAACCTACCATTGGAGTTGAAGTTCATCCATTGGATTTCTTCACCAACTGCGGTAAGATTCGCTTTTACTGCTGGGATACCGCTGGACAGGAGAAATTCGGCGGCCTTAGGGATGGCTACTATATTCACGGACAGTGTGCTATCATTATGTTCGATGTCACTGCTCGGCTGACATATAAGAATGTTCCAACATGGCATCGTGATCTTTGCCGGGTCTGTGAGAATATTCCTATTGTACTCTGTGGCAACAAGGTTGATGTGAAGAATCGTCAAGTCAAGGCTAAGCAGGTTACATTCCACCGCAAGAAGAACTTGCAGTACTATGAGATCTCTGCCAAGAGCAATTACAACTTTGAGAAGCCCTTCCTTTATCTTGCGAGGAAGCTTGCTGGAGATGCTAACTTGCACTTTGTGGAGTCACCTGCACTTGCTCCGCCTGAGGTCCAGATTGACTTGGTTGCACAGCAACAACATGAAGCTGAGCTCGTACAAGCTGCTAACCAGCCCCTTCCTGATGACGATGATGACACTTTTGAGTGAAGAGCTATTTTCTCTTGCAGTTGTGCCTATCTTCTGCACTAGAGGCAAATTTACTGTCACCATAGATCTTAGGAATCTCCCATATGAGTAGAAAGTATGGAGGAATTTCCTCATTTGGTGTTAGGATTTCCTGAACTTGTCGCTTTCTGATTTGATTGTGAGAATTCAAGCGTTTACTACTTAAAAAAAACTAGATAGGAACACTCCTGTAATTGTAAGTTCCATAATAGATGATTTTTTGTATGAGCACTTGTAGGATTTATCTTGCATATTGCCCTTTGTTCAAGTGTTGAGAGTTCTTCTCGTGTATGAAACGAACAACATTTGCATGATTTTTATATAAAGTATGCAATGCTTTTACATACGTTGTTTTCATGATGGCAAGACTTTTAGTGGCATCTCTTTAATTGAAATCGGCAAAATTTACTCATGTGTTTGAAAACAAATAGAAGTTTTAATGTAATTAGTACACATTGTGACGTGTCAAATGAAGTTCATATGAATTTTTTTTTTAAAAAAAATACAAAATTGTGCAACCTCTTTTCTTTAGTGTACTATAAGAAATACTAAGCTACAAAAATACGCACCTGATTAAAAAATGTTAGTAATTTTAGCTTGGCTACAACAGTCACATTTTTAAAAATAATTTAACAATATTTTAGGAATTAAACATATGTTACTCATATTTTTTACTATGCGTTTATTAACATGACAAAGTCTTGCATGTCAAATTTTAAAAGAACACACAATATAAGCAGAAGGAGAAATTTTATTAATTTCAACAGTAAATTTGAACATGCCATCCGTTGCATATCCCTTTACAATAAAATTATCATTCTTTATGATGGTATACAAATAAGCCCGTAAAGTTTGAGTAAATCCTTGAAAAGAAAGCCCGAAACCAAAATTTTCCTCATCTCTGAAGTGTGCAGAACGTCTTTGAGTGTGAGTTCTCCCAAGGGTAAACATCAATTCCACAGAACCTGTACCAGTAACAATAATAATGTGAGAATCTCCCAACAATACTTTCTTATTCTCAGCATCAGAGTACGTTTCGAACATTCCCAGATCATAGCATAAATGGCATTATGAACCAGTATCCATCCACCACCCATTTACTCCACCAACAAGGTTAATTTCTGAAATCATAGCAATTAATTACTCTTCAGTCAGATTCGCTTGTGGTGCAGCTCAAGGTATATTACAACACTTGCTTGCTATATGACCTAGATTATTACAATGGTAACAGATAAACTGTTCAGAGTCATTTCGTAGTAGTGGTTGCTTTACATTTTGATCTTTCTGAGAATTCTAATGGTTGTGGATCTTCATGTTCTGATTCTTCATAAGTTTCCATTTCGGCTTCAGAACAACAGGAGTGGATTTCCTAGTGTTTTTGTTTGAGACAACAAGAACCTCCTCCTTTTGTGTTATTTTTGAGCTTTCTCCTAAATTCACATGTGATTGATAAGGCTTTCTAGAGAAAATTCTTTTGTTTTGTGTCTAAGAACACCCTTAAAATATTTCCAAGAGGGAGGCAATTTGTGAATAAGAACAGCAACTTGAAATTGTTCATCAAGAGGCATACATTCAGAGATAATTTCATGGGAAATCTTTTGTAGGTCGTGAGATTGTGCGTCCACTGATTTGCCGTACTTCAGGTAGTGGCTGACTCATACGTTTTTGCTCGTGCCTCTTTAGTGACGTACTTCTTCTGTAGGGTCTCCCAAATCTCTTTGGCAGATTTGTCAGAATTGTAGTAGTTATACAGATCATCAGATAATCCATTCAGGATTAGTTCTTTCAGATAAAATACTGCTCCTCCCAAGTCTTCAAATGTTTCCTATATTCATCACTGGTATGTTCAGGAAGTACAGGTTTGTCGGCCGTACACATGAGTAAATTTTTTTCATCGTTAGATAAAACATCATTTTCTGCTTCTATCTCTTAAAATGCAAGCCCTGGAAATGAAAAGGCTTGTGAATGTCCATGGAAGAAAGTGATCTAGAAAATTCATCGGTTGACATGATTACAAAAAAAAGAAACGTCTTAAAATTGTTGGAACAGATTTATATGAGTAAATGTCAACGAAATAATTTTCTGTGATGAGTCACGGACTAGTTCGCTTTCTTTAAGACATTTCGTGGCATTGCCAAAAATTGTACAACAGACTATTAGCCTCATCGTCTCCCAGATAAAACAGCCCAGATCAACCTTTGTCTCAACCTCTTCTGCACTCGAAGAAGATTGGAAATGGTTAGAATAAAGCAAGTTGATGATTAGATAAGGTTTTATTCTTGATAACTAGGCTAGAGTTATGTTTAGACTAGTCTACTTGGTACTCTATTTATACTCTTCTTAATCAATCAGAATCATTATGGGAAATCACTCTTTCATGGTATCAGAGCAAGTTCTGATCCTAAACCCTAAAACCTTTTTTTCTTTCTGCTGCATCCCCCTCTTCTTTATGACTGAAGGAACCGGCCAACTTCCGACCAACTTCTGGCTGTCTTCGGCATCTTCTTGATACATCTGGTGTCCTCTCCTCCGACAAACCTCCAGCTTCGGCAACTCTGGTGTTCGATTCATCCCTAAAGCAGCAACGCTTCCTCCCCAAATTGGCCTTCTCAGGCATATTGCTCATCGTCGGTAATATCTTTCCAACGGCGTCCGTGTACGAGCAGTCCGACGTCGATTTTCATCTCCTCCAGGCTTGGCTTTCATCTTGGACGGAGGTTCTCTTCTTTGTTGTGACCAGCGACTTTACACAGCGGCTATCTCTATTTCCTGGGGTCTATTCTCTTTGTTGGCATCACTTTCAGGTCTCTAACGGGCCATCTCTAGTTCGGCGTTCCTTGTTTAGGCAGACCACTCACCAGCACGTTAGATCCACGCGTGGACATCTCTTCAGCGCGTGTGTCCAGCGCCTGATTAAACGCATCCGCTGGAGTTCAAGCGTGTGAACCCGCTCGCGCGTGCCCTCTACGCGCCAACAACTTTCCATTTGGCCAGCACCTAGCGCGCTATTTTTTTTCAGCCTCACCACTTTACCACTTTGCAGTATGGCCCCTTTTGTTGGTATCTCGGAATTTAAGCATTCTGGCCATCAGTGGATTATAGATACCGGCACTACAAAGCACATTGCATCATCTCCTGTTATTGTTGATTATGTGAGACCCTAACATGGCTCTTCCCACATCTATGTTGGTAATGGTTCTCAAGTCCCTATTACTCATGTTGGTGAATCTCGGATTTCTAGGTCTTTGCCTATATATGATATGCTTATTGTGTCTGATATCACTAAAAATTTGCTTTCTTTTAGCAAATTAACTCGAGATTTAAATGATGTTGTCTGCCTTGATGATCATTCTTTTATTATTCGTCATAAAATCATTAGGAAAACCTTGGGTCACGGTCATCTTGAGGGTAGTCTTGATGTCTTAGACTATGGTGCATCTGCTTTAATCTCTACTGTGGAGTCAAATAAGTCGCGTGTGTTCTTTGAAATCTGGCATGCTAGACTTGGTCATGTCCAGCATTCCATTATTTCTGGTTTGCGTGCTTCTGGATCCTTAGATGTCTCGTTGGTTTTGCCTAAACCCACAATTTGTGAAGCATGTGAAAAAGCTAAAGGGAAACGTTTATCTTTTCATACAAATGATAAACGTGCTGCTAGGGTACTTGATACAGTTCATTGTGATTTATGGGGGCCCTCTCCTATCATATCTGCTGATGGTTTCTCCTGTTATGCCATTTTCCTTGATGATCATTCCCAACTCTCGTGGTATTACCCACTTCACCGTAAATCTAATTTTTGGGATTTCTATCGCCAGTTTGAGGCTTTTGTGGAGAACCAGTTTTCTTCCACCATTAAAGTGTTTTAGAGTGACGAGGGGACTGAGTTCGTAAATGGTTGTTTACGCTCTCACTTTCAGACAAAAGGTATTCACCATCAGATTTCTTGTCAATATACTCCTGAGCAGAACGGTCGTGCTGAGCGCAAGCACCGCCACATTACTAAGATGGGCTTGTCTATGTTGTACCACTGTTACGTTCCTCTCTCCCACTTGCCACACACCTTTGCTGCAACTGCTTATACTATAAATCGGTTGCCCACTTCGGTTCTTGGTGGACGATCACCATTTGAAGTTGTTAATGACCGGGTTCCCATATACACGAACTTTCATGCATTTGGTTGTCATGTGTACCCTTATCTTCGTCCTTATGCAACACACAAACTTGCTCCTCGCAATTTACCCTGTATCTTTCTTGGGTACGACTCCCAGTACAAGGGCTATCGATGTTTGGATCCTACGTCTGGAAAGATATATATCACCAGACATGCTCAGTTTGATGATACTTTCTTCCCTTATGCCGATGGTTCTACTTCAGTATCTCCGTTCTCTCTGGATGTCTCTACTTTTTTAGATCATGCTGACACATCAGCTGATAATCCTACTTCTTCCACGGTGGCATCTCCTCCTGCTTAGTCTACCACTTTGGTTGTAAGCCCTCCTGGTTCATCAATGATATCGTCCTCACCGACTACAACACCATGTTTTGACTGCTCTGGCGATTCAGACCATCTAGTGGCCGCTCAGAATCATCCTGCTCCGACCATCCCGCCATCGACCAGCTCACCTGGTCCACCGACCAGCCCATCCAATTCTCTGGCCACTTCACCGGCCCCCTCACTGGCCCGTTCATCGGCCACCTCATCGGCTCCTTCGCTAGTTGCCTCACCGGCCCTTTTACCTGCTACGACTGCTCTTCCAATCTCTCCACCTCCATTTTGTACATATCGTATGGCTACTCGATCGGTGACTGGAGTTATTCAGCACTGGGATTATTCTGATATCATTGCTCATGATCTTACTGCCACTTTACTTGCTCAGTCAGAGCCCACAAATACGGCACTGCTCTTTAGGATCCGGCTTGGGTTTCTGCTATGGATGATGAGATGGCAGCTCTTCGTGGACAGCAAACTTGGGATTTGCCCATCAGACGTCAATATTGTTGGCTCCAAATGGGTTTACAGACTGAAGTATCGACCAGATGGCACTATTGAGTGTCATAAAGCTAGGCTTGTGGCACAGGGTTTCTCACAAATTTTGGGTTTTGACTTTGACCACACTTTCCAGTGGTCAAAGCCTCTACTGTTTGGACAATCCTCGCTATAGCCACCATGCGTTCCTGGCCACTTCATCAGTTGGACTCAAGAACTCTTTTCTTAATGGTGTTCTTGATGCTCCGGTCTATATGAAGAAGCCCGTTGGTTACCAGGATTCTGCTCATCCAGACTATGTTTGTTGCTTGTGGAAGGCCATTTATGGTCTTAAGAGACTCCTCAGGCTTGGTTCCAGTGCTTCGGTGGTTATTTGACACAGCTTGGTTTTTAGTGCAGCTCAGCCAATACTTCTTTGTTTGTTCTCTCGAGAGGGTCATCGTTACTGTATCTACTTGTGTATGTGGATGATATCATTCTTACAGGCAATGATTCGACTCTTCTTCGTCATTTCATTGATCGAACACACAGAGAGTTTGCGATCAAGGATCTTGGTGCTCTCCATTACTTTCTTGGTCTTGAAGTTTCGCTTACCTCCTCAGGGTTACTTCTTAGTCAAGCAAAGTATGCTCGGGATATTTTGACTCGGGCTGGTATGTCTGACACGGCCCCTGTTTCTACGCCATTTGTCGCCGGTTCTCAGCTTCACAACTCTACCAGTCCTCTATTACGGGATCCTACACTTTATCGTTCCCTTGTTGGTGCCCTCCAGTATCTCATCATCACTCGTCCAGATTTAGCTTTCTTGGTCAACACAGTGAGCCAGTATCTTTAGGACCCCAGAGATGACCATTTCGTTGCAGTGACATGAATTTTGCGGTATGTTCGTGACACCCTTAATTTTGGTCTTAGTTTTCGTTCTGCTAGTACTCCTGAGGTGTTAGGTTACTCTGATGCTGACGGGCCCGCTGTTTGGAGACTCAACGGTCCACTTATGGTTATGCAGTTTATCTTGATGGGAATCTGGTTTCTTGGAATACCAAGAAATAATCCACTGTTTCTCGCTCCAGCACTGAGTTTGAATATCGTGCTCTCGCCAACACTGTTTCAGAGGTGGTTTGGCTCACTCATTTGCTTCGTGATCTTAGGGTTCCGCTTTCTGGTGCTCCATTGCTGTTATGCGATAACAACAGTGCTATCTTCTTGGCTCAGAATCCGGTGGCGCACAAGCGGGCGAAGCACATCGATATTGACTATCATTTTATTTGTGAGTTGGTGACATCTGACAAGCTGCTCGTTGCTCATGTCTTAACCTCTCTTCAGATTGAGAACATCTTCACCAAAGGACTCTCTCGTCCACTGTTCGAGTTCTTTAGGTCCAAGTTGTGCATCAACGAGCATCCGACGATTCACTTGAGGGCGGTGTTAGAATAAAGCAAGTTGATGATTAGATAAGCTTTTATTCTTGATGACTAGGCTAGAGTTATGTTTAGACCAGTCTACTTGGTACTCTATTTATACTCTTCTTAATCAATCAGAATCATTATGGAAAATCACTCTTTCAGAAATAAACACCCTCTATATATATGTATATTGCTCAGTATACGTAAAATGTTTGAAGCAAAGAGAATCCAAGACTCGATAAATGTTATTTGAGGTCTGAATTTCTCTGTATCTCTTTTTGTATGCTCAGAGTCCTTTATAAACAACCATTTATGGTATACGTTGGGATAGTTTGTACAATTAGGTTTGTTTAGTAAAATAAGTGTGTTCACTTTCATGTTTGTTGGGTAGATCACGTGTGTGCACTCGTTCAGGTTTGTTTCGCGAAATATGTGCTTACATGTTCAAAAGTGGGTGTAGAAAGGGAAGTTACAAACCATCCACAAGGTTTTGGATAAAATTTATACTCAGTAAATATAATTTTAAAAATGTGTTTGTGTACAAAGTCAAATATTATTTTTTTAAAAAAAATATTCATAAATTTCAACTAGCGGTTTTATGCAAAATGACATTTAAGGACATAACGACCATTCATTATTTATAAACTTATTTTACATATTTTATTATTTTATTTTCATTAATATTAATATAATTTATTTTTTATTATTTTACATATTCACTATTATTGAAAATAATATATTTAGAATTTCAATTAAAATATTTTTTAACTATTATTCTATGAGCATTAATATAAGAGAATAAATGTAAATTATATTAGTTGACTTATTTTCATTAGATATAAGAAATTTTAATTATAAAATGTAAAAGTTACAATATTATATATTTTATGAATATCAAATAAATATAGGAAATTGAAACATACTTCAGTTTTCTAAATAACATAAAAACTGTTTTTTTTAAAACTACTGAATTATTAAAAATTTAAGACTAATGTCCAACTCGGTTAACTCTTTGAGCTTCAATCAAAAAAATTTGAGGTTAAAAGGGTATTCATTGAATTTCAAAAGAGAGTTGTTACAAAGTGTGGGATGTGATCCCATCTAGAGATATGGTCTCTAGATTGTTTGGCATGGTTAGCCAGTGTATGAGCTATTACATTGTCATGTCTTCTAATTCAAGTTGTGTCTAAACAGTCCTGATTATCAATTAGATTGGAAATATCACTTATGAGTAGTCCAAAGTTAGATAGGTCATCTTTACGACTCTTGATAGCATTGATGACCACTTGTGCGTCCCCTCGAATATGCTAAACTGGCAGTCCTTTGTCCGTTAGTTTCTCCAAGGTTGTTCTTAATGCCAGGGCTTACGCATTTTTAGCATTGTAGGGGATTGATAGTTTATGCTCTTCTCCATAGATCCAATCATCGCTTGAATTCTTTATATACCTTCTCAGGTACGTACTATCGGTGGATGTTGCAGCATTAAAATATAGTGTGTTCCCAACTGGGGTTTCTGGAATGTGATTTGAGTTTTGCTCAGATGATGGTATTTCCTTCCTTGCTAGAATATCCAATTGCTTGCTAGCAAGTAGAATGATGTTTTGTGGTTGACGAATGTGTTGTTCTCAATGAAGGAGTTTGTTACGATGGTGCCATGACTGGTACAACATTATGGTCGCGAGTGCCATGTCTTGACCAGTCAACTCTAGTATGAGATCTTGTGCCCATAATTCTGTATTTGGCTACTGAAATCTGTATATCTTTTCATGCAAATCTACTGCAAACCAAATTTGGTGCACTGCATGGAAATGGAAGAAGACATGGGAGCGAGTAGTATCCTCGCTGGAGCATGTCAAACATGTTGTTTCATGTCTCGAGTGCCTTTGCTGTAGATTATCTGCTGATGGCAATTGATTCTTGCACAGTCTCCAGAGTAAGTGCTTCATCTTTGGGGGCACCCTTAAATTCCAAATCTGTTTCCAATGCCGGGAAGGGCTTGAGCTGCAATTGGCTAATTGTCCTACAATGGGGGGAAATTGGAGAGTTAATTCCCAAGTTATATGCCGATTTGATCGTGTACTTACTGTCCAATATTGACTGCCATATCCATTTTTCCAAGTGATGATGATTACTACTACATGGTATATATAGGATGAGAGATACTTCCTCTGCATTAAATGTTTCTCTGATAAGACTTTCATTCCATTGGTTAGTGCCTTCCATTTTTAAATGGTTCACTGTCAGGTTGCCCAGAAAAGATGCCTGAAGTGATTAAGGTTTTGGATTACCAATCCATAACCAGGGATCATGTTTAAGATTAGTGTTATTTCCAGATCCGATGTGTCTCCTGATGCCCAGCTTCAATAATTTCCTTCTATCCAGTATGGATCTTCAGGCATATGATGGGTCATAAACGAGATTGGCTTCTAGGAAAGATGATGAAGAGTAATATTTAGCTTTCAAAACCTTCACCACCATCGATTCTGGATTGTTAAGTATTCTCCAGGCCTGCTTTTTGGGAGGTCATCGACATACCTCTCAAAGTTAAATTTATAAGCCCTAAATGCTTCATATATACAACTAAGTAGATAATGGCAAGTCGAGGTCGTCCATGAAGAAGATGGGTATTTCAAAGGGTTTAAACATATAAGGTTGATATTAGGCTAGAGGTAGATATATCTAGATATATAAAAGCAAGTAAATGGGAGAGGGGGGGGGGGGGCTAATTATCAAAGTTACGTAACTATGCTAATCATGAAACAAACTAAGAAAAAAGGATAAAAACTACAAAAGATTAAGCCTTAGGGGCAATTGATATCCACTTATAAACCTCATGTAGATCATTGAACCTTTCACTCATTCCATCACATTCATTACCTATGGGGAACGCTATCACTTCCATTTAAATAGATAGACATTCTTTTCTTCTTAAGAGCAATTCACAAAGACGTTCAACGGCCATTTGCAAACCTCATTGATAATCACTTTAGGCTTTCAATGACCATAAAGATATTTCATCAGTGACATTATACACGAAAGACCATAGATTGGATAACAACAAGCCTTCTACAGGCATAACCATTTAACCAAACAAAGCATTTATGAGGTCAAGCCTAGAATAATTAACATTCGAGATTCATTGTTAAGATAAAACCTAGAACAATCAACATTCAAGATTCAACCTTTCATTGCTTCTATAGGATAAATATGAGAACAATCTACGTTAACATACTCATCTAGCAAGAATCACAACACATTATGCACAAGAAGTTTAATTCCATGTTTTTGGATTCTCATGTCAAAGAGCTATGAAATTTGCAGCTTTCCTAACACCATAATACTTCAATCATACAAACACTTCATATACTCAAACAACCCATAGCATAAATGAAGTAAAACATAACATTAAAACACATGAATGTTAAATAATAAATGCTTCAAGATAGAGTGAAATAGGGGTTCTTACTATACAGATACCAAAGCTTCAATCAATTGCTCACAGGATTAAACTAACCTAGATAATGAAATTGCATAATTCACTACCACAGAGACTCCCCTAGCACCGGTTATGAATACCGGTGCCAAAACGTAATAGCATCGGTTTTTAAAAATATTTTAACACCGGTTTTTAAAATCGATGTTAATTTAACACTGTTTTTTTAAATTTTAACACCAGTTTTTAAAAATTGGTGTTAATGTTTTTTAATTTTAAGACGGATTTTTTAAAAACCAGTGTTAAATTTTAAAATAGCACCAGTTTTTAAAAATCGGTGCTAAAATTTTTTAAAATTCTATCTTCCTACCAAAAAATCTCCAAATGTTTTTAAATAACACCGGTTTTTCAAAACCAGTGCTAAAAATTTTAAAAATTCTATCTTCCCACCAAAATAATGGCCAAAATTTTTAAATAGCACCGATTTTGAAAAAAATAGCACTTATTCTTAAAAGTCGGTGCTTAAATTAATAACTAACTTAAGTTAAATTAATCAACGATCAACCTTTATTGACCTAATATAAATAAATAAGAATAAAATTTGTTTACATCAACTAATTAACGTTCAACCCTTAGTTGATTTAGTATATATAAATACAACTTTAACTAGTCAACGGTTAATCCTTATTTGACTTTCAATGTATAAACACTAATAACTAGGCTGACTTTGACTAATTAACAATCAAACTGTACTTGACTTTCAATATATAAATCTAATAATTAAGTTGACTTTAACTAATAAACGTTCAACCCTTACTTTACTTTCTATATATGAACACTAATAACTAGGTTGACTTTGACTAATCAACGATCGAACTTTACTTGACTTTCAATTAAACACTAATAACTAAAATGACTTTAGCTAATTAACGGTCAAATTGTACTTAACTTTATATATGTAATCACTAGTGACTAAACTGACTTTAACTAATCAACGGTCAAACTTTACTCGACTTTCTATATATAAACACTAATAACTAGATTGACGTTGACTAATCAACGGTCAAACCTTACTTGACTTTCTATATATAACTACTAGTGACTAAGTTGACTTTAACTGATCAATGGTCAAACTTTACTTGACTCTCTCTACATAGAAACACCAGTGACTAAGTTGACTTTAACTAACCAACGGTTAAAATTTACTCGACTTTCAATATATAAACACTAATAACTAAGTTGACTTTATCTAATCAACGGTTAAACTTTATTCGACTTTCAATCTATAAACACTAATAACTAAGTTGACTTTAACTAATCAACAATCAAACTTTACTTGACTTTAGATATGTAAACACTAGTAACTAAGTTGACTTTAACTAATCAACGGTCAAACTTTACTTGACTTTCTATTTATAAACACTAGTGACTAAGTTGACTTTAGCTAATCAACGACCAAAATTTAATCGACCTCTAATATATAAACATTAATAACTAGGTTAACTTTGACTAATCAATGGTCAAACCTTACTTGACTTTCAATATATAAACACTAATAACTAAGTTGACTTTAACTAATCAACAACCAAACTTTACATTACTTTCAATATATAAACATTAATAACTAGGTTGACTTTGACTAATCAACGGTCAAACCTTACTTGACTTTCAATATATAAACACAAATTATGAGGTTGACTAATCAACGGTCAAATTTTACTTGAATTTTAATATATAAACACTAATATCTATGTTGACTTTCACTAATCAATGGTTAAACCTTATTCGACTTTCTATATATAAACACTAAGAACTAGATTGACTTTCACTAATCAACGGTCAACCCTTACATAACTTTCTATATATAAACACTAATAGCTAAGTTGACTTTTATTAATCAACGATCAATTCTTACTTGACATTCTACATATAAACACCAACATTTAAGTTTAGTTTAATTAACAACCGAACTACCCTACCTTGACTTTCTATATGTAAACACTAATAACCAGTTTGTATTTAACTAATTAACTATCAACTCTTATTTGACTTTCTATATATATTTACACTAATAGCTAAGTTGACTTTAATTAATTGACGATCAACTCTTACTTGACATTCATATATAAACACCAATAACTAAGTTTACTTTAATTAATAATCGATCAACCCTTCTTTGACTTTCTATACACAAACATTAACAACTAAGTTGATTTTAATTAGCCTACAATCAACGCTCACTTAAATTTTGATATATAAACACTAATAAATGAGTTAACTTAAACTAATCAACGATCAATCCTTATTTGACTTCTTGTTTATAAATACTAATCAACGGTAAATCCTTACTTGGTTTTCTATATACATACAATAATACCTAAGTTGACTTTAACTAATCAACGGTCTACCCTTACTTGAATTTCTACATACAAACACTAATAAAATTAACTTTAAATCGACGATCAACCGTTACTTGACTTTCTATGTACAAATGCTAATAACAAAGTTGACTTTAACAAATCA
This sequence comes from Rubia yunnanensis, assembly GCA_037428765.1. NCBI lineage: Eukaryota > Viridiplantae > Streptophyta > Magnoliopsida > Gentianales > Rubiaceae > Rubia > Rubia yunnanensis. Next base: position 57,225,199 of record CM075067.1, read on the forward strand.
ACGGTCAACACTTACTTAACTTTCTATATATAAACACTAACTACTAGGTTGATTTTAATTAATCAACAGTCAACCCTTACTTGACTTTCTATATACATACACACTAATAAATAGGTTTTATTTCACTAATTAACTGCTGACCCTTACTTAACTTTCGTTATATAATCATTAACAACTAAGTTGACTTTAACTAATCAACGGTCAAACCTTAATTGAATTTTGATTTTATATAAATACTAGAGCTAAGTGCTAAAATGACCCTGACTTTAGGCTAGAAGTGCCAATATATACCTGCAATCTCAAAAAGTATCAAAATAACCTTTGACCATGTTGACTTTTTAGTCAACCGGTTTACCGCCGGAGTTTATTGTAAATACCATTTTACCCTTATTAAGAAAAAGAGAAAATAAAAAAACATGAAAAGATGACCTTGCCATTTAGCCTTTTTCTCCTATTTTTAAACTAGATTCTTCCATTTTCTTCTTTGTTCCCCATTTTCTTCCCGCTTAACACATCGTCTTCCTCACTCACTCGCACGAACACAACCCGAGACGTCTCCTCTCCCGATTGCTTGTTGCCACCGCTGAATGGTTCCCATTGCCATCGACGTCTTCATGTCTCTCTGACGAACAGCAGCAGCCGAATGGCGTCTCCGCATCTCTCCCATTGGCGTCACCCCGTAAAACAGGGGGTTTATACTAAATGGTAAGAACTCGCCAATATGTCCTCAATCATGGCTCATTCTTTCCCTTTGATTGCCCTTATTGACTTACTTTATTCATTGTTTAAGATTTAGGGTTTAGGGGTAAAATCTGTGAATGGGTTATTTTCCTAGGTTTTTTCTACTTTTTAGAATCTTGCTTGTTTTCTTGTGATTTCTGGGCTTTTGGAGATATTAAGGTTTTTTCCCGTGTAAGGGTTATGTATGGTGTTAATGAGTGATTGATTGTAAAATCCTAAAATGGATGTGTTAGGGTTTCATTTTCCCTACTAATGCAATCTGAGCTGATGCTAATCAATCAGGAGACCCTAAATGTGACGCAAAGGCTTCTGTAGACGGTAAATCAACACTGCTAGCAATTCTGTGTGTGGAAGATGGAACAATGATCCTACATTTTTTGAACTATTTGGCTTGTACGAGCTTTTGGAGAAGGTTGGAAAGAAGGACCGGAGATACCCATTACCTAAAGGTAACCTGTATTAAAATCTAAATTTTCTTATTCTGTTGTAGCACTTGCATATGTATAGTGTATGCATATGTTTTCCTTGTTTGTTTCTGTGATGGACTTTCCTGCTCTGCTTCTTATCAACTTCTCATGTTATTATTCAGTTAGAGGTTTATCATTCGGACTCCACCTTTATGCACAAAAGAGTTTCATTTTGGGGTTTATTTTTGGCTATGTCTTATTTTTAAATAAACAAGGCTAAGAAATAGGAGCAGAAGAGGTGTAAGTACTGCCTTGGAATAGGATATCTTGCTTGTGTGTGTGTTCCAGCAATGGTTCTCTAATCCTTATTGAACATGTTTCAACCATAACATGTGGGATATGCCTCTATCTCCCCTTTAAATGGAGAGATGTTCCAATTGCTCTGGATCTGGAAAGGTCATGTGCCCTACATGTCTTTGTATAGGAATGTCAATGGCAAGTGAACATGATCCGAGAATTGATCCTTTAGTTCCATGTCCATTCTTAACTTTGTGCTACATTCTTGTCACAGTACATAATTAGAGTTGAAGATAACTTCACCACTGTTTGTCTTAGTGGCTTTGTCCCTCTGGACATGCATCCACCGTGAGGGCCACTCTGGTTTGCAATATGAACTTATGCTGAGTATCAGTATACGTACGTTGCACTTTTTAGATGACTACCTTCTTTTCTTTTGATGCAGGTAGACAAAGCTACATCTGAATTGAAGAACACGAATGTCAGGCTAAAGCACACTGTTAATCAGGTGACTTGAACTTCAATATGCATTTCCATCTTCCTAGATGATCTTGGTAGTCTCAGGATTTCCATTTTGTTGATGCTAGATGATCTTGGTACTTATACTGTTGCATTTTTTAAAATTATTATGTAGCAGTAGTGAAGCTACTAAAGTACTTCAATTTTTTTAATATCATTCCTAGATGCACTGCATTTTATCATATTTTAAACACTTATGTTGTACGTGGTGCTATTGATCTTGTTTTATCCATTTCTTGATGTTTTATTTTCATCCATCCTAGAAGTTCCTATTCCTTTAGTTTTATGGCACTCTAAATTTCTCTTGATGAAATAGATTTTGTATCTTCCAAGATTTGGTAATGCTTGAGATTTCTCCTATTTGACTTATGACTTATATGGTGAATATGACGTATTGCATTCTTTTGTGATAAGAAACCTTTGCAATGTTGTTTGACTTGTTTTGTTTGGGCTAATTTGGATGCATGTGCAAGTAAATCTTTAAAATGAGAGAAGTATCTGTCCTGAGTCTCTTAGCGGCTCATTCTACATAAATTGAAATGTTTGAGTTATGAGCTGGAAACATTGTTCATTATTTTCAGAGCAATCAAGACCAACATCTGGCCTCTGATTTCTGTGCAGATACAAAAGCGGTCATTCTCTTCTGATAGAGGTAGGGTGTAGTAGATTCTATCAGTGTTTATGCTAAAGATGGAGAATTTTTTTATTACATGTAAAGTGCTTGTAGAATATTGTTTTTCTTCCATAACTGTTGAATCTCTTTTGTTTAGATTACTTGCCTTTTGTTGTGTACATGTTTAATCATGATGTTGAGTTTTCTGTGCCAGTAAGATGTTTTTTCTGATGATTTTTTGTTTGTGGCTTACAATTGGCTTCAGAGTATCATGAAGTATCAGCAAATGTGATAAAGAAGACGTTTTTGGCAACTAAAGAAGACTTCATTTCTCAAGTGAAGCAGCAATGGGGGAATATGGGTTCTTGTGATTATTAATTTTGTATCATGCACTTTTTTGCCTTTATTTCTATATTATCAATTTTGTAAAGTTAATTTTATTATTAAATTAATGTCCTACTAAATTGTTAATTTTGGGTCTTTTTCCCTTCCTTTGGAAGCGGTTGTGTGCAGCCGCTTTCAGAGGAAGAGATTTTTTTAATCGCTGTAAAATTGGTGCTGAGAAAAACTGGTGCTGAGAAAAAAATTGGTGCTAAAATTAGTACCGGTTTGAAAATTTGGTGCTATATAAAAAAATTGGTGCTAAAATTAGCACCGATTAAAAACCGGTGCGAACAAAAAAACCGGTGACAAAATTAGCACCGATTTTTTGAAAACCGGTGAAACCTTTTCACCGCGCACTTAGGCACCAGTTTTTTGGGTCAAAAAAACCGGTGCTAGAACAAGAAAAAACCAGTGCTGGGGGGGGGGGTTCCTGTGACAGTGATTAATCCTATAAAAAGTAAGAAAATAAAGAAGAAATACTAGGGTTTGAAACCTAGAAAATTGCAGAGAGAAGAAGAGAGAAAAGAGAGAGAGGATAAGGTGAGTATTTATAGTACAAAAAAGCAAGAAAGATGTCTGGCCACCCGTTCGTCGCAATTCGCGATGGGTGCAAAACCCAACACTTTGATCTCTTTCTTCTTTTTGTCTCAAGTTTTCCTCTTCTCTTTACTTGTCTTCGATTCTTCAAGTATTCAAAAGCTCAAATGCATGTCTTCAAACTGGGTGGGTATCAGCTGGATAAGGCCAAACTGCCTGAGAACATGATGAACATGATGGTACTCCACAACTTGCAAGCAAATAAGGTCAACACACAGTAGCCAGATGTTGCTACCAGGTGTACAGTACTATGGGAGTTGTTTCACGACTTCCTCGGTGTATGGATGCCAAATAAACTGACATAGCAGGTATGTGTTGCAGCTAGGAGAGAAAAACCTTTTTTCCATTAGTTCAACAAAAGGAAATCCAAATTACAATATACCTGACTGTTATGGAGAGATGTCAGCTGATCGCGGTACACTTTCAGTACATGCATGGGTGATTGTGATAAATCGTACCGGGCTCTCCACCTGTGAGAAACAGAATGAATAATATAAGCCCTTCCTAGTAATTGTCAAGGGTTTAAAAACTATCTCTTGACTAATTGAATACGTACCTGGACCCAAGAGCACTCATCGTGATGGTCACTGGTAGTCGTCCGGGCGTACGGATGAATGGTATTCGCTCCCATGCCCACAGCTGATAATAAATAAAATAAAATTTAATATAATATAAGAGGTCATTATGGACAACATATAACTGACAAGATTAACCAACAATGTTATTCGTAGTAAGACAAGTGACCCAGATATGGATTTGACTTGTGGGATTGCAGCGTCACATAAGCACCTATACAAGTGTGCCAAAATGGCACTCCCCCAACTGTACTGATGTGCTGCATCTAAGTCCATCTGTACCAACAAATAGAACAAATGGATCAGGTGCCCAGATGTGTCTGACATGAGCATTCCACCGACCAGCAGTAGAATGAAAACCCTAGCCCGCTGTTAACAATCTACCTCAGTAGCATAAAGAGGCAATGAACTGTGCAACAAGTTTCCCAACCAGCTAGCCCTTATGAGACCCCCTCTGATAGCACTCATGTCAGGTGTAGCCCCTAGGTAGTCTGTGCATAATCTGTGCCAGTCATCTGTGCGCCTACTAGTGTTTACACCAATTACTGGCATGCCATTAATCGGTAGACCCTATAGGATGCCCACATCCTGCAAAGTGACAGTATCCTTCCCTATTGGCAGGTGAAATGTGTGCATCTCTGGTCTCCAACGCTCGACTAGGGCTATGACGAGGGAATGATCGATGTGGGTTGGTGTGGAATCCAACAGTCCCTGGAATCCAGCTTCATGCACATAGTGCATCACTCAATCAAGGATCCGACCAATCCAGCAAGCCTCATTGCACCGCCTAACCTGCAGTACCTCATCCTCTAAATTACCGTTGTACAGAACATGTGCATGATGCTCCTGGTGAAGGTAAAACAAATCCTCGTCAATGGGTCCTAGATGATACATAGCGTATCCCTGGTGACAATCAGAATCACATAGCAAAATGAATCAGTCTAGATTTCCACAAAAAAATACTATAAGATGTGATAAATATTCAAACCAAATCGTACATTAGCTTCAATTTAAACAAATACACATAATACGAATCCACACAATCAATTGCACTAAAAAAGCAAAAGAATTTAGCATACTGGATATATAAAATAATGTTATACATATTGGTCCAAATATAGAAACTCTATATTACAAACACGACCCTAAGGACGCCCTCGCCTATGGATGCCTCATTTGGTGATCTACCACATCCCATACGAAGCCTTTTTGATGGCTCTAGCAATCCAATGACAATTACCAGTTCCTTCAACAACGTCCTTACATTTTGCATACTATGTACATGACCTGCTCTCCACGGCCCAGTGTTTCCTGTTCATCATGGAACTCCACCTGGAAATAGCTTCTACCAATTCTGGCTTCCTCTGGAATCGCATACCCAATGCCACTTCACCAGTCGCTTGAACATAACTAGGAAGTCCTTCACCACAATTAGTTGGGTCATACCCATCCTCATCAGGGCCCCCATAATCCCTAAAGTATGCCTCCGTATCAGGATTCACCAAAAGATAGAACGACATGGCTACATTGTTCATGCACACCACTTGTTCATCATCATCCCTTGGATTCGAATCAGTTGATAGGAACGATCATCATCACTTTCTTCATCAAGTTCCTCTTCCTCACCGTCATCATCGCTACCAACATGTTCGTCGTGATCGACAACATCCTCGTCAATTTCACCCACATAATCATCATCGAAGACATTCAGCTCCTGATGATGCACACAATATATGCCACCACTTGGGGACGGTTGTGCGCAATCGACATGAACATATGCACTAGGTTGGCTGGATTCACCAGTGGCAAAACCTTGGCAATGAACTGGGGGTGGTAAGGTTGGCAAAAGTGTATAGTTCTGAATATTGCTCAACAATGACATGAACGTGCCCGAACTAACATCACCCGCATGGTCAATGGTGCTTGACATCTTCTCAATAATAATGTACAAATCAGTTGAGGACAAGGACATTCGATCAACAATGTTGAAGAAGGTCGCGGTTGACTTGTTATCTTCCACTTATAACACCGATAGTATACATACAAACCAATCAGCCCAGGACAACGATAATATATTTTCAACAGAAACACATCGCTTGCAATGCCAAGCCTATTGAAAATTATATCAACTAACTCGGAGTGGCTTAACCTCCGTTCGAGAGTCACGTTCTTCTCAGGTATATGAGGATCATAATACACACCCACAGTCAAATCAAACTTAATCTGACCCCCTTTGTACAAGTACACAGTAAAAAACATCGTACAACTGCATTTCACAAATATAGACAATATAATTGGATATTCACCTACTCAAACCCTAGACCATACACTGTTCTATTATCATTGGACAACCAAATCATACACTATTATCGATTTTCTAAGTAATTGACAAACAACATCTCAACTTATTTATTCAACGAAAATAATAAAATTTGAAGAAACAATAACACATAATCAATTCCAACCTCATTCAACACATTCATACAAACAAACCACACAAAACCAATCCAATCACACATAATCATTCAATACACACATAATTATTCGACACATTCATATGTCCAAGAATTTTTCAGGTACCTCTTGCAAATACACTGGAGCTTGCAACGGAGCTTTTCCCAGAGAAAGTGGTGGCGCATGACTCCGATGCTCTGGAAGGGTGGCGGCGCGTGAGTCCACGCGCTGAGCTAGTGGTGGCGTGTGCGTCGCACTTTGGAGTCCAGCAATGACAAATCTTTCGTGCTCGACCGGAAGATGTCTTCAGCTACAAGGGAAGCAAAAATTTCAACAAAAAAAGGCGAAGAAGGACCAGATCCAACAACAGAGCAAAAATATTACCAAACAATATTTGGAAGAAATCCAGCGACGAGAATGATGGAAACGGAGAGCTGGGAGGGTGACGATAGAGGATTCTGGCAGCGGCGATGAGGGAGGAATCCGGCAGAGTTAAGGCTGGAGTCCACAGCGGCAACGATGAAAATGAAGTGAAGCGCATCAAAATATGGGATTTTGGTCCATTAAAAGAAGAATCGGAGGACGCATTCATGGAATGTGTCCTCATTAACATGGGGCAATTAAAAAAAAGCAATTGGAATGCGTCCTCATTTTCATGGCACTTAAGAAAATTAACGCAATTTGAGGATGCATATGGGAAATGCGTCCTCATGAGGTTCAGGGTAAAAAAGAAACTGGAAAATCGAGGACGCATTTGCCAAATGCGTCCTCATATTTTCGGTAATTAAAAAAAAAGCTGGGAGAACGCATTTGGCAAATGTGTTCTCCACATTTGTGTCTACTGTGTGCTACTGTAGCCACAATTCTAGAATTTTCTCCATCCACCGCTTGCAATAAAAAGAACGAAAAAGAAACATTTTTCTTCAGTGTGGCATGTTGAAGTATGCAAGACGAGTTGATCAGTTTACATTCTCCAAAAAATTTCAAGGCTTACATGATCAGTTATCATTGAGTTCTATAATCAAACATTAAGAAAAAATCAGTGTACCAAGATTAATGAGGGTTGCAGCTTTAAGTAAGGCTTACATCATCAGTTAACATTGCACTTTATGATCATTAAACAAACATTAAGATATATTCAATGCACCGGGGTTAATGAGAGCTTCACCAAGATTAATCAGTATCAAATCATAAAGAAAGCTGCGGTATTAGGATTTAAGGAGAGGGTTCTCTGCAGCCTTCTATGTAAAAGAAAAAAATTGATTGGTCTATCTCAGTATTATATCCGGAATGTACTGTTTATCCATAATAAAACATTCCTTTCATCCTGGCATCAAGTTCCTCCCATTTCCATTCCATTTTCGGATTTGAACATGCACCTTTGGATAGGTAATCAACCCCCTTTTTGCTTCTCTCTTTGTGAATTTTAGAGTTAGGTTATAAGTCTCCATCATTAGTTTAATGTTAGCACAGGGAGAATAGTATCCACGAGACTTTTTTAGGATGATTTATGCTTATTATTTCCATCTTGTAGTCAGAATCAATTGTTATGGGCTGGTGTTCTGAATTCTTGCTATTCTAAATCCCAGATAGGTTGCTAGTAATTCAGCATGTAAAGAGCTTAATTGCCTCTGTAGTGTCAATAATAACACTATAAATATCTTCCTTACAGTCCCTAAAGCAACCATCCCTACAGGATTGTTAGGGGATATGAAAGAGCATCTACATTAATTTTAAGTCCAGATTCTGGTCTTTCCCATAGTATTAATTCAACTTTCCTTTGTTTTTAGTTTTAAACAAGGTTACTGATTCTATTTGTGACCATATTTTCCCCTTTCCACGATCTACTTCTAGTGGCCAAGCTGCGAAAATCATCTTACAGTCATCATGTATTAATGTCAAAGTTCCATCAAAATCTGTAGTCTTATGCTAATATAATTCATAGTTTCTTATATACCACAAGTTCCATAATATAAGCATTCCATGTGTCCTACAAATTTTATTATAGGTTGCGAATGTACCCCGAAATGATAGATAAAACAACATTCTCTCCCAGATGTTCCTAAATGACCTATTTCTGATTCCCATGAACTTATGTACCAGCACCCATGCAGATTCAACAAAGACACATGAGTTGAAAAAAAATGACGAATACTCTCATGGTTATTACATTGTAAGCATTTTGAGGCTAACTTGAAGCCCTTTGTTATTAAAATTTCATCAAATGGCAAAATTCCATTCATCAACAGATCAACTTCCAGATGAAGATTTTGACATTGCTTGGAATATGTTTTTTCCAAACCTGATTTAGGCTTCAATTTCCCTTCTAACTGGCCCTATTTCCTTGTAAGCTGCTTTTAATGAGAAGTTCCCATTGGTAGTTTGTGATGAGATGTCAAATGCATGTATATTCCAAACCATTTAACATTTCTTTTATTTTTGGTTGGTAGATTTCTAGATTTAGGTAGGTTTGCATCGTAAGGTGTTTAGATGACCGTTTTCGGTTGTCGCATATAAATTCTTCATTTTATAGCATACTTTAGGTTTAATGAATTTTGGTCCTTACAACATCTAGATCCTTTTTGTGAGCTTCTTATAGATTGCTCTTAAGCACTTCAGACTGCTTTTAGAATGTCATCCGCAAGGATGGTAGTATAACTTAGAAGGTGAAGTGCCCATTTTATGTGCATAATTTAATACTTTTTGTGTCACTTTTGTGCTATTTTATTATCAAGAGCTTGTGTTTTACCTTGAAATTCTCTTAGGAGGGGTAAGAGCAACTTTTATGCTCTTTTACCTCTTCTAAATGGATTTTGCATGACAAAGGAAGAACATGGAGGCTTGAAGACCGAAGGCCATTGAAGATCACTTTTCGAAAACTTTGAATACTTGCTTCGAAGACATGGAGACTTGAAGGCCGGAGGCCGTCGAAGACCATTTTTTAAGACTTTGAAGACTTTCTTCAAAGAATTGAAGACTTGAAAAATAAGAGGAATCATTGTAAAGATGAGTGTTTACCACAAGAAGAAGAAAAGAAGACAAGGTTAAGTTCTGGCATCCGTCGAGAGTCCCGACCAACGGGTGGCCAGAACCTAACCTTATCATTTTTGTACTATAAATGGCACTCTCTTTCCTCTCATTCACACCATCTTCTTTCTGCATTTTGGTACTATTTCTAACCCTAGTTTTCACCATTTTCACATTTAAATTCTCTTGTAGTATGTTTGGCTTGTTAGTATTAATTAGTATGAACTCTTGTAGCTAAATCTAGCTCTTGGGAGCAATTGATTGAAGCTTCCAAACTTATGTAGTAAGATTCTATATTTGCTCATTTATGAACATTTATTGGAGAGCATTTATTATGCCACTAATGTTGTGTTTTACCTCATTTATACCATGGGTTGTTTGAGTATATGAAATGTTTGTATGATTGAAATGTTAACGTATTAGGAAAGTTGCAAATTTCTAAGCTCATTTGATATGAAATCCAAAAGCATGGATTTAGAACTTCTTGTGTATAATGTGTGGTATTTCTTGCTAAATGAGTATGTTAATATGGATTATTCTCATATCTATCCTATAGATGTAAAGAAAGGTCGAACCTTGAATGTTGTTTGTTCTAAGTTTAACTTAATAAATGCTTTGTTTGGTTAAATAACTATGTCTTTGGTAGAAGGCTTGTTGTTATCAAACCTATGGTCCTTTGGGTGAAATGTCATTGGTGAAATACCCCTATAATGTTGTTTGTCTAGGGTGATTATCAATGAGGTTTGCAAATAATCGTTGTTTGTCTTTGCAACCTACTATTAAGGAGTAATGAATGTTAATCTTCGAATGAGGAGTGATAACATTCCCCATAGACAATAAATGTAATTGAATGAGTGAATGAATCAATGAGCTATAGGAAGTTTGGAAGTGGAAGTCGATTGGCCCCAAGACTTCATTAATTATCATTTTAATCAGCTCTTTAGTTGTATTGCATGATTAGCATAGTTCTCTTGCTTTGATGATTGTTGCTTTTAATTTGATAACTTAGAATCAAAAACCAACCACCTCCCCCCCATTTACATGCTTTTATATGTGTGTATATATATATATACGTATGTATATGCCTAGTATGTTTTATCCACTATATGTTTAAACACTTGAAAAGATCCCTCTTCTCGTGAACGACCCCGACTTGCCATTGTCTACTTAATTGTAAATAGGAAGCATTAGGGTTTAAAAGTATTAACTTTGAGTGGTACGGCGATGACCTCCCATTTTGCCTATGAGCTCTTTCGGATTTTCATCCTAGCCACACATTATGTTTCTTTGGCTCACATCTCACATTTTTCCGCACATTTAGCCTCTCATTTTTACCTAGGTCGCCCTTTCAGGTTTTCAACCTATCCGGACCCCCAATGTTGCCTAAGTTACCCTCTCAGGTTTTCAACTTAGCGGATTTTCTTTTTAATTTTTTTTTATCATTTTCTCTTTTTTTCAAAATTTTCAATTTTTTTCTTCCTTTTCTCATTTTTTTCAATCAAAAGTAGAAAAAAACATTTCAAATCAAGCTTGCATGCATGTGAGTCCTCTAACCCCTCCTTGCACTTGAAACATTACATTGCCCACAATGAAAGAATGTAAGACAAGAACAATAAAACTCAAGGTAAGAGGTAGAGTGACTCCCATCTCTCCGCATAGCCGCTAGTGATATAGCGCAATCTCATGTATTTGTATAGAATCGGTCCCAAAATTGGTTTCGGAGCCAGAGGTGAGAGCAAAAGTGTCGTATAAGAACTCACCACTCGAGAAAAACGTAGTCTCCTTGGCGCCGTTTGATCAAGACTAACACCAGAGAACAACATCAAACTCACAAGTACATAAGGATTTGTAATACTAGGTTTAGAATCAAAAGTTAATAACCATAGTATTCTAGAAGAATAACCAATCCATCATGCAATCACCGCTATAAGATTTTTCAATAAATATATCCAACATATATCAACACATATCCAAGCATCATTATAGAATACAGCAATTATAGTCACAATGATGTAGTCGGTATACTACAATCAACAAAAGTACTATAAAGATGCAAGAATATTCATATATCTATATATGTAAGATGGTGGAGGAATGAGTGGAGGTGTGGTGGTTCTTGGGAGTATTTGGTAGAGAAGAAGGAATGATTGTGCATTGTTTAAACTCAGTTGAAAAGCCAGGCTCTCCATCATGACTCACAACAGTGTCATTCGTGACTCGCGATGCCTTATCGCAACTCACGACAAAGCCTTCGCGACTCACAACATCTTAAGTCTGCGAGCTCACTTATCTCAAAAAAAATTCTGATTCCATCGCGAGTCACAATGCCTATGTTGCGACTCGCGACAAGCTAGTGCTGGGAGTTCATTTTTTCTCCCCTGTTCGTCGTGACTTGCGACAGATAGGGTTTCCCAGCACTTAGAAAAAAAAACTCTTACCAATTTGCCAACCTTTCTACCCTTTCTCACAGATCTCATTCCTTCATCTCCTCCAATGCAATGCACTTCACTTTGCTATAAAATCATAGAAAAACACAACGTGAAAAGAACAAGATAAAATAAAAAAAATCAACATAAGCCAAAATAAAAGTTGAATTTATTTACATCGTCGTCACGACATAGCTCCGTATATTTAAGGTCATCGGCATGACCCTAATGTTATCCATATGGTGAAGGTTGAACCTCTTCATCATGAGCATTCAAAAGTAGAGAGGTGGGGGTACAAAACTTTCAAGAGGAAAGTTTTATGGAGGTGGAGTTAGTTCTAAAAGAGTAGGGGTGGTTAGAAAGCTTGGGATAGTCTTTTGGCTCCTCTCTTATCTCCTTTAAAACTTCTGAAAATGGTGAAGTTGGTTTACTAGGTGGGGGTAGGGGTGATGATCCTAATGTATGTAACACAATCACCTCGTCCTCATTTCTTTCATTCTCAACAACCGACTCCTCATCCCCTTCAAACTCAAACTCATTTCTCATGATGACCTTACTCACCAAATCTTCGAGTTTGACTTAGGATAGTGTATTTTTTGAATCACGAGCTTCCATTCGGGCCACCACTTCCAATATACTCCTCACATGCCCCTCAATAGCCTCAACACTAGAGGAGATCCAAGTGTCTGGTTCCTTACTAGTCTTGGCGAAGTTATTCAAGTTTGCTATTGCATTCATGACTTCCTCACGTGTCAAACTTGAACTTTCTTGTAGGGCTTAGTTTTGGGGTATGGTATAAGGTGGTGATGGCCAAATATTTTGCACGTATTGTTGGTTTTCTAGCTCATTCTCATACCACCAATCCGAATTACCACTCCACTCCGGATTGTAAAAATTGTGGTATGGATACCATTCTTGGGCTTCTTTCCCTTGAAAACCAACATCTCCTACCTCTTGGTAGCACTCCTCATAATACCATTGGTTTTGGAAACCAATGGTTCTTTCCCTCTCATAGTGCTCCTCTCTCAACATATAGCAAGACTCGATAGGATGGTCGGAATAAAACATCCTACAAAACCTTGCTTGTTGAGCCTCTTTTCTCATCGTGAGTTCCCTCAAGGTGAGACGCTCCATTTTTTTCCAAAAGTTCGGAATCATATTGCTAGGGATTTCGATAAAAAATTCACCAAGAACTCAAGCAATACCTACTCCGAACAAATAAAACCACCAAGAAGTGGAAAATAAAAATAGCTAGCTAATATGCAACCAAATATGCCCAAACATTTAAAAATAAATGCCTTTCCTCGGCAACGATGCCAAAATTTGGGAGGTCGTCATTGTACCTCTCAAAGTTAAATTTATAAGCCCTAAATACTTCCTATCTACAACTAAGTAGATAATGGCAAGTCGAGGTCATCCACGACGAGATGGATCTTTCTAAGGGTTTAAACATATAAGGTTGATATTAGGCTTAAGGTTGATATTAGGCTAGAGGTAGATATATATAGATATATAAAAGAAAGTAAATGGGGGGGGGGTTTGATTTTGGCCCTAAGTTATGAATTGAAAGACAAGCTAATTAGCAACGTCAAGTAACTATGCTGATCATGCAACAAACTAAGATAAATGGATAAAAACTACAAAAGATAAAGCCTTGGGGGCAATTGATATCCACTTCCAAACCTAATGTAGATCATTGAACCTTTCACTCATTCCATCACATTCATTACATATGGGGAATGCTATCACTTCCATTTAAATAGATAGACATTCTTTTCTTCTTAAGAGTAATTCACAAAGACATTCATCGACCATTTGGAAACCTCATTGATAATCACTTTAGACGTTCAACGACTTTAAAGATATTTTATCAATGACATTATACACGAAAGACCATATATTTGATAACAACAAGCCTTCTACCAAAGATATAGCCATTTAACCAAACAAAGCATTCATGAGGTCAATCCTAGAATAATCAACATTCGAGATTCATTGTTTAGATAAAACCTAGAATAATCAACATTCGAGATTCATTGTTTAGATAAAACCTAGAACAATCAACATTCAAGATTCAACCTTTCACTGCTTCTATAGGATAAATTTGAGAACAATCCACATTAACATACCATTTAGCAAGAATCACAACACATTATTCACAAGAAGTTCTAATTTCATGTTATTGGATTCTCATGTCAAAGAGCTAAGAAATTTGCAACTTCCCTAACACCCTAACACTTCAATAATACAAACACTTCATATACTCAAACAACTCATAGCATAAATGAAGTAAAATAAAGCATTAAAACACATGAATGCTAAATAATAAAATTTTCAAGATAGAGTGAAATAGAAGTTCTTACTACATAGATATGGAAGTTTCAATCAATTGCTCCCAAGAACAAACTGACCTAGATAGTGAAAATGCATAATTAATCCTACAAAAATTAAGAAAATAAAGAAGAAAAACTAGGGTTTGAAACGCAGAAAACCGCAGGGAGAAGAAGAGAGAAAAGAGAGAGGATAAGGTGAGTATTTATAGTAAAAAAACAATAAAGATGTCTGGCCACCGGTTCGTTGCGATTCGCGACAGCTTCATCGGGACTCACAACAGGTGCAGGATCCAGCACTTTGATTTCTTTCTTGTTTTTGTCTCAAGTGTTCCTCTTCTCTTTACTTGTCTTCGATTCTTTTAAGTATTCAAAAACGTAAATGCAAGCCTTCAAATCTTCAAAGGTAATCTTCAAAGTCTTCGAACACATTGCCTTGTCACAAAAAATCCTCTAGAAGTAATAAAAGCGTAAAAGTCGCTTTTAACTCTTCTTTGAGAATTTCAAGGCAAAATGCCACACCTAGAGCACAAAAGTGTCCAAAAGAGAATCCCAAAATTTCCAAAATATCCATATAAAATGAGTCCATTCGAGTTTTTCAAGAGTTGCCACCAGAGTTTGTGAAATTGATAGGGTTTGTACTGCACCTAAGCTTGTCCCTGTTTGATGCCCTGTTGCTTTCATTCTCCTTTGGGCCGCCTCTACTTGTAACTTCCTATGTCGTAGGACTTCTGGTCCTGGCTAGGGAGATTGATTTTCACGATCGTAGAGCAACGAAATACCATAGCCTGTTAGCAGTAACTTATCTCTTTGGGGAGTGTCTTTGGAGGGGCATTTTAGTTGCATATGATTCAGGCGCTCACAAAGGTGGCAATAACCATGTAGGCGCTCATATTGAAATTAAAATTGGTAGTCGATGTCATCACATTAAACTGTGATAACCATGGGCAGTGGTTTAAAGACATCTAACACCACTCGAATCTTCAATGACAGCCCCCGACATGAACTAGACTTATTATTGGCCACCTTGACAAAAGTACCCAGGTAATCCCCTATTAAAACTGTAACATCTTACGTCATGAGCATTGGAGGCACTTCTTGGACATGTATCCAGAAAGGATTATATGCATATGAGAGTCCGTGAATCAAGGTATCTCCATCTGTTTTAACTAGAGCAACTAGGCTATGGTTAAATGACCATGGCGAGTTTGCAATCAACCAACTCCTGTTTGCCATGCTCTTGAACTCGAAGAGTGCCATATTCTCCCCCATTTGATTGCCATCAAAATCTTCTTTACAACGCCAAACTTTCTTCATAACAACAATTATTGATTCAACCCTTTTTGGCTTAGGGCTGAGAACCTTAGCAGCAAGATAATGGGTTACATTTGTGAGCAAGGCACTCTGGCAGTTGAAAGTGGGAAGGTCAATTTTATTTTCTTTGGTCTCAGAAATGTGAAGGTTGTTGTACATTGAGATGATATCGCCTTCCATTGCCATGGAAGTGATGGAATCAATTTGGGCTATGAGGGCAAGGGGGTAGCTTTGATTATGATGAAGGAAACTTGTGAGTGTTAGAGGGTTCTGTTGATGACAATATATATATAGAAAGAAAAGAATTTGGAAGAGATTGTGATTTTAGCAATCATGGAATTGATTAAGATTTCATCAATCATGGTTGCTAATTGATATGATATGAATTTTTAATAAATCATTGCATTTGAACTTCAAATTTTGGAAATTCAAAAGAGAGTTAAAGCTTCATAAAGCTTGAATGAGATGAAGATCTTCAAATCTTCATAAGGCTAGGGTGAATCCTAGTGAGAGAAGCTAGAGAGAAGGTAGAGAGAATTTCCTCTGTGCTTCAATCAAACTAAAAGCAGTATTATCACAGAGAGTTGACATTTCTCTAGTTGTTGATTCTTGAGTGTTTTGAGTCGGATTAACTTCAACATCATCATGTCCTTCAGGGGGAACGAATGTAGGCTCTATATCAACGAGTCTGAATCCTGGATCACCAACTTTACTCCTCCGAATGTAGTTATGTACTGCAAAGCACAAACATATTATCCTATTTTGATATGGCAATGAATATAAAGACATTTTTTCTAATGTATATTAGTATTAGTTTGTACCCAAAATGTATATTAGTATTGGTAAATCACATAAATCTAATGAGGTGAAATTTTAAAAAATCTCCATGTACACTCACCTAACTAATGTTCTTTGACAATTAGATTGAGTAAAGGATAAATATTGAAATAGAAGAGGAAAAATAAAATCGAATTACATTAAAATTTAATCGTGAAAAATTTAAATCCCAAAAAATATCGATAAAAAAGTTAAATTCAAATCCCAAAAGACATAAAACGATGTCGTATGTTAATAGCGTACCACTGGCGTAGAGAGCAAGGTAAAAAGGTAAAAGGTTAAAAAGTAATTGCTAAAGGTAAAAGTCAAACACTGAGGAAAAAAGCTACTAATAATAGCGTTTTGTATTTGGCGAAAACGCTATGTGGAAAAGACAAGCAACCCCTATTTGGCAATCAGTTGTTAGCAGTTGGTTGTTGACGGTTTCATTTAGCTCGTTTGACCAGTTGTTTGTTCTACCTGTTTGTGTTAGTTGTTTGACCATTACTTATTTACAAAAGTGTTTGGTAAATGTAATTGTTAGCGTTTTTATGGAAAATCACATTTAAGAACATGACTACCATTCATTATTTATAAACTTATTTTACATATATTATTATTGTTTTTTCATTAATATTAGTATAGTTTATTTTTAATTATTCAACATATTCACAAATATTAAAAAACAATTTATTTATAAATTTGGTGTGTGTTTTCCCAGCTGGAAGCTCTTGGATAGTGAAAACCCCGAGCATGTGCAAGAATTTGGTGAAGGATTTGCAGGCATGGAAGCAGTGGCGGAACCACCTTCAGGCGGGGGCAGGCGCGCGCCTGCCCTGAGCTCCGTCGGCCAGGCGGGAGCTACTGTTCCCGGCCGACGGATCGGTGGTTTCCGCCTACGGCGGCGTAGGCGCGCCGCCCGATCGCCGGAGAGGAAGCTGCTGCTTCCCTTTTTTTTCCAAATCACGACGTCAAACGATGTCGTTTGATTAAATGTTTTTTTTATTTTACAGATATATGGGTGAGTTTAAAAAAAATATATATAAAACCCAAAACAAAAGCCAAACGGCCCATTCCCAACGCCCAAACCCAAAGGCCAAAGGCCAAAGCCAAAGTCCCAAATCCCAATTTTCCCAAACCCAATCCCGCTCCCGCCTTCAGCTCCCTCTCCCAGCCAGTCCGTCTCCCTCTCGGCTCCTCTCAGTTCGCCGCCGCCTCCGCCAGTCGTCCGCCACCCGCCGCCGCCGTCCGCCACCACTGGCACCGGCCACACCGCCAAGGTCCACCGCCATTTAGCCATTTAGGTATTTTAAAAATTCAAATTTCAATTTCAATTTAATTCAAACTCTTGAACTAAAATTGAAAGATTCAAAACATGAATTTAATTGTTTCTAGTTCAATTCCTTTTCAATTTTGATTTTAGTTATGCAATATTATTTTTATTCAATTCATTTTAATTTTCGTTTGAATTGTGATTTGTGAGATTTTGAAGAATTTGTGAATTGTGATTGTGAGGTTATTTAAATTCATTGTAATTTTTGTTTGAATTGTGATTTGTCAGGTTATTTAAATTCATTGTGAATTTGTGATTGTGAGATTTTCATTTTTATTCAATTCATTGTGATTTTCGTTTGAATTGTGATTTGTGGAATTTTGTGAATTAATAATTTAGGGTTTATCATGTATTCATGTTGATTTGATTTATTAATAATTTAGGCTTTATCATGTATTCATGTTGTAATATTCATATACTCTTGTAGATTTTATAATGAGTTAAATTTGGTGTTTAATAGGTTATGAAGAATTTAGTGCAACGGAGTATAGGATTTCCACCTTTGAAGCAGAGAGCTCTTGAATGTGATGAAGGTACCCAAGATAAGCATAATGAGGAGGGTGGTAGTGGTAGTAAGCAATCTCGTTTACAATTTTGTGCCAATGATGTTATAAGTGATCCCGCCTTAAGAAAACCTATAAATGAGTATGATGCTTCTATTATAGATAATGTGAGGTGTGAATATGTGAAAAGAGGGCCTTGTCAACCTAGGAACCATAATTTTCCCAAAACATTTTATTCAAGCGAATATAGAAAGTTTCAGAAGAATTGGTTTGATATGTTTCCTTGGTTGGAGTATAGTGTGTCAAATGATGCCGCATATTGTTTTTCTTGCTATCTTTTTAAGGATCCCACAAGTAATGATGACTATAGTGTGGATGGGGTGAAAACTTGGAAGAATGCCCTAAACTCTTTTAGGAAGCATAAAAAACATGTGAATGGTAAGCATCATATTGCCAATGGGAAATTGTCGGACTTTAGTAATCCAAACCAAAGAATCCCACATTTTTTGGAGGTTCATGGGCGTGAAGTAGAAGAGGCATACCGCATCCGTTTGAGTGGGATTTTGAATGTGATAAGATTCTTGTTAAAGCAAGGTTTGGCTTTCCGTGGTCATGATGAGAGTATTGATTCTCTCAACAAAGGTAATTTTCTTGAATTGGTTGATTGGTATTGCGATCGAAGTGAGGATATTGCTAAGGCAATGCATGACGCTCCGGGAAATAACAAGTTGACATCCCCCTTAATTCAAAAACAACTCTCAATACTTGTGCCGAAGAGGTAAGTGATGCTATTATTGATGACATTGGAGATGGTGTATTTTCTATTCTTGTTGATGAGGCTAGAGATTGTTCAATAAAAGAGAAAATGGGAGTTGTTTTGCGATATGTCAACAAACAAGGATGTGTTCTTGAGCGTTTTCTTAGTCTTGTGCATGTGAATGATACTAAGTCTACCACTTTGTTTCTTGCTCTCAAGACACTCATTGGAAATAAGAAATTGTCGTTGTCAAGGTGTAGGGGGCAAGGATATGATGGGGCTTCAAACATGCGAGGAGAGTTTAATGGGTTGAAAGCTTTGATGTTGAAAGAAAACTCTTCGGCAAGGTACATCCATTGCTTTTCTCACCAACTTCAATTGGTTGTTGTTAGTGTTGCAAATAGTACTCTATCAGTGTGTGAATTTTTTTCGTATCTTGTTGACATCGTGAATCTAGTTGGGGGTTCTTGTGTTAGAAAAGATATGCTTAATCGTTTAGAACATGATAGACTTGCGGAGGCACTGGAAAAAGGAGATAATGTTAGTGGAAGAGGAAAAAATCAGGAAATGAGTTTGAGACGGCCTGGTGATACCCGTTGGGGATCACACTACACTACTATTCTTCGTTTCGAGGTTATGTGGTCTTCCATTGATCAAGTGCTTCTTAATATATGTGAGTATGGCAATTCAGCTGAAAATGCCTCTAAAGCAAAGGGTTTGATGGATAGAATAGAGAGCTATGAATTTGTATTTTGTATGTTTTTGATTTTTTTTTTAATTAAAAACCATCCTTAGATGGGGGAAATTCTATTAGGCCTTCCCGAGCCGAAAAAATAGACAGTAAAGAAAAGCCGAAGCAATAGTAGGATATACATGAATGCTCACTGGCTATCAGGGCAACGCTTGTTGCCCCCAAAAGAATGAGAATAAATACATATTAGCATTAAGTCGGAGGAGAGGCCTCTTTATCTATGGTGGAAAGGATCGAAACTTATTAGTGAATCCAAGAAGAAACACAAGGCAGTCGAAACCCTCTCCACATAAATAAAGAGCTAACCTCCACATACTAGCCTGAAGTAGAAATGAAAACCTAGTCTAGCTGCTTGCAGAAAAGAGAGGTGGGCAGTAGTATCCATCCTTAGCAACACGAGTAACCAAACCATCTAGGTCCGAATCCAACTACAGAAGCGGCAAGGGACCCTCTTTGCATGAAGCCTGATATCAACATTTGATCTGCAAGAAAAATTTTTTTTTACTGAGTAGCATCCAAACTAGGAAGCAATCCGCAGAGAAGGAGTATTCATTTGGTCTAGCCTAACTAAGCCCTGGACTCGGTTAGGCAGCAAAGAAAAATGTGGAAAAGCTAAATTACATTTTTGTGACAAGCAAGTTTTTGCCAACAAATGAGCAACCTGATTGGCTTCCCTAAATATGTGCTTAATGTGTATCTCTCCCAAAGAAAAATGAATCTCATCTGCTAAATCAAACAATTCCCAGGGGGATCTTAATGGAGCAGTAGCATATAGCACAGCATTAAGGCAGTCTGATTCCGTGCAAACAGTGGACAGAGGAGTGGAAAATTGAATAGCAAATAAAATAGCTTTTAACTCAGCATCTAGGGGAGATTTTGCATTAGTAAATGAGGTATAAGCTTCCTTAAAACTCCCTCTACAGTCTCTAATGATCATGCTAAGGCCACACTTATTCGTCTTACAGCACCAAGCAGCATCCACATTTACTTTAAAACCAGTTTTTGGTCTGACCCATGCAATTTTCCAGATTTTAGGCTTTGGGGGTCTTTTAATGAGAGGCAAGTAGGAGTGGTTTGCAATACTGAGATCAAGTGGAGAGACTATATATACTGGTTTAGCAGAGAATGAGTAGAAAATTTGATCTCTAATCTGCTGAAGCACTATGGAAGATGAGGGCTTAACTGAATCAAAAATAAATCTATTCCTCATCTTCCATAAATTCCAGAAGGTATAAATTGCTGCAGTTCTCACAATAATGGAGTGTAATTTAGATAGGGTGGGGAGGGATAAGTAAGCAGATAATCTATCCCACACAGAATGAAAATCCCTATCCCTAATTCCCATAAACTAATGTATGGTTTTCCAAACATTCAAGGAAAACTCACAGGAGTTAAAGAAATGATCTAGATCATCCTCATGTAAATTACACACACAGCATTTAGAGGCCAAACTGATTCTGAGATTTTTAAGAGTATTATCAAAAGGAAGAAGAGAGTTTGTCACTTTCCACATAAACACAGATATTTTTTTCTCAAATCTAGAGTTCCAGAAATGAAGTGGAGATGCATACTGACCTGAGTTGTTACACAGTAACAAATAAGTAGCTTTGAATGAGAAATTACCATCAGCACCTGGCTTCCAGATTAGTCTATCAGGTCTATGAGGCCAGGTTCTTGAGTCCTGCAAAAGAATAGTAATATAAGGGGGCAGAAATGGTTGAATTAAAGGTATAAGGCTAGATTTATTGGCTATAAATTCAGCAACAGAACAGTTCTCATCAATTCCTATATTGTTTTGATCACACAAATCAGATAAAATCTCAATCCCCAGCCAATTTGCATTCCAGAAATTGCATTCACCATTTCCAATTATTACCCTTGAGTTAGCTTCTGCCCAAGAATTAACTGAGCAAATTCTTTTCCAATTAGGGGAGGTTCTGTAAGATGGTGGAAGGTTAGCCAACAAGTGAGACCATAAAGTATCTGCCAACTGAAATTTCCACCACAACTTTACAGAACAAGTTTTAACAATTGTCCTTATACTTCTAAAACCCAAGCCATTTTGATCAGTTGATGCACAAAGAGCAGTCCATTTTCTCCATGCTCTTTTTGGTTTATGATCATTCTCACCCCAAAAAAATCTACTCAATTTTTTTTCAATGGTGGAAACAATCAAACTTGTAGGCTTAATTACTTGCCAGATATGCTGGGGAATTGAATAAATACAGGATTCAATTAGTATAATTTTTCCACCAGTAGTTATCCACCTATTTTTCCAATTACCAATCCTACTATCAATCTGCTCAAAAAGGGGTTGAAAGTAGATCTTCTTTGAAGCACCAGTAAAAATTGGAACACCTAGATACATGAATGGAAAAGTACCAATTTTCATTCCCATAATTCTCTTAATGTGATTCACCCTTTGAACAGTAGCATGCTTACCTATGAAAATGTCACTCTTACTATAATTAATTGATTGTCCAGTGACTTCTTCAAAGGTAGATAAAAAGGCTTTTAATCTTACCAAAGTTAAGTTATTTGCTTTAAAGAAAATGACAGTGTCATCAGCATATGATAAGTGTGAAATTTTTGGAGGATTACCTGGCAGGTCATAGGGTGAAAGCTTACCACTTTGGAATATATAATCCATACTCCTGGAAAATGACTCAGAGAAAATATTAAACAAAAATGGGGATAGAGGATCCCCTTGCTTAATACCCCTAGAAGATTGGAAAAAACCACAAGGCTTGCCATTAATAAGAACAGAGAACCAGGCTTGAGAAAGGTTTTTCATAATTGAGAAAATGAATTTTGGATGAAAACCAAATTTAGCAAGTACTTTGTATAGAAAAGACCATCTAACCCTATCAAAAGCCTTTTTGAGATCTAATTTTATTATGCAATTAGGTTCCCTTCTCTTCCTATTGAGCAGCCTTACCATTTCCTGTATGTTTTTGATGAAACATTTGTTGGGAGTTACAAGTCAGTTGTCTCTTGCCTTACAACAAAGAGATCAAAATATTGTACAAGCCGTGCATTTGATGAAGACAATGAAGCTTGAACTGACAGAATTTAGAGCTGGGGGTTTTGAGGTATTGTTGAATAAAGTCGAGACCTTTTGTAAGAAACATGAGATCACAGTATGCCAGATGGAAGATCAACGGAAAATTTGTCACCGTTCTAGACGTCGTGGACAGATGGAAACCAATGGTGACTTTTATCGCGTTGACATTTTTCTTCAGGTAAACTTTAAAATTTATATACTTTAATATATTTTTTTAGACTATTTTACATGTATTTTTTATCTTGTTGATGTTTTTTTCTTTTTTTTTTCTAGATCGTGGATAATATGATTGTTGAAATGAATGATCGATTTTCTGAAGCAAGCTCGGAGTTACTCACTTGTATTGCATGCCTTGATCCGAGAAATTCATTTTCCAGCTTTGATGTTGGTAAGTTGGTTCGCCTTGGTGAACTATATCCGAATGACTTCTCTCGAATTGATTGTCTTCAACTTGAGCAAGAACTTAACACTTTCATTCGTGATGTGAGACATAATAATGCTTCTTGGCCAGTGATCAATGATCTAGGACGTTTTGCTCAGCATATGGTTGAATCACGTAGCCATGTCGTCTTTCCATTGCTATATCGTCTTATTCAGTTGGCATTAGTTCTACCCGTTGCAACTGCTTCAGTTGAACGAGTTTTTTCTGCTATGAAAAAAATCAAGACTGATCTACGTAATAGAATAGGAGATGAATGGTTGAATGATGTTATGAGGGTTTATGTTGAGAAAGGGGTTTTTGTTAAGATTGAGAATGAAGCAATCATGCAACGTTTTCAAAGCTCGGAGCCTCGTAGGATTAAATTGCCTCCACTTCCTAAATCTGCTTCTAGCATTAGAATGTAGTTTTTTTAGTAGTGAATTTGTAGGACTTATTGTATTGTACTTATCTTATTATATTATGTTAATCGATCATTTATTTTTTAGTTGTACAAAAAAAAATTTTAAGTACAGTGCGATTTCAGCCTACCCTCACATTTTTTCCTGGTTCCGCCACTGCATGGAAGGATCAGACAGGAGCTGCTAAACTCTGTACCAGGAAAGTCTACAAGGAGTTGAGAGCTGTGAAGCCGAAAACTAGCTGGAGAAGGCTATTTGATGGGAATGTGGCTAGGCCACGAGCCAAGTTCACCCTGTGGTTGGCTTTCCATGGCAGGTTACCTACGAAAGACAAGTTGATCAAATTCGGGATGAATGTTGATGATAAATGTGTTCTGTGTGGTGAAGTGGAATCTATGAATCACTTGTTTTTTGCCTGCACTAGGACTCGGGCAATCTGGATGGCTGTGTTGAAGTGGTTGAAATGGGATAGAATATCGGGCGTCTGGGACTTTGAGCTTGATTGGCTTATGCAGCAGAGCAAATGGAAGGGCGGGAAACGGAGAGTGCTCAAAGCTGCAGCAGCAGAAACGATTTATAGCATATGGATGAGGAGGAATTATCTATGCCTTAATGATGGTGTGAAGAAAGCTGGTACAGTTAGTGACATCTTAGAGTGCTTAGTATGTAGAAGCTGGGCAGTGCCAAAGTTGAGAAATTTTTGTGCAGAACTAATGTTAGATGTGGAGTAAAGCAAGGGTAGACAATGTAAAGAGAGGAGATGTACAGTTTTTATGTTAATTAATGAGAAAATATTCATGTCCAAAAAATATACTTATAAATTCATTTCAAATAATTTTTTTACTATTATTCATTAAGAGCATTGATATAAGAGAATAAATATAAACTATACACAAAGTCTTACTTTAGGCAGCCTAAACTTTAGGCAGGAGTTTATTCTGCAATTATTATAAATTTGAAATTGGGGTGGAGTTTTTTTTAAAATTTGTTAATAAATTCAGGGACCTACTGTGCAATTATCAAATTGCTATAAATATCAAAAAAATTCAGATTTTTAATTTTCCTTTTTATAATCAGAATTCTCTCCTCTGATCGGAATTTCGTAGCCGCCACCAACCGCCGCCGTTCCGCCGCCTAACATCACTGTTCCGCTGCTCGACGCCACCGCTCTTCCACCTTTCATTCCGCGGCGGTTATCAAGATCGAGATTGAAGCTTCGCCGGAGCTGAGCTCCTTGATCTCGATCGATCGACGTTTTCGACGGCGGAGGTCATTATGATCAACGGTGCTGCGACGAAGAGAACGATGATGAGAGAACGACGATTGATGAGGTTGATTTGAACGACGCCGCGGCTAGGCTTTCATATTTGAACGGTGAGCGACAACGTGACGATTAAGCTAGGGTTTTTAGATTCTATCAACAGCAGCGAGCGACGGCGAGTGACTGTGAGGCGATTGTGAGCGACGACAAGCCATAACGAGTTTCAGTTTGAGTTTGACATTGAAGACTTCTCTATCCGATTTCTGTGACGAAGGAATTGGGAGAGGAGCGGCGAAGGTGGCGGAGTCATGGCAATGTGGAAAGGACTACAATGAAGAGAGGAAGAAGAAGCTGCCGGTGAAGTCACGACGAGCCCGATGTTCGTGCACGTGAGATCTACGCGTGGCATAGGGGGGACGACGCGTGTAGTCAAGCGTGGCTACGACGGACGGTGGTAGTGGTCGATGGCGGTTGGCGACGGGGGAGGTGAACTGAGATTCTAGAACCTTGATGAGGTGTGGTTTAATAGTTTTTAAAAACTTGTTGAGGTATAATATGTTATTGACTGAGCTTATTTCATGAATGATTGTTTGGTCTAGTGGTTAATACTCTTGTTTTTGAGCTGAAGGCTAGGGGTTTGAGTCTCACTATGACATTTTGTTTTGAAGAATTTATCTTCTTGATGTACATGCTGAGGTTTACTATTATTTGACTAGGTGAATGTTTAATAATAGTCTTTGGTGTAGTGGTTATTGCTCAAGCCTATGAGGTTATAGGCCTGGGTTCAAATCCCAATAGGTTTTTTTTTTTGAAGAATTTTTATTCTTGAGGTACTATAGGTTTTTGTTGATTTTTTAAGCTTTTTTTCTCTTATGATGATGTTTTTCATTATTCGTGTGAGATTTAATTGATATGAGTTGAAAATCTATAGTTTTTTTCGGTAATATGGATCGATATTTGTAGTTTTTTTTCTCATGTTTTATGCTTTAGATACCGTAACTTTTTGTTGATATTTTTAGCTTTTTTTCTCTTGTGTTGATGTTTTTCATTATGCTGGTGAGATTTAATTGATATGAAATGAGATTTTGTAGTTTTTTTTGGGTAATATGGAATGATATATTTTTTTTAATTTTCTCAAGTTGATGTTTTCATTTTCCGACTGAGAGTTTTGGTAATAGGAGTTGATGTTTTGTAGTTTCTTTTTTCTTATATTGATGTTTTTCATTTTTCGAGTGAGGTTCAGGTATTAGGAATTGATATTTGTAGTTTTTTTTTAAAAAAATAGCGTTCATGTTTTTATGATTTTCAGAGTGAATAATTTATTCTCTTGAGGTACCGTAGCTTTTTTGTTGATGTTTTTAGTTTTTTTTTCTCTCATGTTGATGTTTTCATTTTTCTAAATGAGTTTTAGGTGATATGGGTTGATGTTTGTAGTTTTTTTGATGATACAGTTGATTTTTTGTAGTGTTTTTTTCATTATGTTGACGTTTTTCATTTTTTTAGTGCTTCAAATGTAGGTTGTAGGTGCTTATTTTATAACTTGTGTGTGTTATGAAAACGAACTGGTGCTTACAGTACAACATGTAAGTGCTTCAATCGTTGCTTGTTAGGAGTTGATGTTTGTAGCTTTTTTGATGATATGGTTGATTTTTTGTAGTGTTTTTTTTCCTTACGTTGACGTTTTTCATTTTTTGTTAATGCTTCAAATGTAGGTTGTAGGTGCTTATTTTATAACTTGTAAGTGCTTCAATTGTTGCTTGTTAGGAGTTGATTTTTGTAGCTTTCTTGATGATATGGTTGGTTTTTTGTAGTATTTTTTCCTTACGTTGATGTTTTTCATTTTCTTGTTAGGTGCTTTATTTTATAACTTGTAAGTGCTTCAATCTTTGCTTGTAAGTACTTCAATCGTTGCTTGTTAGGAGTAGATGTTTGTAGTTTTTTTAAGATGATAATTTAGGTTTGTTGAGGTTTTTATGATTTTTAGTTTATTTTTTGTTGGTCGTAGTCGACATTTTTTTTCCAATTTTTTGTTGATTTTTATTTTATTTTTAAATATTTTTTGCTATTTTATTTTATTTTTAATATTTTTTGCTACAGTTTTTTATTTGATATTTTATGATTTTTCGTTAATATTCTGCTATTTTTTGCTGATGTTGTTGCAATTTTTTTAATTGATTTTCTATATTTCTTAAATATTTTGTTGAATTTTTTATATATTTTTTGCAGATTGCAGGGGGCGGGAATATGATAGGAAAAAATTGGACTAAAAAGCCCCTGAAAAGTTATTAGTGATAGGTCCCTGTAAAATAATTAGAGATAGGCCCCAGTAAAATTATTTGAGATAAGTCTCTGGTGCTAGAATATTGTTAGAATTATAGAAAAGTCCTTGCCTAAAGTTTATGATGCCTCATAGGATATCATCTCTAAACTATATTAGTTGACTTATTTTCATTAGATATAAGAAATTTTAATTATATTTAAAACTAAAAATTATAACATTGTATGAATTTAAAGAAACAAATGAAATTAAAACATATTTCTGTTTTCTAAATAACACAAATTAAAAAACTATTGCACTCTTAAAAATCCAAGATTAACGTCTAAATATTCATGTAACTCAATTAATGTCCAACTCGAGTCATCTATTATTCAATAAAAATGATCAGACTCACCAAAATATTATAGTTTAAGAAAATGATAATATAAAATTTTTAAAACAACTTAAAATACAATTAGAAAGTTTCATACTCTATTGGGTTTTTGTTAATGGATTATACGCAGTTGCTGATGGAATAACATTAGGATAAAAATGTAGAAGGTTAAAAAAGTAATTGTTAAAGGTAAAAGCCAAACGCTAAGAAAAAATGCTACTATTATTAGTATTTGGCAGAAAAGATACATGAAAAATTCAAGCAACTGCAGCGTTTTGACTGAGCGAAAATAACAATAGCCAAAAGCCAATCAAATCGCCAGTGAAAAAGCTAATAACAAACAGAGCCAAAGTCTTATTCATTGGCAATTTGACTGAATAAAACCCCAATAACCAAAAGCCAATCAAAACGCCAGTAAAATCGCCAATGCCAATTTGAGCCATTATTTTTGATAAAAACACACGAGTTCTTGAGACGGTTTCCTTAAAAAGAATGTTGTGAAATGTGAATTAACAAAAAAATATTATTACCCGCTTTAGTAGTAAATCAAAGTTTGTTTGGTACTAATATCAAAATCTTAATGAAAGCCCAAATTCAAACTTCATAACCAAACCAACGCTACTACCCTACTCCAAAAACTGTGATTTCCGGAACTGCATTTCATTGTCAAAACTGTAATCTTGCAGAAAGAGAAGAAGTAGTTGATCAATCAAGAACTGGGACTGCTCAATTGATCAGGTAACTGCAATCCCATTTTCCACTTTTCGTTTTTCTGGGTTCTCATTTGGTTATGGGAAACTTGGGAGTAATTGTGATTTTGAAGCCCGAAAAACATTTCGATAATGGGGTTTGGTGCTGACTTGTAATTTCCAATGGATTCTTTTTAGTATATGAATTGGTGGGATTATAGCTGTGGAGGCTGGAGCGCCTAGAAATTCTGTTTATTTGGGCTAGTAAGTTGTTTGTAATATTGCATTTCTTACATAATATAAGTAACTCATGCCTTTGCTCTTTGTATTTATTATTGAGATAATAAGTGTTAGAAACCTCTATTGCTTGTGTAGGTCTTGATAAGCACTGCAATAGTTTATTAACTTCTTGTAGAGGGATAAGACGGGATTTTTTTTTGTCTACTAGTTGTGTAATTCTAATCAGAAAAATAGAGTCAATTTATGTGTGTTGAGATAATCAGATTAACTGCCGATTGAGCTTTGTTCTCCCTAATTTGTTTTGTATACATTCAAGTAGGCTCATTCACTATAAAATTATTGCTGTGGAAGTATGATTTGTTGTCCTGTGTCCGTTGTTAATGTTCAAGCACAAGTTCCTGATGATGTGTATCAGAACTTCTTTGTTTGTCTTTTCAGATGAGTTTGGAAGCAGATTCCCCGGTCGATTCGTCAAGCACTAGCAGCGACGATTTTGCTGCATTACTGGATGCAGAGTTGGATTCAGCTTCTGATGCCTCCCCAAATTCTGAAGGAGAAGGGGAGAAAGTAGACGGAGATGATGACGATGATGATGATGATGACGACGACGATGATGACGATGATGGTGATGATGACGACGATGATGATGATGATGAAGGAGAAGAAAATACCAAGGACTATGCCTTGAACCCTGAGGGGTAAGTGGTTAAAAGATATTGGACCTTGAGGAGATCAGTATATACATTCTAGCTGCTTTCCGTTGTTTCTTTTGTTTCTCTTTGTCTTATCGTCTACATTTTCTAGCGGGAACAAGAGACAGAAGCTTGATACCACAGAGTCTTCAACATCCCTTGGAGTTGGGGTACATAGCCAAGGTGGATCTTTCTTTTGTGTTATTGTTTGTCATTTGCTGCTTCTAGTGGATTTCATCTGTTTGATAGTGACCAGTGATTATCTATATTCACTATGCAATCAGCTAGTTTGAAATGTTATCTCCTTGTAAAAGATGTCTCTTGGTTTCCACTCCTTGCCCAAAATACAATTTTAATGTTTCTAAAGTAAAATTAATGGAATTTTTTGTTAAATGCTATAACTAATCCCAGATATTAAGAAAAACCTCATACCTGTTATAATCTCTCAAAACACATGGTGATTAAAATACATGTTAGTATTATGTATCTCTTTAGAGCTTTTAAAAGTTTCATATTTCCTTTGAGTTAATAGTATTGTTTTTCTCCTTTTTACATAATACTCTAGCATACAACCTGGGTTTTAAAAAGCTCACTAGGCGCTACCTGAAGCGCTTTGTATCGAGAAGCGCTGACACAAACTGGAAGTGCGCGCTTCCGAGCGCTTTTTAGCGCTTTTGTTGAATTGCGAAGCGCTGAAAAAAGCGCGCTTTCTGTCTTTTTACTGAACTGGGCTTTTTTTTTGGTTCTCTCTTTTTTAAATGAAAGGGGTTTGGGCTTTAAAGAGTTTGGGCTGAATTAGAATAGTATTAGGGTTAGTTTAACTTAAGAAATTAAACAAAAAAAAAGAGAAAGGATCGGTTAGAATATCTCATCTTCACGAAAGCGGCTCTATTCACGATCATGATCATGATTTGACATGGGATGTTGTTTCTAAAGCCTCGGGGGCCGGTGAGCCTAGCTATGTTACAAGAGCTAGAACCATGAGAAAGGACAAAGGGAAGAGTCTTCTTAAGCCCTCTTCTAGTTCAATGCCTTGAAGAATTAACATTGTTGATGAGGATGAGGAAGAGATCGAAGGAGATATGGGAAATGATATGGAATATGACATGGAGTTTAGGGATGGAGATGAGGTTCACAGGGATACTTTTGGTGAAGATGATGATGATTTTTCCGATGACTAGAGATTAGAGCCAATAATTTCATAATAACTTTAAGAATCTTTCGATCTTAGTCGTTTAGTACTTCTTACCACCCTTAAAACTTTGAATTTGGTATTGTGTTGAATGTTTTATTTGTCTTTTATGATATTATGTTATTATTTTTAGTTCTATGTTGTGTCTTTATTGAAATAATCCTATTACATGATTTGCGAGCGCTAAAAGCGAGCGCTTGCGCTCAGCACTTCGCGCTTCGGTAAATTTTACCGAGAGTGCTCTGCTGCACTTTGCGCTTTTTAAAACCCAGTATACAACATACTAACCTTCTTTCATTATATGACCATACTTGTCTGATGCTCTTTCTCTACCCCAATATCCTTGGATTCAAAGATACAAGGCATGTGACATAAATAAAAGGCCTTGAGGTTATATACCATTTTTTTTTGTCTTATTGATGATTATTTTGACCCCAAGGTTGGCGTAGAACTTTCAACTGAAGATATAAGTTTCCAATGAATTGCATCTAAATATGAAACGGTGTTTTACTTCACTCCTTGTTTCCCAAAATGAGAGGAAGAGAAGAGTAGTTGGGGAACTCTGAGCTATTGCAGGTTATCAAAATAATAAATAATATTGTAATGATGATAAATTTTTAAAGTTAATGCAAGTTGTGTAAATATGCACTCCTTCCGTCCCCTTTTAAGGTTCTTCTTTGACTTTATGAAAGTCAAAAGTGAGTCACTATGACTAAAATTTCATTGATATAAATTAGAACAATATCACGTCAGAACTCATCATGTTGTATATTCTCTAAATATCAAAATTTTATGACTTTTAATCACACATTTAAAATTTGTGTTTTATGACTTTTATGACTTCTAAATATCTACATTCTCAATAATCCATGAAAATTGTGTTTTTGGCTATCAGAAAAACCAAGAGGAACTTTAGTAGGGGATAGTGGGAGTAGTATTAATACAAATAATTGAGAAGGGGGAATTATGGAGTTGACTAAGAAGTAAGAACTTTATTAGCAACGGTAAGAGTTCATTGAATAAAAATTGACTCATTTTTGAGAGTAATTATTATTTCTCCAATAAAAGTCACTCCTGTGAAACGAAAAAAAGGTACATTTACTTCTGTCATATCAGATCTTCTTGAGTGTAACCCTGAAAGCGCTTGCTGTTAAGTGCAGCAGAGAACTTATCTTACCTAAAATTTATTATCAGTTGACATTGTGAGAAGAGTATTATTTAGAGACCGTCTCAAGGGAAATCTAGCAATCATTTCTATCTGTACTTGACCAACAGTCAATGCTGACCAGAACAAGGTTGGAGCTAAAATTACATGTCTTATGTCATTTTCTACCTTCTACAATGTCTCTAAATTACTTAGGACCTTTGAGTTGAGCCTACCAAAAATTCCATGTTCTTTATCTGTTTCAGTCATTGCATGTCATCCAGTTGCTGTGCTTCGTTTTCTCATATCTTGCTTATAGTACAGTGGGTTTGTTGCTAATTCTAAACAATACTCTGGTGACAACGCAAGTCTTTTTCAACTGACACTTGTAGCTAATGCTGTTGAATCTATACAGGTGCGTCCTCAGCAACAGATATCTGTACTCATCCTGGTGTCATCGGAGGGTTATGTATTAGATGTGGTGAAACGATGGATGATGAGTCTGGTGTTTCCCTCGCATACATACATAAGGTTGCCGTTCTCTCTCTCTGTTATGTTTTATTGCTACTAGCATGCTAGTAATTTATTATCACCGGTTCTCTTGTTTTGATTGTTCAAAATTTCTCAACCATACCTTGTATGTTTGACTACTCCATTCATATCCTATTTCTTGTTGACATTTGAAATACAGGTGCGAGATAGCCTTTTTACTGCTAGCTATTTGTTCAAGGATTAATTTTTGCTTGACATGACAACTCACATGTTTACTGTGAAATATTCTAATTTTTTCTTACTAGATATATTTTATCTGCAGAAATTAAGGGTCTCTAGCGAGGAAATTGCTCGATTATGTGATAAAGACATGAGGAACCTACTTCGCCATAAAAAGATTTACCTGGTCCTCGATTTGGATCACACATTGCTGAACTCAAGTCTGCTTGATGACATTAGTGGAGACGACATATATTTGAAGGGCCCCAGAGACGATCTACCTGGTATGATCTACTTGATTTATCTGCTGTTGCTGAATTTTTACTTTTCTTGTTCTGTTGAATCATTGATATGTGCTACATCAATCTCATTTGAATGCCCTGTCATAACTTTGCTATTTTTTTTCCATCTTGTGTGTTCTAATTACTTTTTCTCTGACACTCCATGTGTCACGTGACATGATCAAGAAATTAGATAATTTATTATGAGATGAAAGACTTCATTTAACAGAAAGTCACATGAATGCATACTTGACTGTAGACGTCCATCATATATCATTAGTTAATTTGTATCCTCTGTACTTTGTTTCCCTTGAAACATATTGCTGCTGTTGTTATTAGTCGGTTGGGCAAATGATTGCGATGCTCTTTTGGGTGAAATTGCTGGTAATTTATAAGTATCTTGGGTGCAAATAATCTCTACGGTTCGGTTTGGCGGCGCTTTGTTAACTGAACTGTGCAGAAGTGCTTTCCTTCAAATTCCTTGGTACAAGAATTTAGATACTTGCTTCCATAGACACGGGACAGGGATTTTTTATTATTTGGCAGTCTGCATCTGATTATAGTGCTTCTTATACCTTTAATGTTGGGGTTCAATATTTGAAGGGAAAATTTTGTAGCGTTTTCTTTAAGTTTTGTTTTGCAAACTGCATGAGCAACGTGTGATGCATTTGATATTTGATATTACCAGATACTCTGAAAACCAGCTTGTATAGATTAGACTCGATGCGGATGATTACTAAGTTGAGACCCTTTGTCCATACTTTCCTAAAAGAAGCAAGCAAAATGTTTGAGATGTATATATACACCATGGGTACCCGCAATTATGCGCTGGAAATGGCAAAGTTGCTTGATCCTGAAGATGTCTATTTCAATTCCAGAGTCATCGCTAATTTAGACGGTACACAAAGGTATCAGAAAGGTCTTGATGTTGTTTTGGGGAAGGCAAGTGCAGTGCTGATCCTTGATGATACGGAGAAGGTATACCATTTAATGCCTTCAGTGCTTTCTTGAATTTGGGATTCTCTAGATCTCTACCATGATAACTTGATTAGGTAGTTGTTCTAGGTATATGCTTGATTGTTGCTTGATGGACTATTGGATTGGGAAATATGGTCAAATATTGTTCAAATGCATAGCTTTGCTTCAGTATGCACCATAGCTATGCTTCTTGGTGTTCTTAAAAGTTAAAAGTGTGGTTTTAGTTTCAGTGGACACTTTCCTCTTGTTTTTTTTCCGAAGTGAAGTAATTATCTGCTCAGTTATGAATGTGATATACGACAATAGTACCGTATTGAACACATAAAAGTTCTACCATGAGAAGTTTGTATATACCTGCACTTGCTTCCTGACTGATGGGTTTTTTTACCTACAGGTATGGGAAGCTCACCCTGAAAATCTCATACCGATGGAAAGATATCATTTCTTCGCTTCAAGTCTTCGGCAGTTTAATCTTCCTTCACATCAATCACTTTCGCAACTTAGAAGTGATGAAAGTGAGATTCATGGAGCTCTTGCGACAGTTCTTCGAGTTCTTAAGAAGATTCATTGTAGCTTTTTCAATACAGTATGTCTAATATATCTGATTTTAAATCTGCTATGGCATATTTATTACCCTTTGTTGTCCTGATTGAGTTTCATTTCAGGACCATATGGAGAGTCTCATGAACCAAGATGTCAGGCTGGTAATTTTTCAAGCATCAAATTACTTTGTACAAGTAGATATTCTTCATCTTCAAATTTGTTTTTATGGATTTTTTCTGAGGAAAACCTTTTCACGTTCCTCCTTAGTGCATCAGCCGGGGTGACATTTAATTAGTTTGAGAAATTACTTGGGAGATGTGCCTAAATTGTAGTCGGCTTTTGAGATTAAGTTCAATATCAGATTGTAGCGACAATTTATAGTTGACTGCACTGCAGCATGCTTTTCAAATATCTAAGAGTACAGTGATGAGTAAGTCAGTCTGTCATTGTGTTGGAAAGAGTACATGTATAGATTTGAGACAATAATGGTGTGCTGAGTTTTACTAGAGTACCATGATGTGAAAAAATTCCGGAGGTCTGTGGAAATTCGTTCTTTTTGTTCTTTTCTTGCTTTCTTGTTGAAGAGCTTCCTCTTTTCATTATGCCTTGGCTAAAGGATTTTCTTTCTTATTTTGGTTTTATCTTCATACCAGGTTCTGGAAAATGTCAGAAAGGAAGTTTTGAAGGGTAGCAAGCTTCTCTTTACTCGGGTTTTTCCTGTGGAGTCTCAGGCTGAAAATCAACATTACTGGAAATTAGCTATGCAGATGGGTGCTACGTGCTCAACAGAGCTTGACCAATCAATTACACACGTGGTTTCTGAAGACTCTGGAACAGAAAAATCTCGTTGGGCAGTACAGGAGAAAAAGTTTTTGGTCAACCCAAGGTGGATAGATGCTGCCCGTTATTTGTGGCAAAAGCAACCGGAAGAAAAATATCTGGTTGGCCACGTGAACAACTGATGGCAAGCTACAGAGATTTAAGTACAGAGATTTTAGCTGTAGTCATTGATTGATTGCAATGTGAGATTCTTGTTGGTAGATATTTCTGTTGACATTCATGGTCTTCTTGGGATGTGGATAGATGATTTTTAAAAATTTTTGCTAATCCATTTTATTATGGGACACACAGATGATTACCATCTTAGCAGTCCTCTACAGTTCATTGTTCTGGTATGTTTTTATTTAAGATCTAAACACGTGTCAACTAATTCCCTTGCTTTAATGTGCTAATACACTTTTCGGACACAGCTCTAAGATGTCGAAATGGGAATTGGCCCTAATGCAGCTGAGAATTGGCCCGAATGCAGCTGTGAGTAAGATTCTTCCACCAGCTCTTCCTGATAATCACTTGCTCTAATCTATGGGGACCTATGACGAGGATTAAGGTAAACTACTCCGAGTTTCTTCTTTAGATTCCACAATAGGTTTTCCCCTCTATGTTGTGGAAATTTTGAGTACAAGTTGAGAATTTATACTTGTGGCAGAGATTCGCGCCTATGACAAAGCAGCCGTTGATAGAGTTAACAAGTTGTGCATCTTCCTTTATGCTTCTGATGAATCCTGTGTAAGTTATACTGTCATTTTGGAGGGAAGGTTTACTGCCGTCATCTGTATTAGTATGAATACTTTACATGGGTTTGTTATGAGATTTTGATTGAACCCAATGGATGGAAATCGAGCTTCTTTATATCATCACTTAGGTTATCAAAATGCATTGATTCAATGCGACACGAAAACAGCTGTGTTATTTCAGTATAAGCAAAATCCGTCTCCACTGTAAGTCTGTGACACCTACCGCATCTAAATATGAAGTATACATCAGAGAGACTTAACAATTTAGCAAGAATGACCAGAACAAGTAGTGCAGGATCTCCGTTGGATTCCAATGTTGCAAAAGTCGAATTGTTCAAGTACATTGCCTCAATCTTGATCGCTTGTTGAAACTCCTGAATCACTAAATTGCTGCATGCCACTCGTAGAGATCCGGCACCTCCTCCCTATGAGGCAGAAGGTACCCCTTAACAAATTCAGGTTCTGACATACACACAATGCTGTAAAAGCATCTCTTCCTCTTGTTCAACCCCTTGTCGTTCAAAACCTTGACAACCTCGTGCCTGAGAATCACCCTCTTCTCCAAGCCCACCGAGAAGAACTTGCCTCGCGAAGACAAGTACTCAGCGCCCAACCCAACCTCATTCATCAGGAAATGCAACGACTTCCTCAGCCTCTCCTCCGACGCTGCAAGAACCAAAGGATAAACCCTCACTATTGTCCCTATGTCCATCTCCGACCACCCGAAGCTCCTGAAGACACCATACTTGGCATCCAAAGTAGTCTGCTTGTACGAAGACAAGATCTCCACGCCAGAGTAGAACAACGAGGATCGGGGAGTAATCCCAAACTCATCCTCAACCCTCTTCCCAATCTCCTCAAACCACTCTGCCTTGTTCATCACAAGCGCCTTGGGGCGCCTGACCAAGAACTTCAAAATGTGCTTATCCAAAAACCCGATCCTCCTCAATGCCAATATATTCTGCTCCAGAGTCTTGGATGCAGAATATATAAGCAGACTAGGGCACCTCTTCAACACCACAGCCAACTTGTCATCAGCTCCCAGCAGCTTCTTCAGGTGCTCAATTCGGGGTTTAGTGTGTGAATCGAGCCCCGCTTCCAAGAAGGATGTGTTCCCCATAATGAACTTGGCGAGATCGTTCCCCGACATGCCGAGATCCTGGAGGAACTCGATCTTGGGCTTGAGGGTTTTGTCGAGTTTGCAGAGCAACAAATTGGGTTGTGCGGAGATGACGTATTTGATCTGGGATTTGTCGAGGCCGGAGGTTTGGAAGAAGGTGACAACGGAATCTGGGTTCTTTCTGATGGGTTTGAGGCGAGGGGTTACTTTGCGGAGAGTGGAGGTGGCTTCCTCTTTTGAGAACCCTAGGGTGGTCGTCAGGTACTCTTCCAGGAAACTGTTTGTGTGGTCGGTGCTGGCGGCGGCGGAGTAGTGGAGGTGCAAGTGTTGGAGAAGAGGTCTTCCGGTGCCGCTGCATTGGAGTCTTCTTGATATGCGTGCAAACATGATTTGTCAAGGGCGACAGGAGTGAAGGTCGTTGAATCATATAATGGCGCCCTAGACTAGATGATTTGAAGGTGCGCCGGGTTTGGGTTCAATACCCAAAATGGCGATAATCATCGCCCTCATGGCCCCGGTCACAATAAAAAGTAGTAGTGGACTCGAACCAGCGACGTCCCAAATGAGTTATTCATCCCAGGACCACTAGGATCAGAACCCTTTATTGGGTTCAATACCCGCCCTCATATAGGGTGGGATTTGTGTCGGATATCGGGTTAAAGTTTTTAAACTTTTGTCTAGAAAATGGAATGAAAACACCCTCCGTTCCAGGGCAATCTGCAGAGAGAAAATCTCTCTGCAAATTTGCCCCGGGTGAAATGACTAAATTACCGCTGCCTTTTAAATGCCTAGATCTGACTCCAACACTAGGAAAGATTCCAGATTAAGAGCTCAGAGGAAAGAAAATGAGGCAAAACAGAGGAAAATGGACGATAGATTAGTCACTGCAAATTTCAATACAGAAAACGAGGAAAGGGACACCAGGGAAGAAAACGAGGAAGAAAGGAGACACCAGAAAAACAAGCATATTTTTCCGCCGCTTCCTCTTCTCTCCGGTCGCAAATAGGCGAAGATAGGATTCGCAGAACTGCCTCTTTTATCCTCCGCATTGCCGCTTATCTGCAGCCTCCTCCTATCTCCGGTTGCAGATGGAGTAAATTAGGGTCCGCAGAAGGTAAAAACTAGGGTTCCGACAAGGGGATGAGGTGGTAGAGATTGGGGGTGTGGGGTGGCGGTCGTAGTACTGAAGTTCGAAGTTTTCTTGGACTAGCGGGGTACTATAGGCGTTTTATTAATGACTTCTCTAAGCTTGCATCCCCTTATTCAACTTAACTCAGAAAGGAGTTAAGTACAAAGGAGTTAAGTACGAATGGAATGAGAAGACTGAATCCATTTTTCAAGAACTGAAGAAGCGTCTGACCTCTGCCCCAATCCTTGCCCTACCTGACGGAATGGATGGATTCATACTGTATACCGATGCTTCAGGAGAAGGTCTAGGGTGCGTATTGATGCAAAGGTGCCGCGTGATTGCTTATGCATCCAGGAAGTTGAAACCTTATGAAAAGAATTACCCCACCCCTGACCTAGAACTAGCTGCAGTGGTGTTTGCCTTAAAGAAATAGAGACATTACTTATATGGCATCACGTTCGAAGTAATGTCTCATCATAAGAACCTGAAATACCTATTCTCCCAAAAGGACCTGAATATGCGCCAACGTCGGTGGATAGAATTTTTGGGGGATTACGACTGTGTGATCAATTATCATCCTAGCAAGGCAAATGTGGTGGCGGACGCAATAAGCCGAAAGGTGAATTTGGCGCATATCTGGATAAAGGAGACGGAGATGTTATCACAAGCAGAGAACTGGGAATGCAAAACTAAACCTGACCGACTTGTATTCTTCAATCTAAGGGTACAAGCTGAGTTACCCACAGAGATTAAGAAAGCTCAAGAGTCAGATGAATCATTAGTAAAGAAGAAAAAACTTGTTGCTGAAGGGAAATTGCCAGGTTTTGAAGTAGGCAGTGAAGGAGTGCTAACCTGTAAAGGTAGGTTTTGGCTACCCTGGAATTCAGCGATCACCCAAAGAGTGTTGGAGGAAGCTCACCGATCCAAGTATACGATGCACCCAGGAGGAACCAAAATGTATTGAGACCTGAAACAACGGTACTGTTGGGATAATATGAGAAGGGACATAGCACAATACGTGGCACGTTGTTTGGTGTGCCAACAGGTTAAGGCTGAACATCAGAAACCATCTGGGTTGTTACAACCATTGGAAATTCCCGAGTGGAAATGGGATCACATCACGATGGACTTCGTGACAGGACTACCTCAAACACCGAAGAGTTTTGATGCAATATGGGTGGTGGTTGATAGGCTGACCAAGTCGGCTCATTTCCTACCAATCAACGTTAAATACTCCTTGGAAAGACTGACTGTCCTGTACATCTAGGAAATAGTAAGATTGCATGGGGTGCCGATAACTATCGTGTCTGATAGGGATCCAAGATTCACTTCCCGTTTCTTGAAGCAACTGCAAGCTGCATTAGGAACCAAATTGAACTTTAGTACAAGTGCCTATCCACAGACAGACGGGCAGTCGGAGAGAACAATTCAAACTTTGGAGGACATGCTCCGAAACTGTGTTATGGATTTTGGGGGAAGTTGGGACGCTCATTTAGCTTTGGTAGAATTTGCTTATAACAACAGTTACCATTCGTCCATTGGTATGGCTCCATATGAAGTGCTCTATGGTAGAAAGTGTTGAACACCCCTCTTTTGGGATGAAGTGGGAGAGAAAAAGACTTTTCCAGTTACCAGTATACCTTGGGTTGAGGAATCCATGGATAAGGTCAAACAGATAAAGCAGCGCTTACAGACGGCTCAAAGTCGACAGAAGAGTTACGCGGATCATCGGAGGAGAGATTTGGAGTTTGGAGTAGGTGACCAGGTGTTCTTGAAGGTAACCCCTCACAAGGGTCTCGTCCGGCATGGCAAGAAAGGAAAGCTAAGCCCTAGGTACATTGGCCCTTTTGAAGTCATACAACGAGTCGGGCCAGTTGCATATCAACTTAACGTACCTAGCCAGTTGGGGAAGTTACATGATGTTTTCCATGTGTCACTTCTGAAGAAGTACCACCCTGACCCCGAACATGTGTTGAACCATGAAGATTTAGCAGTGAATGAAAAACTGATGTATGAGAAAATCCTGTAAAGATATTGGATCAGAAAATCTTGTAAAGATATTGGATCAGAAAATCAAGACTTTGCGAACCATGAAAATTCCTATGGTTTTAGTATTGTGGAGAAATCATAAGGTCGAAGAAGCAACTTGGGAGTTGGAAGCAGACATGAGGAATACTTACCCAGAGTTGTTCACAGGAAATGGGAATTTCGGGGACGAAATTCATTAATGAGGAGAGATTGTGAAAACCCCAACCATAATGGGTGAACATTGTATACAAAACTAACAATTTATTGATGTTACTGTATAATATTGAAATAAAATAATATATTAAATGTAATTAGAAATACAAAAATCCATGACGATTGTGAAAAATAAAAGGTAATAAATAAATCCAATCATTCCTGTAGAGTAACAAAATTCTTCCGGTGTAAGATCTCCAGTGAGAATACTAACATGTAGTACCACGATAATTACTGCAGCAAAGACTGAAATTAGTCTCGACATGTTATCAGCAAAATAGAAGAAGAGAGGTGGTTTTGAAATGTCGGATAAATATAGGTATATATATACTATAAAATATAGCCGTTTATAACCGTTGGAAATATAGTCGTTTATAGCCAGTATATTACCACTATACATATATTTACCAATTATAGTTAAAAGTTAAAATAAAAGATATATATATGTTTATATATATATATATATTTATATATGTATAATAATAAAAATAAATAAGTAATAAATAAATATAAATAAGTAAACGAATGAATGAATAGAGAAAACAAGGGAAGAAAGAATGAGCAGAGAAGATTAAGAAAAAAGGAATGAAAAGAGAAAATTAAGGAAGG
The DNA here is from genome assembly GCA_037428765.1 of Rubia yunnanensis. Lineage (NCBI taxonomy): Eukaryota > Viridiplantae > Streptophyta > Magnoliopsida > Gentianales > Rubiaceae > Rubia > Rubia yunnanensis. Next base: position 57,266,002 of record CM075067.1, read on the forward strand.
AAGAGAAAAAGTCGGCGGACGTGAGGATGAAATATTCAAGGTAATTATTTGGGCAAGCGGTGGGAATATACTATGGGAAGTGAGAAGGAATTATCCAAAGAAATTTTGATTGCAGGGAATGAACGGCGGACGTGAACAAATTGTCCAAAGCAATTTTTTGGCAAGTGGATGTAGGTTATAAGATAAAATTTGTAGGAGAGTAGGTGTCAGAACCTAGGTTTTTACCAAGTATAAATACGTGATCCCCAAACACTTACCTTCTCATGCAGTAAACAAGAGAAAACTCTTGCCAAAAACAGTGGTGAATAGTAGTCCAGTAAGAAATAAGAGTTGCCCAAGCCCAGGTTTTAATCAAGGTGAGTGTTTTCATTATTTTAGCATGAATTATAGTAATATATATGTATATATATATTGTCTTTATGCGTACATACGGCCACTAGTGAACAGTACCCCTCGAACCCCTACTCTGCCCTCGAACCCCTTCTCTGTCCTCGAACCCCTGCATTTGCCCTCGAACCCCTGCTCTACCCTCGAACCCCTGCATTTTCCTCGAACCCCTGCTCTGCCCTCAAACCCCTGTTTTGCCCTCGAACCCCTGCTCTGTCCTCGAACCTCTGCCTCTGCCCTCGAACCCCTGCTCTGCCCTTGAACCCCTGCTCTGCCTCGAACCCCCTGTTTTGCCCTCGAACCCCTGTTCTGTAGAACCCCTGCTCTGTACTCAAACTTTGTCCTCGAATCCCTACTAAACCCATGCCCTCGAATCCCTGTCCTCAAACCCCTGTTAAATAGTACCCCTCGAACCCCTGTCCTCGAATCCCTATTAAACCTTTGTCCTCGAACCCTTGTCCTTGAATCCCTACTAAACCCCTGCCCTTGATTCCCTGTCCTCGAACCCCGGCTAAATAGTACCCCTCGAACCCCTGTCCTCGAATCCCTATTAAACCTTTGTCCTCAAACCCTTGCCCTCGAATCCCTACTAAACCCCTGTCCTCGAATCCCTATCATTGAACCCCTGCTAAATAGTAACCCCTCGAACCCCTACTGGACCCATGCCCTCAAACCCTACTAAACAGTACCTCTCGAGCCCCTGACAAACCTTTACCTCTCAAACCCCTACTGAAAATCTACCCCTCGAACCTACGGAAACCTTCACCTCTCGAACCCCTGAAAACTTCACCTCTCGAACCTCTGAAAACTCCACCTCTCGAACCTTACCCCTCGAACTAGTGCTACTGAAACCATTACCCTCGAACCAGTATCATTGGAACCTTACCCCTCGAACCACTTACCACTTGAACCTTCTCCACTCGAATTCTTTACTCGAACCCCCTGTACTCAAACCCAAGTACTCGAACCCCTGTACTCAAATACACACTCGAACCTGTACTCAAACTTCATTATAAAGGGACATACTTGTTAAACTTAAATTGATATTATATATTGACTGTTGAACTGAGTGTGAATATTACTGTGTTCAATTATCGTGAAACTGAATTATGAACCGCTCCGATATTTTTCTGTGAATGACCGGCTTGTACTTTATCTTGTCGTGTCAAACTTAAATTATATACTGCTCTGATATGTTACAATGTTGATGACCGGCTTATACTTTATCTTGTCATGTCAAACGTGAATTACCTGCTACCTGATTACATGTCTGTGAATTTTGGGGGCCCCGATGCGATTGTAGTTTGGTCGAAGTCGGCGGGGAACGGTACTGACCGGACCGTTTGATTAGATCGGCTACACTTGCAGTTTGGTATGCTAGCATAACCACCTGACTTATACGAGCTCGTAATTGAACACCGACGTGAATGGGAAAGTGAATTCTGAGCTGATAGCCTACGAGCAACACTGACTGGGTTATGTTGTGTGTGTTAGTCACAGTTGCCATATAGGCACTTGGCAGCAACTCGACATTAACCACCTGTATCCTTTTTTATTATGTGCTAGAACATACATGGCCAATTGTTAATTGTTATTCGGTGATCACTAAAACTCAATTGGGTAAATACTAGCAATGACACCTCACTAAGCAAGGAGCTTACCCTAGTTAAATAACCTTTTTCAGGTGGAGAAGAACTATAAGAGAAAAGCACTTTGATGTCTTTACTTATTTTGAAAGAGATCCTGGATGAACTTAAATATGAATTGTGAATCTGTAATAGTTAGGTGAAACTTTCATTTAACACTTATATTAACACTTTGACTGTAATAGTAATTTAGGTTTTGAATTTATCTAAATCGCTTCCGCATAAAATTTATCTGTTTGTTATTGTTATAATTTTTGGTAGCACGATCAAACCCGACCCAACACTGTACGTTGGGTTTGAGGTGTTACACCGGTGGCGAAGCAAAGAAAGAAGATGGAGCATAATCGAGAGAGAAGGATTAACAGAGCAAAGAAACAAGAGAAAGGATATGGATTGGCAGAATGGTGGAGGAGAAAAATGAGAGAGAAGAGAGGTGGTTTGTGGAAATGGTGTAGAATGTAAATTTTAGATCTATAAGGGTAAACCTGTCTTTTGAAATGTTAAAGTTTACTAAAAGAAGGAAGTGTGCAGATTTTCCTGGGACACCCATAAAAGAAAAGTGTGTAGATTCCCTTGGGACGGAGGGAGTACTATTCTTCATATTTTTTCACAAAGTCTTGTTTTGGGCAATCTAAACTTTAGACCAGGGATTATTGTGCAATTATAAGAAAATTCATTTGGGATGGTTTTTTTAAAAATGTTAATAAATCTAGGGACATATTGTGCTATTATCAAAACAATATATATATATATATATCACAAAAATATCAGAATATTCTTTTTTCCTCCTCCTCAAATCAGAAACTTGTAACTGTTGCCGGAAACTGCCTCTGACCGACACTTATCACCGTATTTCACCGCCTCCGTCGGAATATCGTACAACCATCACAATTCTTTTTCCACCAGCGAAATCGATGCATCCAATCAACTTCTGCTAGATCGCCACGACGATATGCCCTAGCTCTACCGCTGCAATTCGCACCTCTCCACTGCAACATCGACAACGTTCTCTGTCCGATCTTCTCTGACCGTGGAGGTTATGGCGAGGAAGCTGAGTCGACGATGCTAAGGTTCGCTGCTGAAGAAGATGAGACCGTGAGATTCACGTGCTAAATTTTGGAACGATGCCGGTTGCGCATGTGGTTCACGCGACGGGGGACGGTGCCTGCGACGGCAACGACGAATGAGGTTCTGGTTGTGAGAGGTGATGCTTAGTTTATTGTTTTATGCTTTTCAAATGCATGTGTAGGTTTATTAATGTTTGACTGAGATAATCTTCAACAATAGTTGCTTGGCCTAGCGGTTAGAATCTTGGACATTGAGGTTAGAGGTCTAGAGTTTGAATCTCACTATAACTTTTATTTTGAAGAATTTATGTTCTTGATGTACATGCTGAGATTTAACATTATTTGATTTAGTAAGTGTATGTTCAATAAGAGTTTTTAGTGTAGTGGATATTGCTTTAGGCTATGAGGTTAGAGACCTGAGTTCAAATCCCACTAGTTCTTTTTTTTATGAAGAATTTTATTCTTGAGATACTGTAGCTTTTTGTTGATGTATGTAGTGTCTTTTTTCTCTTATGTTGATGTTTTTCATTCTTCGGATGAGGTTCAGGTATTAAGAGTTGATGTTTGTAACTATTGGGTGATATAGGTTGATATTTGTAGTTTTTTTAAAAAAAGAAATTGTTGATGTTTTATGATTTCCAGAGTGAATAATTTATACTCTTGAGATACCGTAGTTTTTCGTTGTTGATTTTTTTAGTTTTTTTCCTCTCATGTTGATATTTTTCATTTTTCGGGTGAGTTTTAGTTGAAATGAGTTAGTTTTTTTAGGGTTACATGAGTTGATATTTTTAGCTTTTTTTCCTGTCATGTTGATATTTTTCATTTCTATGTGAGTTTTAGGTGATAGGGGTTGATATTTGTAGTTTTTCTGGTGATATGGTTGATGTTTTGTAGTGTTTTTTCCTTCTGTTGACGTTTTTTCATTTTCTGGGTGATGTTTAGATGGTAAGAATTGATGTTTTTAGCTTTTGGGTGATATATGTTGATGTTTGTAGTTTTAGTTTATTTATTTTTTTTGGATAGTTTAAGCTTTGTGATGTTTTTATAATTTTCAGTTGACGTTTTGTTAGTTGAAGTCGATGATTTTCAATTTTTTGTTGCTTTTTTTAAAAATATATTTTTTCTGCAAATTTTTAGTTGATGTTTTATGATTTTCTCTGGATGTTTTGCTAGTTGTTGCTGATGTATATATTTTTCAGTTCGATGATCATATTGATTTTTAATTTTTTTATACAATTCTTAAATATTTTTAATTTTTTTTACAGATTGCAGCTTGCGGGAGAATCATGGAAAATTGGACAAAAAAACCCCTGATTTTTTTTTAGAGACAGATCCCTGTAAAATAATTAGAGATAGGCTCCTGTGAAATTATTAGCGATAGGTCCCCTGAGCTAGAATATAGTTAGAATTGCATAAATGTCCATGCTTAAAGGTTAGGCTGCCTCATAGGAGACCATCTCTATTTTTTACTCAACTACAAGAGATGGTCTCCTGTGACACAGACTAAACTTTAGGCAGAGCTTTTATGTAATTCTAACTATATTATAACTTCAGGGATCTAATAATTTTACAGGGATTTATCTCTAATAATTTTACAGGGACCTATTGCTAATATTTTTTTGGGGTCTTTTTGTCATATATTTTTTCATCATTTTCCACCATCTGTAATATGCAAAAAAAAATTTAATGTTTTAAAAAATTCAAAAAATAAATATGATCAGCGAACTAAAATTATAAACATTAGAAAAAATAGTAGAAAATAAACGAAAAATCATAAAACATCAACTAAAAAATTATAGCAAAAAATATATTAAAAAATCAAATAAAAATCAACAAAAACATTTAAAAATCATCGACTACAACTAACAAAAAATCAGTTGAAAATTTAAAAAAAACATCAAGCTTAAATTATCTAAAAAAAATTAAAAACTACAAACATCAACTTATATCCCCCAAAAGCTAAAAACATCAATTATTATCATCTAAATTTTACCCGGAAAATGAAAAACGTTAACATAAGGGAAAAACACTACACAATATCAACCATATCACCAAAAAAAACCACAAACATCAACCCTTATCGCCTCAAACTCACATAGAAAATGAAAAATATCAACATGAGAGAGAAAAAACTAAAAATATCAACTCATACAACCCCAAAAAAACTACAAAACATCGACTCATACCAACTAAAACTCGCCCGAAAAATGAAAAATATCAACATGGGAGGAAAAAAAATAAAAACATCAACAAAAAAACCACAGTAGCTCAAGAGTATAAATTATTCACTTTGAAATTCATAAAACATCAACATTTTATTTTAAAACTACAAATATCAACATATATCACCCAAAAAGCTACAAACATCAACTCCTAGCACATGAACCTCATCTCGAAAATGAAAACATAAACATAAGAAAAAAGACACTACAAACATCAATTCCTATTACCAAAAACTCAACCGGAAAATGAAAATGAGAAAAAAAAACTAAAAATATCAATCCATATCACAAAAAAAACTACAAAACATCAACTTATATCATTTAAACCTCACCCGAGCAATGAAAAACATCAACATAAGAGAAAAAAAACTACAGTAACTCAAGAATAAAAATTCTTCATAAAAAAAGAAGACTATGTGAGATTTGAACCTAGGTATCTAACCTCAAAGCCTATAGCAATAACCACTACACCAAAGACTCATTATTGAACACACACTCAGTAAAATAATATTAAACATCGGCATGTACATCAAAAACATAAATTCTTCAAAATAAAGGTCACCGTAAGTTTCGAACCCCAGACCTCTAACCTCAGCAACAAGGGTACTAACCACTAGACCAAACTATCTTTGCTGACAATAAGCTCAGTCAAGTAAATACTAAACCTCGCCAAGTCTTTCAAAAAAAAATACACATTATTAAAAATCACCTCTCATGAGTAGAAGCTTAGCCGTCCGCCTCCGTCGTCGTCACAGTCCGCCGACACCGCCATTCGTGCATGTTTGCACGCACTGCCTTTTTCTCCACCATGGCGCGTGGATCTCACGCACCTTAACGTAAGACGCGGCAATGCCTCATCATCGCAATTCCACGCCTCACCATTGCATTTCCTCACCTTGTCGTCGTCACCTTATCTCGTCATTGTCGCCTCACCTCATCATCGTCGCCTCACCTCATCATTGCAGTCACCTCGCCTCTCCTTGTGATCGCCTTGCCGGTAGAGCTAGGGTCTAATTGAAGAGGCATCGCAGAGCTAGGGTACAACAGAGCTAGGGCGTAATTGCAGAGACATCAAGAACGTAAACAGTGGAGATGCCACAGGTTTAGGTCATGACGATGAGAAAAGAAAATCCAGCGATGTCATCGCAGGGCACCGCCATTGAAGGCCGAATACCGAAAAAAGGATATCTCACCAGTGGACAGAGAAATCTAGCAAAACAGGCAAAATCCAGTGGAGATCCAGTTTAATTCCGGTGGTAACCGTCCATCAAGGGCAGTTTCCGGTGGGAGGAGATTGTTTCCAATTGGAGGAAAGGAGAAAATAAAAATGAAAATTTTGTGATATAAATAGTATTTTGATAATTGCACAGTAGGTTCATTAATTTATCAGCATATTTTTTTAAAAACCCTATCCCAAATGAAACTTCTTATAATTGCACAATAAACCCTGGTCTAAAGTTTAGACTGCCTAAAACAAGACACTGTGCAACTACAATTATTTCTTATTTTACATAATTTTATATTCATCATACTATAATCATTCTTTTTCTAGAAATTTTACACTTCATCCTAATTTTAGGTTGAAAGTGTCAATATTACTCTGCAAAAGGAGAAAGTGCCAAAATAACTCTATTTTTATTACAAAATGTGCAGTTATAACCTTTTGACCTATTGCCGATGTTGACCGAAGGAATTGAATGCTCACCGAATCTAAAATGATGAAAATATACCCTTAAACTAAATTTTTGTTTCCCATTTTACCCATTTCCTATCTTTTTCAACCCCTCAACCCTAGCCACTGCCCACCACCACCGCGCCACCGTCCACCACTGATGCTCCGTCGGCCGCCATTGGAAACCCTGCTTTTTTGACAGCTCCAAACCTTACCACTAACGATTAAACACACTACTACCACTATCGGAAACCCTAACCCTACCACTTATCCTCCACACTCCACCACCTGTCAGCCAACGAATTCTTTCTTCTCATCACTGCCTCCCAAAACCTCCCACCCGAGCCCATCGCCAATCTGCATCACTGTCGACTTCAAATTCACACCACCAATTGACAACACCGGCAACCCCCCTGATCTCTCACCCAAGCCCACCATCACGCTTGACCCAGCTCTCCACCCATTAACAATCGGCAACATCGACCACAACCAACATCCAGCCATCACCCGTTTTCACCGACCGATCGAAACCTGCACCGCCGTCCCGCTCAGATTCCTCACCTCTAGGTTAGCCATCTCCAGCTGAGCTGCCAACTCTGCTAGTAAAACCATAGCGTTGATGATGGATTTGAGGAACATGAAGATTGACTACTCAGAAGAAGAGGAATTGGAGATTGACTCTAAGAAAAAGACATGGGGTGAAGAAAACAATTTAGTCTTTTCATTTTTTACTTTTTCTTTTTTTTAAGGGACAAAAGGTCATTTCATTTTATTTCGGCCAAAATTCCTGTTGATAATTGAAATCAACGGCGTCCAGGGTTAGATTGTCACATACATAATAAAGTTAGGGTTATTTTGGTACTTTCTCATTTTGCAAGGTTAAACAGGCACTTTCAGCTTATAGTTAGGGTCATTTTAGCACTTGAATTTTTTTTCCTGAATGATTGCATGCAAATAACCAAATTACGTATAAACATCCTACTCTAGGACTAAACTATGAGACACTGCCATTAAATCTATTGAATCTCAGTGGAGTCTAAAACTCCATCCATTTGAATAGTTAGGGACGCCATCCTGAGAACACCCAAACTCTGCACCATCAACAAACTACTGCCACAAAAATCGGAACCACTATGATCTCACCTCTATTGACCACTTGTAGGTTGGGTAACCACATCAGGAGCCACTAACGCGGTCCAATAATACCGAGTAATCCCTATCAGAAAATTTCTCTAACATTTACAATTCTTGATAGGGGTGTGGTTTGAATCCTCGATCTCTCTGCTATAGGGAGTGTGGATTGCCACTAAACCATGCCCAATTCACACACTATAGTTACTTTTTAATTTAAAGATAAGAGTTAATTTTTAATCAGTTCAAAATATATTATAAAACTTAATAGCTAGTTTTAAAAAATAATTATATGACAAATTTAAAATAAAAGTTAGATGTTAATCAGAAATTATTATTATTTTCATATTTAACAATTTGAAATAAAAGTTAACAACATTAAAAAAATCCATAAACTATAAATCAAAGATATTAATTCCAATTTTCTAAATAAATCATTATTGACATCAAATCATTATTGACAAAACTATACAGAAAATTAATATAAAGAAGTGTAAAGTCAAGAGATATGCATCGGATATTTAATTGTCAGTTTTTGTGAACATATTTGGAAACGAAAAACTTTCCAGGTTGGAACATGCGAAAACAGCATATTTACGCCAATGATGTTTATGGAAAAAGAAGGCAGAATATTATGGTATTTGTGAGTTATGGAAATCTGAATATTCTGCTATATATTAGGCTTATAGAAGCATAGTTTATTTATGGAAAATCCCTACATATATGGAGTGATATTATTGAATATATGAGATATATTGTGATAAAGAAAATCCCGTTATTTATGGGATTTGGATATGCTTCAAGAAGCTGATTTGGAATAGGAATATTGTAGAGATAATCAAGGAGTATTCTGATATGCTCAGGGCTATAAAAGGGGACAACCACGGCTGCATTGATTAAGGATTTAACAGAGAAAAAATCTGCACACAAATTTTTATACTTTCGAGAGAATTGCAAAGAGCCAGAATTCTATGTTCCAACATACTTGACCTGCTGTTCAAAGTTCAGAATCATATGCCTTAATTCCTCGGGAGGAGGAGATCCAACGTCGATGAATTTCGAAGTCAGAGGGAGTCTGATCAAGGCAGATCGGTAGCAAGGGGAGATTGCAGAATTCACACGTTATAGTTAGTAAAGATAAGTATTTTGTATGATGTACTTTGTACTGTATCTTTCTAATTAATGGATTCATTCTGAACTGGGCCAGACCCTGCAGATGTAGGTGGATTTCACTGAACTGTGTAACCAAGTCTTGTGTCGTTAATGCTTTAATTTATTGCATACTTGGTTAGATAGGTCATGTTGGAACATACTAATAAGAATTAGAAAAATTCGGTAAAACCAAATTTCAAGAAGCATCCCACCTGAAACCTTGAGATTGTAGTAGTTTTCTCTAAAAATAATTTGTTCTTGTTCGAATTCGAAGGGAATTTTTTTAGGAATGGAAGAATGATCAAATATGCAACTAAAATTTTTTTAATTGAAAAATGAATATTGTGTTATGATTTGATGCATTCAATTGGAATTGCATTATATTTCCATTCTGTATAAATAAAAATGTTCTCTTTCTACTAATATAGGGAATGAAGTATTCTCTCTAATCAAAATCCATATTTTAAGGAATGAGATGGGGGAAGCTGATGGAGTTTAAAAACCATTTAAAATCCCTAAAATCGATGAAAATATCTATTATAGGGAAGGTGTTGGACATGATCTTTGTGTTTTTATGGCTTAACGTACCTAAATTCAATTATAAATTTAATAAGACTAAATTATTTTTTTAGTCTCCTACATATTCTTCAATACCTTTTTTTGGTCCCCCACTCCAAACCACGTTTAATTAGCCACTAACATTCTACAAATGAATCTTTTGGTCCCCTGAGGCAGTTTTCAGGTAAATTCAACGGTAAAATTGGTCAAAATATGTAAAATGACTATTATACCCTCGAGTTTTAAAAAGAAAACCAGATAACTATTCATTTTCTCAATCCGCCGACACTATGAATCTTCGACCACCACCGCTCTGAATCTCTGATTGCCACCGCTCTAAATCTCACCTGCAACGCCAATTCGCTGGACTCCGTCATCGTTCAGCGTGAATTCCTCCAACCTCCACCACCTTCATCCCCAACCCCATCAACGCCATCAAATTTGTCTTCTTCACCCACCTTCACCTAAGCCCTAAATCGAACCCTCCGGTGGATTGAGTAGACAGATTAAATGGGGTTCACGTCTTCCCCCAGGGCTAGAGCTAACTCGATGGATCTGAAAAGCTCGAGCTTCACGCCAATGACCGTCGTCACTCTGACTCCACCGCTCTGACTCCAGCGGCAGTGGAATTCCACTTCTTCGTCTCCACCTGGATTCATCTTCTTTGTCTCGGTGAACCAGTGAACCAGCGGCGTCGGCGGAATTTCATCCTGGCGGCGGCGGATAAGGGAGTCAAAGGAAACCCTAAAAGAAAGAGCAGGGACCAAGATGTTTTTTAATTGAAAATATTTTTGATTAGTAAAATTACTAAAATACCTCTGGCTCTGAAAACCATTCCAGTTTACCTGAAAACCGCCTCAGGGGACCAAAAGATTCATTTTTAGAATGTTAGTGGCCAATTAAACGCAGTTTTGGAGTGGGGACCAAAAGAATGTATTGAAGAATATGTAGCGGACTAAAAAATACTTTAGTCATTTAATAATGAGACTTCATCTACACTTTTGTACTCTCTCTGTCCCATATTTTTTAAATATCAAAAATTTTTATGCAACACTATTATATATAGTTAGAGATATCGATGGTCAAACATAATATTTTAAAACCATAAAAAACAACGGTGCAGTTTTGATTTGGGATTAAGTGGTACTATACTAGTATATTAAAAGAGTAAGTTTTTTTATCAAGTGTAAATCTTTTTTTTATTACGCAATCCTTCCAAAACATTCATTTACTGAACTTAGTTATTGAAATTTTAAAAATTAAACTTATGTTTGTTTTAAAAGGGTTCATTGAAAAATGAATAGTTTAGAAATTGATGCAGCGTGCTTTTAAATTTAATGTTAAAATAATCTCACCAACTAATTTTAACATCAGTTTTTTTTTTAAACAGAGTGGGCTACTTCTCATTAAGGTGGTAAATCATTGTTACAGGTCATAAAAACATGTGCCACATTGTACGCATCTGTTACTGCTAGCATATCAACTTTTATAATCGTGAGTCGTGGAAACACCATAGCTAGAAACTTAATTTCCCTAATTATTTGCTTGACGTCTGGAGGAACCTCATGGTGATTCTTAATGTATCGAAGGGCATTTTTGCAATCATATATGATTGTTAGATGTCTTGTCCCCATTGTGCTTGCCTCCTTCATTGCTTCCAGTATGGCTATCAGTTCTGCTTGTGCCGGTGACAGGGTTTGAAACGAGCTAGATCCATTCCAGCCTGGCAGGTTCCCACTCTGTCCCACACACCATGCTGCTACCCCTTTTCCATTTGACTCACAGAATGTAGCGTCTGTGTTGATAACTACACTTCCTTGGAATAGGTGGTCCGATGTCATGCCTTTCTTGCACCATACCAGGTTAATATCCCCTAACTTTGTTTCCTCTTTGATCGGGTCTTATTGTATCATAGATTGGCTCTGCGACCACTCTGTTGTTGCGTGGTTATGTAGAGCGTCCCTCTGTGCATGGGATGAGCGTTTGTTGGCCTCCATTGTTAGGTTCCCTAGCATTGGAATTGCGTAGTCCACTGAGAACCTTGTGAGATTGAAAGTTTTCTCTGTTCCTTCTGCACCAGATGACCCAAATTATGAAACATGCAAGCTCATTGTCTTTGTTGTGCAGGGTAAGTTTGAACTATTGAGTCAGCCAGGCTCTTAGAGTTGTGGGCTGCTCTCTGTTAAAGTCCAAACCTAGCCTACTAAGCCACCTGACTCTCTTTGCACACTCACAATGAAATAGCATGTGTTCCACCATTTCTTTCGCTTTTGAGCATACCTGCCACATTGTTGATAAGTTTATCCCTTTTTTCCTCAAGTTTGGGTTGGTCGGGCAAGCTCCTTGGATCATCCTCCAGATTAGAAATTTTATGTTCTCAGGGATGTTCCCATTCCACAACTATTTCCAGACCTAGTCGTCTTCTCTGATTTGGCTCGGTGTTGTGGAGGTTGACAGTGACATCTTTGCTTTAGCTCACATGCGACATGGTAGCCTGATTTCATAGTATATTTTCCCAGTGGTTCCTTGTTCCAAACCCGGTAATCATGTTCCCCAAGCGTGTACTATATGGATTTTGAAAATTTGCTCGACTGCCTCTGGAGGGAACAACACCCCCAAGAGTGGTAACCTCCATGCTTTGTTTGCATTGATAAGGTCACTGACCTTGAACCCCAAGTTTGGCAGTATGCTCTGTTCATATCGGGTTGGGTTTATTTGGTTTGGAATCCAGTTGGATTGCACATCCACCCCTGTTCCCATCACGATCTTCCACTTCAAGTGTGGTTTTATGAGCTCAATGCCCTATAAGATACCTTTCCATCCCCATGAGTCCGTTGGCTTGTGCTTTGTGAGTAAAGGTCATTGGCGCTAATAATACTTTGCCAAGAAGAATCTGGAGAAGAATGACTCTTTATTCATCAGTAGTGGCCATGCTTGTTTCCCTAGCATCGCCTGGTTCATCTCTGTTATGGATTGCATACCCAGTCCCCCATCCCACTTTGATATGCACATTTCCCTCATGATTTCCAGTGGATTCCTCTTCCTTCGAGGTTGCCCGCCCATATAAACCTGGCCACGTGTTTATCAACTTCTTTGGCCACTATTCTTGGGATCATGAAAGTTCCAATAGTGTATAGTGAGAGTGACGTAAGAACGTGTTTGCATAGCTTAGTGCTCCCCATTAATGACATGTAACTTTTCCTCCATGCTACTGTCTTTGAGATTATCTTCTGGAGTAGGCTTTTGAACATTCTGACCTTCGGGCCCTTGAAGTTTAAATCATGTCCCTGGTATCTCCCTTGTAGGAGGTCAGGTTTGATATTAAAGGTCAGTTTGATCAGATTTGTCGAGTTTATGTCTATGTTTGGGCTTATCAGGAAGGACGATTTATCGAAATTGAGCCTTTGCCCTGAGTAAGCTGCGAACAGGTTCAGTGTCGAGGCTAATTTTCATATTCTTGGCTTTGTGGCTTCGAAGAATATGATACAATTGTCTGCAAACATCAAGTTTGATACTCGTGGTACCTCTCCCGCCGCACTGCACTTTCGTACATGCCTTTTGGAAGGGTACTGAGGCTATCATTGAAGACAATGCTTCTTGGCATATTATGAAGATGAATGGGGAAAGCGGGAAGCCTTACCTCAACCCCTGCTTTGGTTCAAATTACTCTGAGGGGGTACCGTTGAATTTGACAGCATACGTCACCGTGGTTACGCATTCCATCACCCATTTTACCCACTTTGTATGAAACCCCATCCTTTCCATTGTTTTTTTCTAGAAACCCCCACGATACTCAATCATAAGCTTTACTCATATTTATTTTCATAGCTGCGAGCACCTTTTTCCCTTTTTGTGTATTATAATTTTCTCAATCATCTCATGCGCTAGCAGAGAGTTTTCTATTATTGATCTACCCTGGACAAAGGTTGATTGGTTGCTTGAGATTAGATACCCCATTATATTTTTTAGCCTATTTGCCATGACTTTCGCTATTATCTTATATGTAACATTGCACAAGCTTATTGGTCTGAGGTCAGAGAGTTTGGTAGGTACCTTAACTTTTGGAATGAGCGTAATGTTGGTGTTGTTCCACTCTTTTCGCATTTTCTCATTGGTGAAGAACCCCATTACTGCTGTTGTGATTTCCTCGCCTACCTCATTCCTATATTGTTGGTAGAAACCCACAGGGATACCGTCAGGTCCTAGTGACTTTCATTTCCCCATCTGGAATACCGCAGTTTTAACCTCCTCAATTGTGACAGCAGCCGCGATGTTCCTCTGTCAAAGGCATCTTATGGCAGCACTGGCTCTTTCAAGAACACCATGCTCACAAGAGCAATCACGAGCTCTCGGATTTTTTTAGGGTTTGTCACCCATGACCCCTTATTATCCTTCAGTTGCGTAATATGATTCCTTCCTTGTCTCTTTCGTGCCCACTTCTGGAAAAAGATTGTGTTTTTGTTTCCATATCTAAACCAGTCAGTTTTTTCTCTTTGCTTCCAGAAGTCTAATTTTTGGGAGAACATGTCATCCAAATGACCTGAGCACTCTTTTGCCGCATCAAAGTCTCCTCGCAGTTGGAGTCTCTTGATCTCGTTCCTCTTATGACGTATGTTTTCCTCTAGGCACCCAACATTCTCCCTGCTCCAATTGCTGAGCCTCTGTGTTGTCATTTCCAGCTTCTGTTTGATTCTTTCCATCAACCCTGTTGTGGGTTTTTTCTGCTTCCATCCGGTGTCCGTATAGTTGTGCTGTGCCACTCCGATTTTATAATTTCCTTGGCCTTTGTTCTATGAATCCAGAAGGACTCAAATTTTGGTGGGAAGTTTATGTGTGTCATTCTATCTTGATAATGAGTTTGGAGGATTATTGGCCCATGATCCGATATCATAATTGTGTGGTTATCTAACATGAACCTTGGGAACAATCTGAACCACGCATGGTTTTCAAAGCCTCTATCAAGTTATTCCAGTATACGTTCATCACCTCCGCGGCCATTTGACCATGTGAACCAAAGACTCGAGTTTGACAGCTTCGATAGCTTGAGCATGTTGATCACTCTGCCCAGATCTTTAGTTTCCCCTCTTGTGACTTGGCAGCCACCTTCCTTGTCCTCATTTCCTGTTACTTGATAGTAGTCATCAATAATCAACAGTGGTAGTTGATTATTTACTAGTGACCCCTTCAGATCGTTCCACATTTCCTTCTGATGTTTGCTTACCGGGTGCCTATACAGAAGTACTAGCATCCATTCTTCCCTTGTAATGGAGGTAATCTTACAAAATACAAAATGTTGGCAACTTTTTGCTACCTCTAGATGGATCTCCGAGGTCCATGCTACACATAGCCTTCCCTTTGTTCCATCGGAATCCACTAAATACCAACTAGTAAAATACAACCTATCAAGCCACTTACTTAGTCTAGACCTATTACATTTGGTCTCCATTAGAAATAAAATATTGGGTTTAAATTGAGAAACAAGATTATTTAAGATGCTTACTATAAGGAAGTGCCCCCTGCGGTTCTAACTGAATAGATTCATACATCTGTCAGAAATTGTTTTGGAACAACCATCAGAATACCACAGATTTGTTCATTGTTGCCACTGACCAAAGTCGAGAAGACCTTCTCATATGTATGGGAACCTACTATCACCAATTTCCCCTGTTCCACACCAGTCACAAAGTCTATTTCTTCATATTTCCTTATTGCTTCCACCAGTTCCCCTTCCTCCTCATTGTTCCTGCTTTTCTTGTAAAAGTTTACCTCTCCCAAATCCTCCTGTAGGCATATCTTTCTTTTTTCCCTCAACATTTCTGCCACTGGCATGAGTTCTCCTACCGCCCAAGAGATTGCTTGGACTTGAGGCTCAGTAAGAGCCGTGGTTCCCTCTTCCTTGTTTGGTGATTAAGGGATGGTATGTTCCACACCCGTGCTCAGACCTGCCCAATCAGAAATTTCCTTGGCTTGGATATGCTCTCTCTCTTTCCTCGAATTATTCTCCGGCAAAAACCTTGTTGCGATTGTGGATTTTTTTTGGAACGAATTGCACCCTTGTCCCTCAGCTCGAGCCTCCACGATACACGTACCTTTGCTTGGAAATGACTGGCCTTTTCAAGTCTTTGGACTAAGGCACTGATATTTGTTCAGCATATGAGAATAATTTTTACTCTTTAGTCACCGGGTCAATCGACAAAATGAACGGAGTTGACCCCACCCTTGTTCTCCTTAACAAAGCATTCCTTGTCACTATTAGATCTCCAGATTGTTGTCCTACATTTCCGACCTTCTCTGAAATATCTAACACACTCATTCAACCATTAAATCTGACCAAGGCACTCTTTAGTGCTAGAGTTGTGTAAAAGTTCCAAAACTGAGACTGAGTCTGAGATGGGCCTAACTGATTCAGCCCCAATGGCAAGGCCTAAAGCTTTCCTTCTTTCAAGTTCTTCTTTTTGGGCGTGCCTGATACTATAATTATGTTGACCCTCTTTTCCCTCTTTGGTTGCCTCACTCCAGTCTACTTTCTCCTTACTGCCACTCCATTTCTCGGCGATTTGGATCTCCACCGTGCCAGCGCTGCAGTCAACTTGGGGTTCCGGCATCGCTGCCATGGTGGCGCCGCTAGGTTCATCGGATAAAGCAGATGCTGGAGTTACAGAGTATAGGAACTGGTCTTCAAAGAAATTAGCATCCCGACTGTTAAAGATCACTCGGGATTCCAAGTCAAAAAGGCGATAGCCTTTCTTTCCAGCAGGGTAACCAAGAAACAGACACCGCCGACTTCGTGGTGCAAACTTATCATGATATCTGGGAACATGAGCAGCAAAACACAAGCATCCAAAAACCTTTAAAGATGAATAATTTGGATCTTGCCCATAAAGAAACTAAAAGGGAGTACGATCGTTGAGATGCTGAGTTGGTGTTCGGTTGATCAGGTAAGCACAGTAAGAACACATTCTCCCAAAATTTAATTGGAAGACTGGCTTGGAACCGTAAAGCACACGCCACGTTGAGTAAATGGCGGTGCTTTCTTTCAACCCGACCATTCTGTTGTGGTGTGTCAACCATAGATGTCTCAAAGATGATCCCAAATGCAGTAAAATGAGATCGCAAAGGCAAAAATTAGTCCCATTATCAGCCCGAACACGTTTTATGGTTCGGCCACACTGGTTCTTCACTAAGGCACTAAATTCTAAAAATATAGAGGCTACTTTAGACTTAGTGACTAATAAATAAACCCAAACAGCTCGGAAATAATCATCGACTATCGTCAAAAAATAAAATGCACCACTAGAGGATGGAGTTCTATAAGGTCCCCAAACATCACAATGTACTAATTCAAATAATGCAGTAGCATTTGTAGAACTCAATGGAAAAATATGTCTAGTCTGTTTTGCTCTATAACATACAGAGCAAGGTATAGTAGTACATGATACCTATACAAGCTAGGAAAAGGTAACAAAATACAATTACATCTATAATTATAGTAATCCAATTCCAATTCCTTAACACTTCTCCTCAAGTTGGAGCATGAGGATCGGAAATGCCCAACTTGCCAAGTAAAGAATGGAACTAGTTACGTCCGAGAGCTTTAGTGAACAAATCCGCTGGTTGGTCTATCGTACGGATATGTTGAGTAACAATAGCGCCAGATTGGACAAGATCTCGGACAAATTGATAATCAACTTCAATGTGCTTCGTGCGTTCATGAAAAACTGGGTTGACTGCTATGTGGAGAGCAGATTGACTGTCACAAAACAATTTCATAGGAAAAGAGTGAGACACCCCCTAAGTCCTTTAGTAAGGACCTAAGTCATAACAACTCACAGCAGGTAACTGCCATAGCACGATACTCTGCTTCAGCAGAAGACCAAGAAACAGTAGGTTGCTTCTTAGTCTTCCAGGAAACCAGAGAATCACCAATCATAACAAAATAACCAGATAAAGAACGCCTAGTAATTGGACAGGCGGCCCAATCTGAATCATAATAAGCAGTCAATTGTAGAGTACTACGGGAAGAAAGAAATAAACTTTGACCAGGATGACTCTTCAGGTAGTGCAACACACGAACCGCAACTTGCCAGTGAGGAACACAAGGAGACTTTATGAATTGCGCAAGAGTATGAACTGAATAACTAAGTTCAGGACGAGTAATAGTCAGATATATCAGGGGCCCAACCAAACGGCGATACTGCTCCGGGTCATGGTAGGCTGGACCTTCAACACGTGCCAAATCATATTATTGCTCCATTGGAAAATCAATTGGTTTGGAAGTAGATAAACCTGTATCAGATAGGATGTCCAAAACATATTTCCTTTGCGAGAGAAACACCCCCTCCGGTCTTCTAGCAATCTCTATGCCCAAAAAATACTTAAGCAAACCAAGGCCCTTCATGTGAAAACAAGAACCTAAGTATTTCTTGAACTCAGAGGTGAGCGAAGAAGAACTACCAGCAATAACCAAATCATCCACATAAACCAGAACATGTAAAGAAACTGATCCACGGAAATAGACAGATAAAGAGTAATCGACCTTACTATGAACAAAACCAAAAGCTCGTAAAGCCTGAGACAGTTTAGCAAACCAATTTCAAGAAGCCTGACGAAGACCATAAAGAGATTTCTGAAGGCGAAAAACCTGACCAGGAGGTACATCATAGCCAGGCGGAGGACGCATGAACACTTCCTCATGCAAATCACCATGAAGGAAGGCATTATGAACATCCATATGATGCAGTTCCCAACCTTTTATAACAGCAATAGACATGAACAATCTAACAGAACTCATCTTCGCAACTGGAGCAAAGGTCTCAGTGTAATCAATTCCTTAAACCTGGCGATTTCCAAGAACCACTAGGCGTGCCTTGTGACGTTCAATAGTACCATCTGAACGAAACTTCGTCCGGTATACCCATTTGCACCCAATAGCCTTCTTATGCGCAGGCAAAGGAGACAAAGTCCATGTCTGATTTCGCTCCAGGGCAGTAAGTTCCTCAACCATAGCATCTCGCCAATGAGAATGATGGGAAGCCTCAAAATAAGTAGTGGGATCTGCACTAGATGTTACAGCACCCAAAAATCTAAAATGCATACTGGAAAAATTATCACAATTTACATAATCAGTAAGAGGATAGAGAACACCTGAGGAAAGTGACGACGTATGAGAGAACGTAGGAGTGGGGGGTCTTCAGTAGTAAGAGCACAAGCATGATCTTCACAGTCGTAATATGGCAAGTATGATGGAGGACGACGGGATCGAACACTCTGTCTGGTAGGTGGCAACTCAGCAGCGGAACTGTCCGGTACCAGAGAAGCCGGTAAAGTAGATACCGAGGATGTAGCATCGGCAGCAACTGGCGGAGAATGAAGGTTGATCGACAGCGGCCGGTGTGGCAGTACTGGCGTCGGGCGGCGGAGGAGAATCTGATCACCGTGGAGAAGAATTGGCGGAGAAGAATCCGATTGTTAGCAGAGCAAACCAAGGCTTTCTTCGCCGGAGGCGCAAAACCGAGGCTCGTGGCCGGAGTGAACAAAGGACGCAGCGTCGGCAGCGGTCGGAGGTGAACAACGGCGATTTGAGCAGAGGTGGTGGCGAGCTTGTACCACAGCAGAACGGCACAGGCGGTCGGCGATGGCAGCGGCGATCGGAGAAGAGGCTCAACGACGGCGGGCTGAAAGTTGTTTTTTTTTGTTTTTTTGCAAAAGAAAGGTAGTCCGGATCGGCGGCGCATGGAAGTCACGCACTGGCGACGGCGGAAAATTTAGGACGGTATTTTAAAGTTTCAGGATTTTAGGCTCTGATACCATGTAGAAAATAAGGGTAATAATTGTGTGTCTCTATTCATGAATTCACGATACATTATTTAGTAGTATAGGATACCTATACAAGGTAGGAAAAGGTAACAGAATACAATTACATCTATAATTATGGTAATCCAATTCCAATTCCTTAATAGCATGAAATTCTTCCGGTTGGCCACATCACCTCCGGTGGGATCTTCCTCGGCATTGCAACCCACGTTCCTCACACCATCTCCTTCCGCCCTACTTAGATGGTCATGGGCATCTCTTCTATCGGCTACGTTCCCGGTAATTCCTTCTCCTGCTTTCCCGGTGGCTCCACACCCCATTCCAGTCGGTGGCACCGATTTTGGATCATTGGCGCCACTACTATTCTCGCCTTCTTTATCCTAACCCGTTTTTGGATCATTGGGTTATTTTCAGGCAAACTAACTTAGGCCTGTGGGTTGGGTTGTGTGTATTGTGTGTATTGTGTGCTTGGGGTGGGTCTTCAGTTGGGCAAATAAAGTGTGTATGGGGGCTGGGGTAAACCTAGACTTTGTCCAAGTTTTCCAACGGGTCCACATAGCACGTGACTTCCTTTTGAGGCAAAGTATTTTACTAAGAAAGTGGACAAGGCATTTTAAATAGAGTCGTACCTTCTCTGTTTTGGCTAGAGTGTTCCGCTAGAGTTGGCGCAATAGTATCTTCATTTAGAGCCTATGCAACGATAGATTACTAATTAAATATATTATTTTTTTTCATTTTCTCTTTTTCATCACACTTTAAGAAATCACTTAAGAAATCACACATTTTCTTCTCTACAATGATAAAAAACCACTTTTTACTATTTATGTACCCCATTTGATTTTCTCTATCCTACTCATTAATTTTATTATTAACATTTAATTTAAATAAATTTGTCTAACCAAAATAAGTTGAATGTAAAATTTAATAATACATTATAATTTTTAAAATTGAATTTCATTTTTTTCAACAATTATTCCAGATTTTTTCAATACTTTTTCTTCAATAATTTTCTCAAAAATTATTCCAAATCATTCCAAATTTTAATAAAAAATCATTCAATATTTTTAATTTAAAAATGTTTTAAAATTAAATTTTAAGAATAAAAAATTTTAGTTTTTTTTAAAAAAATTAAAACAAAGATAGGGACACATGGCCCAACCAGAGGGTGCCACGTATCCCTCTATTTACCAAAACAATATATGCTGAATTTGAGTGGGACATGTGGCCCTATGTCTGGGTGACACGTGTCCCACTCAGCTCCCAAATTTTTTTTGCCGCAGGAGGCATGTGACACGGCCTGACACATGATGCCACTTCCGGTTTGTTAACCGGTTCCTTGCATGGCAATCAAGGGTCGATTTCTTGTTAAGAAATCGGCCTAAAAATCACTACTGTGGATATTTTTAATTTTTAAAGCAATTTTTAAAATTTTAAGAAATCCACTGCCCATGCTCTTAGCTCCTTGTTCCCTATCCCATCCTGCTGATGACGCGCCGAACATTCCCCATCACATTTAATGTAAGCGCTTTGTTCACCATAATGATATGTGCCTCTTTTCCTCTTTCTTTCGCTCAATTATTGAACATCCTGTCCTTTTCCTTTTCCTTTAACATCTATGCTCAAGACTTGCTCTATAGTTGATCCCCCCAGTGAATGCTCTATAGTTGATCCCCCCAGTGAATGCTCTATAGTTGATCCCCCCAGTGAATGCTCTATAGTTGATCCCCCCAGTGAATGCTCTATAGTTGATCCCCCCAGTGAATGCTCTATAATTGATCCCCCCAGTGAATGCTCTATAGTTGATCTCCCCAGTGAATGCTCCATAGTTGATCCCCCCAGTGAATGCTCCTCCGCGTTCTCACCAACTCCATCCTCAATCTCAGCATTTTGTGGCTGTAAGTCCTCTTATGGGTCTGAGTCGTCACTCAGAAGTGACTCAGTTAACTGCTCCCCTATGATGCTTTCTTCCAAGTACTTTTGGCGGATTGCCGCAATCCTTTAGTTATATTTTTCCATGCTCTTCTTGATCATCTTGGGTAAAACGTCGATCAGCTGAGTTGGTACCCTGTCAGTCTGCCACCGCATGAGCCTACCATCTTCAGTTATAGTTTTGTGCACCAAAGCCGTTTCATCGTTCCTTTCTGTCGTCGTCATCCATTCTTTTTGTGATTTGCTATATCACGTTCTGTATTTTACTTAATTACGTCCTGCATTTATACTATTTAATATACAATATGTATTTTTAATTAACTTTAAATAATTTTAATTAATTAATAATAAATAAAAATAATTATTTAATTAATTAATACTCTGCCGCCGTTGCTCCGTCGTCGCTGCCGCTGCTCTGCCGTCGCCGCCGCTGCTGCGCCACCTCCGGAGCTCCGCCTCCTTCGTGCGCCACCTTCTTCTCCGACGACCCCTTCTCCTCTCCCGCTGCTTCGTTTTGAGCGCACCAGTTTTCCTCTCCGGCCGTTCTCTCCATTTCTTCTCCGATGCTCTCCCGCCTCTGTTCTCTCCTCTCCGGCGCACAAGTTTCCTCCTCCCGCTCTCTGGCCTCCGTTCTCTCCTCTCCGGCGTGCTCTTTTCTCCTTTCCTTCTCCGGCCTCTGTTCTCTCCTCTCCGGCGCGTGAGTTTTCTCCTCCCGCTCTCCGACCTCCGTTCTTTCCGCTCCGGTGCATAAATTTCTCCTCCCGCTCTCCGGCCTCCGCTCTCTCTTCTCCAGCTCGCGATTTTGCTCTTCCCGCTCTCCCCGGTCAGAGGCGAACCGGGTCTCCTTGACTGGTTCGCCTTGCACTGACCCGAACCGAGTCTCCCCTCCCGGTTCTTTCCCCAAACCCGTTCCCGGTTCTCCTCTGAAATCCCTCTCCCAAACTCCTTTCGGTTCTCCTCTGAAATTCCTTTCGTTTCTCCCTTCATTTTTTCAGCTTTCTCCTTCCATTTTTTCGGTTCTCCTTTGCCTAACTACCATCTACCCACATTTAATGTCATTTACTCCATTATATTCGAAAAATTGCAAATATTTTCTATAAATTATTCTTTAAATGTCATTGGGTAGAAATCTAAAAATTTTTACTCCAAATTAGGGTGTTGGAAGTTCCATGTCTTTGGAGGTAATTTTTTTTAATTATTGTTTTGTTTATTGTAATAATTAATAGTTAAATTTATGATTTATTAGTTTTTTAAGTAAAAACTTATATTCATCTTAGTATTGCTATTATTAATTGTAATCTAATAATTATTGCAATTTATTAAGTTATTCATCTTAGCATAGTTGAGTACAGGAAGATTTTATTTAAATTTATTTACTGTTTATGAATTTTAGTTAAATTTATTTACTGTAATTTACTGTATGTAATTTACTGTATTTATTTACTGTATTTTAGTGTATAAATTTATTTACTGTATGTATTTATTTACTGTATTTATTTACCGTATTTTAGTGTATAAATTTATTTACTGTATTTATTTACTCCAAATTTATTTACTGTATTTTAGTTAAATTTATTTACTGTTTATGAATTTTTAGAGTTAAATTTAATTTAATTGAATTACGTTAATTTGTTATTTTATTTGATTTAAATGTAAGTTTTAAACGTTAATTTCAAAATGGTTGAATGTAATTTTATTTTTAAATGTTAAAAATTAAACGTTAATTTTGATTTTATTTAATATAATTTTGATTTTATTTTATTTAAACGTTAATTTTATTTAAATGTAATTACTTTATTCTAATTTTAAGATGGTTGAATGTTTTAATTTTAAGTAGTACACGTAAATGTATTTGGTATAAATTGAATGTTTTTCAGATGATTTATTTTTGTCTAAGTTTATTTATTTTATTAATTTCATTTACGTGTACTACTTATTTACGTGTAATGATTTTTTTAAAATTTTTTTTGCTACTACTAATTTATCTTAGTTAGATGATTTATCTTACATGTAATTTGGTTCTACTAATATGTTAGTTCGTTCGGAACATAAAATACGTTACTTAATTTGATAGATTATTTATCTTAGTTAGATTATTTATCTTAGTTAGATGATTTGTCTTGATTATGATTTGGTTGTACTAAGACGTTAGTTCATTTGGAAGAGAAAATACGTTAGTTTGCTTGATAGAAGAATTTTTTTTTAGTTTAAAATGATTGTACTAGTAGTGATAGATTTCATACTAGTAGTGATAATTATTATACTTTAAATATGTGTATGTATCTTTTATGCACTTATTAAAAAATATTACGGCATGCATATTTTATTTGTTATTAGAATAATTTATGACATCATTGTGTTTGGTAGAATATTTGACTGAAACTAATTACTTGATGTTTATGGTTGTTTATGGATGACAATGAGTCATATAGAGCAATTGCAGGGGGGAATGGTTACTCAGCATTTGCAACCACAAATGTGTTTCCAAGTCACACCGAAGCTTATTCCTACCTGCAACGGACTGCTCATCATGTAGGATTTGAACTTGTCGTGGGGTCGTACAAAAAAAATAAGAATGGTCCCCTGAGGATATATTGTATTTGCAATGGGGCCGAAAAGATAAGGTTGTCGATATGAGCGATTCAGATATTGTCCGTCGAAGTAACACATCTACTAGAAGTAGTGATTGCCCATTCATGCTTGTCATGAAAGAGAGTAGCACATGAAAGGGTTGGAATGTAGTACCGTTCAAGGATTCTTGACGAGGGATGCACAACCACCAGTTTTCATTGTACGCTGAGGGGCATAGACAGAGCAGCATGCTCCATGCAGAGGCGAAACAAATGATTAGAGATTTGATGAATTCTGAAAAAGCCCCCAGGCATATCAATGCCAGCCTCAGTCATTCATTTCCAAACCTGCATCAGACCATTAGGCAGGTGTATAATGAGAGATCGGCCTATGGAAGAGAAAGGCGAGGCAGGCGCAACACAACTGAGAATTGTTTGCATCTTGCCACCTCCAATAGGTATGTCACTAGTCACCGCTCAGCACTTGATGGTACTTTGACTCATTTATTCATGGCTCATCCCGAAGCCGTTGTGGCATTTCGCACTTATCCATGGGTTGTGGCCATCGATTCAATGTATAAGACTAATCGATACGGCATGCCATTCATTGAGATGGTAGGTATGTCTCCGTGCAACACAAATTTCCTGATTGCCTACGCAATTATCGTCGAAGAAACGGCAGATACCTATGAGTGGGTTCTAAACGCACTTAGAAGCTTGCTTGTCGATGAACCGTTCCCTGAGGTTGTGGTCACCGATCGTGAGATGGGATTGATTAGGCCAATTCGGGTTGTGTTTCCAGACTCGAAGCATTTCCTTTGCACCTGTCATTTAACAAGGATGTGGAGGCACGTGTTACGGTGTTAATGGGGAATAAGAGAAATGGGGCATCCTTCAAGAATGGTGCTTGGTCCCGGGTTTGTAATGCCTCCACCGTTACTGCCTACGAAGCCGTATTGGTAGATCTGAGGGCTGGTTGGTCTTGGAGCAAAGCTGTTATTAGTTACGTTTAGACCACGTGGCTCAACCCCCATAAAGAGAAATTTGTTCGGGCATGGAGGAATAGATTTATGCATTTTGGGAACACAACTACATGTAGGGTTGAAAGTGCACACTCGTCATTGAAAGGGTGGTTACAAACATCAACTGGTTCACTGGATACGATATGGAGGCGTGTCAACCTGCAGATAGCCGGGAAAATTACTATGATCAAGGACAACCTCGAGAAATCAAGAATGTGCATTGGTAGATTGCACCGTAGAGTCCTTTTCAACAACTTGTTCAATAATGTGTCAAAATATTATCTTGATAAATTGACGGTTGAGTACAGGAGGATTGATACACTTGGAGCATAGGTTTATGCATATTGTGGTTGTGTACTGCATTCCACACACAGAATACCATGTGCATGCGTCATGTCGAGGGCAGTTGAACAAGGAATCTCCTTGTATTTGGACGACATTCATCCACTGTTTAAGACACTAGCATTAGGTGATCACTTGCAGAACAGGGAAAATATTTCCAGGGTCGAACAGGATCAAGCAGTGTTCAACAGTTAATTGGAGGAGCTGGCCTGCAGCAACCCATCGGTTCTCCATCGGGTTTCAAGCTACATAGATGAGCAGTTGCATCCAGAGGACAACGGTATTAGAGAGCCAGAAATTTGTACTAGTGCACGTGGGAGACCAAGCGAGCAGGTCCCCCGGTCAAGATCAACCAGGCAATCACCAAGCTACCACGAGCACGTGAACAGGCGGTACAGGCCATCTCCCAGCGGGCGTAGTTCCAAGTCCCCGGGCTGCGGTACATTAGGGAGAGGTAGCAGGCACGGTAAGTATACACGTTATTCATCCAAGTGACCGCTTCATTAGAATGAAAATAATCTTAATGTTTTCTCTTGCAATGACATTCCCATACCTTGAAAGTGTCCCCCACATTATCAGGCGTTATATCGAAGGCTGGAACGATGTTTTGAGTGATGGAAACTGTGGCTTCAGATGCGTTGCTGATGCGTTCCATGTGGATGGTGAAGGTGAATGGTCTGGGGCGCGTCGGGCAGTATTTAATGAGTTATCGACTCATTGGACTGACTATGTTCCCATATACAGTTCAAAGGACAACGTTGAATTAGCTAGAACCCGTATACACCACACCAAAGGTCAATGTTGACGAGAACATTGGTTTGCGGTCATTGCAGACATGTTTCCTGTCGCCACCTACTACAACACAGTTGTAGTTTTATACTACATTCTAGAGAATGGGTTGGCAGACTATTGTTGTACAGTCCTTCCATTGAGGGCAGGTGGGAGGGAGGATGGAACACGGAGGGAGCTACACATTGTATACGTTTGCAGTGCAAGCCATTTCGTCCGGATACCTGTGAAGGAAAACTGCCCCATGCCCCCTATGGTTAATCTGTGGACCACATGGAGGAAGCCTGATGTCGTTGGTTGGGAGTTACCCTTTCGTAGGAGGATGGTTGCTTGGACCAAAGCATACACGCCCGATAATTAATAGTTGTACGGTACTTTTTAAATATATTCTTTTACTGTAGTGAATGGAATTGCATCATACCAGGGCTATGGTATTTGATCCAATGAAACAGTTCGGCATACAAAAAGTGAAAAAATATTATCAAAGAGTTCCGGTTACAGAAATGAACAGTCATACAAAGCAAACAATGCGTTCATACATAAATGAACCAATCACCTAGGGAATGGGTTCATAACCGTGGCGTCTGCGATACTCCTCACGACAACATATCCAGGTAGTCAACAACTCCTTCATGCACGGGTCGACAAATCCATAAATAGTAATAGAGTCATACGGATCCAAGTCGCTCATTATGTCATTCAACAACTGATATATAGGAAACACATATTATACTAACGAAACAATTAGATTTAATATAATTAATTAAAGTAAATAGTTACAGAAAACTTACCAGTAAATCAAGCTGTGTTTTATCCGGTCTGCGACTTGTACCATCATGTACAGGATTTGTGATCAATGGGTGCGAATGATTCGTGAACCAATCCTCATAATCCAAAGTACAGTCAGATTGACTAGTGGCAATAGGATACTCGGCTAGCTGACCCCTGTGCCACGCGTGTGCCATGTCTCACAATGTCAACTGCATCATCCCTGAGTACGTCACTGAATAGCCAGAAGGATCAGCGGGCCAAGAGCAGGGTTCTGGCACAATCCTAATGCTATACGGTATACCCTGTATGAGACCAAACTGGCGCACAACACGATCTGGCATGTACGCCTCCATTACTTCAAGGTATCGAATCACACCGTGGTAATGAGTTCTCCCCGTCGCATCCCTAACCACGTTTGGTCCATATGGCAACCAATCCACTTGCAGTTGTTTCGAAAAAATGTAACATCCATATGGAATCCAATCTACCTACTATTCTTAGAATACATTTTAAAACATGGTTGTCATACCTGGTGAGCCTGTAAAGCATCCAATTTCCGCCTGATGGTGATCAGTCTCTGAATATCCTTCCCCATTTTCTCCCCTGAGTGCCACCGGTTGGCGCATCCCGGAAGAGCTGGAAATGTACTCAGTCTCGGCCGAAACATTGGAAAGTACTCGTAGATCCATGCTTACAGCAGCGTGCAACAACCACATAGGCCGCGTGCCTTAGCCAGGGAGGCAATTCCCAACTGTAGATACAAACTGGCCAACGTTGCCGAGCCCTAGGACAACTGCGAATCAACTACAGGGAGCAGGTTGGCTCTTACCTTAGTCCCGGTTTTATCAACAAAGAGAGTTGATGAAAACAGGGTCAACATGTAGCACATAAATTGGGAGTTATCGCTCTGACCCGCCGCTACACACCTCGCCATCAATGCTTGGCCATCAATATTACCCCCGTTCCAGTCTTCCCTGAGGAAGGACTCCATGTCTTTCCAAAACAGTTCAACACATGCTTCCTGAACGGCCTCCACTGAAATGGTACTAGCAACAGAGCCACCAACAACAGGAATTCCAAGAATCATCTCAACATCGTGCAACAGGACGGCCATCTCCCCGAATTAAATAAAGACAGAGGTAGTATTAAATTTTAAAATCCAAACTTTAGAATTAATATTTGGATTTAGACATATTTTCAAACTTATAAACAAATTTTAATAAACAACTATTCGGTATATTCAAATTTCAGATTTTATACTTCAAATTTTAAAATATATAATTCAAATAAATAAGGAGTCGATGGTATCCTGTGAATTGGGTTTTGGTTCAATGGTTATAATAGAGAAATTCACGGTTCAAATCAAACCTCTATTAAGAATTGTGAATTTTAGATTAATTTTTTGAGTAAAGTGCCAAAATAATCCTATATTTAGGTTGAAAGGGCCAATACAACCATGCAATACGATAAAGTGTAAAATAACCCTAACTTTATGATAAATATGCCATTATAATCCTGGGAGCCGTTGACTCCAATTGTCATCGCCAAAATTGGTTGGATTTTAATGAAATGACAACTTTACTCCCGTTAAAAATGAAAAAAATAAAGAAAGAATTGATATTACCCCTGTTGACCGAAAACCCTTTTATTCTTCCCCTTGCTGAATGCCATTCAAGGGTTTCCTCCAAACAGGCTTCTTCGACACTAGCACCTTCTCAATCGATCTAGGAAACGTCGTTCACACCAGCACCTTCTGCATTGTCAATTTTAAGCTGAGGGAGGTTTTGGTCCATGGGGAGGTGCTGTGGTGGTGGTTCCATTGACGCCATGGGTTTGGGTGGGGTTGTGGGAAGAATGGACAACAACGAGACTGGGTGGGGATGGTCAGGTATGGGCTAGGCAATAAGCGGATTGGGGCTGTGTTAGGCGGGAATAAGCTAGAGTTTATGAGGTGTGGCTGGGAGGGGCCGTTGATGAGGGGAATGACATCGATGGAATGGGTTGGCGTTGATGAGCTCACTCGGGGAGATAAGGTGGTGGCCAGTAGTGTACCGGCGACAGGAAGATGGGGTAGTGCCAAATTGTGGTTGGGTGGTGGCCCACGGTGGGATAGGGTGGTGGTGGCCGATGACAACATGAGGGGTAAAATGAGAAAAGAATTTAAGCTGAAATGGTCGAGGGCATATTCGTTATTTCGGATCTGGTCAATAGCCCAATTGGTGAGTCAACGTTGGAATGTAGCTTGAAGGTTATATTGACACAATTCATCATAAAGTTACGGTTAGTTTGACACTTTCTCGTTCTGCAGGGTTATATTGACAATTTTAGGCTAAAGGTAGGCTAGAAATGCATTTAACCCTAATTTGTTTTTATAGAGATGGAGTTTAAGACTTCACTAGATTTCAATGGATTCAAATTCTAGTGTGCGAAGGTCAAAATGAAGTGGTAAAATAAAATATGAAAGGAGTTTATACTATTATATGTAAAATAAAATATGGAAGGAGTTTAATTATGTCCCTTTAGTCCAAGTGGAGAGGTAAAATAAAAGTTGAAAGGAGTTTTTATACGTTATATATTCCTTATATTACATGCTAATTGACTTGTACTTCACTATTTTAACGACTTAAACTTTACGCGTTTAGTATTTAATTGAATTGTTGTGTGCAGAAAAGGGTATTCTTAATTTGTATAAGGTGTCCCTCTTGAAAAAATCCTCTCAGGCACGACTTTCGATAATCTCTATTCTGCAACCGTTCTCTGTTCCTTTTTCCTCTTTCCGTTCGCCGTTAACGGCTAATTTGCCGGAAACGGCTAGCATCATTCAACCTCAGCTAGGCCGGCCACCCTCCCGATGATGCCGGCCGATATGGCGGCAAACCCTAGCGATCATACTCCCCCAAAACCTTTGCAGCGGTCTTACAGAACAAATCACCACCGCTATCCAAAATCTTACCTAGCAACCCCGAAATTGTCCCTAAAACTCACCACTTGGGGGATCCTTCATGCCTGTACTCAGACGACGAAATTGCCACGCTTTCTACCCACTATGCGAATGCGTTGGTAGGTAAGTTCACCAAAGGTCGAATTTCCATGGAACTCTTGGAACAAGCTTTCAAAACAGTGGGGTTTGAAGGTAAGTACCAACTTGGCTCTCTTGATTTCAAGCATGTGTTAATTAGGTTTGAGCTGATTAACGATTATCAAAGATGTTGGATGAAATGTATCTGGAATTTTAATGGTATTGCTCTTAAGATACTTAAATGGACTCCTGAATTTTCTACACATATTGAATCACCAATAGTTCCTATCTGGTGTACCATTAGAGAAATTCCACTATATTACTATAACTCAGCCTCAATTGAGGCAATAGGGAACATCATTGGTAGTTTTATAAAAAATGACCTTGCAACTGATATGCTTACTAGGCCATCAGCAATTAAAATTTGTGTAGAGATTGATCTTCAAAAACCATTGAGTCAATTCATAAGGCTGGGCTCTGTGTCTAATAACAGGAAATTCCAAATTGAATATGAGGATGTTTCACTATACTGTGATCACTGTGCAAAACTAGGTCATTCTCTATCTCAATGCAAAGTCAGCTCTTTGTCTAACAATGGTAAAACTCATGACACAAACCTAGTTCAGAGTGTACCCCAAACCTATTGGCAGGCTACTGGTAAGAAATTTGACAGGCCCCCACTGATTTTAGACACTGAGGAAGATCAAACCTTTCCTGAGATTGATCATATTGCATTTCCTCCAAATACCTCTAACTATAGTTTAACTACTAGTCCACCTACTCGGGTTGCTATAACTACGGAGATATCTCCAAATACTAAATCCCAACCTCAGGATAGCCCAGACAGTTCTATGTTAAAGTTACTTAAAGAAACGGCTACTTCTAAACCAACTCTTTTAGCATATGCTAAGATGACATCCAGATTGGATCCTTTTCTCTATCACTTTATATTCCAGATCATAAAACTGCACTTTCCCAGCCAGGAAAGATGGCAAACAGATTTTCTGTTTTGCAGGTACAGGAGGAACACTCTAGGGATCAAGAGGAAACGTCTGTGGCTGGGCTACCTATGGAGCCTAATACTGATCATCATAATTTCTCTACTTCTCCTACTACAGGTTTGCAGCAAGGTAAGTCTATACCAAAGAAAACTAACTATCTAACTCAATTAAACAAAATGATGCTTAGATCAGCTACAAAAAGCAATAAATCTAGTGAACAATGACAGGAAACAGTCATGTTAATTGTTTAGTGTGGAATCTTAGGGGAATGGATACTTCAATGCTTAGACTCATTAACTTATGTAGACTTAAGAAAATAAAGTTACTTTGTATCATTGAACCTATGCATGATAATACCACTTGTCAAGCATATATGGAGAGACTTTCCTTTTCCCATAACTTAACTTTGTTTAATGGGAAAATCTGGTTAATGTGGTCTAACTCTCTATCTGTTTCTCTGTTATCCTACCATGAAAAATTTCTGCATGTTACTATATCACACCATTACTTTAACTGGAATATGGATGCAGTTTTTATTTATGCCCTTAGGAATAGAGATGGTAGAAAGACTCTTTGGACATATTTGCAGCCTATCTCAACAGGAGATACCATTTTCATTGGGGATTTTAATTCCATCACCTCTCTCTCTGAATATAGAGGTCCTAGTTCACCTGCTTTGGGTAGTATTAGTGACTTTAATTCTTGGATAAATTTGAATGGGATACAAGAAATTAATACGGTGGGTAACCTATTCACATGGTGTAATTCTAGGCTTAGGAACCCAACTTCCAAAAGACTAGACAGAGGACTTAGTACTATTTCTTGGAACTCCAAATTCCCCTCCTCATCGATTCAAGTCTTGAATAGGCAGACCTCAGACCATGCTCCTCTCCTTCTCCAAGTCTCCTCTCAGTTCTCTTTCAACCCTAAGCCTTTTAGGTTAATTGATGCTTGGTTTCAGAGAAATGAGTTTAGAGGTTTAATAAATGATTGATGGAATTCTCCTTTAGCTGAAACAGGAATGCTTAGATTCTACCTAAAACTGATCAGGCTAAAGAAAGTCCTTAAGATTTGGAATAGAGACAGATTTGGTAATATTGACCTTAATGTCAAAAATGCAGAGGAATCCTTACATGCTCAGGAAATTATCGTCGATTTAAACCCCTCTACTGAGGAACGTGTTAAACTTAATCAGAAAAATGCATTTTTGCTCAAAGCCCTAAAAGAAAAAGAAAAATTCTAGAAGCAGAAAGCAAGACTTAAATGGCACAAGTTAGGAGATAATAATACAGCTTTTTTCCATAAAGTAGTACAGGAAAGAAATTGTAAATTACAGATATCTAAAATAAAAAATGCTGAAGGTCTATGGCTTAACTCTCAGTTGGAAATTCAAACTGTTGCAATTAAATATTTCTCTGATCTGCTTACTGAGCCTTCCCTTGAATCTGATGAAACTTACTATCCTCATTTCCTTAGTCAGATACCAAATATTATTAAGGATAGTGATAATCAAGTTCTAGCCTCTCCAGTTACAGAATCTGAGCTATATAAAGTGATCAAAGGGTTGAATAAAATGAGCAGTCCAGGTCCTGATGGATTTTCACCAAAATTCTTTACCAAATGCTGGTCTATTATTAAATTGGACTTGATTTCGGCAGTAAATGATTTTATAGCTGGATCTGAAATGCCTAAAGGTATTTCAAGTACCTGGATTACACTGATACCAAAAAAGCCCACCCCTGGCTCATTTGAAGACTTTAGGCCAATTAGCCTGTCTAATGTGTTGAATAAAATTTGTTCTAAAGTCTTAATGGAAAGATTGAAACCATACATGGAGAACTTAATTTCTCCTAATCAATCAGCATTTATGAAAAACAGAGATATTTCCGACAATATTTTGTATGTCCAGGAAATGATCAGATTTTTAGATAAAAAACTGAGAATACCAAACTGCATTCTGAAATTGGATCTAAGAAAGGCTTTTGATAGAGTTAATTGGAATTTTCTTAGACAGATCTTATTAAATTTTGGTTTTGAAGGTAATTTCTTAAATGCTGTTATGAATAATTTGTCACAAGCCTACTTCTCTATACTTGTAAATGGTAATCCTGTAGGTTTCTTTAAGGCTACAAGGGGTATTAAACAAGGTGACCCTCTTTCTCCCTTCCTATTTAACATTTTCTCTGAGGCATTCTCAAGGAGTTTATCTTTCATATTTTCCAATAAAAGTTTGGCTAGTTATCAGATACCTGCTTCAATTTCTACTGTTTCTCACCTAATGTATGCGGATGACATGATTATTTTTATGCAAGCATCTAGGTCGAACCTAATTAAGATCAAAGCATTCCTTGAAATATTTGAGTATACCTCTGGCCAAAAGTTTAACTTCGAAAAATCCAGATACCTGCTTCAATTTCTGCTGTTTCTCACCTAATGTATGCGGATGACACGATTATTTTTATGCAAGCATCTAGGTCAAACCTAATTAAGATCAAAGCATTCCTTGAAATATTTGAGTATACCTCTGGCCAAAAGTTTAACTTCGAAAAATCTAATTTCTATCTAAGTAAGAGAGCTACACCAGTAAAGCTTAATCAGGTCAAAGCTATTTAAAAATGAAAAAAGGAACTTTTCCTTTCAAATATTTAGGTTGTCCAGTCTTCAGAGGAAGAACCTTAAAGAGATATTTTCATCATCTACTGGCTAATATTGACCATAAGCTACAAAACTGGAAAAATAAATGGCTTAGTTCAGGGGGTAGAATGATCTTAATCAAATCTTGCCTATACTCTATTCCTCAACACATTTGGTCTGTTACAAATCCCCCTAAAGGCATAATTAAACTGATTGAGAAAAAAATGTCTCACTTTTTTTGGGGTAAATCTGAGGATAAGAACAATAAAGTGTGGAAAAGATTGGCTGAACTAGCTAAACCTACAAAACTGGATGGATTAGGTTTTAGAGCAATTAAATCCATAGTTGAGTCCTGTTCGGTTAAACTCTGGTGGAAGAGCCAAATAGGGATCTCTTTGTGGTCTAAAATGCTATGGGCTCTTCCACCTTCCCATAGGAAATCAGCAACATGGAGAAGAATTTGTGCTATTAATTACTTTGCTGAACATAATTCGACTATAATCCATGGCAAAGGTAATTGTAAATTTTGGTCGGCAAATTGGTGCCCACATGGCCCTCTTTTGAACATCATCCCAGAGAATATTATCTCTGATATGCCTGTCATTTCTGTGGCCTATTTCATCAGTAACAAAACCTATATTCTGACCCAGATCTCGTCTTTCTTGGAACATGATACTCTCCTATTTTTGCAGGGAGCTGAAATTACAGTGGACAGGGATGACAGGTTGATTTGGAAGCCTGAACTCTCAGGTAACTTTACTTTTAAGTCAACCTATAAGGCCTTAACCTTTTCATCAGGTAACTCTCCCGCAAGTATTTCTCTTTGGAACATTCCTTTGCAGAAAAAGATTATCATTTTTACATGGAAATTGTTGCATTCATTTCTCCCTTTTGATGATGTGCTCACTACTTGTGGTTTTAGTTTAGCTTCGAAATGCCCTGCTTGTTCTCATTCTGACTCTATCCAACATTTTTTCATCTCTTGTCATCTGGCTCATGAAGTATGGTCAAAATTGACATCTGTACTTCAATTTAAGATAAATGCTCTGGACTCCATTCCTCATAGGTTTTACTTATTCTGGAACTGCAGTGACCTACCTAAATTTGAGTATATTTACTGTTACATCCTGCATTCGTTGGTATGTTGGAGTCTATGGAAAGCTAGGAATCGGTTTTTATTTGATTATAAGCCACTATCTGTTGACCATATTTGTGATGAGGTGCATGAACTTATTAAATTGACATTATATGCATGCCCTCCTAAATTGCTTTCCTCTGGAACAATACCAGCTCCCTTCAGACATCTCCTACCTCTGCTCAGACCCCCCTAAGCCTATCATATCAAAGATTCTGTGGGAAAGGCCTAAGCCTAGTTGCATCAAAATCAATGTGGATGCATCTTGGAATCATAACAAAGTATCTGTAGGTCTAATTGCTAGAGATTCCTTCGGGTGCCCTATTATGATCAGTTCTGCTCATTCTTCTGCTGACTCTCCACTACATGCTGAAATCCAAGCTATATTGCATGCGTGTCATATGTTCCCTCATCTAGATCACACTGTAATAATCGAATCGGATTCTAAGCTAGCGGTTAAAATGATCAATGATCCTTATGCTGCACATTGGAATATGTTTGACATGGTCTATAAAGCTAAGTCCCTTCTTGGTAGAGCTAAACTTAAACATGTTTTTAGAGAGACCAATGCTGTAGCTGATGCAGTCGCCAAACACCACTCTAAGTTTGATCAAGGCCTAAATCTATTTAATATCCCTAGGATCATATCTGGCCTTATTTATTTAGATAAACAATCCACACCGCATATTCGAGTTCTCTAAAGTCCTAATGCTTGAATAGATACTGCTGAGTTTTGGTTTTCTTCATGTAGGACTGCTATAAATCTGCTGCACATAATGATGGACTGGAAATCTGTTGAACATGATGAAGCCTATGGAAGCTGGGACTTCAGATCATCAGAATAACACAAGGGACTCCATGGATGTTGTTTTGCCTTCTCGGGTTTAGCCCAATCCTCCACTCATTCTCCTGGTTTTCAATCTTTCAACTTAGTGACTGTTTCTATGTAATGAAGTTACCTGGCCAAGGGAGAGAATTAACACAGGGGGTGGAGATTCTCTCGTTTGGATCGTAACTTCATTGCAGATTAACTTACCTGTGTATAGCTGTTTATATATCCTCGACATAGTTAGTCTAGGACTTTTGGTGGCAACCATGTTGCCTTATTACCTTTTGGGAACTAGAATCACTTGATGTAATACCTGCTAATTTTCTTATAAGGCCTGGGGATCCTTAATATATATATCCCTCACCTTCGGGAGTTTTCATTAAAAAAATAATAATTTGTATAAGGTGTCCATTGTGATTTTTAGGCTTAATTTGTTAGTTTTAATCTTTTTCTAATATTTCTTTGAGTCCGTCTCTTGAAAGACGGTCTTTCCATAAGTTATGGAAAGACCAATGTTTAAAGTGTAAATTAGAAGAAATTAAGATAAAATTTTCGGGTTGCATGAACCGGGTTATAAATTTTATAACTACTACATGTTGCATACTAAAATTTTAATATTACAACTAACACCTTTTACCTTTTAATATTCTAATCAAACCCCGTCTTTCCATAAGCCTATGGAAAGACCATCTTTCCCAAGACTTTGCCGATTTCTTTTGGCTTTAATTTAAATATATAACATATTCCGATACTTTATCACAAATTTTGATACTCCTTTTAACATTTGTAATAGTCACATAAATCAGACCAAAATAGACACTTATATATCCATAACCTAGTACAAGTGGCATATTGTGGTTAATATATTTTATATCGGGGTAAACCAGAGTTTCCCCCGTTAGGATTTTAATAACATCAACACGGCAGGTCTGATACTCCAAACATGTAATTGCTCACACGACTAGCCAATTAAAATTATTGTCTATTACCATCTCGGCACTCATAGGGGGATCTAGCACACACATCCTCTGGGTACTCACAATACTACCTCAGCGCTAATAATTCAACACTCCCTAAGTAGCATTTAAAGCCTAACACGATATCATGCAAAAATAAATCAATTCTGCATCTTAACATACTTCAAAGCATAAATTATAATGAGAAATTGAATCACAAATTAAGCACAATATTTTTAATATAGAAAAATAGGATGAATCCATCAAGTCTCACAAATAATGTCAGTCATGCTCATAAATAACTATCCCAAAAATTAACTACTCTTTTACTATTAAATCCTTAGCATTCATTGGATTAAATGACATGGATCTAAGAACTAAATGAAGGAAGTAGAAGAAGAAACCTAGAGAGAGAATTCTTCTTGCCTCCTTTCCTACTTGCCACTCTCTAAAATCTACATTATGGCTATTTTTTATAGACCCTAGGAGGCTAAAAGACTATATATTGCGTAGGATATATGGGCTTTAAAAATCCCAAGTTTGAAACCCTAGTGCTACTCTGGCACGGGACTTGCAGATTTGCACGACATGGCTTATGCGTCCCATGAAGTATTGCACGAGACGTCGTTTAGAGGCTAAAATTCAGGAACTGAGCGCACGGGCTGTGCATGTTTGCACGACCTATCGTCTAGACCTTTTCATCCTGATTATTGAGTGCACATGCCATGCAATTTTTTAAAGCATATTATGAGACCCTCTTCTTGTGGCACAGATGATGGCTCGGGCCATGCCATTTTACACGGCCTGTGTTGTTTCTTCGACACTTCCAAACTTGGTTTCTTTCTTCGACCCTTCTATCTTATACCGGATTTTTAGTTGTGGCCTTCAGTCTCCTACCAATTTTGCAACTGGCCTTCATTGACCTAGTTTGACGTGCTTATGAGAAATGTACAAATAACCTCACAAAACAAGATCTAAACGCTCGTACGGACAAAAATTCATTAGGCTCACAATAGACTATAAAATGAAGGATTTAGATAAGAAAACCAAAAATGGTCATCTAACCCCTTATGATGTAAACATATCTAAACCTAGTAATCTACCCACAAAAATATAACAAAAGAGATGTTAAATGTCTCAAGAAATGCATACATTTGATGTCTCATCATTACATTAGACTATTAACTCCATATTCTACTTTGCTCATAATCGTTTGATAGGGAAATATTAATCCCCTCACTGTAGGAAAGGTTATAAATGGTAGCTACCTTAGAGAATTAGTTTCCTTGTTTGCTAGATTACATATGGTAATCTTCTTAAAGACTTTAGAATCCTACTCTCGTTAGACTGTAGTTTGTATCCCTATATATTGTAAAATTCATCATTGATGAGACGTGCCATTGATGGTGCATTGATTTCTCTTCAATGACACATCTCATCAATGATGAGTTTTATAATATATAGAGCTATAAACAAAAGTCTAACCGGAATATGATTCTAAAGTATTTAAGGAAATTACCGTACGTAATCTAACATATAAGGAAACTAATTCGATGAGGTAGTTACTGATGCGGTTGTCTGATCAGGCAGATCAAATGTTTTTTACCCTGGAAATCCCCTTTCCTACAAAACAAGCCCTGGAAGTGATTCCGGGAGAAAGGCTCCGACGATCAAGTCATTCTTTCTCTACGAGAACTGGAATTTCTCAATTTAGTAATGCTTACCTTAGCTTGTTATGATTTTCTTGTATTTATAGGCTATGGTAGTCATGTTATTATGAGTCGAGATTATGGGTCGCGTCACGATCATCACATTTTAGGTTCATGGGTTAGTGTTTGTTCCTTGCTGCGTGTTTCTCGGCTCACGATCTATCCCACAATTACAAAGCTTCGCGCATACTAGTTCTTGGTCGATCTGCATACTGGGCTGAATGGCTTCATCTTATTACGAAGTGACGTTGGGCTGGGCCTAGAGGCCAACAACCTTTTAGTTGTTGGGTTAGATATACACCATAAGCCCTCCCAGCCACAAAGTCACTACTACACGAAGCTATGACCACGTTCAGGAGCTGCGCGATAACTGGTATTTCGTCCTCAATTGACGCGTAATAATATGTTCATTTTTTCCAGGACATGAACTTTTCTCACGAAGTGTTGTATGTTTCTTGGATGTGTTTCACTAATCCATTGAATCGTGTAATCTTTGAAAATTGAATTCACAATTTGAACATGCAAATATTGTATAGACATAGTTGTTGTGATCCCCGGCAGCGGCGCTAAAATTTGGGAGGTCGTCGCCGTACCTCTCAAAGTTATAATTTATAAGCCCTATATGCTTACTAAATACAATTAAGTAGATAGTGGCAAATTGGGGTCGTCTACGAAGAAGAGGGATTTTCTTAAGCGTTTAAACATATAAGGTTTATATTAGGCTAAAAGTAGATATACATAGATATATAAAAGCAAGTAAAATGAGGGGGGGGGGGGTTTGGGTTGTGGTCCTAAGTTATGAAATTAAAATATAAGATAACCAGCAAAGTCAAGTAATTATGCTAATCATCAAACAAACTAAGAAAAGGGGGTAAAAACTAAAAAAGACAAAGCCTTGGGGGCAATCAATATCCACTTCCAAACCTATTGTACATCATTGAACCATTCACTCATTCTATCACATTCGTTACCTATGGGGAATGCTAAAACTTCCCATTCGAAGATCAACATTCATTCCTTCTTAATAGTAATTTGCAAAGACAAGCAACGTCCATTTGCAAACCTCATTGATAATCACTCTAGGCAAACCACACCATAAAGGTATTTCATCAATGACATTGTACACGAAGGACCATAGATTTGATAACAACAAGCCTTCTACCAAAGACATAGACATTTAACCAATCATAGCATTCATTAGACTAAACCTAGAACAAACCACATTCAAGATTCAACCTTGCATTTCATCTATAGGATAAACATGAGAAAAATCCACATTAACATATTTATCTAGCAAGAATCACAATACATTATGCACTAAATTCTAATTCCATGTTCTTGGATTCTCATGTCAAAGAGCTAAGAAATTTGCAACTTTCCTAACTCCCTAAGACTTCAATCATACAAACACTTCATATACTCAAACAACCCATTGCATAAATGAAGTAAAACATCACATTTAAACACAGGAATTCTAAATAACAAATGCTTCAAGAAAGAGTGAAATAGAGGTTCTTACTACATAGGTGTGGAAGCTTCAATCAATTGCTCCCAAGTACAAAACTAAGCTACATAATCAAAACCCATAACATAGAACAAAGATCTACAAAGGAAGAAGAAGAAATGGAAGAAAATGGTGAAAAGCTAGGGTTTTGGAGCCCCCAAGTCGGGCTTAGAGAGTTGGGGAAAAAGGGGGGGGGGGGGTTAAAAGCTATTTATAGTACAAGAAAAAAAGGGAGTAAAATGCAAGTTACAGGGCAGTTATCGTGAGTCGCGATGCCTCCATCGCGAGTCATGACTAGATCAGTAAAATTTTGAGCTCTCAGGTCAACATTTCGCGAGTTGCGACACACTCATCGCGAGTAACGATGGAAAAAAGTTTCGTTCTGTTTTTATGCTTCCTCCGAGTGAACCGTTGATCCGTTTTGGGAGTTCTTGTAGTCAATTTTATAGTACTCAAGAAGAGGAATCCAATGGTACCACTCTTGGAGGCTAATTATTCTCGAAAAAATCTCAAAAATCTGCTTCAAAACATAGATCATTCTTCACCCTTTGGTTTTCTCTCCTTTCTTCACTTTATCTTCTACCACTTTGTGAGTGGCCTTCCATCTTCTACCATCCCTTCGAATGGCCTTCACTAAACCACTCCTAAGTGCTCATGAGCAATCTACAAATTAATCTTACAAAAAGGAATCTAGATGCTCATAAGGACCAAAAGTCCATTAAACTAAACATAGGTTACAAAATGAAGGATTTAGATATAAAAAACGAAAATGACTATCTAAACCCCTTATCATGTAAACATACCTAAATCTAACAATATTAAAATAAAAATATGACAAAAGATGTGTTAAATACTTTGGAAAATACATGCATTTGAAGCCCCATCAGTTCATGGGTTAGTGTTTGTTCCTTGCTGCGTGTTTCTCGGCTCACGATCTATCTCACAATTACAAAGCTCCGCGTATACTAGTTCTTGATCGATCTGCATACTGGGATGAATGGCTTTATCTTATTATGAAGTGAAGTTGGGCTGGGCCTAAAGGCCAACAACCTTTTAGTTGTTGGGTTAGATATACACCATAAGGCCCCCAGCCACAAAGTCAGTACTACACGAAGCTATGACCATGTTTAGGAGTTGTGCAGTAACTGTTATTTCGTCCTCAATTGACGTGTAATAATATGTTCATTTTTTCTGCGACATGAACTTTTCTCGCGAAGTGTTGTATGCTTCTTGGATGTGTTTCATTACTCCATTTAATCGTGTAATCTTTGAAAATTGAATTCACAATTTGAACATGCAAATATTGTGTAGACATCCAGCTGTTGTGATCCTGTAGCCGAGATTCGGTCCTTTGTATTTACTATCCTTTCCGAGATTTCCTCCTCTACCATTACACATTCTTTTTTTTATAATTGCATTGATTTTTGCAATTTGAAGTATGTCACTATTCAGTGTACTCATACACCGCTGCCTTCTCAGATCTGTAAGAAGGTATTTCACTTTTTCTCAGGCCGTCATAATTACTTACTTATCACCTTTTGTCTTTTTGCCTTTTGCTTTCTTTAATTTAAACCCCTAACTGTCTAGACTTCATTTTCCTCCTTTCTTCTTTATTGCTCTGATCCTCTATCGTACTCCTTGTTAATCTCGTAAGTTCTTTTTTTTTTCCCTTCTTTTTTCCGGATCAGAAGTGATTTTTGTAGGTTTGCATTTGTAGGGCATTTTTTTGCAGTATTTTTCTGTTTTCCTCCTGATTTAGGGGATCTTTTTATTTCTCCAATGTGCTGCTTGTGTTCTTCTTTTTGGATTTTGGCCGAAATCTTCATTTCTGGATTTTGTTGTTTTAATTGACAACGCCTTTGTCTGAATTTTTAGGATCTTCACTGCTTCAATGTCTACTTCTAACATTATTGACACTTCTCCACCA
The DNA here is from genome assembly GCA_037428765.1 of Rubia yunnanensis. NCBI lineage: Eukaryota > Viridiplantae > Streptophyta > Magnoliopsida > Gentianales > Rubiaceae > Rubia > Rubia yunnanensis. Next base: position 57,307,787 of record CM075067.1, read on the forward strand.
AATGTCCCCAACAAAAAACAGTGTCGATTCAGGGGAGGATTCCAACCACCTCGCTGGCTCTTCTACCATTAGTAGCATTCTCTCTGATTCTTATGTTGATGTGTTAAAGCATAATTTCTCTTTCTTGTCTTCGTATGAGCTTAGAGCTCCCGAGTTCTGTAAAAGCATTCACACCCCTCCTTCTAGTTATATCTCCTGTTACTTAGACTATCTTAAGTTTGGAATTTATTTTCCCTTGCCTCAACACGTATTGGCCTTGCTTTTGCATTATCATGTCACTTTATGTCAGCTGCATCCTAAAGCTGTTACAATTTTTGTTGTCTTCTATCATATGGGCGAAGGATTTGAGGTGCCTTTCTCTAATGACTTATTTTGTAACCTTTATCATCTTCAAAAAGTGAAAAAAATCCTCTGATGAGATTACCCTTTACCCTGTGATTCCAACCATTGAGTTTATTAGTGAGTTTCCAAATAATTGTGGTGTGTGGCGTGAAAAATATTTCTATATAAAATTTGATATTGATAGTAGACCATCCTTTCTGATTTGGAATTATGATGTTCCTAAATAAAATCTTCCTAAGCCTAGTGTTTGTCCTAATTCCAAGTCTGAAGTTGTACTATCACTCAGCCAATATTCCATTGGTCTTCGCCCTGCTGGCTCTTTGAGCAACGGTGTTTTGCTTGTCATTAATTTGGTCGCTTCCACTCTGTCCAACTTATTTTTTTGTCTCTGTTCTCAGTGTACTGCTATGCTTGTATGTTTGCGTAGCTTTCTTTGTGTGCTAAATTGCAGAAGTGGATCTGATCAAGCGCTTCGTTGACAGAAACTTCATTTCTGATGATGAGAATGATGATTTAGAGACTTTGGCGACCGAGACTAATGACAACACTAAGGTGTTTATCCCACAGGAAGGGACTATCCAAGCTACCTCTTAGCCGACAACTTATGTGCCATAATTAAAGTAGGTGAGGGATAGGGTAGTTGCAACTCCAATTAGACCTCCCATAGAAGAAGGCTCAAGGAACAAACTGACGGCTCCACAACTACCTTGGAACCCGTTAAGAAGAAGGGGCATGTTAGACATTCTGTTCTTGAATTTTTGTCTCAAAGCTAGGATTTGATGGTGGAAGGAAGTGTTCCTGCTACCCTTTCTAAGCCGTCGATTCCTGAGACAATGGCTGTGGTATATTCTTTTTTTAGAATGGTATTATGAATTAATTTGGTGATTCCTAATGTCTAGTGATTGAACGTTTTTGCTTATTTTGAAAACAAGGTTGGTGAAAGTTCTTAACTCGTCAGTGAACGGGTTACTGAGTTTGCTAAGGGAGATGGGGCGATGCTGGAAAAGTGCAAGCCATCGAAGCAAAGTGTGATGCCTTGAATGTTTCTCTTGAAAAATTTGAAGAGTGAGCACGTGCTGCTGAAGATTGTCCCATGGCCGCTGAGAGTGAAATGAAAAAAATGTGTTCCCAATTGGAAGAGCTGCGGACTACTGGCCCCGCTTCACCTAGGTATCCTCAGGTTCTGATTGATCGCCTTGTGAAGACAAAATATTTTTATGCTTTATTAGAAGAGGTGACAAATTGTGCTCACGACATTGGGTACTGCGAGGCTCTAGTCAAACTACAGAAGCTGAATCCTACTATGAAGATTGAGAAGCTACCCAAACTGGCCAAATCTGAGAAGGTTTTGGAACAACAAAAGGCTATTCTTAACAAGCAACATTTTGGTGGTCATCCTTACGCTTTGCTTTCCCATCTTGCCAGTCTTCCTAATATGCCTTCCATGGCTGAGTTGAGGGAGTGTGCGGTTGATTACTTTGACAATCAATCATTTAGCTCTTCCACTTCTGAGCTTCACATTCCTGAGTCTATGTATGATCCTCATGTGGATGTGAACCCTGAGGGTAATAAGAATGTTGAAGGCTTCGCTCAACGCGTAGGCAAAGAGGATTCTGCTGTAGTTGCCCGGACTCCATCCGCTTCTCCTTCCAAATTTAGTCAATCTTAGTGCTAAGAATTTTAAGAACTTCTTTGTAATTGATGACAATATTATAATGTATGTTTGTGCTTATTTTGTACTATCAAGGATGCTATCTTTTTAGCCATCTTTCTAATTTGATAGTTCTCTTCATATTTATTTATATGCAGAGCTTTGATATTATGGTTGATCTAAAATTTTTGAAAAATGTTTAATATCTGGGATATTATGTTCATTTTCCTTGTCTCCCTGGGTTTTCATCTCCTCGAATATATTGCCCTATCAAACTGATTGAAGCTACTAAGTGTCCATCTAAGGAATATCGACAAATTATTTCTTCTGATCGCTTTTCCCGTGTGGATTGCATTCCTTTACATATTGGATGGGAAGTTCCAATGTCTTCATCAACTCTATCTTCTTCCATAGCATGCCCTTGTAGCAAGTTGATTCCCGATGGTTACAATATCGAATCATTGGACAAGGATATCATTCGTAGTTTGGTCGATCTTGAATCCGTTAGTGTGTACGTACGTTTGCTTAACCTTCCTACTCACGTCCAAAAATGGGCATTATCCTTGGGTATTGTTCTAAAGTATATGTTACTGGGCATTAAGGATCTTGATGTAAGGTGGAAGAAGACTGTAAAATAGACACAGGATTCTGTCCGTGAACTAAGAGAGTTTTGGGCTGAGCAGAAAAACCTTATACACCGTCAACATTTGAGTATGGTGAAGATGATTTGACAGCAGGAGGAAGCTAAGAATTTTGTTGCAAGTAAGTCTCGTGAAGCTCATTAGAAGACCTTGATCATTGATAAGCAACGTGCTCTCATCGATTACTTATTGGATCCGTTGAAGAAAAAATAGGATAAGTGTGATTACCTTTCTTCATCTGCAACCAGTTAGAAAAGTAAATTTGACGAGCAGTTTTCTATAAATACGCAGTTGCGGATTGAAAATGATTAGCTTCGCACTAAGTGCCATCACCTTGATTCGTCTATGCTCCAACTTGAGAAAGCTTGCTCTCCCATCGTCATCACGTAAGTCTACGGGTCGTTGATCTACTTCATTATGCACGTGTTAACTGATGCATTTGACATACTCTTTAGTTACTTTTACTTGGTGGATTGCTAGTATTAGTTCATATTACGTGCCAAGGGGTTTAGACAACCATGTTTGGTTTTCTTGTCTAAATCCCGTGTGTTGTAAACATAATTGGTACTAATGGAAATATTGTATCCATGGGCAACTTGATCTTCCTTGCGATCATCTTTAGTAGGTCGCCCGTGGGTACTTTTTGTTTACATTCTATGTGAAGGCTGTTTTAAGGGCGGTAGAAGATATTGAAGGCCGTTCACTAGGATGGTTGTAGAGACGAAGGCCATTCACATTAGAATGGTAGTAAACGAAGGCCACGATCATCAATGTGTGGTAGAAGGAGATTGAAGCCAAAGATAGGTGGCTACGAAGTTCAAAGTGGTCACCAAAGAAATGGGGAATCATGGTTCGATGAGTTGTGCTTCAGTCCGAGAATGGTCTAAGAAGAATTATCCTTCAAGGCTAATTCCATAGGATTTGTCTTCTCGAGTACTAAAAATTGACTACTAAAACTCGCAAATCGGACTAACAATTCTCCCATAGTGAAAGAAACTAGTTCAGCCGGCCGAGGCACCAAATGGTTGGCATGGGCCGTGTATGGTTTGGCACCAACGCCCCACGTAAAAGAATATACCCTGCGCCAAGGAGACCAGCACGAGGCAATGGCATGACCCGTGCAAGACACAATGATCCGCCAAACACAAATTGAAGACCCCTCCGCACAGCTAAGTATAGGTACGAGACATTCCATTATAGGCATCCCATGCCATTCCAAGTTCCACCGGCGAGGTGTGGGAAATCACATGGCCCGTGACTAAGTTTCTGAGCAAGGCACCCATCTTGACCACGGCCCACTCCAAGGGCCACATACGTGGATTGGGACTTTAAGTTTCAGCTCTCTGACAGTGCCCTATAACAACCGACGTAGCCTGCGCCAACCCTTGTGCCCTGCGTAAAGCTGATGATCCACACCACATTTAAGAACATATTTCCTGTGCCAATGAAGCAACGCGACATATGCCAGGCCTTGCGCCAAGTACGTGCCACTGGCCGATCCGTGACAACCACGCCGGGCGGCGGCTGAGCTAGGGTTTACTCTATTTTGGTACTATTTTTAAGCCCAATCTCCTATTACTATATATAGAACCTTTCTATACTAGGTTTTCATACCATATACTTTAAATTTTACTTTTAGAAGAGTAGTTCAGAGCTTCTCTCCTTAGGAAACTTTATCTTTTCTTCTTTTATTTTACTTTGATCCAAAGATGTGGAATTCACATCTTTATTTGAATTCCATATCAAGGGAGTAGTTTCCATAGCTTGGGGATAATTGTAGTGACTTGGTTTAATCTTTATGCTTTTTGAGATTCATAGTTCAGCCTAATTTTATGTTCGTAATATTATTGTGATTTGCTTTTGAGTTTGAATGTATGAATATTACACCACATATATAGCACACATTTTTGGCTGTATTCATGTTAGGCGCAAATATAAATGCCCCCTCAGGAAGAAAAACCTAGTTGTTTGAATGGGCGGAGGAGAACGTGTCTGCGTGAGTGTGTGCACGGGAGATTCAAGGTCACTCTGATCCACTTACCATTGCACCAGTGTTAGCTGACTTTATAAAGTTATCTGAGAGGGTTCAGAAAAGTGAAGCTCTCTTCAAAAAATTAGCAATTTTCGCTTCTGTTGAGTGAGTCTTACAAGTTATAGCTTCACATTTTGGGTGAACCATTGAATTCTTTGTCTATATGTGCTCTATTTAACATTGCAGAGATGTCATTTAAAGCATAATTCTTGAATGAGTGTGTGTTTTTTAGAAATTTGTTTGGAATGAAATTACGCTTGGGTTTCATGTTTTTGGATGCAGGATTTTTCAATCTCATTGGAAATGGATTCAAGAAGTATTACTATTCTCCCTACCTCACTTATGTTTTGATATGATTTTTGTGCATTGGCCACTTTGCATGGGCAAAGTGTGGGGAGGGGGTAGTGAGCACTTAGGAAGTTTTCATTCTTGGATTTCCTCGATGCATTTCATAATTTTCTTTGGTAGTTTTTCTTGTTAGTTTATGATAATGATTTTTGTTTATTGTGGAATGATTTTGGATGAACATTTTGGTGGCATGACATGCTATGCTAGGGATTTCTAGTTTGCATGGGGTAGGATGTTTTAGGAAATTGGTGGTGCATTTTTATATTTTTGACTATCTTTTGTAGTATGAATCCCACTTTTGGGGCATTTTTGTGCTACACCGAAAAAATTGGAAACTTGAAAAATGTAAAAAATACCAAAACCTGGACAAGTCAAAAACCCAAAAGGCGACTTGAGTAACATGAGGAAAATCCCAGATAGGTCGAAAGACCTAGGTAAAAATGAGAGGCTTTGCCCAGCTAGGCTTACAAGCCTGGGCAAAAATGAGAGGCCGTATGGAAAAAGGTGAGAAGTGAGTACCCTTTGTGTGTTAAAGCTAGGATGAAAACCCGAAAGGGCTCTTAGGTAAAATGAGAGAAATTCAGAGAAAACAAAAAACTAGGTTGAATGCATGCTTCCGTGGTGAATTGTTTTTGAAGACTACTCTTTGATTGCTTTTGGGATCATTTTGGGAAAAGTAAGCTAGATTGATACTTATCTTTTTGGCTTACCTTTTTCTACACTTTACTTTTTGGGGGTTGATGTGTCCATTTATATGCATATTTTAGTACATTTTGGGATCACTTTCGTGTTCTTTTGTTATCAAGAGCTTGTGTTTTACCATCAAATTCTCTTGGGAGAGGTAAGAACGACTTACGCTCTTTTACCTTTTTCTAAGTGGATTTTGTGTGACAAAGGAAGAACATCGAGACTTGAAGACTGGAGACCATTAAAGATCACCTTTTAAAGACTTTGAAGATTTGAAGACAAGTTTTGAAGATTGAAGACAAGAAAAATCAAGGATTTGAAAGCAAGACGACAAAGCAAGAGGAATCGACACAAGGGTGAAAATGGACAGCCCGCTCGGGCGAGCCCATTCCCGCCCGGGCGGGATCCTGCTACACATTTGCATTTTGGTTTTCTTTTCCTCTCTCTTGTACTGAAAAAGGAGTTTTTGGCCGCCCACTTCTAATCCTCTCCGTTTGGTCGAACTTCCTACTCAAAGAACCCTAGTTCTCCATTTTCTTTCATATTCTCCCTCTTTGTTTGTGTATGAATTCATCTTTGAAGGTTAGTATGATTTGTATTAGCTAAACTAGTTTTATGGAGCAATTGACCAAGGCTTCCAAGCCCATGTCTATTATGGAGCTATTGAAATGGCTTACTATTATGGAGCTATTGACATGGCTTACTATTATGGAGCAATTGACCAAGGCTTCCAAGCCCATGTCTACACTTTGTTTTATGGAGCAATTGACCAAGGATTACTATTATGCATTTATGGAGAATTTAATGTGTTTGTTTATGTCATTAATGTTCTTGAAAGCTTGAGTATATGAAGTACTTGTATGATATACTTGTTAGGGTTTGGGAAATGGGTTGATTTCCCCTTTTTCTTGATAGGAAATTCAAGAGTATGATTTAGAGCTTTTGATTGTGTTGATGGATTGATAATTGCTAGATGAATATTATAATGTTGAACTCTTTGTCAAGTTTGTTGCTTGCAGCAAATGAGAGAAGTCTATAAATGTCGATCGTTCTTGACTAATCTTGTGTAAATGCATGAATTGGATAAATGCTTAGATACAGTGTAGTGTTTATAAGTGTTGCCAAGCTTGTTGATTCTTCATCCTCAATGCCATCAATGGGATACTTTTAGTCGTGTTTCGACTAAGGGAGTCATCGACGAGGTTTAACAAGAGATGTTGAATTCACTCTTGCAAACTACTATCTAAGAAGGATAGAATTTTAGTCTTCACAACAAGTAGTGAAAGTAGTAAATTGGTTGCATGTTCAATGATGGATAAGAGCCTTGGAAGTGGAATTCAATTGCGCCCAAGGCTCCGTTAATGATTGGTTTAATCACCTTTTAGTTGTTTTTGCATGCTTTGCATATTTAACCTGGTTATTTAACTTGTCTTTAATTTCATAACTTAGGACCAAAATCAACCAAACTCCCCCCCCCCACATTTACATGCTTATATACATGTGTGTGCTTATATATAGTATGTTTTCTCCTATATATGTTTAAAAACTTTATAAAGATCTCTCTTCTCGTGGACAACCCCGATTTTCCATTATCTACTTAATTGTATAAAGGAAGCATTAAAGCTTAAAAATATAACTTTGAGAGGTACGATACTGACCTCCCAAATTTCGGCGCCGACTGGGGTAGAGGCATTTATTTTTAAGTGTTTGGGCATATTATGTGTGATTATCTGCTAGTTTTAAATATTTGTTAGTTTACTTTTATTTTGATTTCTTATTTGACTTGCCATTTTTGCTTGGCTTGGAGATATATTGTTCGAGTTCTTGGTGTATGGTTTGTGCGCGATCCTCTTCACAAGAACCCCTACACTACGACCCCGAGTTAGAGTTGAATTTGAGGTGGGATAGGAGGCTTTCTTTGGAAAGTGTCAATAACACCCCTCCTAGTGACCATTTTTTGGATAATTCTAATTCTATGGAGCATCAACTGGAGCACGAAGATGAGCATCCGGGAGGAGGGCATCAATATCCTCCTCTTTAAGGGAGAGCCCATCCACTCCAAGGAAGGGAGATTCCTTTGGGGCGAGCCTTGTTGAGGGATATTATGGCCCCTGACCTTGATTAACAAATGTTGTGCATTGAGTATCCCTTGGTTGGACCGAATGGCCACTTCGAGCTAAAGACCGGGTTCATAAACATGCTACCTATCTTCCTTGGTAGATAAGGGGAGAATGCCAACAACCACCTCACCGAGTTCCACTTTTTGTGTGGTGGTAATGTCCCCCATGAAGTAGATGAAGACTTTTATAAGTTGAAGGAATTCACATTCACACTGAGGGATGGTGCTAGAGATTGGCTCCACTACCTACCACCCAAGAGCATTAAAAGTTGGCTTGACATGAAGAGGAAGTTTCTAGCCAAGTACTTCCCAGCCTCAAAATCCGCCGCTTTGAAGAAGGATAGAAGCAACATCCTTCAATGGGATCAAGAATCTCTCTTCAACTATCGAGAGAGGTTCAAGAAGCTTCTCGCAAGTTGTCCTTACCATGGCTATTCAGAGGGAGATTTGGTCTATTACTTCTACAATGGTCTTCTTGATGAGGACCAAAGATTAGTGAGGAGTTCTTATGGTGGTACCCTTGGGAACAAGACTTCATCAGATGCTATGCAATTATACGAGGAGCTAGCAGAGAAGTCAAGGAACTTTAGTTTGAGGACCGATTTGAGAAGGAGAAATCCAATGCCCACAAGTGACTTTTCCTATAGGGGAAAGCTTGAGGGCCAAGTCTGTGAAATTATTTTATCGGCGCATCCTATGGACACTTGCCCTACTTTGCAAGATGATTATGCCAAGGAGGTGAGTGCCATGTGCTATCAAGTGGGGAAGGCTATCAAGGCACCCAAGGCTATCAAGGCAACCAAAACTATCAAGGCTATAAAGGGAATCAAGGGTACCAAAGACGGCAGTACAATTCGGGTAATTGTGATAAACCAAATCTCTGGTATAGAAACCTTCAAGGAGGTCAAAAATCTCAACCGTATTAGCCTCCTCAACTACAATATAGGCCACCTTAACAACAATATCAAAGGCTTCAAGACACCGAGACCAAGGGGAGAGCTTGGGTTTGGCAAAAGATGAGGTGATGCAAGCCATTCACTGGTGGAGCATATGTGCGGAGAAAGGCAAAAAATTCCAAGAAGAAGCCAAGGAGAGCATCAAGAACTTAGAAATGGAAGTAAGCCAAATAGCTCAAGTGGTGAATTGGAAGGAGGCCCAGGAAAAGTGCAAACTTCCCTCCCAACCGGAGATCAACCCTCAACAAAATGTGAGTACAATCTCATTGAGAAGTGGAAGGGAAGTGAAGCAGAAGACCTTGAAAAGAAGGCTGGGAAGTTGGCCAAAGAGAGTGAAGAAGAAGAAATTGAGGTTGAGACATTTGTGCCAAGACCGGGATCAAATCTTGAAACCTTATCCCCACCACATAAGAAGTTAAGAGGGGCAGAGATCCCTATCTATGTGCCAGAACCATAATTTCCGGAGGCATTAAAGGATAGGAGGACACCAACAACATCTGCGGAGTCTTTCGTAGATGCAAGGTAAATATTCCACTCTTAAATGCCCTAAATCAAGTTCCTAGGTATGCTAAATTTTTAAGGAATTGTTTACCTTCAATAGGAAACACCAATTGAAAAGTAATAAAAAGAGTGTGAAGAGTGAATATGTCTCCGCCTTGTTTGATGATGAAATGCCCCCTAAATGTGATGATCCGGGAATGTTTATAATCCCTTGTGAGATAAGAGGCAAATGTGTTAACAAGGCCATGTTAGACTTAGGTGCTTCAATCAATGTGATCCCATATTCCTTGTATGAAAGTCTAAACCTAGGAACTTTGCACAAAACCGGGGTTGTTATCCAACTAGCCGATCACTCTAGCACATACCCGAAAGGTATTGTGAAGGGTGTGTTGGTGAAACTAGGTTGTTTGACATTCCCCGTGGACTTTTATGTTCTGGAAATGGGAGGTGACAATAGTGCTAAACTTATTATTTTAGGAAGGCTATTTCTAATGACTTCAAGAACCATAATTTATGTGCATAAAGAAACATTGACCATGGAATTTAATGGGTAGAAGGTAAAATTTGACAATAATAATTCTATTGATCATCCTAGTAGATACCATTCTTGTCAAGCTATTCATGTTATTGATGATAAAGAGCAAGATGTAACTGAGCCCAAAGATGGTAGTTCCTTAAATGTTGTCATAGATGATGTTTTGAGTGATGCTTTGATTTCAAATGTTGTTTGTACTAACTTGAAGGAAAACAACGATGACAAATACACTCTTGGGAAAGCAACATCCAACACTTTTTGTGTGTCCACAGTTAAGCCAATAAGGGTGGTTTTCCCTCCTTCTCTTGAGAAGACTTCGGTGGAAGAGTGCAAACCACCACCGAAAACTCTTAAATGTTCACCCTTGGAGAAGGAGAGAAACCCCCAAATGCTCACGTGCTTGAGATCACCATGGAACAAAAAGGTGAGTTGGAAATGTTGAGGGAACATGAAGAAACGCTAAGCTATTTGAAGAAGGTTTTGTTGGGGGATGATGTGAATCCCGATTGTTTTGACACGAATCGGGGAAAGGGGACCAATCATCTCGGTTATTTTGAGAGTAAGCTCCAAGAAGGGGAGTCAGACGTGCCGAGGACATTAAATAAACTTGGTTTTGATCATCCTGATCATCATTTGTGACTTTTCGTTGATGTTATCTCAATTTGATTTTTATTGTTATTTTTCATCGTTTTAATTCATTTCTATCACGATTGTGTTTTCCATAATTTTGTAGCAAAATAGGCCGGGCATTGGAGAATTGGCGATAATTTTGGAATGGAAATATTGGCCATGGAAAGAAAGAAAGAAGAAAAAAATGAGTGAGAAGAGCAGGGCTGACCGCGGATACTGGGAGCATTCCCACCCCCCCCCCCCCCGGCGGCCAAGCCCCCGCCCGCGCAACATGCTCGGGCACTATTCAATTTTTTTCTTCTGATTTCTCTCCTTAATTTCTCCTCTTTTCCATTTATTTCTTCTCCATCTCCTCTCTTCTCCATTTAAAGAACTCCCCCAAATAAACCCATCTCCACTTCCAAATTTCACCATTCCTAGCCAACATTCAATCATTTCCACTCATCAAATCCATCCTCCAACCTATTAAATCTTCAAATCCAAAAATTTATACAAGAACCCTAAATTTTTGGAATTTTTGTTCTTGGGTTGAATTGGTCACTTTGGAAGCAACGAATTGCTTGGACTCACTTGAAAATGTGTTCTTCCTAGCCACCCTCTTCATGATCACTGGTGTTTGTGCTTAGTTGATTTCAGGTGTGAGAATTTTTGTGGTGATGTGCTATATTGTCAATTGTTTGTTGGACTCTTGGAGCTAGTTTGTTCTTTTCCTTCGCCCCTATACTTGAAACTTGTTGCCTTCAGAGTTTTACATTGAGGGCAATGCATTATTTTAAGTGTGGAGAGGGGGTTTAATGATTGACATGTATATAATTAGCTACTTTTGACTGGAAAAACAAGGAAAAAAATATATTGAAAATTTTGAAAAAAATATAGAAAATGAAAAAGAACAAAAATAAAAAGAATCCCGCTAAGTTGAAAACCTGAGAGGGCATCTTAGGCAACATTGGGGGCCTGGATAGGTTAAAAACCCAAAAGGCCGACCTAGGTATAAATGGGAGGCTAAATGTGAGGAAAAGGTTGAGATATGAGCCAAAGAAACATGATGTGTGGCAAGGATAAAAACCCAAAAGGGCTCTTAGGCAAAATGAGAGAAAGAGAGAAAGAGGAAAAATGTTATGTGTTCACTCATTTTCCGGTGTTTGAGTCATAAGGTTGCGGTGACCATATGGATGGATCGAGTAGCTTGACATCTTGAGACCTCTTTGGATTGGGATATTTAGCGTGGAAAACGAAGTAAGTTATGAAATTCTTAATTGTTGATATACTTCATTTTTAGGATGATATATTGGTATGAAGTGGAGTGTGTGTTTGAACTTTATGTATGCTTTTAGCTTCACCTTGTACCATTGGATTTGGATTTGTCAATTCAGGATTTGGAGAAGTTTTAGGGATATCAATGAATTGATAGGTTGATATGGTTAGGGTAGATTTAGGAATGGGGGTTGTGGTTAACTTCTCATTTGATCTTAACGTTGGGATGTGTGATATTGAGACTTTTGTGAGGTATTGACTTGAGGGAATAGTAGTTAGGATGTGGATACGTCAATTCCTTCGTGCGCTTGGATTTTTTCTTACTCAAGGGCGAGTAAGGTTTAAGTGCGGGGAGGTTTGATGTGTCCCTTTTATATGCATATTTTAGTACTTTTTGGGATCACTTTTGTGCTTTTTTGGTAACATGAGGTTGTGTTTTACCTTGAAATTATCTTCGGAGAGAAAAGAGCGACTTTACGCTCTTTTACCTTTTTATAAGTGGATTTTGTGTGACAAAGGAAGAACATCGAGACTTGAAGACCGGAGACCATTGAATATCACCTTTTGAAGACTTTAAAGATTTGAAAACTAGCTTTGATGATTGAAGACAAGAAGAATCGAGGATTTGAAGGCAAGGCGACAAAGCAAAGAGGAATCGACACAATGGTGAAAATGGACAGCCCACCCGGGCGAGCCCATTCCCGCCCGGGCAGGATCTTGCTACTCTTTTGCATTTTGTTTTTCTTTTCCTCTCTCTTGTACTATACAATGAATTTTTGGCCACCCACTTCTAATCCTCTCCCTTTGGACGGACTTCCTCCTCAAAGAACCCTAGTTCCCATTTTCTTTCATCTTCTCCCTCTTTTTTTGTGTATGAATTCATCTGTGAAGGTTAGTATGATTTGTATTAGCTAAACTAGTTCTATGGAGAAATTGACCAAGGCTTCCAAGCTCATGTCTTAAGAACAATTTGTAACCTATTTGATACTCTTACTATTATACATTTATGGAGAATTGAATGTGTTTGTTAATGTCATTAATGTTCTTGAAGCTTGAGTATATGGAGTACTTGTATGATATGCTTGTTAGGGTTTGGGGAAATTGGTTGATTCCCCCTTTTCTTGATAGGAAATACAAGAGTATAATTTAGAGATTTTGATTGTGTTGATGTATTGATAATTGCTAGATGAATATGATAATGTTGAACTCTTTGTCATGTTTGCTGCTTGTAGCAAATGAGAGAAGTATGGAATGTCGATCGTCCCTAAATAATGTTGTGTAAATGTATGAATTGGTTAAATGCTTAGACACGGTGTAGTGTTTATAACTGTTTCCAAGCTTGTTGATTCTTCATGCTCAATGCCATCAATGGGATACTTTTAGTCGTGTTTTGACTAAGGGGGTCATTGGTGAGGTTTGACAAGAGATGTCGAATTCACTCTTGGAAACTACTATCTCAAAAGGATAGAATTTTAGTCTTCACAACAATTAGTGAAAGTAGTAAATAGGTTGCATGTTCAATGATGGATAAGAGGCTTGGAAGTGGAAGTTAATTGCATCCAAGGTTTCGTTAATTGTTTGTTTAATCACCTTTTAGTTGTTGTTGCATGCTTTTCATATTTAACTTGCTTGATTAGTTAAATTGTCTTTAATTTCATAACTTAGGACCAAAACCAATCCCTCTTCTCGTGGATGACCCCGACTTTCCATTATCTACTTAATTGTAGATAGGAAGCATTAGGGCTTAAAAATATAACTTTGAGAGGTACGACAATGACCACCCAGTGGTTTGATTACTTATGTCTTTCAGGGAGTGTGAGAGTTGTGAGATTCTTACTTTCTTGTGGGAAATAGCGTAATCTTTGAATAAGTTGAATGCCTCATTCAACTTATGCATACCCGCTACATTTTGCTTGATTCATTTTCTTGTCTTCTATTTACTCTAGGACAAGTGAAGGATTAAGTGTGGGGAGTCTGGTCTGTTTCATTTCGAGTGCTTTAACCAATGCACTTGGCATACATTTTAGTTACTTTTACTTGGTTGATTGGTAGTATTAGTTGAATTTATGTGACAAGGTGTTTAGACGACCATGTTTGGTTTTCTTGTCTAAATACCGCATTTTGTAGACTTAATTGGTAATAATGACATCTTGTATCCACGGGCTCCTTGATCTTCCTTATGATTATCTTTAGTAGGTCACCTGTGGGTACTTTTTGTTTACATTCTATGTGAAAGCCTTTTGTAAGGGATGTAGAAGATATTGAAGGCCATTCACAAGGAAGGTAGTAGAAACGAAGGACATTCACATTAGAATGGTAGTAGACAAAGGCCACAATCATCAATGTATGGTAGAAGGAGATTAAAGCCAAAGATAGTGGCTATAGAGTTCAAAGAGGCCAACGAAGAAAAGGGGAATTGTGGTCTGATGAGTTGTACTTCAGTCTGACAATGGTACAAGAAGAATTAGCCCTTAAGGCTGATTCCATTGGATTTGTCTTCTTGATTAATATAAAATTGACTACTAAAACTCTCAAATCGGACTAATGGTTCTCACGTAGCGAAAGAAACTAGTTCAGCCAGCTGAGGCACCAACGGGTCGACGTGGGATGTGCATGGGTTGGAAACAATGGCCCATGCTAAAGGAGATAACCCACACCATGGAGACTAGCAAGAGGAAATGGTGTGACCCGCGCCAGACACGATAGGCTGCCAAGCATGTATTGAAGACCCCTCCGTGCAGCTAAGTATGAGTGTGGGACGTCCCATTTTAGGCGTCCCGGGTCGTTCCAAGTCCATTATGCCAAGACCAACCGGCAGGGTATGGGAAATCACATGGCCACCACCTATGTTATTGAGCAAGGCACCCATCCAGACCATGGCCCATTCTAACAGCCACGGGTGCGGATTAAGACTTTAAGTTTCAGCGCCTGACAATGCCTCGCAGAGACTAATGCGGCCCATCCCAGGAGACGATGTGACCCATGCCAACTCTAATGCCCCACGCTAAGATGATGATACGTGCCACTCTTACGAATAGGCGCCCCACGCCCATGAAGCAATACAACCCGCACCAGACCTCGTGCACATTGCTAAGTACGTGCCACGGGCCGCATCATCCGTGATGCCCTGCAATGGGTGGTGGCTGAGCTAGGATTTACCCTATTTTGTTTCTATTTTTGGTCCCAATATTCTACTACTATATATAGACCTTTGTCTACTAGGTTTTCATACCATATACTTTAGATTTCGCTTTTAGAAGAGTAGTTGGGAGCTTTCTCCTTAGGAAACTTTATCTTTTATTATTTTATTTTGCTTTGATCGAAGGATGTGTAATTCAAATATTTATTTGAATTCCATGTCAAGGGATTAGTTTCCATAGCTTGGGGATAATTGTAGTGACTTGGTTTAATCTTTATGCCTTTTCAGATTCTCTAGCTCATCCTAATTTTGTGTTCATAATATTATTGTGATTTTCTTTTGAGTTTGAATGCATGAATATTACACCACATATATAGTACACATTCTGGGTTGTGTTCATGTTAGGCGCAAATATCGATGCCACCTTGGGAAGAGAAACCTAGTTGTTTGAATGGGTGGAGGAGAATGCATCTGCGTGAATGTGTGCATGGGAGATTTGAGGTAACCCTGATCCACTTACCATTGCACATGCCTTAGCTAAGTTCATAAATTTGTACGAGAGGTTCCGGGTAGAGATAGCTAAATAGTATCAAGCTAGGGTTACAAGAAACCCAAGTATCATAGATAAGGTGCCTACGACCCTTAGGCCTAATTGATAGGACCCAAGGGGAGTAGCACTTTTTTGTGGAAGCCAGGGATGTAATCACATAGGGCATAATTAGACCTACAACAATGGTTGGACCTTGTTGTATTCCCCTAGTTATGATGGCGGTGTCGATAGAGGGTTACGAGAGCACTCGCTGTGACAGGGATGTGGAAGTGTATGACATTGGCCACACCACATGTTATGGACACTCTATTAGGTTTGTTTAGATCTCTATGTGAATTAATCAAGGACAAAAGCATTAGATTGACCAAGTTGCTCAATTATTTCCCCAAGTGCTTAGCTTCTATTGTAGTTGTGTTTTTTACTTTTCATGTTTTGTAGTTGTTAGTTTTAAAAACCAAATGCCCTTACTTGTATGTCTGCTTTACTTACTATTCCTTTTACTTGACGGATTGACGACCCGTACGAGGTTGTGTTTTGAGTTGATACATTAGACCTAGCATCTCTGTGGACAAACCCATGGTTTACCACTAACTATCCTATAAGTAGCGTAGCAGAAGGAACGGGTGCAGAACTATAAATTTCTATTTTCTGACTGCACCACCTCCAATTTGGTTTAAACTTCTAAGCTATGGGTTTTAACAACCCTGGGGGGAGGCAGGTCAGTCGTGGAGACCTTACTATAGAAATTGGTGGGAAGAGTATTAAGTTTTCCGAGGCTGTTTGTTCGCACATTCGGTGTCTAGAGGACGAAGTGCAAAATTTGATGGATGAGAATAAGAATTACCAAGAAACTATTGATGTGATGAGTGTGCAGCTGGATCGTGAGGAGTTTGGTCCTATTACTGACTTTAAGGTGTATTATGCTAGGTATCTTGGTCATATGGAGTTAAAGGGTCTAACACATCATCTTGTTTATTTGCACATGAAATGGAGATACGATCATTTAGTAAGTGAAGAGCGTGTGGCTGAGGAAACTCGGGGTAGGGCTGAGCACTCCTATCGCGAGATAGAGCACCTCGTCGTTGTGGCGGTTTGTCATCTTCTGGATCATCACAAGCATCCAGGCATAGATAGTTCTCCTATTTTTATAATGCTTTTTCTTCTTTTGTAATTTTTTGAATAATCATGTTCGCTATCACTTGATAGGTTGTGTTCCACCGACGTTTATGCGGTCTATTATGCCTTATTTTCAAGTTGTTTGAGTCGCGTGGCTAAGTATACAAAGTTACAAGATCTATTGCTTCCTTGTATTGCTTTTATTTTGTTTTTTTAAATTTAGCAAAGTTACAAGGTCCATTGCTTGCAAATTTAAGAGCTTCTTATTTTTCAAAGTGCAAGATCTATAGCTTAGATAGTAATATAGTGAAGCTGCAAGATCTATTGCTTGCAACTTTAAGAGCTTCGAATTTTGCAAGGTGCAAGATTTATTGCTTGCTGGTGTTATTTTTATCAGCACATCTACCCTTGTGCAATATCTATAGCTTGAAAATATAAGAATTTTGAAGTGGCAAGATCTATAGCTTGCAAAATTAGGTAATTGTGTTGTTCGAGTTGTATGATCGAATGTTTGCTCTTTTTCGACGACTTCAAACAATCTCAATGTTTTCTATGATATGCATGATTATATTCGGATTTTGACGATTGTAAGACTTAGTGCCTTTATTGTAATGTACTGTGGATTTGCTAAAATCTAAAACTTGCAAGTAAAGAACTAAAATGAAACCTTGGCTCTGAAAGACAGTTTTTGGTATTTATAATGTACGACTGCGATGATATCTCCTTGGAAACAAAGGGATGAATGCAACCAATGATAATCTCATGGTTTCTGTACAACTAGATATTTTTTGTTTTTTCCTCGAATCTAGACATAAAACTTTCTCAAATTGACCACGTGCCAAGTATTGGGAACACTGTTGCCGTCCAACCTTACTAGCTTGTAGAAGTTGTATATGTGTGCCTTCTTAACCTTGTAGGGTCCTTCCCACTTCGGGCATAGCTTTCCTCTTTCTTCTGCTAGGTTTGCCTCATTCTTTCTCAACACAAGATTGCCAATCTGAAATCACGTCTCTCTAACTTTCTGATTGTAAGCTCTAGCCATTTTTTCCTTGCACTTAGCCTCTGTGATCATAGCCATTTCTATTTTCTCTTCCAGTTCATCCAAATCCAGTCTCATCATTCCTGGATTATCACTCTCCTTATAATCGTCTACTCGAAGACTTAAATTACCACTTTCCAACGGTATTACTGCTTTATAACCATAGACCAGACTGTATGGTGTCTCTCCTGTTGGTTCTAGAATGGTTTTTCTATATAGCCATAGGGTGTTAGGTATTTCGTCTGCCCAGCCGATTTGCTTTCCCTCCGACCACTTTTAAATACCCTAGACCATGGTTCTGTTTGTTACTTCTACCTAGCTATTACCTTAAGGGTGAGCTACATATGTAAACTTTTGAAGCATCCCTAGCTTTGAACACCATTCAGTGAAGGTACCACTTGTGAACTACGTGCCATTTTCTGTCACTATAGTGTGTGGCACCTCGAAGTGACACACTATATTCCACCAAATGAATTTTCTTACTACCTCGGTTGTGACTTGTCCTAATAGCTTCGATTCCACCCACTTCTTGAAGTAATCGATTGCCACAATTAGAAACTTGTCATTGCCCAAGCCCTTTGGGAAGGGTCCAACAAGGTTGATTCCACATTAATCGAATGGTCAAGCCCCGCATATTCTTCTTAGAGCGACCCGTGGTTTATGTGGTAACGAAGCATTAATCTGGAAATTTTTGCACTTGAGCATGAAGTTATGCACATCATTAAACATGGTTAGCCAATAGTATCCTGCTCGAATGATGTTTTTTCGCCACTTTTCTAGCTCCTTGATGCATTCCACACAAACCTTCATGTACTTCCCTTAGAATTTCAGCTGCTTGTGATGGTCCTAAGAATTTAATCCCCGGAGATAAAAAAACCTTTATTTTATAGGATTCCTCCTTTATAGAAATAGTTGTGAGATTGCAATTCCAACTTCCAGGCTTGTATTTTATTAGTTGGCAATATTCCCTACGCGAAGTACTCTATTAGCAGTGTCATCCAGTTAAACCCTTCTATCTGGATAGTTGGCACATTTGTTATTATTGTACTTCTTACTGGAATGACCTCCACTATCACATTGTTATGCTCGATCAAAGAATCAAACCCAGCAGTTACCAGCTTGCTTAGCGCGTCTGCTTTGGTATTTCACTTCTCGGTACATATTGGATGTCGTAGTATTCAAGTTGGGCTATGAGTTGATGAACCCTACCTATATACTTCACCAACTGTTCTTCTCGCACTTCGTTGTCACCCCAGACTTGCTGAACTACGATCTGTGAATCGCTAAATTCCTGAACACTTTTGAATTTCATCCTGATGGTAAGGTCTTGGCCACAAATTAATGCCTCATATTCTGCTTCATTGTTCGTAAATGGGAAGTCAAAGCGAAGTGAATATCTGTGTTTCCTTTCTTCCAGGTTGAGTAATAGTAATCTTGCACCACATTCTTCCTTGTTAGATGCTTTATCCACGAACAATTTCCATGTTACATCTATCCACTTCAATTTTCATTTGTTGATCCCCAGATTCTGGCGTGTGTTCACATGCTATGCATCTTCACTTGTCATCTCTGCGATGAAATCTGCTAAGGCTTAAGCTTTGATCACGGCCCTTGGCTAAAATTGGATCTCAAATTGCCCCAATTCAAGAGCCCACTTCATCATTTAACCAGATGCTTCAGGCTTGCTCAGGATATACTTGATTGGAAAATCAATGTAGATAATGATTGGATAACTATGAAATATGTTCGCAACCTCCTCTTTGAGTATACTAAAGCCAGGGTTAGCTTCTCGATTGGCATGTATGTCCTCTCCGAGCTTTGTAATATTTTGCTAATTTAGTATACTGAAACTTGCTTTTTCCCTTCCTGGCGCACTGAAACTGAACTTACTGTGTTCTGTGAAACCGCTAAGAACATATATAGGGTTTCTCCTGAAACTGGTGATTTCAATGTTGGCAATGTTTGAAGTTGCTCCTCCAGGCACTCATACACCGTTTGACATTCTTCCCTCCATGTAAAATAATTTTCCTTCTTCAGAATATATATATATATATACCCCCCCCCCACACACTTACCGTACATTACATATGGGTCACAATCTTCACCTTCGACGGTATTTTGCTTCTTGGTACTGCTGGATGTCATAGTATTCGAGTTGGGCTATGAGCTGATGAACACTACTTGTATACTTCACCAAATGTTCCTCTCGCACTTCGTTGTCACCCCGGACTTGCTGAACTACGATATGTGCATCGCTGAATTCCCGAACACTTTTTAATTTCATCCCGATGGTAAGGTCTAGGCCACATATTAATACCTCATATTCTGCTTTATTGTTCGTAAATGGGAAGTCAAGCCGAAGAGAATATCTATGTTTCCCTTCTTCCAGGTTTACTAACAGTAATCCTACACCACATCTTTCCTTGTTAAATGCTTTATCCACAAAAAATTTCCATGTGACATCTATCCACTTCAATTTTCCTTTGTCGATCCCTAGATTCAGGCGTGTGTTCATGTGTTGTGCATCTTCACTTGCTATCTCTGCGATGAAATCTGCTAAGGCTTGAGCTTTGATCGCAGCCCTTAGCTAAGCTTGGATCTCAAATTGCCCCAATTCAAGATCCCACTTTGTCATGACACCAGATGCTTCAGGCTTGCTCAGGATACTTTTGATTGGGAAATCAATGTAGATAATGATTTGAGGACTGTGAAATATGTTCGCAACCTCCTCGCTGAATATACTAAAGCCAGGGTTAGCTTCTTGACTGGCATGTATGACCTTTCTGCACTTTGTAATGTTTTGCTAATGTAGTATACTGGAACTTTCTTTTTCCCTTCCTGATGCACGAAAACTTAACTTACCGTGTTCTGTGAAACCGCTAAGAACAGATATAGGGTTTCTCCTGAAACTGGTGATTTCAATGTTGGCAACGTTTGAAGCTGCTCTCTCAGGAACTCGTGCGCCTTTTGACATTCTTCCCTCCATGTAAAATGATTTTCCTTCTTCAGGACTTTGAAGGGTGGGAAATGTTTCTCTGCTGCCTTTGAAACAAACCTACTGAGTGCTGCTAACGATCCCATCAATTATTTCCATTCTTTGACTGTTCGTGGCTGGGGAAGATCCACTTTAGCCCATATTTTCTCTGGGTTGGCCTTGATCCCTTTGCAGGATACCTTGTATGCCAACCACTTTCCTACGCCTACTCCAATTACGCATTTTTTAGGATTAAGCTTTATCTCAATGGTACTCAGTGTATCCAGAGTCGCATGTAAATCTGCAGCAAAGTTGTCCACCTTCTTGTTTTTGATGACCAATTCGTCAACATATTCTTCTACATTTTGTCCTATTTGATTACGAAATGCATTATCGACCACTCTCTGATATGTTGCTCTTGTATTTTTTAATCCAACGACATCTTTACATAACAAAACGTGTTAAAGCTCGTTATGAATGTCGTCTTATTTGCATCTCATCAATATTTGGTGGTGTCTCTTATATGCATCCAAAAAGGCTGGAACTTCATACCCTGAAATCGCCTTGACTAGCTGATCAATTTTAGGTAAAGGGTAACAATCCTTTGGATAAGCCTTATTCAGATCGGTGAAATCTATGCACATTCTCCAACTGGCATTTGATTTCTTCACCATCACCGGGTTCGCTAACCATTTTGGATAGATAACCTCTTTTAATATACCAGCCTGAAGTAGGGCTGTAACCCCCTCCTTAATTGCATTTTGTCTATCGCTAGCGGAGCTACACTATTTTTGTTTGACTGAGTCCCTAATATTCAAGGAATGGGTAGCGATTCCTGGGTTGACTCATCCTATGTTCTGTACACTCCATGAAAATTTATCTCTGTGGCTTCACAAAATTTGTATGACCCTTTCCTTTACCATATGTGAAAGGTGTTTCCTGATCTTAACACATTTATCCTCATCTTCGTCATCTAGATTGGCTAGCTCCATCTCTTCTCCAAGGTTTATTGTTGATTTTGATTGCTCAATTAGTCCACCATCTAAGACAGTGCTAACCATTTTAGTCTTCTTCACACTTCTTCCTGCCTTCATTGCAATAACCATGCATTGCTTCACTGTTTATTGGTTTCCTTTTGTTGTCGCGATTCCAGCTAGAGTTGGGAACTTTATTACTAAGTGGTATAGGGAACATATATCTTTTTCTGCGTTCATCCCGAGCCTACCAATGATGGCATTAAGTAGGCTTGGAGCACCCATGACCATAAAGTCACACATGATGGTACAAATTTTTTTGCGGTCTCCAATGGTGACAGGCAGCTGAATGTTCCCCAAAGATGTTTTTGCTTGCCCTGTGAATCCTACAAGGGAATAAGTGGAATTATTAAGGTTATTTCTCTTGAACCCTAGCCTATCAAAGCAACCGCACTTCCATCGTCCACAAACACTCTATAAACGATTGCATTTGCAATTTTAGAGATGATGACCATAGAATCGTTATGAGGTAAAGCATTAGGCATTGCATCCTCCTCGCTGAAAGAGATTGCTTTATTGGAACAAAGTCTTTTATCAACAGGCTCTTGTGGGGGAGAATATCTGGCCTTAACCATCCAAGCATTTTTTGATAACGGCTCAGTTAATTCATGTATATACATGATTCTCTGTAACTCTGGACGCCAGATTGTCATTGTAATCCACTGCCGTGAACAATTTTTTATCTTTAGGTGTGCTCACCATTTATTGGTTTCTTTCCTTGGAGTTCCTTATTTTGTTGGCTTTGTCATACCGGTTTCCTCCTTCTTTCATGTATGGGCTTAAGTAGCCATTCTTCAGGTTCTCTTCAATTTGTCTCCTCAAATCTTTGCAATACTCTATGTCATAGCCATGGTTCTTGTGGAAAAAAAAGTAATATTCTCTGGACCTCTTATCTGGCGGTGTTATCATAGGTGCCGGCTTGGGATTAACTCCTTGTTCAGGGACATGTCATGGAATGACAAACCTTGCACCCCTGGCTCTCTTCCCTTGAACCTTTTCTCTTACCTTTCTTTATGAACCTTTTTTGTGAATCCTCCATTGTTTTCTTTTTGCCTCGTTCCCACTCTATCTTGCGGTTGTTCGTTTCTTCCATTTGCACGTGTTGCTCAATCATCGTTTGTAGCTCTCCTGGGTTTACTGGCATATTTTTTGTTAATTCCTTGTAGAACTCTCCTGATCGTATGCCTCCTATCAATGACCCCAAGGAAGATTGAAATGACAAGTCGTGAACCTGAAAACTCTTCGTGACGAACCTATTATGTACTGCGCAAGACTTTTGTCTCTTTGCTGAGCGATGTTGTTAAAGTTTGTGATCATTTTTTGTGAACTTTTTCTTATGATAGAAGCGACCCAAAAGAAAATCTAAAAATTCTACCCAGGATTTAATACTTCCATTTGGGAGATCCTCGTACCACGTGATTGTTGTTTTTGAAAACAAATGGGGAAAGCCTTGCATACCAATCCAATGTTCACATTGCGAAATATCATGCTATTTTGATATGAGAGTAGGAACTCTTTCGGGTCTGTGGTCCTGTCATAGATTTTAACGTGTAAAGGAAGTTTAATTTCCTTTGGCATTTTGAAATCTCGCAGATGCAGTGCTAAGGGTGCTTTGTCTGCATCATTATCTACGACTATGTCCCTTAACTCCTCTTCGTACTTGAGGTTCTCATTTCCTTGACTGGTGTTGTTTTCCATTCTCGGAGGGTTTAGCTTGAACATGGCTAGAAACTGGTTGTACAAGCTCTCTCTATTTACTTCCAAGAACGCTGTGAATGCTCTCCTTTATTTCTATTGGTTTGCTGGGAGATTCTGCTTCCTCCTCATCATCTTATGGTTCTTAATTTTTACGTTCCTTTTCTCTACTAGGAACTATTCCTGGTCCTGGCTATGATACACACTTATGTTGTGCCCATGTGTGTGTTCTTGTGTCTTGTGGTTATGGCTCTTCTCGCTTCTGGTGAAACCATTGTTTACCTAAAAGAGAGTGAAACGAAAAATTTCCCAATTCCCCACATTCAGCGCCAAATGATGTGATAGTTCGATCATGCAGATTAATCATTGTTCACCCCAAAAATACCCTTTCTGGCAAAATAAGTCATGGAAGTGATTCTAGGAGAATGGCTCCAACGATCAAGTCAGTCAATCTATACGAGAACCTGAATTTCTAAATTTAGTAATGGTTACCTTAGCTTGTTCTAATATTCTTGTATTTATAGGCTATGGAAGTCGTGGTTCCATATTATTAGGAGTCGAGATCGTGGGTCGCACCACGATCACCACAGTTTTGGTTCATGGGTTAGTGTTTGTTCCTTGCTCCGTGTTTCTAGGCTCACGATCTATCCCACAACTACAAAGCTCTGCGTATACTGGTTCTTGGTTGATCTGCATACTGGGTTGAATGGCTTCGTCTTATTACGAAGTGAAGTTGGGATGGGCCTAGAGGTCAGCAGCCTTTTAGTTGTTAGGCTACATATATACCAAATACCATTTATAATGTTATATACTAAAAGGATTTTTATTTCCCTATCATCATCTGTGCTAAAATCCTTGAATATGTTTCTCTGGGGTCTACAACTCCTACACCTTACGAGCCCGTGTTCTCACAACATCAATGAACTTTGTTTCTATGTTGTGGGGTAAATTTTATGAATTATGGCCAAACTCTTGTAGCTCATCTTCAGTTTTTGAGACAAATAATGGATCTTCTGAAATAGTTTACCAGTGACTAAGGATTCGGCTTCAGCTCGGTTATCAACTTGTCCACCTTATTCAGAGGTGGATCCAAAGTTTTCCAATCCATGGAAATAGTCTATAAAAATATTTTTAGTTGGTTAACACATGATCTTAGATCTGTGCCCAGTTTATTTTAATTTTTAAGCATAAACTCTTAGTTAAAACATGATTTTTAATTTTCTCCCAACTTGGGCTGAATTTTTCCCCTTCTCAACACGGGAAGTGGTTCCTTTCTCCATTGGGCTCCTGTTAGGACCCTTTCTATCAAAGATAGGAGATGTTGGTAATGACAAGATACAAATTTTAAGCACCAAGATAATCATCACTTAGCAAGAATAATGCTTCCTTAAACATCCATTATCTATCACATCACATAATCACAACTAAGAGTTCATATTCTTCCCTCACACTTATTCTAACATACAAGCATGCACATTACTCACATACACCCATAAACACCCATAAACACCCAAAAATTTTCAAATTTCAAGTTTCCTCCACATTCCACAATCATGCCAATGAATGCAAGTAGATATAAATTTCAAAGCATTGCTCGAATTTGAAGCTTAGGAAATGAGAACACACAAGAAAAGCAAAACAATGCTCTATTGAGAGAAACACCCAAATTTGAAATTTTGCCTAGTATGAAATGGGGATGAATGTTTTAGAGTTATGGAAGTTTGATAAATACTCTACATTGATGGGAGAAGATATAGTTGGATTTGATTAAGAAGATTAATGATGTTCTTCAAATGGGTTGTTTAGAGTAGAGAGAGAAATATGAAGGTAGTAATGGTGTATGAAGAAAAGGAAATTTTGGGAGTTAACAACTTCTTCAATTCATGTTCAGAGGAGAGGTTTTGGCTTGGTGCAGTGCCAACTGGTATTACCCAATTCAGAGAATAAGAAAACTGTAGATTCGACGTGGCACAACTGCTCAATTTGGCAAAATTTTACATTTTCCAAAATGCTACAATTCTTCTTGTCTGGCACTGGCCGTGTAACTGGAAGGCCTCGTGCCCAATTCTTCTTACACGGGCTGTGTAAATTGGCACAGCCAATGCCCCTGGAATACTCTTGGGCATTTTGGCCAATTTTATTACTTTTTCAGCCCAACTTCCTAATTTCCTCCAACCAAAAGACTAAATCAAATCAATTTTCCAACCACAAATTCGAACAAATCTTCTCCTAAAAAACAAAACACACACACAACTAACACACAAACAAAACAGAATCAAAGCAAAGAAAAATCACCGTATATTTATTGTCGCTGTTAAGACTTATTCCCAATTTTCAAGTTCAATTAGTTAAACCTTACCGCTGGGTCTCCGGAGTCGCCATCCGTGACTCCACTCACGATGAAATCCTTGTGGAGAGTCCTCCATAAAGAGTCATCCTTACATCTAATTCCATTCTCCATTGAGGGTTCATTTTCAATTCTCATCAAGGTTTAGGCCCTAGCTCTCTCCTTGGGTTTTGGAGGAGGTATAGGAGGTTTTAAATCCTTCCCACACTCCCTAAACCGGTGCATGTTAGTGTTCAAATACATTGGAGAAAAATTCATCATAGACATGGAAACACTAGAATCATGCAAGTCACTAAAGCTCTCAATATTTTCGTCCTTCATTAGGCTCTTACCATGGACCCTTCATCAATCACTCAAGATTTCATATTCTTATCATTCATGAAAAACACCTCAACATGTACAGTTTCCTCATAAGCAACTATTCCATTAAATGGAAAAGAAGAAGGAGAGGTTGCATGACTAGACTTGTTAATATTAAAACCAACTTTATCAATGTCATCCTCTAGGGTTAGTGTTCCTAGGTGAACATCTATTTTGGTCCTTAATATTTTTATAAATGGTCCTCTCAACAAGACTAGGGGTGCACCTCCCTCGTGCAACATGTCAAGGACATAGAAGTCCGTTGGAAATACTAACTTACCAATCCTAACCATCACATCCTTCACTATTCCTCTAGGACTAGCTTGGGAATAATCGACCAACTGGATAATTACCCTAGTTTCCTTAAGTTATCCTTGATCAAAATACTTATAAAGGCTATAGGGTATGAAATTAATTGAAGCTCCCAATTCAATCATAGCATCACTCACTTCTTTACCGCCTAAGTTAATAGGAATTGAAAACATGTCCGGATCATCACACTTTATGGGTAGGCTTTTATGAGCTGAAGTGGATAATCCTCCTATTTTAATTTACCTAATTTATTTACAAGTTTAGTCCATTTCTTAATGCATTCATTTTTTTAAAAATTTTCATAAGGGGGAATTTGATAAATGACACCCAAAAGTGGAATAGTTACCTCACAACGCTTGAAGACTTCTCTAATTTTCTCGTCGTTGGTCACCACCTCTGCCTTGTGCCTCAATGCCTCTGAAAATGGAAGTGGAGGTGGTAATTCTTTCACTTTAATTGAGGGAAAATATCAATGGACTCCTCCTCAACGACAATCTCTTCCTCTTCAATAGTTGCTATGGCTTTCTTTACAAGGCGACCATCCTCTTGTACAATATCTCCCCGGCTTCCCTAACTTCCTTCCCACTTCGTAACTTCATTGTACTCACATTTTTTGGAGTGATTGTGGACTGGGAAGGTATTTTTCCGGAATCCCTTGCCTTTAGTCAGCTAATCGGGTGCCCAATTTCCCAACATTAACCTCAAGGTTCTTGATGCTTGAAACTTTTGTTGTGCCTAACTCTTCAATGTCCTACCTAGTCCTCTCCATTAAGATCTCATTGCTTTTAGTGACATGAGAAATGACATTAATAAACTCATCGCGCTTTGACTTGAAGATTTTTACGCGGTTGCTTGAAGTACCTTCTCCTCTCGGTTAACGTTGTGGAGCACCTCCCTATTTGTACCCTTGGCCACCCATATAAGCATTTCCTTAATCTTGTTAGTCGTCTCTCCGATGGAAGTTGGATAGGTCACGGTACTGGGGGTTGAAGGAATTGGCATAGGGGTCTTAGTTCCTAACATCTCTGCCTTAGTTCCACTAGAACCCTTGTTGTTAACCCCTCCCATATGGCCTATTCTCTCCAAACCTATGTCATCCTTAATACTCCAAGGATTTCACTTCCTCGAACTCTTCCACAACTTCATAACACATTCATCAGATGGTCTAAGGTGCAAAATCTAACTTGTTGGACTCTCCCCTTCATAAACTCCTTCGTCATAGAAGAAAAGGCTTGGACTTGCTCCTCTAATTTGGAAGAATGAGTCACTTTCTCACCATTTTGGGTTCTTGATCGAGTGCCAAATTGCCTCGTTCCATTTTCCATCTTCTCAAAGAGAGCCATAGCATTCTTTAAGCTCTTGTTTTCGATTGAACCATTGCATGCCGTGTTCACCATTCTCATGTTGTCATTGCACAAACCCTCAAATAAGTAATACACCAAGTTTCGTCCTTGAACGGATGATGTGGAAAACGTGCCAATAGCCTCTTGAATCTCTCCCAATATTCGTATAAGGTTTCATTCACATGTTGGAGAGTTTTTTCTTGAGCCCGATAGATTTAGAGGTGGGAAAGAACTTCTTAAGGAATCTTCTCTTAATATCCATCAAGGATGTGATGCACTCTGATGTGCTTCATTATGTGTGTGTTATCCGTTGCATTCAGCATAATAATTTGCTTGTTTTATATGTTGGATTGCTAGTATTAGTTGAGTTTACGTGACAAGGGGTTTGGACGGACATTTTTGGTTTTCTTGTCTAAATCTTGCATTTTGTAGATTTAATTAGTACTAATGGACATCTTGTATCCACGGGTTCCTAGATCTTCCTTTGTGATCATGTTTAATAGGCCACTCATGGATACTTTTCATTACATTCTATGTGAAGGTCATTCGCAAATGCGGTAGAAGATATCGAAGGTAGTTCGCAAGGATGGTAGAAGAGATCGAAGGCTATTCACATTAGAATGGTAGTAGATGAAAGCCATGTACATCAATAGTAGCATTAGAAGGAAGGAGCCAAAGATAGGCGGCATTAGAGTTCAAAATAGCCAAGGAAGAAACAGATAATTTTGGTCTGAGAGTTGTGCTAACTTCCGAGAACGATTCAAGTATAATCGGCCTTCAAGGTTGGTTCCATTGGATTATGCTCCTCGAGAACCATAAAATTGACTACAAGAACTCTCTAAACAGACTAACGGTTCTTCCGTAGCAAAAGAAAAAAAATCAATTCGCCAAAGCACAAACGGATCGGCATGGACCGCTCATGTATGGAACCAACGGCCCACTCCAGATGACATGATCTGCACCAAATGTCTTTGGCATGGACTGCGCCAAACTCAATGGGCCACACAAACAAGTTCCAAGTTTCACTAAAAAAGGCTAAGTATAGGCGCAGTCTGTCCTGTTTTCAATGGCATGTGTCGTTTCAAGTGCAAAATGTCAAGACCAGCCAAGGGGATATAAACTAAGAGGCCCGTGCCAAATTACTGAGAAAAATGAAGTTTTTGATGACGATTCACGCCCAACGTCATATCCCGTGATTAGAAGTGCAAAAATGAGGACTGTGATGGCGGCCCGTGCCAAAAACAGCTAACTGCATAAACACAAACCACAGAGGATGCCACGATCCATGCCAAAGGAGACAACACGGATACTATGGGGGTTTTTCCAATTATTGATCTGTTATGTGCCATTACAATAGTCTTAGCTTATTAGGAAAAGTAGTCTGATGGATTGCGGGTAGAGCTAGTAAAACGTAGCAAGATAGGTTATAAGAATCCCTAGTGCCATATATAAGGTTCATACTTCCCTTTGCCTCATTTATCGGTCTAGGGAGTAGAGCATTCGTGGTGGAAACCCAAGATGTAATCGCACGGGGGATAAATAGACCTACAACAATGGTCGGACCTTGTTGTACTCCCCTAATTACAAAGGTAGGTGGAGGGCTACAAGCACACCCAACGTGATAGGTACAGGGAAGTGTATGTCATTAACATCACCATGTGTTATGAGCACTATAATAGGTTTGTCTAAATCTTACATGTGAATGAATCTAGGATCAAAGCATTAAATCTACCATGTTACGCAAGTATTCCCTAAGTGTTTAGCTATATAAATTACTTGCTTTTTTACTTTCATGTTTTGTAGTTGTTAATCAAAAAACAACCATCCCTCTATTTACTATACTATATATTCCTAGCAACTTTTACGGATTCACAACCCAGAAGAGGTTGTGTTTAATTGACTTTTAGGCCCTAGCATATATGTGGACATACCCAGGGCTTACCTCTAACTACCTTATCGGTAGCATAGTAGTGAGTTGGGTGCAGAATATAAATTTTATCTTTGACCATTGATCTCTTTGATCTCAGCCTTCGCTCGGGTTAATTAGCTACAATTAACAACCCCAAGTGGAGGTGGGTCAAATTTTGGCTATGCTGTCGGGGATGCTAATAAGTCTAATTGTCAATTAGCATAACATATTAGTAGAGTAGTTAGTATTGCTTTTGTTTTTCTTTGTTTATGTTTTTTTATAGTTGTTGGGTGAATCTTTCTGTTGGATATCTTGTTGCCTTTTGATCTGTTTGCTAGTGTTGTTTTTGGAAGGGTACTGTTAGCCCCTAGTTTATGGTACATAATTGTATCACAAACTTAGTTTTTTTTTCATTACCCAGCTGATAACACGGTAGTCGAAAGCAAAGGAAACACAGAGCTAGAGTAGAGGTTCAACCTAGACCGGTAGTGTTGGTAGAAGAACCGCAAGAAATGGCAGAGGAAAACAGAATGTTGAGAGAGCTAATGGCTCCTAATCTAGAGAGTTAGCCACTGTGCATCACATTTCCCCCATTGCCATCAAATGTGAGCTGCAAGTTGAAGAGCAGAATGATCCACTGTCTTTTCACCTTCCATGGGATGGCGGGGGAAGACCTCAACAAGCATTTCTGTGATGAAGACATGCAGATGGTGAATGTCGCATGTAATGGATCAATTGCCAATAAAATCCCTAAGGATGCGATGGCTCTCTTTGAAGAAATGGTCAATGGTATGCCACACTTTAGCACAAGGTTAAGAGTTAAGGTCGTGGATAAACACTCGCATTCACCTAAGTTGGAGGATCAAGTCCAAGCTTTTGCTTCTATGAGGAAAGGTCTATCAAGTCAAAGTGTGTGGGGTGTGCAACCTAGACCACAACACCGAGGCATATCCAAAAGTTATAGAAAATTTTCAAGAGGTGAAGGCTGTTGAGTACAAAAATAGGCATAATTTGCTAGGGTTCAACCACAAGGGTTCTAGGGGAACCAAGGTGACACAAGGTCGGACCCTATGCAAACTCGTTTAACCCAAGGTACCGAGACCATCCAAATTTTCAGTGGAGGGAAGACAATTAACCTCAAGGATATTGGGGTGGACAAGCCCCACCTAAACCATATCTTAGAGGTGAATGCCCCTCCAACAACCATGCCTTGATCTATAAATCGGACCGAGAAGAG
This sequence comes from Rubia yunnanensis, assembly GCA_037428765.1. NCBI lineage: Eukaryota > Viridiplantae > Streptophyta > Magnoliopsida > Gentianales > Rubiaceae > Rubia > Rubia yunnanensis. Next base: position 57,338,538 of record CM075067.1, read on the forward strand.
ATCCTGGAATACATTGGTCAATTGGGGAATAAATATGAAGACTTTGCAGAAAGGACAAGGCATGAGATTGAAGACTTTGGCAATAGGGCATTCTCAAGTATCAAGAATCTTAAAGTTCAATTTGGGCAACTCGCCACCTCGGTGAGCCAACATGAAGCCAAGGAGTCTGGAAAACTTCTTTCTTACTTGGAGGTCAATCCATGGAATGTGAGTACACTCAATTTGTGAAATGGGAAGGAAGTTTGTGAGTCCGAGAAGAAGATAATGCAAGAGAACGATAGGGTATTGGAAACTACCAAGGCACACTTTGAAGGGGATGAGATTGTGGTCAAGGAAGCACCTTCCAAGGAGCTTCCACCGCCTGAAGCACAATTGACTATCCCACCTCCATTTCCAAATGCTTTGAGGGCAAGGCCAAAGGTGGTGACCAATGATGCAAGCATTCGAAGAGTCTTCAAAAACGTCGAGGTAACAATCCTATCTTGGAATTAATTGAAAATGTGCCATCATATGATAAATTTCTTAAAGTTGCAGGCACAAAAAAGAGAAGTAGGTCAACTACGAAGGTAGGACGTTTAAAATTGGGGGAAGTCGCCATTTTAAACCATAAAATATTTCCTAAGAAATGCGACGACCACAGAATGTTCTATATTCCTATTTCCTTAGTTGGAAAACTTGTTGAAATTGGCATGATAGACTTAGGTGTATCCATAAATGTGATCCTATTTATCCTTTTTGAACGCCTAGAAATATGTGAGATTAGGGAAACTAGAGTGATTTTCCAACTCACCGATCACTCCAAAGCTAGTCCTCATGGGCTAGTAAAGGATGTGATGGTGCGGCTTGGAAAGTTGGTTTTTCCAGTGAACTTTTATGTCCTAGACGGGGCACACGATGGAAGTACACCCAAATACTTTTGGGGAGACCTTTTCTAAAAATGACTAGGACTAAAATTGATGTCCACTTGGGAATCTTAACTCGAGAAGAAGGTGTGGATAAAGTGGAATTTGACATCTATAAGTCCAGGCATGATTCGACTAATTCTTCTTTTATGTGCAAAGGTGTGACCCTATGTGATGAGCATGATTTCCATGAATCTTCTTGTGTTAAAAATGAGCATGAATACTTGAATGAGTTCTGTGTTGATAATATTGTTAATGAGTCCAATGAATTGCATGACTCAATTGACAATATGTTTGTGCTAGAATGTTTTTCCATGCTGACTAACTTGCAGCGGAAAAGGAAGATTGTTGAGGGTTTAAAACCCCCTCGACTTTCTCCTAGTCCCAAAGTGATATTCACAGACTCAATCTAAGCAAGGCACGAGGATTTATTTTCCATGACGGACAAAGGGTCTAAAGGTAAGGGTGACACGCTGTGGAGACCCATCCACAACGATGTCATCGTGGGTAGAGTCGCCGATGGCAATCCTGGAGACCCACAAATAGGTGGTTCTAACTCAAAGTGCATGAAAAAGGAAATAATTCATGAGGATGGCAATAAATAGACGGTGCTTCTTTTTTCTTTAATTTCATGTTTTGAGTAATGATTATATAGGTTTTGCATGTTCTTGTTTGTGATGAGGATTTTGAGATGAAACTCTTATTTGATTTGTAAATTTGAGTTCGAGTCTCCTGATTGTGTCTGGATGGAATTAGATTTGATGAGTGACTTAGTAGTTTAAAAAAAAAGAGGGAATAACCAAGGAAATAAGTCAAAATTTGTGGCTGCCCCATGCCAAGACCTGGCACGGTCTGCGCCAAGTACCACGTTCCGAGCCAGGGGTGCTTGGGGCCAGTGATTTGGCATAGACCATCGACGCGAGGGGGGTCCATGCCAAGGGTCTTTGACACGAGGTGGAGTCCATGCCAGGTACGTTCACACTGAGGTATCTATACCATTTCCCCATTTTTGTTGTCAAATTGTTCCAAAAATGCAATTTTTTGAAAATTCTGAATTTCAAACTTAGAAATGCATTCTTGGTTCATTAATTTTGAAATTCCCTAATTCCTTAGGATTTTTTATGCAATAGTACTTCCAACATCCCTTGGAATTTATTTATTGGTATTAAGGTCCCCTAATTTGCAATTTTTGAAAATTTTCACTCTTATCCTAATTGTTCCTCTCTCCCTTATCATCTATGCTGAATTTTCTAGATCCATGGTACATTTCTTCACCTAAAGGAGGTATTTGACACTTTAAATCTTTCCAAGAAACACTCACACACACTTTTGGCGAACTTGAAAATTTGAAGCTTTTCTCTCAAAAGTTAGCAAATTTTGCTTCTTCTTGTGCGAATATTGCTAATCTTAGGTTCAAATTCTGGGTAATCCATTGAATTCTTTGTTTCTTTTCTTTATTAAAATTATGGTGGTGTTATGAAAAGTATGATTCTTGAATGATTGTATGTTGGGAGATATGTGTTTAGGTTTGTATGCATGATCGTGTGTTGAAGAAAGTTTGGGTGATTTGATGTGCTATTAAACTTGGATGTTATGTTCTTCATTTGTTGGGTGATTTGGGAGGGGATGAATCTTGAATTCATAATCTTATTGATGGGTTGGTGAGAACTTACATGACATCATTTTTTGATGAGAATGTTCTTGTTTAAATAGCTTTCATGCTTAGATTATCATGTTTTGAATGGCTAGGCTATTTAGGAGGAGTTTTCTTGTTAAATGATAATGTCGGCCATGCCTTTTTTATGATTACATTACCACTCTTTCCCTCCTTTTGTTAGGATGCCTCCTAAAAAGAATGTGTCGGGGAAGGGAAAAACCTCACGAGGTGAGAAGAGGAAGAAATCGACCAAGGGTGCAAACCCTGAGCCGGTGACTCTCATTCTTCGCAACCCCGTGTTTGTGATTAAAGAGTTTATGGGATTGGCCAACATCTCTATGAATGCAGGACAGAGGTGGAGGAATTTGAGAGAGCCAAAGAGGAGTATATTGGAGACTGGCTTTGCATGCAAGGATATATTGGCGGCTCTAGGCTTACTCAAGCCCGTGTCCGTGCCATGTATTTTGTCCTTGCTGGTGTAGGCCGCATCTAGTTATCTAGTGCGGGATGCTACGTCTGGCGCGGGCTGCTGCATTGTGCTGGTGCGGGCTACCAAATCTGGCGCGGTCCACATCAACTCCTTTGGCACGGGCAGTTGCCTGGAGGCTTTCTTTGCTCAGTAAATCGGTACGAGCCACTTGATTCTCCACACCCCACCAGCTAGTCTCGACATTTTACGCTTAGAACGGCACGAGTTATCCTAAATAGGACGGTCGGCGCCCATACTTAGCCAATTTTTTAGCAAAGATTGAAACATGTGTGAGCAGCACGTGGCTTTTGGTGCGATCCGTGCCTTGCCCTCGTACTTAATCATTTGGTGCAGGCCAACTTCTCTGGCATGGGCAATTGGTGCCACCAATGAGCGGTCTATGCCAACCTGTGGTACCTTGGCCGGCTGAACCTCTTTCCTTTACTACAGGTGAACCGTTAGTCCAATTTGAGAGCTTTAGTAGTCGATTTTAGAGCACTCAAGAAGAAGAATCCAATGGTATCGGCTTCTTAGATCATTGTTGGACTTTGGCGTAACTCATTGGACCATGATTCACCGTTTCTTTGTTGGCCTCTTTGAACTCCATTGCCACCTATCTTTGGCTCCAATCTCCTCTACCACACTTTGATGTATGTGGTCTTCATCTACTACTATTCTAGATGTGAATGTACTTTGATCTATTCTATCATCCTTACGAACGGCCTTCAATATCTTATACCACCCATACGAATGGCTTTCACATAGAATGTGACGAAAATGTGCCCAGGTCGAACTTCTAAAGATGTTCACAAGGAAGATCTAGGAGCCTGTGGATACAAGATAGCCATTAGTACCAATTCAGTTTACAAAATGTGAGATTTAGACAAGAAAACCAAACATGGCTGTCTAAACCCTTTGTCACGTAAACTCAACTAATACTAGCAATCCACCACATAAAACAAGATAATAACCATGTCAAATCAACGGTTAACTTACACAAAATGAAGCACATCAGTGGACTGTGCCATCCACGATGGTTTGCGCCAAGCGGCGACTGAACTAGGATTTCACACTTTTAAGCCTATTTTGGGTCTATTTTTAGGCCATGTCCCCCACTACTATAAATATAGCCTTAGTGTACTAGGGTTAGATCTTATCTTTCATTTTTCATATTCTACTCTTGTAATTGGGAGAGCATTCTAGAGAGAGAAACATTCTCTCATCTTTCTTACTTGTCTTTTTATTTTGCTTTGATCCTATGAAGTGGAATTTCAATATTTATTTTAATTTCATGTCTAGGGAGTAGTTTCCATAGCTTGGAAATAATTGTATTCATGTGTTGATTTATGCTTTTGTGAGATTCTAAGTTCATCTTAATTATTGTACTTGTGACATTATTGTGACTTGTTCTTGAATGTTTGAATTGCACGAATAGTAGACTCCATTAGCACACACTCTAGTCTATATTCATGTTGGAGCAAATATTGATGACCCCGGGAAAGCGAAACCTCGGATGTGTTAATGGGTAGCAGGACACGGGGTTGCGTAGGTGTGTGCACAGGGGTTTTTTTTCGAGTATTGCTCTATTATGTGCGATCACACCAGGCTTAGCTGATTACGTAAAGTAGTCTGATGGATTGCAGGTAGAGATAGTTAAAAGTAGCAAGCTAGGATTGTAGATAGAGATAGTGCCTACTTCTCTTTGCCTCATTTAAAGACCAAGAGTAGCATTTCATGGTGGAAGCCCAAGATGTAATCGCAAAAATGGTCAGACCTTGTTGTACTCCCCAAATTATGAAGGAGATGTTGATGGAGGGTTTCAAGCGCACCCGATGTGACAGGTACAAGGAAGTGTATGCCATCGACCACACCACGTGTTATGAGCACTTTATTACGTTTGTGTAAATCTTACATGTTAATGAATAGAGGATTAGAGCATTAAATCAACCATGTTATGCAAGCATTTCCCCCAAGTTATTAGCTATATAGATTACTTGCTTTTTACTTTCATGTTTTGTAGTTGTTAATTAAAAAACAACCCTCCCATGTGTTAAATTGAATTTTAGGCCCTAGCATCTCTGTGGAAAAAAACCACGGCTTATCGCTAACTACCCTATCAGTTGCTTAGTAGTGAGTTGGGTGCAGAACATAAATTTTATCTTTGACTATTGATCTCTTTTATCTCAGCATTCGCTCAGGTTAATTATCTATAACGGCCACGAGTGGAGACGGGTCACACACTAACATTAAATAGTGCAACCAATCATTCGCCGCATCTCAGAGTGAGAAGGGAAATGATCGAAGATTGTAATCCCCTTTGGACAAGCACGACGACTTCATGTTGTTTCATACAAGATGGAATTCCGAGAGGTGTTTGTTTGGGTCTTCACCGGCCATACCGTGGAAGGTGGGAAAACACTAAATTATCCCCGACTTCAGTTAACAAGTCACATTAGCTGAGAGTGGCGGAAAGATAATGTAAAGGGGTTGATTCTCCAAGTTTGGATCCATTAACTACCTAAGCGTTTTATTATCTTTGGCTATCAAATTTATAGTCTCTTCTTCAACGAGTCTCTGAGGAACTCCCTTGGCTCCTCTCATTTTTCTTCTTCTACGTCTATCTATGGTTTGAAGTAAGCAATGTAAGGTTCCTAAGTTTGTGGTACGGGTATGTACCACAAACAAGTAACTATACAATACTAGTCCTTAAACATACAATAGAAGTGAGATTACTTGAAGAAAACAAACAAGATTTCAACACGAAGAATAACTAACTACAAAAAAAATACAAGCTACTCTACCAAGTATCTGGTAGCGGCACTAAAATTTGACATGCTTCTATAGGGTCGTTCTAATTATCCCATGGGTACTCGAATCAAAGAAAAAGATTTATATGTTGATCCTGACCTTATTCCTAACTACGATAATGTAGATAGTGGCAAGTCCAGGGTCGTCCACAGAGATATTAGTGTCCAAGGGTTAGCCACACACAACTCACTCTCGGGTGTCACCCCAATCGTGCGTCAAGACTAGCTAGTAGTAACAAGGGGGAGTGAGTTGTGTGAACTAACAACTACAAGCATACAAGTAAAGTGAATAAAATATGGATTAACTAATCTTGGGGTTATTTTCATCACATGATTGACGTAAATATTTGATCCTAAACTCTAATTCACATAAACAACTATCAACTTGTTTTCATATTATATCACATAGTTTGGAGATGTTAATTTGCCCGGAACACCCATTGTCTGTCACACAAATTGTTCTATCCCCTCCTTAATATCTCACCTCTTCAGTAACTTGCTAGTTTCGTGCTTCTCTATTGACCACCCCCTTAGCTCACTCTGGGGCCAACCCTCCCGCCCGATGCCGCTTAAAGGAACTATGTCTTGCATAGGTTGCAACAGTTAGATGTAGGAATGAACCCAATCACAGAACCGGGACCTCCACTATGAGCACTCATCCTAGACCTCAAAAGGAAGAGGACATCAGTACCTAGTAATAACTCTAAAGTCTGCACCACCCTAGTCACTACAGGGTAAGCCACAGTTTACCCCGTTAGGATTTCAATAACATCAACAAAGTATGTACGATGCTCCTAACATGCAATTCCTCACACGACAAGCCAATTAAGATTATTGTCTATTACCATCTCGACACTCATAAGGGGGATCTAACGCACACATCCTCTCGGTTATCACAAGACACCATAGTGCCAATAATCCAACACTCCCAAATTAGCATTTAAAGCCTGACACAATATCATACAAGAAATAAATCAAGTGTGCATCTTAATGCATTCATAGCAGAAATCATAATAAGAAATTGAACCAAAAATTAAGCACGATATTTTTAACATGGAAAAATAGGATGAATCTAACAAGTCTCACAAATCATGCCAATCATGCTTAGAAATAACCACCCCAAAAATAAACTACTCTACTACTATTTAAATCCATGGCATTTGTAGGATTAATTATCATGGGTATAAGAACTAAATGAAGGAAGGAGATGAAGAACCCTAGAGAGAGAATTATCCTTGCCTCCCATCCTACTTACAAGTCTCTAAAATCTACTCCCTCCGTCCCATTACTTTTTGCCACTTAACTTTTTCATGGTTTTCAATGATCATATTTAACCGTCAATATCTCTAAATACATATAAAAATTATGCATAAATTTTTTAAAAAACAAATAGATGTTAAGATGAATATAACAATATCTCACATGATATTTTTACTATATAATTCAATTTATATTAATGGTCAAAGTTTACTAAATATGACTTTGAAAAAGTAGAGTGACCAAAAGTAATGGGATGGGAGGAGTACATTATAACTACATTTTTGAACCGTAGGAGGCTGAAGGCACTATATATTGCATAGGATAAATGGGACTTAAAAAGCCCAAGTTGGAAATCCTAGTGTCACGTTGGCATGGTTGTGAAGGTTTGCAGGGCACGGCTAGCACGACCCGTGTAGTATTGAACGGGACGTCATCTGGAGGCTTAAAATTCAGGAACTGAATGGACGAGTCATACAGGTTTGCAAGACTCATTGTCTGGACCTTGTCATCCCGGTTTTTGAGTGCACGGGCCATGCAGTTTTGCACGGCACGTCTTGGGACCCTCTTCTTATGGCACGGATGATGACACAGGCTGTGCCATTTTACATGGCCCGTGTCGTTTCCTCGACTCTTCCAGACTTGGCTTATTTCTTCCAGCCTTTGATCTTCTACCACATTTTGACTCTTGACCTTCAGTGTTCTACCAATTTTGCAATTGGCCTAAATTAACCTTTTCCTAAGTGCTTACGAGCAGCAATCTACAAATAAGCTCATAAAACAAGATTTAGACGCTTGTAAGGACAAAAATCCATTAGGCTCAAAATAGGCTACAAAATGAAGGATTTAGATAAGAAAACCAAAAATGGTCATCTAAACCCCTTACGATGTAAACCTATCTAAACCTAGTAATCTACCCACCAAACTATAATAAAAGAGATGTTAAATGCCTCAAGAAATACATAGATTTGACGTCTCGTCAATACATTAGACTATTAACTCCATTTTCTAATACGAATCGTTTTATAAGGAAATATAAATCCTCTCAATGTAGGAAAGGTTATAACTGGTAGCTACCTAATAGAATTAGTTCCTTCATAGGTTAGATCACATGTGGTAATTTCTTTAGAGGCTTTAGAATTATATTCTCGTTAGATTGTAGTTTGTAGCCCTATATATTGTAGAGTTCATCATTGATGAGATGTGTCATTGATGGTGCATTGATTTCTCATCAATTACACGTCTCATCAATTACACGTCTCATCAATGATAAGTTTTACAACAGTTATAAACTAAAGTATAACAGGAATAGGATTCTAAAGTATATAAGGAAATTACCATTTGTAATCTAAACTACAAGAAAATTAATTATATGAGGTAGATGTCATTTATAACATTTCCTACTATGAAAGAATATCTATTTCCTTATCATCATCTGTGCTAAAATCCTCCAATATGTTTCCCCAGGTTCAACAACTCCTACAACTTACGAGCCTGTGTTCTCACAGCATCAATGAACTTTGTTACTATGTTGGGTACATTTCATGAATTGTAGCCAAACTCATGTAGTTCATCTTTAGTTTTCAACACAAAGAATGGATCTTCTGGAAGATTTTTTCACTGACTAAGGATTCAGTTTCAGCTCGGTTATCAACTTGCCCATCTTATTCAGAGGCGGATTCAATGTTGTCCAACCCATGGGAATAATCTATAAAAATATTTTTCGTTCATTAACACGTGATCTTTGATCAGTGCCCTAGTTAATTTGTAATTTTAAACCCACTGTATTTCCCAAATTTTAGAATTTCTTAAAAGTTTAACACTAACACCAGAGCCAGAGTCACAAAATTAAATTGTAGTAAGTCAAATTAAAATTCGTAGACCTGCCTCTGATCTTATTCTAGTTCAAACACCGCGTTAGCTTTTCAATCTTTGGTTGCCTCTATAAAACATGTGCCTGAAGACATCAACCTAGCACTGCAGAATTTCATGTGACCTAAGAGCATGGGCAGTGGGTTTCTTAAAAATTAAAAAATCGCTCAAAAAATCGAAAACATCCACAGTAGTGGTTTTTAGGCCGATTTCTTGTTAAGAAACCGGCTCATAGTTTCCAACTAGGGAACCGGTTAAGAAACCAGTTCCGTCAGCCGTGTCAGGGCTGTGACAGCAAAGGGGGCCGCCTTGTGCGGCTCATTTTTATTTCCCTGAGTGGGCCACGTGTCCCACATGCAGATTTTTTTTATTTGAATCCGTTGACACGTGGCGCCTTCTGGTTGGGCCACGTGTCCAACGGATTTAAAATTTTGGGATGGCCAGTCAACAGAAATGAGTGGGACACATGTCCCACTTATATGGTGACACGTGTCCCACTCAACGGAAAAATTACTGCTTCCCGTATTGAAATGGGACACGTGTCCCAACCGTATGGTGACACGGGTCCCAACGGCTATTTTAAAAAATTGCAATTTTTTTTTAAAAAAATTAAATTTCAGATCTTGAATTGTGGAGAAAATTTTCCCATGGCTCTTTTTTTTAACTTATAAATAGAGCCATTTCACCCAATTTAATCACACCACTTTCAATTCCAACACTTCTACCTCAATTTTTCATCTCCTAAATTTGTCTCCAATATTCACTTTGTTATCCATTTTTTAAATGGATTCGCGAAGACCGTCGATTAGGAAAGATAAGGTAATTCCAAATTCTTCTAATTCCAGAAACGGTGGCTCATTTTGTCAAAGCAATTATTGTCGTGTATCGTCCCACATACCTCCGACCAGCAAACCCAAACGATATTGCACGGCTTATGCATGTAGCTCGTGGACGTGGATTTCCGGGTATGCTAGGAAGTATTGATTGTATGCATTGGGAATGGAAAAACTGCCCTGTGGGTTGGAAAGGACAGTTTCAAGGTAGAAATGGGCGTGCCTCAATTATATTAGAAGCAGTGTCCTCATATGATACGTGGATTTGGCATGCATTTTTTGGCATGGCAGGGTCAAATAATGACATCAACGTCCTAGACAAGTCACCTTCGTTTGATGACGTATGTGAAGGAAGGGCTCCACGTTTTCCATATGAAGTCAATGGCCGCAGCCACGATCAAGGGTACTATCTTACAGATGGAATCTATCCTAAGTGGGCGACCTTCATGCCAGCGTATACAGCTCCAAATGACCCCAAGAAACAACTGTTCACAAAGCGCCAAGAGAGTTACAGGAAAGACGTCAAACGTGCTTTTGGTATTTTACAGGCCCGGTTCTCCGTGATCCGTAACCTAGCCAAGTACTGGAACATAGAAACATTGGGTGAAATTTTGATAGCTTGCATCATACTACACAACATGATAGTTGAAGATGAAAGAGATACTTATGGGTTGCGGGTTCAACCAGGTGATTATGACCAAATCGACAACTCTCCATGGCATTACAATGCAGAGCGGCATGCTGATCTACCGACTTTTAGACAAAATTGGAGGGAAGTACGCAACAGAGCTAAACATGGCCAATTGAAATACGGCCTAACTGAACATCTGTACCAATATTTGGGTGGTCAAAATTAGCATATCGGTATGGTTCTGTCATCCATTTTTTTGTTTTGCATTAGTAATAATTGGTCAGTCTAGATCAATATTTCAGGTGCATATTTGTAATAATTGGTCAGACTAGATTTCTATTTTCGATTCGTAATAATTGGTTGGACTAGATCTAATATTTTATTATTTAAGTATTTATTGTAATTTGTCTTCTCGTTATAATTGGCCTTTCTAATGTCATGTTTTTCATTTAATTTTATAAAATCAATATATCTTATTCTCTATTATAGATAACAAAATATTAAACAATTTCATGACAAGAAAAAAGATATTTAATTTTTGAATAATAAAACACGACATTTATAAATTAAAGAAAATGAATTATTTTATACTTTTTTAAAATAAAATGAAATTCTATTAATAAAAATTATAATGTATTATTAAATTTCACATTCAACTTATTTTGGGTGAACAAATTAAATAAAATTCAATGTTAATGGTAAAATTAATGAGTAGGATAGAGAAAATCAAGTGGGGTCAATGAATAGTTAAAAGTGGTTTCTTACCATTGTCGAGATAAAAAAGAGTGGTTTCTTAAGTGGTTTTTTAAGATTATGTGGAAGAGAGAGAATGAGAGAAATAATATATTTAATTGGTAAGAAACCGGTAGCGGTTTCTACCATTGCATATGCACTAAGACCAAGTGCAATGGTAGAAACCACTAGTGGTTTCTAATCAATTAAATATATTATTTCTCTCAATCTCTCTCTTCCATCTCATTCTAAGAAACCACCTCATTTTTTCTCCACAATGGTAAGAAACCACTATATCTACTATTTATGTACCTCACTTGAATTTCTTCATCATACTCATTAATTTTAAAATTAATATTTAATTTAAACAAATTTGTCCACCCAAAAATAAATTGAATATGAAATTTAATATTAATTTTTTATAATTTCATTTCATTTTTTTGCAAAATATTATTAAATTTTTCATTTTTTTCATTTCATATTTTGTTTTATTTATCAAAATAATTTTTTGAAATTTATTTTCAACTTCTAAATGTTATTGTAACATAACTATATTATGAAATTAGTGTGTCAAGAGACCCCACCAGATGAGAGAGAGTTGTTTTTAAGTAGTTTCTTAGTAAGAAACTAGTAGGTGATTTCTTATTAAGAAACCACTTTAAAAACCTCATTGTGGCCTTGTGTGATTTCTTAAGTGGTTTCTTAAAATTAAGAAACCATCATAGCCTATGCTCTAAGAGCATGTGCAATGGTAGAAACCGCTACCAATTTCTTACCAATTAAATATATTATTTCTCTCATTCTCTTTCTTCCACCTAATCTTAAAAAACCACTTAAGAAACCACCATTTTTATCCCCACAATGGTAAGAAACCACTTTTGACTATTCATTGACCCCACTTGATTTTCTCTATCCTACTCATTAATTTTACCATTAACATTTAATTTAATTTAATTTGTTCACCCAAAATAAGTTGAATGTGAAATTTAATAATACATTATAATTTTTATTAATAGAATTTCATTTTATTTTAAAAAAAGTATAAAATAATTCGTTTTTTAAATTTTGTGTTTTATTATTCAAAAATTAAATTTCTTTTTTCTTGTCATGAAATTATTTAATATTTTGTTATCTATAATAAAGAATAAGATATATTGATTTTATAAAAATAAATTAAAAACATGACATCGGAAAGGCCAATTATAACGAGAAAACAAATTACAATAAATACTTAAATAATAAAATATTAGATCTAGTCTGACCAATTATTACGAATCGAAAATAGAAATCTAGTCTGACCAATTATTACAAATATGCACCTGAAATATTGATCTAGTCTGACCAATTATTACTAATGCAAAACAAAAAACATGGATGACAGAACCATACCGACATGCTAATTTTGACCACCCAAATATTGCTACAGATGTTCAGTTAGGTCATTTTTCAATTGGTCATGTTTAGCTCTGTTGCGTACTTCCCTCCAATTTTGTCTAAAAGTCGGTAGATCAGCATGCCGCTCTGCGTTGTAATGTCAAGGAGAGTCGTCGATTTGGTCATAATCACCTGGTTGAACCCGCAACCCATAAGTATCTCTTTAATCTTCGACTGTCATGTTGCGCAGTTTAATACAAGCTATCATAATTTCACCCAATGTTTCTATGTTCCAGTACTTGTCTGGGTTACGGATCACGGAGAACCGGGCCTGTAAAATACCAAAAGCATGTTCGACGTATTTACTGTAACTCTCTTGACGCTTTGGGAACAGTTGTTTCTTAGGGGTCATTTAGAGCCGTATACGCTGACATGAAGGTCGCCCACTTATGATAGATTCCATTTGTAAGATAGTATCCTTGATCGTAGCTGCGACCATTGACTTCATATGGAAAACGTGGAGCTCTTCCTTCACATACGTCATCAAACAAAGGTGACTTGTCTAGGACGTTGATGTCATTATTTGACCCTGCCATGCCAAAAAATGCATGCCAAACCTACGCATTGTATGAGGCCACTGCTTCTAATATAATTGAGGCACGCCCATTTCTACCCTGAAATTGTCCTTTCCAACCCACGGGGCAGTTTTTCCATTCCCAATGCATACAATCAATACTTCCTAACATACCTGGAAATCCACGTCCATGAGCTACATGCATAAGCCGTGCAATATCATCTGGGTTTGCTGATCGGAGGTATGTTGGACGGTACACGGCAATAATTGCTTTGACAAAATGAGCCACTGTTTCTCTGACCGTTGTTTTTCCCATCTGTAAGCTTTCATCCAGTTGGTCATATGCACAACCATATGCCAAATGGCTCATTGCCATCGTGCACTTATGGAGTGGCGAAAATCCTTGATAACCGATTGCATCGACCCTTTGTCTGAAATAGGGATCGTGGTTGGTGATATCTTCCAGTATACGCTCGAATACATTTCGCCGCATACGAAACCTAGTACGAAAATGTTGATCATCGTACATTCTTTCAGGGGGTGGAGAAAAATATTGCCTCTGGAGTACTTCCTGTGCTCGGAGATGGTCTGTTCTTATATGATTTCTGGTTTTCTTTGGTAGGGTTGAAGAAGTTTGAGCACTCTCATCCTCAAAGGTTGCGTACAATTGTCTTGCCATTTCTGGAAAATTCATGACAAAGTTAATCGTCTCTGGATCGGTATCGGGTAGAAAACCAGGAATATCATAAGTATTTGTGTTTGATGATTCTCCAAAGTGAAGGTCATCATCGTTGTTGGGGGAGGTAGAGGAAGACATAGTTGTGTAGAAGAAGGAAAATTGGGTTGATAGGAATTTGGGAATGAAATGAAAAATAAGCGAATGACCCACTTATATAGAACTATCAAATGTGAAAACCCCATTGAATTTGTCTGTCGAAATCTTTGAAATTGATGAATTTGACCCACGTGACTCGATGAGACGTGTCAATGAAAACCGCATTGAATTTGTCTGTCGAAATCTTTGAAATTGATGAATTTGACCCACGTGACACGATGGGACGTGTCATTGACAACCGCATTGAATTTTTCTGTCGGAATCTTTGAAATTGATGAATTCGACCCACATGACTCGATGGGACTTGTTAATGACAACCGCATTGGATTTGTATGTCGGAATCTTTGAAATAGATGAATTTGAACCACGTGACTTGATGGGACTTGTCAATGACAACCGCATTGAATTTGTCTGTCGAATTCTTTGAAATTGATGAATTCGGCCCACGTGACTCGATGAGACTTTTCAATGACAACCGCATTGGATTTGTATGTCGGAATCTTTGAAATTGATTAATTCGACCCACCGTTTCTCGATGGGATTTGTCAATGACTCTCTCATATTGATTTTGTATGATCTAGTCTGACCAATTATTACAATCAATTTCGGCCATAGACTACCCCAATTAATTTATCTCGTAGTGCTTCCCCTGATGTGCTCAAATCTTCCCTTTGCATCAGAGTATTAAGGAGTCTAGTGTTAGTTACATAAACTTCGCACTCTGATTGCATTTGGATGAACTCCCGTTGCGCTATGTTATACTCCATTTTAGCTCTTTCGGTATCTGCAATCTTTTCAGCATTCTTAGAAGCTTCTTCGATTGTGGCCATACACTGCATTCGTTGTGATTCTTTTGATTGCTCATCATCTGTTGTTCTTCGCGTTGCCTTTTCCTTTCCCCTTGCCTTGCATTTTACGGCTTTCACACCAATAGACCTGGACGGATATTACGTTGTCTGAGCATCATCGCTACTACGGGACGTTGATGGCACCCGTGGTGAATATTCCCCTCCAGTTGTGTCCTTTGGGCCATATTGTGCCATAAATTTAGGGTTAGTCTTGCACAATTCATAGAAATGAAAGAATAGAAATTGTTAGCCATCATTTTCATCTGCATACAAATTCATGGCCCATGACTTCAAATCTCCTTGGCTGGAGCCACTCCCAATCCGACTGTAGTGCCGTGCGGCTTTACTTTCACATCCCACATATTTGGCGATATCGTGAGAAAGTTTTTGCCACCTAGCCTTGCACGACTTCATTGTCCGGTTGCATTTTGCATACTTATTCAAATCGGATGTAATTTTATGCCAAAACACACCAGCATTCTGCCTCATACCCATTATACAATCGGTGGAATTATCAAACCAAGCGCTGCATAGAACATTATCAGCTTCTATAGTCCACTTCTCCCGGTTACTTTTCCTCTTCGTATCCTTACTCCCGCACACTAGTGCAAGGTCATCACTTTCTTCAAATTCTATTGTAATATACAAACAAATTAAATATACGAATTTGTATATATAAAGTAAAAAGAGATGCAACGTTGTTGAATTAAATATACTACATTGTTAAATAGAGCCAGCGAAAATAAATTATGTATATTTCATAATTTAAATAAAATAAAAATAATACTATTTAATATATTGAAATTTAAATACTTTAAAATAAATACTACATGTAAGTTAACGAAAATTGCTATACATAAATGAACATGTATAGTAAATATTTATGTATTTTACATATGTTTACATATAAGCACATGAACTATTTTACATTTAATAAATACTTTTATCCATTTGAATAATATATCGAATACACTAATTTTAAAATATAACATAAATAAATAAAGGCAATAAAAATTAATGATGAACTGGATTCTTCATTATTAAAATATAACACATTAAGATACGGTTTACCATCCGGAACTTCGTGACTTCCAAATTGACGCCCATGGTCATTTGCAAAATTTTGACCCAGTGAACCCCGACCTCCTTGGTAGGAAAATGATCCCGATTCGTTAATTACATCAAGGTGTGGAGAATGAATGTTTGGACTATAAAAGTTTGGGTAGGAATTTTGCAATTGGGCGTTAGGATTTTGGGAATAGTGGTTTGGGTAAGGAGAGTTCGTGTATGCATTTTGGAAAGAGTTATATTGATTTTGGAAATTCATGTACGAATGTTGGGAATTCATATAAAAATTGGGCGGGATGTTTGGCGAATTTTCATAAAATTCCGAATTTGAAATTGGACGAATATTCGGATTTTGGGATGAATTTTTGGAATTAGAAGAATTTGGAATTACCTTATCTTTCCTATTCAATGGTCTTCGCGAATCCATTTTAAAAATTGACTTCCAAAGTGAATATTGGAGACAAATTTAGGAGATGAAAGATTAAGGTAGAAGTGTTAGAATTGAAAGTGGTGTGGTTAAATTGGATGAATTGGCTCTATTTATAAGTTTAAAAAAATAGCCGTTGAACAAATTTAGAGATCTGAAATTCAATTTTTAAAAATTAAATTTGCAATTTTTTTAAAAAATAGCTGTTGGGACACATGTCACCATACAGTGGACATGTGTCCCATTTAAATATGTACATCAATTTTTTCATTGAGATGGGACACGTGTCGCCATATAAGTGGGACACGTGTCCCACTCATTTTTGTTGAATCAGACTTTCAATTTTTAAAATCCGTTGGACACGTGGCCCAACCAGAAGGCGCCACGTGTCAATGGATTTAAAACAAAAAAAATTAATAATTCTGCATGTGGGACACGTGGCTCAATGCATAGGTGACACGTGTCCCACTGAGGCAAAGAAAAATGGGCCGCAGCAGGCGGCCCCTTTGCCATGTGCTCACGCTGACACTCTAACAGGGACTGATTTCTTAACCGGTTCCCTAGAAACTACCATTGTAGGTGTTTTCAGTTTTTAGAGCGATTTTTTAAATTTAATAAACCCCCACTGCACTTGCTCTAAGACCCATCCAACAACTCTTCATTGTCATGGCCCTCATCTAAATAGTCCAACAATAAAGTGGTATTTCGTAAGAATGCATATGTTTCCAATCTTCTCACATTCAAAATCACGCATATTTTCAGCTACACCTTCAAGATTACAAATTTTTACATATATACTCCACAACAGATACAACAAGCCTACGTTCTATACTATCAACAATCGGTTGTTTTTGTTCTGTGTTCCATCGACTAATATTGTATAAAAGATGAAATACCAATTGAATTCGTCAATATATTAACTCCCAACATAGAACGTCAAAATATTACAAACAAATAGTAAAAATAAATTGCTTATATTAGTTTCTTGCTTAGGTGGAACGAAGAAAGTGGTCAATTTTTCTTTGAGCTCAGTGTTGGAAACCAACATATCAGCGGTCCAAGATTCTCCAGTAAATGAATTTGAACTACTGCTTAGAAGGTGCCTCAAAGTAATCGGCCGATCCATTCAAACGTTTGAAGTAGGTAAAAGGACTGGATCTGTCATCAGAGTGTTTAGAATTCGGTCTAGGAATTCTTCAAGTATCTCTCCAGGAGCTGATTCAACCTTCTTCAAGTATCTTCAAGTATCTACCCAGCTCCAAAAGTTCGCGTATCATCCTTGGCTCTTTTCCCATTCTCTTTAGTTAATCAGCAACATCACTAAATAACTCTTCATCGTAAGATCAACCATCTTTAGTGGCTGTGAATAATGAATTCCCACTGATTTCCATATATTGTAGAATACAATATTTATACTAGTATAGGGACCATACATGTAAATGCACACTATATAGAATATTCTAGACTAATCAAGAATAACATTATAACCCCCCCTGGTTTCTTCCAAACTTGGTTTCTTTCTTCGACCCTTCTATCTTCTACCACATTTTGATTCGTGGCCTTCAGTCTTCTACCAATTTTGCAATTGGCCTTCATTAACCTAGTCTGAAGTGCTTACGAGCAATCTACAAATAAGGTCACAAAACAAGATCTACACGCTCGTAAGGACAAAAATTCAGTAGGCTCACAATAGGGTACAAAATGAAGGATTTAGATAAGAAAACCAAAAATGGTCTTCTAACCTCTTATGATGCAAACCTACCTAAACCTAGTAATCTACCCACAGAAATATAACAAAAGAGATGTTAAATGCCTCAATAAATTAATACATTTGACATCTCATCATTACATTAGACTATTAAATATTTATTCTACTTTGCTCATAATCGTTTAATAAGGAAATATTAATCCCCTCATTGTAGGAAAGGTTATAAATGGTGGTTACCTTATAGAATTAGTTTCCTTGTTCACTAGATTACACATGGTAGTTTTCTTAAAGACTTTGGAATTCCATTTCGTTAGACTGTAGTTTGTATCCCTATATATTGTAAAACTCATCATTGATGAGACATGTCATTAATGGTGCATGTCATTAATGGTGCATTGATTTCTCTTCAACAACACGTCTCATCAATGATGAGTTTTACAATATATAGAGCTACAGACTAAAGTATAACAGGAATAGGATTCCAAAGTATTCAAGGAAATTAACATATGTAATATGACCTACAAGAAAACTAATTCTATGAGGTAGTTACTGATGTGGTAGTCCAATAAGGCAGATCAAACGTTGTTCACCTTGGAAATCCCCTTTCCCGCAAAACAAGTTCCAGAAGTGATTCCAGGAAAAAGGCTCTGACGATCAAGTCAGTCTTTCTCTACGAGAACTGTAAGTTCTCAATTTAGTAACGCTTACCTTAGCTTGTTCTGATCTTCTTGTATTTATAGGCTATGGTAGTCGTGTTATTAGGAGTCAAGATTGTGGGTCACACCACGATCATCACATTTTTTCCTCACGGGTTAGTGTTTTTTCCTTGCTTCGTGTTTCTCGGCTCACAATCTATCCCACAACTATAAAGCTTCGTGTATACTGGTTCTTGGTTGATCGGCATACTGGGCTGAATGGCTTCGTCTTATTACGAAATAAAGTTGAGCTGGGCCTTCCGGCAACCTTTTAGTTGTTGGGCTAGATAAACACCATAACCCCCCAGCCACCAAGTCAATACTACACGAAGCTATGACCATGTTCAGGAGCTATGCGGGAACTGTTATTTCGTCATCAATTGAGGTGTAATAATATGTTTATTTTTGTCGCGACATGAACTGGTCTCGCGAAGTGTTGTATGCTTTTTGGTTGTGTTTCACTACTCCATTGAATCGTGTAATCTTTGATATTCGAATTCAAAATTTGAACATGCAAATATTGTGTAGACATCCAGCTTTTACGATCTCGTACTCGAGATTCACTCCTTTATATTTGTTATCCATTCCAAAATTTCCTTTTCCGCCATTACACTTTATTACTTTTATAATTGCCTTGATTTTTGCAATTTGAAGTCTGTCACTATTCAGTGTACTCGTACACCACCGCCTTCTCAAATTCCTAAAAAGGTATTTCACTTTTTGTTAGGTCGTCATAATTACTTACTGTTCACCTTTTGTCTTTTGTCTTTTCACTTTCTTTAATTTAAACCCCTAGTTGTTTATACTTCTTCATCTTCCTCCTTTCTTCTTTATTACTCTGATCCTCTATCGTACTCCACGTTAATCTTGTAAGTTCTTTTTTTCTTCTTCTTTTTTCCTGATCTAAAGCAATTTCTGTAGATTTGCATTTGTAGGACATTGTTTTCGCATTATTTTTCTATTTCCTCCTGATTTAGGGGGATCCTTTTTATTTCTCCATACTGCTGCTTGTGTTCTTCTTTTGGGGATTGGCCGAAATCTTCATTTCCTGATTTTGTTGTTTTGATTGACAACGGCTTGGTCTGAATTTTAGGGATCTTCATCGCTTGAATGTCTACTTCTAACATTATTGAAACTTATCCACCAAATGTCCCCAAAAATAGTGTCGATTCAGGGGAGGATTTCGACCACCTTGCCGGCTCTTCTACCAATAGTAGCATTCTCTTTGATTCTTATGTTGAGGAGTTAAATCATTATTTCCTTTTCTTGTCTTCGTATGAGCTTAGGGCTCCCGAGTTCTTTGAAAGTGTTTGTACCCCTCCTTATAGTTATATCTTCTGTTACTCAGACTATCTTAAGTTTGAAATTTCTTTCGCCTTGCCTCAACACGTTCTAGACTTGCTTTCGCATTGTAAGGTCACTTTATGTTAGTTGCATCCTATAGTTATTTCAATTTTTGTTGTCTTCTATCATGTGTGCGAAGGAGCTGAGGTGCCTTTCTCTATTAACTTATTTTGTAACCTTTATCATCTTCGAAAAGTGAAAAAATCCTTTGATGAGTTTACCCTTTACCCCGTGATTCCAACCATTGAGTTCGTTAGTGGGTTTCCAAATAATTGTGGAGTGTGGTGTGAAAAAGTTTTCTATGGAAAACTTGATAATAATAGTAGACCATATTTTTCAATTTAGAACTATGGTATTCTTAAATAAAATCTTCCTAAGGCCGGGGTTCGTCTTGATGCCAAATTCGAAGTTTATTACTGTCGCTCAGCTAGCATTCCATCGGCCTTCGCTCTGCTGGCGCTTTGAGCAAAGGTGTTTTACTTGTCATTAATTCAATCGCTTCCACTCTGTCCAACTTGTTTTTTTTCTGTCGACATTCTCGTTGCCCTTCCATGCTTATATGTTTGCCCAGCTTTCTATGTGTGCTGAATTGCAGATATGGATCTGACCAAGCACTCCGCCAACAAAAACTTCATTTCTAATGATGAGAATGACAATTTAGAGACTTTGGCGACCAAGACTAACGACAACACTAAGGTTGTTATCCCTTAGGAAGTGACTATCCAAGCTTCCGCTTAGTCGACAACTTTTGGGGCCATAATTAAAGTAGGTAGGGGGGGTAGTCGCAACTCCAATGAGACCATCCATAAAAGAAGGCTTAAGGAATGAACCGGCGGCTCTATAACTACCTTGGAGTCTGTTAAGAAGAAGGGGCGTGTTAGCCATTCTCTTCCTAAATTTGTGTCTCGAAGCCAGGATTTGATGGTGGAAAGAAGTGTTCCCGCTACCCTTTCTAAGTTGTCGCTTCCCGAGACAATGGATGTGGTATGTTAATTTTTTTGGAATGGTATTTTGAATTAATTTGGTTTTTCCTAATGTCTAGTGATTGAACTTTTTTTTCTTTTTTTGAAAACAAGGTTGGTGAAAGTCTTCAACTCGTCAGTGAATGGATTGCTAAGTTCACCAAGGGAGATGGGGCAATGATGTAAAAAAGTGTCAAGCCAGCTAAGTGAAGTGTGCTACCCTGAATGTTTCTCTTGAAGTCGTCGAAGAGCGAGCATGTGCTGCTGAAGATCATACCTTGGCTGCTGAGAGTGAAATGAAAAAATTGTGTTCCCAATTGGAAGATATGTGGACCACCACTCTTCGCCTAGGTATCATCGGGTTTTGGTTGATTTTCTTTTGAAGAAAAAATCTTTTTACGATTTATTTGAATAGGTGACAACTTGCGCCCACGACGTTGGGTACTACAAGCCTTCGGTAAAACTGCAGAAGTTGAATCCTACTGCGAATATTGAGAAGCTACCCAAACTGGCCAAATCTGAGAAGGTTATGGAACAACAAAAGGTTATTCTTAATAAGGGGTTCATTAGCAGCATTTTGGATGGTTGTCATCCTTACACGCTACTATCCCATCTTGCCAGTCTTCCTATTCTGCCTTCTATGGCTGAGTTTAGGGAGTGTGCAATTGATTACTTTGAGGATCTACTATTTAGCTCTTCTGCTTACGAGCTTCGCATTCCCGAGTCTATGTCTGATCCTAATGTAGATGTGAACTCTGAGGGTAATCAGAATGGTGACGAAGTACTTCCATCTCCTCGTCCATAGCAGCTACCTGATAGGGATTCTTCAAAGCTAATCGATAACAACGAGGTTCAGATTCAGCAAGAAGAGCTATAAAAAGGTCGCATACCTCATAATCATCAAAGTTATGATGGGTGATAGAACCAGTGCGAGAGTAGGTGACCATGGTATGAGAATGATGTATCAATTGAGGGAAGGGGAAAGGTACTGAAGGAGAAGATTGGAGGAATGTAGGACTGGCATGTACCATATGAGGGGTAAAACTAAGGAGAGACACCACCGGAATAATGTATTTTAAGTTGGTAGAGTAGAAGATGAACTAGCTACAACTGACTCTAGATCAAGATATACAAAGATATCTAGGTATGATGAAGGAACATTACAACCACTATCATAAGGATAGTGATGCTCATTAAAATAAGCAGGTTGGGTAATGTAGACTTTGTGAGTAGATGGATCCAAACATTGAAACCCTTTATACTGAGAATTGTATCCCACAAAGACACAATGAGTGATGTGAGAAGCTAGTTTATAGGTACAAAAAGGTCAAATGAATGGATCGACCCGACATCTAAATGGATGAAAGTTAGAATAATCAGGTTGATGACCATAAAGGAGAGAGAAGGGAGAATACCGGTTGAGAACATGAGTGGGAAGCCAAATAATAATGTAGACAGTTGTGGAGAAAGCATAATTCCAATAGGACATCGGAAGATGAGAATGAAAGAGCAGAGTCAAGGCCATCTCAATAATGTAACAATTTTTTCTCTCACCTCGACCGTTCTGTTCGGGTGTAGTAGGACAAGATATTTGATGATAAATACCGCGAGTAGAAAGATGGGATTTTAGTCGAGCATTCATGAATTTTGTGCCTCCATCGCTATGAAAAATCTTGATGGTGGAAGAAAATTGATTCCCTACAAATGTCTGAAAGGCGACAAAAATATTAAGGAAATCTAATTTATGTCGCAGGGGGTAATACCAGGTGAAGCGGGAATAGTCATAATTAAAGACAGCATAATATGAAAAACCAAGAATAGAAGAGACAAGAGCTGATCCCCATAGGTCACAATAAACCAATAATAGAAAAGATTCTGCTCGTTTAGGATTATCCAAAAAAGAAAGGTGTTTGCTTTGGAAGTAAGGAGGTCACCAACAAAAGTCCATGTTTTATACAACAAAGATATAGCAGAAAAGGATCTATGGCCTAATATAGAGTGCCAAAGTACAAATGAAGCTTTATTCCTTTTGGATTGAACATAAGCCACCACAGCAGCACCACTTGATTCAAGCACATAGAGACCCTGCTCACATCGTCCTGGGCCCACGACCTTCTTTTTGGACTGATTCTGAATCACAAATGATTTGGAATCAAAAGTTATAACAAAATCTAGGTCTTTAGCCAATTTGGTGATAGAAAGTAAATTTTTAGTCATAGCGGGGACCACCAAAACATCAGATTAATGAAGAGAATCAGTAAATCATCGAGTTTCAATATGAGTAATAGGATTAGATTTACCATTTCTATTAGTAACAGAACGATTACCCGAATAAGGAGTTACGTCGTCAAGCCCGGAGGTGGTAGCAGTCAAATGACTAGTGGTGCCGGTGTTGACATACCAATGTAAAGTAGGGTTGCAAGGCTCCTCAAGAGAAAGAGAAATTGGAAAGCTTAAACCAAATGTGCAGAGTCTGAAGGACGAGTCATTAGAATTTTATGATAGTTGGCAGCATTGTGCCCAAATCCATCGCACCATTGACACTTCAGAGTCCAGCAACACTCGCAATTATCAACACCAAAACCAGAGTCAAAAGAATAAAATTTTCCAGTTTCAGATGGTCCCTGACGCCAGCCACCAGAATAGCCGCACGCAGAGTCTACGCAACACGAGGCCACGCATGAGAGCTACGGGTTTGGGAAGAAGAAATGGCGTGACCAGAGCCAGTTGTATCTAAGGCTAAAAATGCAGCGGGGGGAATATTGGCACTCATAGATAAACCAAAAATAGTGCCAGGAAGAGACTCGTAGCTCTGTGCACGCAACACCACCTCAGCATAGGTTGTCAATGGATTTTGAGCCAACTGAAGGTTTATAAATTCAGAGAACTCGGACCCCGGAGCATGGTGGAAAGAGTAAAACCTGGTCATTCTGACTCGCCATTGAACTGCGTCCAGCCAAGAGATCCAGTACAACCTTGAACCGGCGGTGTAAATCAGCAACTGTATCTTGGTCATGGCTGAGAAGGAATAATTCCAAGCGGAGTTTAAATTCCTAGGTAAGATAATTTTTAAATGGTGGTGCACAAAGAATCCCACATTTGTTTGGAGGTTTTGCATCCAATAGTTTCCAACAAAACATCATTAGTAATAGTTGAACGGAGCAAACCTGGAAGACATTTGTCCGTAGTGATCCACACAGCAGCAGTTGAAGAGTCTAAAGAGGAACTATGAGAAGAGGAAAAATATGTGGGCATGAGATAAGACCATCAAGATAGCCAAATAAACCTTCGGCTTCAAACACGCTTTGACTTGTGACTTCCAAGCCAAAAAGGTGGAGTAAGAAAGGCTAATGGATCAAGGTGAATAAGTGTGTATAATGAGAGGGAGTACGCCATGGAAAGATGTTGCGTATATTAATGATGAACTGTTGTAATTTAGAAGGAAGGGAGAAATGGTAGGTACAAATTTGTGTAGAATAGGGAGGGACCCCAAACTTAGTTTCAAAAATGAAAAGACAGCTCACGTGCTTATTGTTTTGGAAGGGAAAACTTTTAATGAGATTGGGAAAGGAAAGGAAGAATAACATGGTGCTGTGATACCATGTAAATAATGAATTCCCAATGACTTTCATATCCTGTAGAGTACAATATTTATGCAAGTAGTACAGAGACTATACATGTAAATACATACTGTATAGAAGATTCTAGACTAATTTTAAATTATACTATCAATGACAATTATAAACATATTCTCTCCATCTCCTCTATCTTCACAAATTCAAGTATATTATTGATGAGATGGTATTTATATGATTTCTTAGCACAAATAACACCACTTTTTGTATGCTTTTATTAGTAGATATTTTGGTTTATGATTGCTTCGCATGATAGGGTGTTAAAATCACCGAGTGGTTATTTGTGTTAACTTACCTATTTTGTGAAGCGTTTGTAGCTTGATGGGTTTTCCCTCCATGAGTCGGTCTATTTGGTTGTTTTGTCAGCTTTAATGAAGATTTTTATCAAACAAGGCCAATCGCTAGAATGGTGGTAGATAGAATACCAATCGAGAGGTTGGTAGTAGAAAGGCCTTGCCCAGGCCTAGTGCAGGCTATGCTCCCGCACTGGGCCAAAATTTTGTAATTTTGCCTTTAGTATGTATTTATTATTAATTTTCTTTAGACATTTTTATTTATTTGGGCCTTTAATTCCGAAATAATAAACCATGTTTTATCCCAACAAATTTTAAAATTAACATTCTTTATTTAAATCCTTCAAAAATTAAAATTTTCCATTTTTAAAAATCTTGTTACTTTTTATATTTATTTAATTAAAATGTTATTTTACATTTCCTTTCCCCGGCCCAAGAAGACGATTCTTCTTCTTCATTAATTATCTTAGACTAAATTTTTTTTAGTCTCCTACAAAGTATCTTATACCATGTTTTGGTCCCCGTTTGCAAATCAACCCTGAGACAGTACCCCACAAATTCAAAACGATTTGTTTGGTCCCCATAGGCAATTTTCAGGTAAGACTAAATGGTTTTTCAGTATAATCGGGGGTATAATGGTAATTTTTCTAATTAAAAAACTTTTTCAATTAAAATCTCCTAATTTTAATATTGTACTTTTATTTATTTTTTCACCGCCGCCGCTGCCTTCCGCCTTCCGCTGCCACCTTTTGCCTTCCGCCTTCCGCTGCCACCTTTTGCCTTCCGCCGCCGTCATCCTCGTCTTCATCCTCAACCTTCATCCTCGTCTTCATACTCAACCTTCATCCTCGTCTTCAACCTCAACCTCCATCCTCATTTTGATCCTCATTTTCCGCTGCCTTCATCATCGTCTTTATCCTCGTCTTCCACCGCCTTCCGCCCATTTCCTTCTTCCTCGTCTTCATCCTTAACCATTAAACCCTAGACTAGACGAAGAAGGGCAGAGATGGCGATCATAAACATTTAGGGCCTTCTCAAGGACCTGCATAACGATGGCCGTCTCCCCAAGTCCAAGATCGTCTGCCCAGCGATGGTCGTCTCCGACGAAGCGGGTAGCAGCGAAGACTGCTCCAGATCTAGTTTGGATGAAGCAGTGGCGGAGACTGCTCCAGACGAAGCGACAGTGGCGGAAACGAAGCGGCGCCGGTGGAGACGAAACGGTGGCGGCAGAGACGAAGAGGTGGTGGTGGCAGAGACGAAGTAGCGGTGGTGGCGGAGATGAAGACGAACCACAACAAAGAAGACGAAGCTTTTCCTTTTATTTTTATTTTTTAACTCAGGGGTATAATGGTTATTTTACATAGTTTAACCAATTTTACCGTTGACTTTCCCTGAAAACCACCTTTGGGGACCAAACAAATAGTTCTGAATTTGTGGGGTACTTTTTAAGGGTTGATTTGCAAACGGGATCAAAACATGGTATAAGATACTTTGTAGGGGATTAAAAATATAATTTAGTTATTATCTTATATCTCCCAAACCTTTATTCTTCGTCTTCTTCATATGCTGGCTACCATTTTTCAAATTTCAACTAAACGCCATCTCTAATCTCTTCCTATATTGTACGGACTCTACTCTCTCTTTCTTCTCCATGCCTTCTTCAGTTTGAGTTTCGAATCAATATATCATATTTGGGTGGTTGGTTCTTTATATTTAATTTGTTAACAACAAAAAACCCTAACCTTTTGAATTCTAAATTTTGGATGTACTGTTAGTTTAATGTGCTCTCAGTATGCTTTATGAACTTTTTTGAAGTAGAATAGTTAAAAAGCTTTCAATTTTCAAGTCATTGAAAAATAATATATTAATTGTTAGATGAAATTCTGTAGATGTTTTGCATTTTCAAATGTTCTTTTAATCCTTGAAATATGTTTAGCCGTAGTAGCAAGTATGTGATGAACTTGGGACTCTAGGTTTGATTATACAAGTGCATCTATGATAGGGCTTTTTTTTCCTTATAGAAATTCATCTGGAGGTTTTGATTAATTTAGGACCAAGGTTGTAGTGCTCTCAGCGTTGGGATTAATTAGGGTTATAGTGATGCTAAACAAATTGGCTTTGTAGTTTTAGAACTTAGGCGTTAAGGAGACATATTATTATAATTAATATAAGGATTGTATTGATTGTTTTATTAATGACTTGTTGAGATTGTGTTATGTAGTACTTCTTCATTCTTCAATTCTTGAATTAACACCATACATTTGTTTTTATTATTGTGAAAAGAAAATATTTGTTGATTTAACGTTTACCGTAATATATTTTATTTTGTATGTGCAGTGATTTTGTGAACTATATATTGAAGAAATTACCGAATTAAGAATATTTTGGATAATTTACCACGTTGAAGTTTGAGTTGCTCAATTATCCAGGTTCTATTGTTCTTGTTACACTTTTAATTTTTTAGGTTAAAAATGACGATCTCTAAAATTCAACTCTCTAATACTGAAAAAATTAAAAGGAAAAAAGAAGAAGAATAAAAAATAAATTTAAAAAAAAGGGTAACTTCAAAAACTTTGGAAAAAAATCTTGAAATAAGTTTTTCAGAAAATGAAGATGAAAAGTATACTAAAGATATTGATGAGGTGAATGAAGAACTAATAAATGTGTCTGAAAGAGAAAAAGAAAATGAGGTAAATGAAAGCATAAGTATGAGACTAGTGAAAATAATGAAGAAATTAATTATGAAATGAATTGTTCATCATACTTAAACATATATGATCGTAGAGTGTGGGATGAATTAGATATTTTTTTAAAAAGAGAGAGATTTGCTTATTTAAAAGGGTCCTACTAGAGAAACTATTAAACTAATACTCCCTCCGATGTAGAATAATTGGCATATACACCTTTGACTCGTTATTTTATGCAAGCTGATGTGGCAAAGAATGATTGTGAAAAAGTATGGATAATTGGAAAAAAATGACGGGCCCTGTCAAACAGTTGTTGAAGTTAAATATGATATTGTAGAAATTTTACAACATATTTTTTACCATTTTGGGTAAGAATTAAAATGTGTCATTTTTTGTGGGATGGACGAAAACAGAAAGTGAGCCAATTATTCTGGGACAGAGGGAGTATTATTTTTCCTAAGGATGATAGTAATAGAGAGTTTTCTACATTTATTTTGATCAAAAGTTGAGAAATGGAGAAATAATTGATAGAAAGTGGCTAGTATACTCAAAAGAATTGAATAAAGTGTTTTGTTTTGTTGTAAAGTTGTAAGAAGCGTTCATTCGACAAGTCAAATAGCCACATTAAGAGTTGATGATTTGAGACATTTAAGTGAAAAACTATAACATGAAGATAATAATGAACATCTTAGCAACCTTAGGCCAAGGCCTGAATTTCAAATTAGATTAAAATCAAATCAAACAATTGATAGAGAATTACTAGAAAAAAAATAAAAAAGATACGGAACATTGGAAACAAGTTATGATTAGAATAGTTTATTTTGTTAAGTGCTTAGCATTTAATAATTTGACATTTCATGGAACAAATGAGAAAATTAATGAAGATTGTAATGGGAACTTTCTAAAATTTATTGAATCCATAGATTAATTCGATGAAATAATGAAGCATCATTTTCGACTCATTCATGATTAAAAAAATCATAATCATTTAGTCATAAAATACAAAATAAACTAATTAACATGTTAACATTAAGCGTGAAGACGACAATAGTTTAAAAAAAATCAGAAAAGTTAGACACTTTTCCGTCATTCTTGATTGCACTCCCGATGCTAGTCATGTAGAACAAATGACTTCGATTATTAGATGTGTTGTTGTAAATATTCCAATAAAAATAGAAGAATAATTTTCTAAATTTTTAGATGCTAAAAATACTTCTGGATTTGCACTTTTCGGTGAATTACAAACTGCTCATATCTCTCTTGGTTAGGATATTTTAGATGTGAGGGGGCATGAGTATGATAATGGTTCTAATATGCGGGGAAAATACCAAGGTGTTCAAACAATATTACTTGACATAAATTCTAGAGGTTTTTTATATGTGTTGTGGTTGTCATTCTCTTAATTTAGTTCTTTTTGATATGGCTAATTCTTGTTTAAAAGGAAAATATTTTTTGGAACATGTCAAGTTTTGTATAATGTGTTTGCTAATTCAACAATACGATGGAATATTTTACTTGAATATGTAGATGAACTAAATTTAAAAATCATTGTGCGTAAAAAGATGGGAGAGTCGTGTAGAAAATGTAAAAGCAATAAAAAAATCAAGCTCTAAATTTTTTTTAAAAAATGCTTTAATAAAATTGACCGAAGTTTGTGATGATCCTAAAATAAGTTGCCTGTTGAAAAATTAATACCATGTCAGTTGTCAGGTTTTGAATTCATTTTAACTTTGGTTATTTGGCATGACATGTTGTATAGGATTAATTTAGTTCGTTAAAATTTACAATCTAAAGATATGCATCTTGATGAAACTATCAAAAATTTGAAAGCATTAGTTTCTTATTTCGAGAAATGTAGGATAGATGGGTTTGTGTCGGCTATAACTGATGTAAAAGAAATTTCCAATG
This sequence comes from Rubia yunnanensis, assembly GCA_037428765.1. Classification (NCBI taxonomy): domain Eukaryota; kingdom Viridiplantae; phylum Streptophyta; class Magnoliopsida; order Gentianales; family Rubiaceae; genus Rubia; species Rubia yunnanensis. Next base: position 57,368,056 of record CM075067.1, read on the forward strand.
AAATGGAAATCGAACCCGTTTTCAAAAAAACGTAGGGTGATACGAAAGAAACATTTTTTATGAAATTCCATATTCTGAAAGAGACCAACAATCCGAGCAATAAAATTTTAAAACAAACTATTTTATTGTTTAGTTGATATGGTCATTTCACAATTAAAAAGTAGATTTGAACAAATGGGAGTTTTAGAATATATTTTTGGTTTCAAGTTTGATGCATTGCGTTTATTTTCATTGTATGATGACGGAATAAAAAATATTTACTTGAAACTTGAAAAATATTTTGACACATGGTGATGATTGAGATATTGATGCAAACTTATGTTGTTTGAATTACAAATATTGCAAATACCGCTACCTGAAGAAGCATATAAATTTGGAAAACCAAGGAATTCTTTTAAAATTTTAGAATATGTAAAATGATGGATATGTTTCTAAATGTGTTGATTGCATATAGAATCTTACTAATTGTTCCTATTACTGTAGCATCTGTAGAAAGAAGTTTTTAAGAATTAAAGTTGATAAAATCTTATTTACGGACTACTATGACTCAAAATAGATTGAATTCATTAGCAATATTGAGTATAGAAAAGGACATGTTGAAAACTATTAATGTTGATGATATAATTAATGATTTCGACTCTAAATGTGCAAGAAGGAGTCACATAAAATAAAGTGCAAGTATAACAGTTTTGTGAAGAAGCTCTTGGCTTTGTCCCCATTTTTGTGAGTATTCTGCATATAGGGATCACTTTTTTTTTTATAAATTTTTAACAATCATAATTTTCCATTCAATATCTTAAAGTAACAATTAGTTTTTATGTGTAGAAAAAGAGCAAGATAGGTGAGGATTGGTGTACAGTGTTGTCTACCTTGATCGATGTTTTTAGATTATTATGTTAGATGATGACTCAAATAATGTAATATTTTTTAGGATATTGGTTTATGTCTCACTCTATCTTGTATTGATGTTAATAAAATAAAACATGGGGTGAGTCTCTTAGCATTACACTTGACTAGGTTCCAATCCTCAATAAATATTATTTCATTAATATATAATATATATGGACCAATATAAAAAAATTGAATTAGGTCTCAAAATACATTGGACTGACCCAGGTGGTAGATTGAAGGTCATTGGATTAAATGGTAGAAGATTGAAATGTTTGGGAGAAGAAAAAAGCGAAGAAGGAAAAAGTTCAAGCAATGGGGCCAAGACTGATCATAGGGCACGAACTGTGCTAGGTCACAAGGTATGTACCACTCACTTTAACCAAAAGCACAGGCCCAGGAAACGAACCGTGTAAAACTTATACGGTCCATGTACTCAGAAGCATGAAAAATGCATCCCGGGAAATGGACGATGTAAATCTATTCGGTATGTGCCACTCAGAACCCTCATAATCAAGTCCTGGAGAATGACCTTGGCAAGGTCCATACCGGCTAGCACGGTCTGTGCCATCCTTTTGACTAGAGTTTTGACTAGCAAGTAACATGATTCTCTGTCCTCCAAATATACAAAGCAACCTTACCCATTGGACAAAGGGAGGAGGCAGATCTGAACTCATACATTACACATTTTCCTCTTTTCCTTCATTATTTCTTAGCATTAATGTCTCTAAAGCCAAACTTTGTATGGGTTTATGATGTGTTCATTTTATATACTCTCTCTATCCCTCTAATTGTGTCTCACTTCCACTTTTATCATTATTCAATCATGACTTTATAATTTTAATATCTTAAATTATGCATAACAATAAATTATAAAAATACATATTAAAAAAATATACGTTATGATGAATGTAGCAATATCTCACATGATGATTTTCACATTTATATATCTATAGTTTTTATAATAAAAAAACATCAACTTTATCGATGTATAGTGAACTAAGACACATTTAGATGGATGGAGGGAGTATTGGTTTTAGATATTTTGGACTCACTTTTATATGCTTTTTTGCTTTAGATCATTAGTTTTGCCTTGAAACTCTCTTAGGAGAGTTAATAGCGACTTTGCACTCTTATCACTTTTCCAGGGAGTTTTGTGTGACAAGGCAAGATAGAGAATATTGAAGCCATCAACAAAAGGAATTGAAGATTTAAGACAAGAAGAATCAAATATTTGAAGGAAAGAAGGCAAGGCAATGAAGAAAAAAGGAATCGACACAAGAAAGGTGAAAATGGGCAACCTCCCCAAGCCAAAATTAAGTTAGGCAGGGATATCCAGATTTAGATTCATAGGGTTGTATAATTTGGTGCTCGAGCAAAATTTGGTTGAAGAAACCATTCTCGTATAATTTGACGGAAGATAGAATAAAAGTGGTATAGCTTGCGTCCTTGGGAAATTCCCAAATCATACCACAAAATGATAGATAGAATTCTTCCACTAGTGGAGAGTGGCCTATTAAAGGAGGAGTTCAAAGGTAGTTCCAAGAAATTTCCCAGGCGCTGCCTTCTGAGACATCTTCTAAGCTCGGAACTGATTGATTCTGGACGCCTTGCCAATTCAAAGGCATTTTTTTATCGTTGGAAGGCAGTTATTGAATAACTGCCTTCCATTTTAGAGATTCAAAGGTAGTTATTAAAGAATCGCATTCCATTGTAGAGATTCAAAGGCGATTGTGCCAAAGTGACTTCTAATGCATTTGTTCCGAGCTTGGAACTGCAATACCAAACATGTTCCGATTGAGGAACTGATGTGTTCCAGTCCATTTTAAAGCACAAAATGGTTGTCGAGCTCATAACTGTATCTGATCCAAGTTATGACTGAGGAACTTATTTTGGATCCTGCTTCCGAGTTAGGATCTAGAATTAGCTCTTTGTTGTTTAGCAGTATATTAGTTCCAAACTCAAAAATTAAGGAATCGAAAATCTATTAAAATTTAGCAGAAGTTATTCACAATAAAAATTAAGTAGAAATTGGAAAGAGGCATAACCAAATCTTTGTGATTTCTGGTAGACTATTTGTGTAGGTATTCAAGTGATTCATTCATTTTAGTTCTTTGAAATCAATTATATTAAGAGTGGGGTTATTTGTCTTGAGTTTTTATTGTGAATGGAAATGATATTAATTAGGGTTATGTTGTGTGATATATTTGTTTTGAACCACACTCAAATGTAGGTACGTATGCACCTAGTAGTATGGATGGATTGGAGCTCATTGGTGGCGATTGTAGAAACTCACCTGATTACATTCCCTTGGTAGAATCATTTTTGTTTTTTTTCTTTTGAACATGCCTCAAAGAATGGCGAGGTCCGAGAACATTGCCTATGCAAGGATTGTTAGAATGATGCATATGTTGGGAGAGAGAAGTTGCATGAACATCTTATAATGCATGGTTTTCAAACTAGCTATACTAACTGGATATGGCACGGGGAAGGTCTCACACAAATTATAGATGATGTTAAAAATAATGAAGGATTATATTTTGGTGGAGATGATGGACTCGATGAGATGGTCGACGATGTTGCTAGAGAATTTCACAGTAAACCCAATGCCCTTGAAGCGTTGATCAATGACAAGAATACCACACTGTATGTTGGGTCCAAACATTCTTTTTTGAGTGCAACGTTGAGAATAATGAATTTGAAGGAGAAATATGGATGGACCGACAAAGGGATGATTGAGACACTTTAATTTCTAAGGGAATTGCTTCCCGATGGTAATCTTATGCTCGATAGAGCGTATGCCACAAAAAGGATTATTTTTCCAATGGGACTAGAAAAGGAAAAAATACATACATGTCCCAATGATTGCATGTCGTACAGGGGGAAGGAGGACGCAATTAGAGAAAATTTCTGGGTATGTGGTGAGTCTCGATACAAGTTGAAGCGTGGTGAAATTGTTGTGGGTGCGGAAGTTGGTTTCTACTCGAAGAAGAAGACCCTTGCTAAATTTTTATGGTATCTTCCTATCATTCCACATTTGAAGAATTTTTTTTCTTGCAAAGACGATGCTAAGTTAATGTGATGGCATGCAGATAGAGTTAGGCATGGGGAAGGTGTGATTAGTCATACATTGGACGGTGAGCAGTGGAAGAAGCTTGATGCCTTTTACCCTGATTTTGGCTAGGAGCCTCGTCATTTGCGGTTTGGTTTGTCGACTGATGGAATGAACCCGTATGGTAATATGAGAAGCGCACATAGTTCATGGAATGTAATGTTGGTAATATTCAATCTCCCCCCTGGTTGACCATGAAACAGAAGTATGTTTTGTTATCGATGATGATTTCGAGGCCGAGGAAACCTGGTAATGATATAGATGTTTACCTTAGTCCCCTTATTGATGATTTGATAACATTTTTCAATGGTATATTTGGACTTATGATGGTCATGCGTGTCCCGTGTGTGAAAAGGAGCCTCATTTTGTCAACTTAAACATGGTTGTAAAACTATTTACTAGGGTCACGGAAGTTTCTTCCATAGGGGCCCCCTTGGCGTTTGGCGAAGAAGTAGTTCAATGGGAACACTGAGTTACACCCACCCCCAAATGTCAAATATTTTGAGAAAGTTAAATATTTTCCAAATGCCTTTGGGAAATGGAAGCAAAATTCTTTAGTGGATGGAAGTTGGAAGAAATGTTCAATTTTTTTTCGAACTCCCTTATAGGAAGGATTTGGATGTCAAACATTGTCTGGATATGATGCACATCAAGAAAAATGTGTGTGATTTATTAGTTGGTATAGTATTGAATACCCCTGGGAAAACTAAAGATGGGCTAAAGGCCCGACTTGACATGATCGACAGAGGTATTAGAGAGACTTTGGGTCCTGATATAAATGGTGACAAGTGTTATCTCCCACCTGCATTTTTCTTTATGTCTAATGCAAAGAAGAAAATATTTTGCAAGACCCTAAGTAGTGTGAAGGTGCCAGGAGCATATTCATCTAACATTAGTTAATGTGTAACGATGAAAGAGTTGGAGTTGGCAGGACTGAAGTCACATGATTGTCGCAATTTGATGCATGAATTGAATTCCATTGCGATAAGGCCTTCTTTGCCCCCCACATGTAAGGCAGTGCATTACTAAGTTTTGTTTGTTCTTCAAGTTAATCTATTCCAAATGGATCACTGTTGCAAAACTTGACAGGTTGCAGGCGATTATTGTTGAAGTGCTATGTCAAATAGAGATGTACTTTCTGCCATCAATCTTTGACATTATGGTCTATTTGATTATTCATGTGGTTTGAGAGATCAAACTATGTGGTCCAGTTTTTTGAGATGGAAAAATCCTTTTGAACGATATATAAAAATATTCAAACATTTTGTGAAGAACATATATAGGCTTGATGCAAATATTTTTTTAACGGTATGTGGCAGAGCAAGCAATAGAGTTTTGTACCGAATATTTGCAGGAGTTAGATTTGGTTGGTTTTCTGAGTTCTAGACATGAGGGCCGATTGGATAGTCAGGGTGTTTGACAAGGTAAGCTGCTCAGCCCTAGTGCAGAGGATTTACGTGCACTCATTTATACGTACTTAGAAACCATGATTATGTTTTTCCATACATTGAGCTTAATATGAATGAGATACGGGAAGCGCATCCTTAATTTAATGAAACTCGTGTTCTCAAACAACACACCAAAACATTTGCATCTTGGCTTCGTGCTCACGTTGGAAGGGGTTGACACCCTGAAATGGTTAAGTGGTTAGCACGAAGGCCTCTTGGAATGGTTCTTTCACATGAAGGGTATGACATTAATGGTTTTACTTTGGCTACCAAATCAACAGATGATAAGGGTGTTTCCCAAAACAGTGGAGTTTCACAAATTTTCGAGGCACTCCATGTTGCTAGGTCTGGGGAAGAAAATCCAATTTATATGAATACATGTTACTTTGGAACCATGGTCGAAATATGGGAGCTCAATTATGTGACAATGTGAGTTCATGTATTCAAGTGATAATGGGTGGATGTCAATAGTGGTCAATGAATGAAAGACTAGGGATTCACTCTTTTTGACTGGAGTCAGTTGGCTTGGAAGGAAAACCCATTCATATTAGCGGGTTAAGCACATCAAGTTTTCTATGTGAAGGACCATGTTGACCCCAAGTGGGAGATTGTTGTCGAGGGTAAAAGGGCGTTTATTGGTGAAAATGATTTTTAAGATTTCATCAGCTCTGGTTCAAATACTTTTACAGGTTTTGAATGAAGATGATATGATGCTTGAAGAAGATGAGGTGAGTTTGCGTATGCATTTGGGAAGGTTGGATCATGACAAGGTAATTTGGGTTGATTCCCAAGGAAGATTTCCAAAAAAAGAAGGAAACTGAAGAAGTAGAAGTTGGTGAAGAAAAAAAGGAAATCTAGGTCTTGACTGTTGGATCTGGGAGTTAATGTTTTAGGTGGATGGCCAGGTTGATGGTATGCAAGGTTAAACATTAAGTGCTAAAAACAAAACACAATTCGAGCACTACACATACAAATCTAAGACACAAATAATTTCATCATTCACTCGACAATAAGAAAGATTTTTGAATTCTTAAAATATAGTATCCAAACTATTACAATAATCAAGCTTGTCACAATGTTCTAGAATCCTTACAATATGTTACATAGATAAGCTTCTTTTCATCCGGGGCTTTTTTGACTCCTTGAACGCTCTCTCATAGGCACACCATTTCTTCTCTAGCTTCCATATGTGCTCCCTTAGTTGAAAGACTTCGTCACGTAACCATTTGTAGCAGTTCTTCATGCTCTTTATAAATCCAGGGCCAAACTATTCTACATTTCCATGTTTCATATAACAATTAATAAAAGTAAATATTTACAACTTAACTATATTTTAGGGAAGATTAGATTTAACTTCTTCAACCCGTGCTCTCTTTTGAGGCTGGGCCCCTTCAAGTGGTTTGTGATGCCACTTGTTCTCATGTAGTATCCATTGTTTCTTCTCAAAATACTGCTTTTCAAAGTACTTACGGGCCTTTTCTGCACCATGAAAGTCCAACCCCTCTACACCTATCAAGATTGAGGTAATCAAGTTTCCATAGGGTATATTCTTAATAATTCTCTTCGTTGTAGCTACACAAACCATGTGCTTAAAAATCCCAGTCCCGGGATTAACTATGGCTCTCTCAATCACATAATAGAACATCATAAGAATAGATTATTTTGGCTCAGTGTTGTAACCTAGAGCATGTACTATAGACCTAGCTATTATCTCATAGACAATGTGTTGGTCGGGCTCTAGTTCCTTAATATCAAAGGATTCCGGTCTACCTAGGTTATGAGGATTTCATTTGAAATACTTCACACTACAAACAATTGGATTGATACCGAGATAGTCATCTAATAGTGGCCATTCCCCCATATGATAAACATAATCTAGAGAGCCATCCTCCACTTGAGGGTAAACATCTCCCGAACTCTTATAGGGGCATTCAATTAATTGACCGATAATCCAAAGGCTTATCTCAACATTAAACTCATTCACCCTAGTCCAATAACTACCTAAACCCTCCACCTCATGGAAATTCATATAAAATTGACAAATCTCATCAAAATAAGCAGGTTCATTCAAACTAAGAAGCTTAACAAGATGTTGATCTTCGAAATACCTAACGGGGTCCTCTAATCCTATTGTCTTGTACACTTTCATGTCCATCAAATAAGGATCTAAAACTTTTCCACCCTCTCGTAAAAACATTAAACCTATTTTAGCTTCAAGGTAAATAAACCTTGAATCGTAGCCTGGTTGGTTTTTTCAGCTCCCTCTCGTCGATTTGGAACGACGCTTTTTTTTTTGATTTGAAACCATCCTGGGATGGGGGGTATATATTGGCTCCCCAAACCAATAGAATGAGCCAAAATAGGCGCTAACTGTCGTAGTACAACACAATTTATAAAGAAAAAGATCATCCTGTAGTTGATTCCAGAGCTAAGTAAAGCTCCTGAAGCAAAACAGCTCTTGCTTCCAAAAGTGGTGTTTCCACCCTAACAGTCAAATAACTAAAATTATAGCTAAAAGAGCCTAGGTAAAAACAAACCATCCAGCTAGAACATCGCGAACAGGTCGAAGAAACGTATAAACGAGACTCCTATTTGTCAACGATGTGCCGGCCAAGATGATAGATTATGTCCTGAGTGGGGAACAAATCCCGAGTAGCAGCTTCAAAAGTCAGATGATGGAGTTATGAACCAAAAGGAACCTAGCTGTAGATCCTTGTGTAGCCATTGTAGTACTTTGCTCAAACCTCTGACCAATCCCTGTGATCAGTCCCTATGTAAACTTTGCAATCCCTGTGTTCAGTCCGGAAATAGAGGTTCAGTTCTATCCTTTGCTGCAGGTGATCCTTCATCCCTATCAGTTTTCCTTTTCCACTGATCAGTTTCTCATTCGCATGTTGCCATCCTAAGCTGAGAATCCTCATGTCCACCTCATCTGCAAGGAAGCAAAGGAAGGAGAGCAGTATCCCATTGAAAGAGAAGTAAAATCACTTGCTGTTCTCTATTAGGTTCCTATTCTGATACCATATATCCCAGATTTATCCAACAATAACAAGCCTCTAAGAAAAGGAGGTAAAGTTCCCAGTTCTAGTTCACCAGAAAGTTTATTTTCCTTAGCATGTTTAGCCATAAAGTCTGCTGCTGAGTTAGCCTCCCTAGGGATATAATGAATCATAGCTCCCTCATTCCATTCATTCAGGGTGCTACAAATTGAAAAGACTTTCCATGGACTTCCTTTTGGGTTCTGAATTCCTTTAACAGCTGTAAGACAATCTGTCTCGATTGTGAATGAATTCAGATTAAGTTCTAAGCCTAATTGATAAGCAAAGTAAATACCAGTAAGTTCAGCATGTAAAGGTGATTCAGCATGGAAATGATTCACTCTTAACTTAATCACATCTCCCCTCCAATCCCTAATTATAACCGCACATGTTGACTCACAGTTAGGGTTCCATGTTGCATCTGTGTTAAGTTTAAAACCAACAATAGGTTTTACCCATCTAACTGCTGTGATCAATTTCTTATTTTTCTGATCAGGTTGGGGAATGATTCCATTTTGTATTAAGTATCTATGTTTATCAAGTTTACCTTTTTGTGGATAAGCCTGAAATATTTGGTAAACCTGATCTTTAATATTCAGAAAACATGAGTCCACAGAAAGAGATAAATTTTCAAAAAGTTTCTTGTTCCTGTATGTCCATATTGACCAGGATGTGACCATTATATAAGCAATTATCAAGTTGGACCAGATCAAAGATTCAGCTCTGATGGACAAATAGAAATCAATTCTGTTCTTAAAACTCCCAAAAGTTGGTTGATTAATATGCAACAGTAAATTCACCTTATTCCAGATTGCAATAGCAAAAGGACATGAGTTAAAACAATGATTAAGAGAATCAGAATGGTTCCTACACATAGGGCAAATTGAAGCCAGTGAAAAGCCTAGCTTACAAATGATATTATCAAAAGGTAAGATTCCATTTAGTGCTCTCCAAACTAAAACAGACATTTTTGCAGGAATAAAGTGTGACCATACCTTATGTAATTGTCTTACAGTTACACCTTTCTGTCTGTAAATCTTGTAAGCAGAAGCAGTAGTAAATTCTCCATCAGTTGAAGCTGTCCAAATCAGCCTATCCTCATGTAAGTGAGTGATTTTTGCTTCCTGCAAGATCAGGATTGTACTGGTAGCCAAATATGGCTCCAAAATATTCATGTAAGAGTTTTTATTCAATATAAAACAATTGAGAGATATATCAGGGAAAGGAACTTCCTCATCTACGGGCCATTCATAAATCAGTGCACCCTTTCCTGACCAGTTTGCATTCCAAAATGAACACTCTCCTTTTCCATAGATAACCTTTGAGGATCCATTAGCTAATTCAGTTATTTTACAGATTCTATTCCATACATTAGAGTTCTTATAAGAATCTGGCAGTGTCCATAGATGGTGTGCCCAAAGGGTGTTATTAACTTGCAGCTTCCACCATAGTTTGCAAGAGAAGGCATTAACTATGGCCTGTAGATCTCTGAATCCAGTGCCATTCTCTTGGACTGGGTAGCTCATTCTATGCCATGACCTCCATCTTTTCCTGTTTTCAGTGTTATCACTACCTCCCCAGAAAAAACCAGAAGCCATAATCTCCATTTTCCTTAAAATTGCCTTAGGTGGATTCAAAACTGAAAACATATAAGTAGGGATTGAAAGAAAACAGTGGTTAATAAGGATGATTTTGCCTGAAGTATTTAACCACCTATTCTTCCAGTTACTAATTGCTTTTTCCATTCTTTCTAAGATAGGATAATAATAAATCTGTTTATTCCTACCTGGAAAAATGGGAATTCCTAGATAAGTAAAAGGAAAGCTACCTCTGGTCATACTTAAATTCCTGCTCAGAGCATGTATTCTGTCCACAGAAGTATTAGGAGTCACAAAAAAATTAGATTTTGCAAAGTTTACTTTTTGGCCCGTTGTTTGTTCATATGCTGTTAGAAACCTCTTAAACCTATCCAAGTTTTTTTTATGTCCATTAAGAAAAACAGCCGTATCATCCGCATACATTAGATGAGTAATCTGGGGGCATTTATTAGGCAAGCTAAAATATTTTAGATAGCCTAAACTAAAAAGCTTTTTTAAACCTCGGGAAAAGGCCTCAGAAAGTATGTTATACAAAAAAGGAGATAAAGGATCTCCCTGTTTGATACCTCTATTAGAAGCAAAAAATCCTGAAACTGTTCCATTAATTAACACTGAAAAATGTGCTGAAGATATATTCTGCATAATTCTGTGTACAAAGGTGCCATGAAAACCAAATTTCAGAAGAATTGAGTTGAGAAAAGACCATGAGACCCTATCAAAAGCCTTCTGCATATCTAATTTAACAATAATATTTGAGGCTTTAGATTTTCTAGTTAATATTCTGGTCATTTCCTGCATCATTATGGTATTATCAGAAATATCTCTCCCTTGCATGAATGCACTCTGTTCCAGAGATATTATTTGTGACATCAAAGGTTTAATTCTGTCCATTAGCATCTTAGAAAAGATCTTATTCACAAAATTTGAGAGACTTATTGGCCTAAAGTCAGAAAAATCTACTGGAACTAATTTTTTTGGGATTAAACATAACCAAGTACTGGAAATTGCTTTGGGGATATTTCCATTACTTAAAAAGTCATTAGATGCATCTAGAAGATCATTTTTAATAGTATCCCAAAAAGTAGTGTAAAAAGAACTAGGAAATCCATCAGGACCTGGGGAACTATTTCTGTTAAGATAAAAAACTGAACTTTGAAGTTCCTGAGTTGTGAATGGAGACAGCAATGATAAATTTTCCTGCTCAGTTATCACATTTGGAATCTCATTAAGGAAGTGTTTAAAAAAAGTTCCTTGTTTTTGGGACACATCCTCATTCAACAATTCTGTATAATATCTCACTGCCTCTTCTTTGATCAAGGTAGGCTCAGTGATCCAGTTTCCATGATTATCCCTGATTTTGCAAATTCTGGCCTTTGCTCTCCTCTCTTTAATAGCATGATGAAAGAATTTAGTATTAGCATCACCATATTTTAACCAATTTAACCTAGCTTTTTGCCTTAGGAATATATTTTTCTCTTTCTGAGCCCTCATCAGCATTTGTTTGGATTTGTTAAGTTCTGCTAGGGTAGATTGATCATGGTTTTGCTGAAAAGCAATTTCCAAATCATTGACTCTGTGTTCCTGTTGGGCCAAATTTTGATCCACATTACCAAACTGTGATTTATTCCAGTTTTTAATTTCCAGCTTAAGCCTCTTTAATTTAGCAACTAACCTACACATACCAGTAAAAGGAATATCTAAAGTCCAGTTAGAAACTACTAATTTCTGAAATTCCTTTCTATTTGACCACATTTCCTGATACCTAAAAGGCCTAGGTGCTTGTTCCTCAGAAATTTGAACTGATAAGATAAGAGGAGCATGATCTGAGGACATCCTATTTAAAACTTGAATAGAGCTATTAGGAAACTGATCTATCCAATCTAGGGTTACTACCCCCCTATCAAGCCTTTGAAACATTAGATCCTTACATCTATCTTTAAATCTGTTGTTACTCCAAGTGAAAGAGTTTCCTACAGTTTGGATTTCATGCAAGTCCATAAAGCAAAGAAAATCATTAAACTGCTTCATGCTTTTTTTAGGAGTGGACTTTCTTCCTTTATATTCATTTACTGATGTTACAGTGTTAAAGTCCCCTATATATAATGAAAGATTATCCTGTTTTCCTTTTAAATCATTCCATAAAAGCTCCCTAAGTTGCCTGTGAACACTGGCATAAATGAAAAAGCAGTTCCAGGAGCAAGAAGAAACAGAATCAGTGATTTTAACATTTACAAATTGGTCTGTTTCACCTAAAATTGAGATGTTGAAAGCCTGATTCCATAATATCCATATTTTTGCATGCTGAGCTGGATACGCATTACTGTAACCAAGAGTATGTTTAAATTCAGATATTTTGAGTTTATCCTGCCAAGGTTCTATTAAGCACATAATATCTAATTTATGTTTGTTTTTTAGGATCTTAAGTCTATCCACTGATGTACCTATTCCCCTAACATTCCAAACAAGTATATTTCCTATTATTGTGTGTTTAATCATTTAAAAATTTTGGGAGTGGCTTTTTGTGTGGATCTAAGATTCCTACCAGTCCTTGCAGAATTTTTATCTTTGTTCCCTGATTTACTAGTAACTTTTTCATTCTTCCCACTTACAGGGCTTAGATCAGAATCCTTATACTTATTTCTTAAATTATCCTCTTCCAAAGTGATATGATCAGAATCAACATGACTCTGACTCAGATCTCGTACCATTTCAGTGGATATATCCTGATCATTTCCTACTTTATCTTTCTCAACATTTGACCTTGAAACTGTATTAATGTTAGTCTGCTCATCAGAATTTATAATTACTGAAGTATCATGAATTTCCAAAGTGATCTGATCAGAAATAACATGACTCTGACTCAGATCTCGTACCATTCCAGTGAATATATCCTGATCATTTCCTATTTTGTCTTTCTCAACTTTTGACCCTGAAGCTGTATTGATGTTAGTCTGCTCATCAGAATTTATAATTACTGGAATATCATGAGTTTCCAAAGATTCATGAAAAATCTCTAAAATCTCCCCTTCCTGCTCCTCAATGAGGTTTTCTAATGAAGTGAAAGCATTAGAAATTGACACCGTGTTAATTTTAACAGTTTGTTCCTGAATTGGGACTAGATCAGAGTGTGTCTTTTTTTTTCTCCAAAAGGTATTGGTTATTGGCTTAGAAATGTCATCAAGAGAATAGAAAGAAGAGCCTTTTTTCTTAGTATTTACTGTAGCAAAATCAGTGTTCAGATCATTATTTCCTTCTGAGTTAATTTTCTGTTTCTGAAAATCCTTTTCTTTTTGTGATACTGTTAAGGCAGAAGAGCCTTCTAGGTTAATTAAGTCATTCTGGGTAACAGCTTCTAGACCTTTAGCCACCTTATGTTCTTTATCTTCCATCTTTTTCTCCATCTTTTTTCTTAGTTCAGGATGCAGGAAATTGCACCTATTGTTGCTATGACCAGTTATCTTACAATGTGAACAATATGTAGGCAGATCTTCATATTCAATTGGATATTCATCCACCTTGTTTCCAATTCCAACTACTATTGTACTAGGGAGCGATGCCAACAGGTCAATTTCTAAACATACTTTAATAGCCGATGGCCTAGTTAAAGCAATTGTTGCTGCATCCATCTTAAGAAAACGACCTATCTGACTGCTAATTCCCATGATTGCTGAGTTATTATAAAACATAATTGGAAGTTTATGGAAAGTTACCCAGACCGGAGCTATTGATGATTCCACTGATGGCGAAAAATCTTGCGTCCATTTTTGAACCTTCATGGTGAATCCGTTAATCATCCATTGCCCTTTGATCCAGCATCGTTGGTAATCTTCTTGTTCCTGAAAACGAATGAGCACATGTCGGTAATCGATAGAACCTAATTGAAATTTCGACTTAAAACCAATTGACTTAAAAGCTTTATGAAGAGCCTCCATATTTGGTTTCCCGCGAAGAAATTTCCCAACGAGAGCATTCTGGTAATGCATAGCTAAAAGCTCTCCCTCTTCCGGGGGAAGGATATACGCCACTTTCCCTTTAAATTCCGTAACTGGGTGAAGATTAGGGGTATCGGGAAGTGTCGACAGAAGGGGCGATGGTTTGGTATTTAGGGCTTGAGCAAAACTTTTTGGATTTTGGGGGATAGGTTGAAGATTAGCCATGGTATGAGTAGGATCAGTAGTCGAGAGATGCGTCAGCGACGCCATGGTCAACCACCGGCGGTGGCAACGGCCACCAGAGCGTGTGCCAATATGACCGTTAACAGAAGTAAAAGAAGCCTAAGAGATAACCGATGAACAGTGTTAATAGTATGTTTTTCGCACTACAAATCGCCCACAGTAACAGTGAATTCGCACTCAGAGTTGTCAACAGTCCTTGATTTGGAACGACGCTTGGTAACGGCGGGCACATTTGATGAAAAAATAATGGATGGATGTCTTTCACACGTGCTAATTTAAGGGTTAGGTTTTGTGTTACTCTGTCAGAAATGCAGATTGGGGATTTGAGAATGAATCCTGCTTTGGTTTTTTTTTATATAAGTGACTTAGTTCCGAGTGCGGAACTAAGTCTTAACAGTTTATCAAAGGCACGATTTAAGGCTCCTCTATCGGAACTTCGTCTGTCATATAGAATGTAAACAACCACTTTCAATCAGGTTGGTTCCAGATTACAGATCTGAGCTCGGAACAGGAGTTCCAATCTCGTAACCTACAGTTTCATGTTTTCATATTCAGGGGTCAAGCTTGTTCCGACCTCGTAACTATTTTCCCCCAAAATTAGTTTAAAAACAATAACTTCAACACAAGGGAATGTTGGTTTCTAATTAGACATTTGAGCTTAACATTCGTGCTTTCACATATAGGGGTCGAGCTTGTTCCGAACTCGTAACTTTTTTTTCCTCAATTAGCTACAAAAACACTAACTTCGACACAAGGGCAGGTTGGTTCCAGATTAGACATCTGAGCTCGGAACTAGGGTTTCAAGCTCGGAACTACAACATTCATGCTTTCACATATAGGGGTCGAGCTTGTTCCGAGCTTGTAACTATTTTGTCCCTACATTAGCTCCAAAAACACTAACTTTGACACAAGGGAAAGTTGGTTCCAGATTAGACATCTGAGCACAGAACTAGTGTTCTGAGCTCGTAACATACTATTTTGTGGTTTGATAAGTAGGATCAGATGATGTTTCGAACTCGTAAAATTTAATCTGATGCATTGTTCCGAGTTCTGAACATCTTTTGGGAATGTTGTTACACAAAAGATAAAGTGTTCCACTCTCGAAACTCTATGTTGAACTATGGTAAATTGGATGAAATTCTATATTTCAACTCTTCCTTTGTTTGACATAGAGAATACATAAATACATGAAATTATTCCATAAAAAGTTGTCATAAAACCAAACCATAATCCAAAGCATTACAATCAATTTTAGAATTCAACAACCATTCAAAATACAATTTTACTGAATGTCAACAAAAATCATCAACAATACACTTGAAATAGTTCTGGATCATCAACCTAACATTTCTTCAATCTTAGAGTTGGTCTTCTTGTTATCCGCTCCTCCATCCCCACTTCTCATCCTCGGTGTCATCATCCTTAGAGTAGTTGGGCTTAAAGTTTGGCTTCTTCTCATCGTCACTAAGCTCTATATGGAGGCCGGTGGATTAGATGAACATGTCGCAATTATCCTCAGCCGTCGCTAGCTCTATATTAGCGGCACCAACATCGGTCTTGAGGCAATTCATATACCTCTTGAAGGTACTCATACACGAACTGCAATTGCCTACAAAATATAAGAAATTTATAGAATAGGTTTAGAAAACTATTGCTTAATAAGGGAATGTACTATAAATAAGGAAATGTATGAGACAAAGATGACTCAGCCATCCCCGCTTCTCTGGCTCTCTTCGCTGCCCTAGCGTTCGACCCGGGTACTTTGCGCTGGACATATTCACCTTCAGAGTTCAAAAAAATGATTGTGTTCAAACCAAGCTTCATCATAGTACTCCAACCGCATGGGCATGTCGACGGGGATAACCGTCCACTTCTTGATCAATGTCGTAATCAATCCAGCATATGGAAGATCTTTCTTCTTACCCCCTGCGGCCTTTAACATATACATCAAGATAGTGTAGCCCGGGTTGAGAGTAATACCCTTCATCACGTAATAAAAAAACATAAGGTTCCCTATTGTAGGCTCGAATGAATGTCCCCCCAATGGTAGAACGTTCTGGCATATCCACTCAAAGATTGACCTATTCTCAACGGAAACTTCCAGAAGTCAAATCTCTCTGCTTACCCCGCTCCCACTCTTGACCTATTGAAATACCTTCCAGCCATCTCAACCAGGCACAATGGGGTAAGCTCTGTAAACCTGGGCCAGTGTTGTTGATGGAAAATTTCAATGGGTCCACCTCATCAATTGGTTTCAACTTAGTTGGGTCTGTATACTCGTAACCTATAGCCTCATTGATTGAGAACTTTGTGACGGTTATTCTAACACCGTTGATAATACTTTGGTCCTTATTATTGCTAACCTGTCCTAAATTAGCATACGAATGTAGGACTTCGTCGTAATGGACGGCCTTATTTAACAGGGGCAAGAAGTAGTTACTCATTTGGAACATATTTCAGCCAAGTATGCTTCTGAGTCCGGAACCTTTTCTTTCCTTTTTTATGAAGAAAAGAAGTAGTTCCTCATTCGAAACATCTTTCAGCTGAGTATGCTTCCAAGTTCGGAACTGAATTACGGGCAATAAAAAATAGAACATTAAAGGCGATTTTCAAATGGGTAATTAATACCCATTTGTCAAAGGTGGGAATTCCCTCCCATTTTCTCCATCAAATTCCCAAAAACCAATCACAAATCTCTCTACAATTCTCAACTCCTTAACAAAATCATCAAAAACTCCATCCTTCTCCATCAACCTATCACATTCTCTTTAGGATAACCACTATTGAGCTTAGATTTTGGTTTTGGTTTTGACTTGGTGAAAACTATGGTAATACTTTTCCACTTGAAGATCTAGTCACTACCTATTGTTCAAAGGTAAATGTTTGATTCTTAATGATGTGCTCATATGCAAACTATATCAATAAATGGATTCATAACATTTATGTTTATTATGTCTTGCATTTATGATATATTTTTATTTTTATCTATTTATGTAATGACCATGGATTTTGGTTAGGGTCTTCATTTATTAGAACCCCATAAGTTGTTATGGAATTTGTTTAGGGTTTTTTCGGTGTGTTTCATAAGATATTTTAAGATTTGGCGTGATATTGTATACGATCATAGTAGTGTCATTTTCCATTTACGAATAGTTATTTAATTTGGGTTAGGGTTAGTATTAATCAAAGTGCCATAGGTACTTTAATGTCACAGAAAAGGACACGAGATGAACGAATGGGTTCACTCGAAGGACATTCTGATACAATTGGCGATGAAGATAATGAAGAAGGCGGGTCGGAGGAGGTCGTCATAGCTAGAATACACTGTAGAACTTTAGAACGGAGAATTGCAAGGAAGGAGTCAACTTTTTTAGTATTCAAAAAATTCGGAAAGTGTTTGTCCGATTAGCATGCCAAGTGGTTGTGTTGGATGGGGAGAGTGGGTAAGACATGGGTGGACATCATGTACGACAATTGGCATGAGGCCCCTAAGGAATACAAAGAGGTCCTTTGGACGGAATGCAAGGTAACCAGTATAACTTATTTCTTTTATTAAGCTTGTGCCATTATCTATTCATCTACGTGTTGAAATTAATTAAGGATGGTGTATTTGATCATGATTTTATATGATTATTGTAATGACCCTTTGAGATCGATTGTCCGGATTTGGATGATTTGAAGAAGAAAGCTATGGCTATGATGTCAAAAGGTTGAAGAGAGCACAAGTATACCTTATCTAGAGATTACATATTCTTTTGTGAAAAGGGTGCTTGTCCATGGTTGACATACACACATATTCAACTGGATAGTTGGGAAATTCATAAGAGAAGAACATTGGAAAATTTAGAAAATGTAAGTAATTTTATTTTCATTTTTAAAATGTGCATTTACATATTACATTTATTTTTGTTTTAACAATGATTGTTATATCCAACACTAGGGTACGTGGGAAAAAAATTAATGCTAGGAAAAACAAAACACAACATCGGAAGAGTCAGGGTGGATATGGATTAGAGGCCTTCAAATTAGTCAAAGAACGTTTTGAAATTGATGTAAAGACTGCAATTGATGGGGAGATGAGCGAGGAAGAAGTGAGAGCGTCTGTCAAACCGATAGATGTGGAAGAGATCGATAGGTGGGATCTCTTCTTGAAGAGCCAACAAAACAAAAAGGGTGGATACGATAAACCTCCCATTATTTAAGTCGTTGAAAGAGTGGTAAGACTTTGTGTTAATTCTAATTAGAATGCGGCTAATTTTTTTTCTATCGTTTACTACCCATGCCACTATATTACATGTCTAGGCAAAGTTCAAGCAAGACAAATTGGAGGGTTGATTCATTCCTTCGGGTAAGCATAATATCCTTCGTGAGACTACGAGTAAGCCCAACCACCCAAGTTGTGCAAGAAGGGTGGGATCATTTATGTCACAAAGAGAGGCATTTGGGATAGTTCAATCATACCATCGGGCCAAACCGTCGAGACTCCACGTGTTGCAACAGGAAGCACTATACAGAGACAAGTGGATAGAGTAGGAAGATCTTTTGATTCGAAAGTTGGTCGAGCACACAGGGCTCCCGATACCTGAGAAATTGGATGATTTGACACCCGATTGGATGCCACCATATAGAGGATCATGACATTCACCAGGGGAAGTTGAGATGAAGCACTAACCAATTCTTGATCCGGCAGCCCACAAGGAAAATGACATTTTCAAAGACATTGTATCACCCAAAAACATAGTTAGTAGAATAAAATGATTTCATTTTTAATGAATTTGGCTAAAAATTTATTAAAACTTAATTCCATTCTCCGTAAAAATCTATATGTCTAACTTGTGTGAGCTATATATTGATTGAGGTGAAAAGGGTGGGCCACTACACGTTGCCGACAAAATTCTGCACGAATCAATGCGACGTCATCATGGCATCCCAATTGGTGATGTGATTTGTAGAGTTTCAATTGAGAACCCGAAGGTCCTAAAAGCCCTTTTACCGATTCCGAAAGGCGAGTACAAAAGAGTGGAATTCGCATGGGGAATGTTTCTCTTTGGTCTCGTCGCTTTATTTATGCAGACCTGATCAAAGATCGTCATTGAAGGAGACACCAATGACCAAACCTAAGCCCATCATTGAGGCACCAAGGATTGGAAAACCCCCAATCACCCTGGCACAAGTATTTAATAAGTTACTGCATTTCATGAAGGTTTTGTATTGTTTCATGGTCAAACACAAACAGAACTCAACTTACCTATTCTAGGGTAATGAGTGCATGTTTGGTCAAAAGTGAGAAATCATTGCATCATGGACTGACTTCGAAGACCTATGGAGGTGCAACCAAGTGAACCAGAAAATAATGTCCTTCTACTTACTGTAAGTTATATAGCTATTCAAAGTGCTTATAATATTTGTTCAGAACTCTCTTTGCACAACTGTATTATTGAATCAGACTGCCTAACTGCAGTCAAGGGGATTATCAATACATCCCTTTGTCCTTGGAAAGTTTTCTCAATCTGTAGTACACTACACAGGGCACAGCTCTCAATCCCTATCCAGTATATCCCCCGGGAAGCTAACCATCCTGCAGATTTTTTGGCAAAATTGGCTATGGATAACCATCTCCAAGGAGATGTGGATATTATGTCAGTCCCAATTTTCTTAAAAGGTCTCCTTGCCCTGGATATCTCTGGAGTCCCGGGGATTAGAGTGGGAACAAATTAGGTTCCCCCCTCTTTGCTGTGGCTAACATTTCTTGCAGGACTACCTGAGTAATTTTATGGTTATGACTCTCTCTGAGCTGCCAGCTTCTCTGATTATGCCTATCCCTAAGCTGCTAGTTTTCGAGTATAGATACTGCTGTCTTCTTCTTCATATCTCAGGTACCAGAAGACTCCTTCGGGAACTGATGCTGACGCTCTGATACTGCGGACATCTCCTCCCGCTGCATTTTGCTGACTTTTGGATGAAGACACTGCTAAGGGTAGCTGCTGCTACTTCCTTTCTCAGCTGAAGGACAAATCCGGATCCATGCTTGCTCTTTATGAGGCTTTTAAACATATTTCCTACGGTCTGAATATCACTGACTAACTGGGGTTTCGAATGTTGACTCCCCGACTCGTTCGTGATATCTCAGGGCTTAGAAAATCTGTTTCTGATCCAGTCTGCCACTTAGACTTACATTTTTTTTTACTGATCATCCTGTATGGAGGTTTTATTTTGCTTCCACAAGCAAGTCTTTTGCTACAAGTGCTCTTACGGCTCTTGATCATCAATCGGATGACCTTTTGTAACGAACAAACTCATGATGCTATTTCTAGCTCTTTTACGGTTTGGGGAGCCCATAAATATCCCCCCATCTTAGGATGGTTATATTTTAAAAAAAGGTTATATAGAATTCCATACATGCAATTTTTTCTAATACAACATTTTTCTCCACATTTTTTCATGAATAACTTGCAATTTTATTTAAAAGCTACATGTATTATTTTTCCAACCAAAAGGACAAGCGTTGGATAGGGTATTTGTGCCCAGTGTTTACTCATGAAAATGGGTAAACTGTTTAGGAGAGAGTTGATTACATTCGAAAAAATATTGGAAGGATAGACAAAAGAATATTTGTTTCACCGTATATTGAAAGGTGGTTCATACACATTCTCTTCATTTAATCTAATCAATCAATACAAAATTTGTTATATTTTTCTCCTATGTTATAGAGACCATTGGAGATTAGTATTTACCATCCCCGATAAGAAGCACGCATACTAGATGGATCCTCTGCACAACCAACCATCCCCGATAGAGTCTTTTGAAAGTTTGGGGAGAACGGTAAAAAGGATTTGGAAGTAATACAAATCAAGGTGAGATTCTCTTTTCATATCAAGAAATTATGTTACCACATCACTTAATGTAAACATATGTTAATTTAAATTTTATTACTTAGTACAAGAAACGATCAAATACCTGGGAATGCAGCTATTATGTAATGCTTTATGCGGAGGAGTGTGTCCTACATGTGCGTGAGGATTACCCGGAAGTCGAAGAAGTTAGTACTAGGATTATTCTTTCGAGATTGTTTTAAACCTGTTAACATGTCATATCAATTCTTATATTGTTATTTTTTTGTTTCATAGATTTTTCCAAAGGTTCTCAAGCTGTATACACAAGATAATATCAACAGTGCAAGAAATTGCTTGGCTAGGTATCTTGTGTAGTACCGCTCCCATTCAATTAGGCATCCTAATGGGGAATTGTGAGATATTTGATGACATAAGTGTATGGAATAGATTTTGTGTAACTTCTATTCATATCTACAGATCATTGCTTTCTTAGTATTATCTATAGATTTTTGATATGAAGTGTCATCTTATCTTGTATTTTGTACAATCTGGACTTGTGTTACGAGGCTTTCGAGAAGTTGGTATATAATGAAACAAATAAATTTTTCCATCTGATCCGACTGAGTTCCGACGTAGGAACTAGTTTCTTTCCCTGTTGTCATATTTTATATTATCCCAAAAAAAAGTTCCTCACTCGGAACTAAATGCATTAGAAGTAATTCCGGACTTGTAATTGCTAATACAAAAAAAAACTATTTATTTGAATAAAATACGGGTAAATGTCCATACTTGGTCCCCGATGGAGGCATGTTATAAAGCACAGACAATGTTCCGAGTCCATAACATTATTTCTACAGACTGTGTCTGACCACAGGTTCCGCACTCGAAACTTATGAATAAGTTCCTCACTCGAAACCTTAAAGGTAGTCTGAGACTCAAATTATCAGTTCTGCACTTGGGACTACGACCAGTTCTACACTCGGAATTGCGCTTAATGTCCTAGTGTCGGGCAACTTATTCCAAGTTCGGAACTAATTAAAGGCAGTTCATGGGTGCAATCAAAAGCGGCTAATAACCGCCTTTGATTAGAACCTTAATCTTTATATACAATGTGGCTACCATTTTCTCGGAGCCCTTTTTGAAGTTGAATCATTGAATGAGTTATCTCTTACTGATTGTTGTTTGCAGCGACTGAGAACAACATTGGATCCTAATCCAAGAAGAGAGTATCTTATTGGTGTGGTTATAGAGGATGAGGGGGTGTTTGAGAATACGATGAGGGGATCCCCATTACTTGAAGAGCTAAAGATTAACAAATACTATGAAAACTCCCTCGATTTTAACTTTCAGGTTTCCGATCTTCGCTACCTTAAGAAACTGGAAGCTAGGCTATATGATTGTCAAATTTTGCAGTAAAGAATGTTGAAATGCATTTAGATTATATATGTTATATTTGTGGCCAACTTGATTTGGATGAATCTGAATATGAAAACCTCAAGAGTTTATGGTTAAATTGTACCATGATGGACAAAAACCTCTTTGCGAACCTTGCAAATAAATTTTCACACCTTGAATATTTATGTATTTGGAACATAACCTTGCAAAGAATCAAAATATCAAGATCTTCCCTTAAGAGAATACATGTAGATATATCGGGAGCACTACGGGAGGCGTGTTTGGACATGCCTAACATTGATGTCTTCCAATTCCACAGCCACATCTATAGCGAAACCAGCACGAGTATTCAAAACTTATCATTTGCAGTTAACCCCAGCTAATGGATTTATGAGATTAAATTGGTTGAATGCAATGACGACCACATAACATATTTTGGTTTAATAAATTAAATGAGTTTCGTGCAGCACTAAAATGGTCCAAAACTTTGATGGATGTTTGAATAGAATAAACAAGGAGGTTTGTTGTAGAAGTTTATCTATCATTCTTTGGTGTGATTTGGAATTTCCCAAGGATGAAAGCTATACCACATTTACTCTATCTCCTGCCAAATTATACGATTGAGAGATTACCGCCCGAGCGAAACTTTTATGGTATGGTCTATTCATTGACCCTACTTAATCTACTTATTAATCGAATTCATCAATTGGCATATCACAATTCATGACCCCATGATCAAGGTTAACCAGAAGGTGGTCCAATGAAATCAAATTCAGGCATCACTCCATACATGTTAGTGGATGCAACAGAATCTATGGTATGATCCCCTATGTCATTCTCTACAATAAATTGCAACTCATTTATACATGTTATATTAGATACCTCGTGCTTCATAAAATAAATCGTAATAAGATTGCACTAAAAATAGTTGTTCCGGTCAAATTTTAGATAATTAATCATAGGAATAAGATCTTACCTCAACAAGAATGAGGTCGTAGTATCCCTTCTCAGACAGAAGTTTTTTTCTTGGGAGTATTTCCATCCTTTGCTGCAATTTCATGATCTCGATAGTCAGTTTCTATCTTCAAACTGAGTTTATAAAGGTCAACTTTTTCTAAAATCTTGACAGAAAGCTTAACGTCAGAACTAACGGAATGGCCGATGATCAAATCGTAGTTGCGATTATCAGCCCTCGGCTGTAGATCCTCAGGATCCATGCTAGAATTCCTGGTTTCATCCTCCAACTTTCATTTTTCATCACTTGCGTCCTTCTTCACTTCAATTGGAACAATTCGAATCACTTTTTCATTACTTAACTACAACACTCACATTCTACTTATGAGTAACCACTGTCTGGGAAGGAAATTTTCTAGAATATCGTGCCTCAAGTCTCTCGACCTCATCAGTGATCTTACTGACTAAGAGTTTCTGGAATTTTGTGGAAGCCTCCAACTCTCTCTCTCCCCCCCCCCCCTCCCTCCCCCCACTAGCCTGGCATGATTTTGTCTAGCAACATCCAATTGATCCTTCTGTGATACCTCTTATTCGTATGGTGTTGTCTGAGGCCTCATATTTAAGTATGGATCAAGATTGTATGCATTTGAGTATGAATAATATCCACAGTCTTCATATATTTCAGCATGTGGTTTTTGAAGTCGTTTATGATTACTCTATGTGGGGTTGTATGTATGTGAGTACGGATCATGTCTTTGACCTTGAGGTTATATATTTTTTGCCAAAATAATTCAATTTAATGTACTTATTTAAATTTAATTTCCCAAAATTTACATAACTTTAATTCTTTTAAAATAAATACTCAAATTGTAATTTAGTTTATACATTTAGTTATGTTATATACTAATTTAGTTTTATTATATTTTATGTTATATGAAATAAAACTATATAATTTTAAATCTGAAAAAAATTAAAATATATGTTATGATAACTCCAACAACATATAAGATAATAATAATCTTATAGATATAATTATAGAATTTAATGATCGAAGTTGGTTAAGTTTGACTTCCAAAAGTCAAAATGTGCCATTTTTGCTGGGACAGAGGTAGTATATCAGTTGAATATGAGTTTTGATAGAGAGTTAATGAAAAATAAATAAAATAGTTCTTGTAATATTTAATGAAAAAATATTGTGACACGTCATATTGAATTCTAGTGTAACATGCCAGCATTGGAGACCAAAGTTTTATCAACCTTTGTTATTAATGTTTTTTAATCCAAGTTATAGAGAAGCCCTATAGTAACTCGCCATGTGGCTCCTATATTTGTTAATGACCCTCCTTGCATTGGAGATGCTCTCAGTCTGGCCCTCTTTGCAATAATTCGCATTTTTTGTGCATCTTATTCTTTCATTAATTGTCTTATTTTACTTTCCAAATAATTATGTATATTTGTTGAGGTACAATCAATGTTGCATTCACCTCCATGCTATTCACTTAATACATAATTTATATTGTAGGTGCACCACCTTCATTCGGTGTATCCACTAGGAACAGAAGAGCACCGGCTCAAAGCCTCCCCAAGGTATGGTCATCACTCATCCCACCTAAAATCACCTTCTTCATATGGAAAGTGCTAAATAATTGTTGTCATTTTTTGAGACTTTAAATAGAATGGGAATCTCATCAGGTTCTAAATGCCCTTTCTGTAATAACTAGATTCCATGAATCATTGTCTCAGTCATTGTTATATGGCTAGATCTATATGGCACTATGTTTTCCAACTGCTGATGCTGAGATCATTGAACTTCCCACATATATTTGATAGATTATCCTGGATGTGGTCTATGCTCAGTAAAACAAAAACCAGGACGAATGCTATCTATAGTATGGCCTCTGTTTCTTGCTAGATTATAAGGAAAATGAGATGCAGTTTTTTGTTTGATAATATGGGACTAAACATAGCAAGAATGAAAAATTAATTAATCATTCTCTGTACTGACATTTTTAAAATCCACCCTCAAATTAGAACTGATGAATGTCAAAGGCTAGCTCAGATAGGAGTTCTCTCCTCGTTTAGAAATAAAAAAAAACAAAAACTCATCAGGGCTTTCAAGTGGTACCCCCTAGACCAAGGATTTAAAATGAAACAAATGCCTCAATGTCCAGTACTACAGCTCATTCAGTGGGAATGATAGTCAGGGATCCTGATGGTCTTTCTGTTCTTATTGCATCTAAAATCATCACTGAGTGTGCTAATTTATTAAGAGCTAAAATATATGCCATCCTGGAAGGGCTTAAGTTTACTCCTATACATCAATACCTTCCCCCCTGGAATCTGATTGTATGCAGGCTATACTTATCCTACAAGGCAAAGTTGAATCCCCATGGAATCTACAAAGGATCATTTGGGAGATAAAAAAAATCACAAATTGCAAAGCAATCTCATGGACTCATACCTTCAGGGAGCAAACCAAGTTGCACATTTTATTGCAAGATCTCAAGCATCGATGCAACAAGACTTACTCAGTTGGAATCTAAATTAGTTGTATTGCAAGCTAGCATAGGTCATCACAGCAGATAGGATGGGCCTTCCCTCCATCAAAACTCAGTAGAGCGGTTGCTAATTTAACTCAAAAATAATGCACGAGGCTAGCACTACAACAATCACGCATTTTGCTATTGGGAGATACCTTTCTTTTGTAAAACCTCCTACAACTAATTCTTTTGCATATACCTAGACTAGACTAGTAGTTTCTTAGTTCGATTCTATTGGATATCTGGCCTGGGATTGATTAACATAGGGGTGGAGATCAATTCACAGGAGACATAGCCAAATGGATCACTAAGTCTACAACTTACTCATGTTCTTCTCAGATGATCACTTATGTATTCTTGCCTTTTAAGTTCTAAGGTTTGGAGAGCCTAATGAATATCTCCCATTAACCTTTGGTGGATGTTTTGGTTTTTTTTTTAAATGAACTAGAGTAAAAATCATATTTCCAGATAGTGCTCCTCAGGGTACACAATTCACAGCTATTTTAAAACTCATCGTGACTTTGCATCCCACCCAAGTCTCAACATGATTCACACTACCTACTTAGTTTTCTTTTTAAAAAATCTCTTTCGAAATACTTCATTAGAAAATTACATAATCTAAAAAAATTAAAGACCTATCATGACGTGAGATACGTGTATGATTTTTTCATAAGTTAAAACCATTACAAATTGCAAAAGTTTAATAGTATGCATGAGCATTCTCTACACTATCAAAACTCATGTCTTCACATAATTCAATCAAAGTATTATCCATGCTTGATGTGCCAATTTTATATGGTTATTTTAGGATTTTTTTTCAGGTTTACTTTTGTACACTTTTGTGCTCTAGATGTGACATTTTACCTTGAAATTGTCTAAGGAGAGTTAAGAGAAACTTATACGCTTTTAGTACTTTTCTAGAGAACTTTGTGTGACAAGACAATTTGTTTGAAGATTTTGAAAATTACCTTTAAATATTTGAAGATTTTCTTTTGAACTTATGAAGACTTGAACAATTGAAGGAAAAAGAAGTGAATATGAGAACTTGAAATAAGAAGAAGAAAAAAAACCAAAGACGCTGGAATTGGCAAAGTTTGCCCAGGGCGAACTTTTGTTCGCCCAGCGCAACTACGGGCGGCCAGACTTCTTTCTTGTTTTTTTGTACTATAAATACTCACCTTATCCTTTCCCTCTTCCCTCTCTTCTTCTCCTGCGATTTTCTGGGTTTCAAACCCTAGTTTTCTTCTTTCTTTTCCTAGTTTTTGTAGGTTAATTATGTCTTTTCATTAACTAGGTTAGTTTAATCTTGGGAGCAATTAGTTGAGACTTTGTTTCTAATGTCTTGAGAATCATTCCTATATATCTAATGCTTTCCATATTGTGCATTTATTGAACTTTGAATGTGGATTATTAATGACATTAATGTTTTTGGAAGCTTGAGTATATGAATTGCTTGTATGATTGCTTGTTAGGGTTGTGATAAAGTAGCTAATTTTTCCTTCTTTTAATGTGGAACCAAGAGCATGAGTTAGAGCTTCTAAATGATGTTTGTGTGTTGATAATTGCTAGATGAATGTGATAATGTTGAACTCCCTGTCATGTTTGTTTTAGGTAGCAAATGAGAGAGGTCTATGAATGTCGATCGTTCTTGACTAATCTTGTGTAACTGCATAAATTGGTTAAATGCTTAGAAACAGTGTAGTGTTTATAAGTGTTGCCAAGCTTGCTGGTTCTTATTGCTCAATGCCATCAATGGAATACTTTGAGTCATGTTTCGAATAAGGGATTCATTGGTGAGGTTTGACAAGAAATGATGAATTCACTCTTGCAAACTACTATCTAAGAAGGATTGAAGATTTATCTTCACAACAAGTAGTGAAAGTAGTGAATATATTGTTTCATGCATTCTTGAAGTCTTTGTTATTTAGTATTCATGTGTTCATAATGATATGTTTTACTTCATTTATGCCATGGGTTGTTTGAGAATAAGAAGTGTTTGTATGATTGAAGTGTTAGGGTGTTAGGAAAGTGACGAATTCCTTAGCTCTTTGGCATGAAAATCCAAGAACATGAACTTAGAATTTCTCGTGCATAATGTGTTGTGATTCTTGCTGGATAAGTATGTTAATCTGGATTGTTCTCATATTTATCCTATAGATGCAACAAAATGTTGAATGTGGTTTGTTCTAGGTTTAGCCTAATGAATGCTATATTTGGTTAAAAGGTTATGTCTTTGGTAGAAGGCTTGTTGTTGTCAAATCTATGGTCCTTTATGTGAAATGTCATTGATGAAATACCTCTATGGGGTGGTTTTCTTAGAGTGATTGTCAACGAGAATTGGAAATGGTCGTTGTTTGTCTTTGAAAATTACTATTAAGAAGGAATGAATGTTGATCTTCGAATGGGAAGTGATAAGATTCCCCACAGGTAACAAATGTGATAGAATGAGTGAATGATTCAATGATCTACATTTGGTTTGGAAGTGGATGTCAATTTCCCCCAAGGCTTTGTCTTTTGTAGTTTTTACCCATTTTTCTTAGTTTGCTTGATAATTAGCATAGTTACTTAACTTTGCTAGTTAGTTTGTCTTTTACTTTCATAACGTAGGACCAAAAATGTCCCCATTTAACCCGTTAAGGTCATTTTGCTAAACTAGGAGAATAAGACCAGTCATTTTAATTGCATAAAATATTTTTGCATTGGTGTATAGAAATCACTTATAATATGTAAAATTCTCTCTAACTCAAATCTAAAAGGATGTAAAGACCAACTAAATCGAATTAACAACATAATTGACCAGAATATCCTAGTTGATTGAAGTCTATAAATCTGATTAACATCCATAGAAAAATAGTGCTACCAAAAATTTTGTTGTTTTAATGACTTTGACTTAGATTTCTCCTTACCGTTTCTTTGGATATCAAATCTGAAGTCAATCAAATTAAACCGGACACGGGCTGCCAAAAACAAAAAAACATTGACAGAGAAAATTTCTACTCGATACTTAAATTAAAATAAAACATTTTAAATGCCACCAATTTTTAATCTAGAAAAAAGATAGGACTTTATTTTTACTGTACATGTGGGCGAATTTCGGTGCGAAACACACACTGATACTGTGCTTCCTCTTCTTCACCTCAATTCTTTACGACTCTACTGATAACGGTCATCTTCCTCTGCTTTCTCCCACCACTCATGGCGGCTCCTCCGCCTGTTCGCGGCGGCGGCGCGACCGGAAAATCTTTCCTCCAAGCTTTAGGTAGCCGTCCCCCACCACTTAATACCTCACTGCCATCGAACCCTGAAATCATCCCGAAAACTCAATACAAAGGTGAGATAGCCTGTCTGGTCAGCCGACGAGATGCAGAAACCTTAGCCTCCCACTATCAGAACGCCTTAGTTGGTAAATTCTCAAGAGGCAAACCTTCGATGGCCGTCCTCAATGAGGCCTTCAAATCAGTCGGGTTCAAAGGTACATTCCAATTGGGTTCAATTGACTCTAGACATATTCTGATTAGATTTCAGGAGAAGGATGACTATCAGCGAATGTGGCTCAAAGGTCAGTGGACCTTCAATCATGCACTGATGAAGGTACTCAAGTGGACCACAGACTTCTCACCGGAGGTTGAATCTTCCATAGTCCCGGTGTGGGTAAATATCCCAGCTGTTCCTATCTTTTTCTATAACTCGACTATGATTCAATCTATGGGAAACCAAATAGGACAATTCATAAAAATGGATGCAGCTACGGCTGCCTTATCCAGACCCTCTGTTGTGAAAATGTGCGTGGAAATTGATCTTAAAAATAAACTTCCGGCATTTATTAGGGTTGGAATAGAGGAAGATGGTACTGAGTTTAACGTTGTTAGGCTTCCTCTAGAATTTGAAGACATACCTTTATACTGTCATAACTGCAAAGCTATTGGCCATGATGATAATCTGTGTATTCATTTGCATCCTGAACTTAAGAGGCCTAGAGTTTATAAGATGACAAAACCAATTCCATCCCATAAGACTCTAGGAGAAGAAATAGTAAAGCCTCAATCCAAAGACCAACAAATAGGAACTGATGATCATGTAATCAACAATATTGCTGGAGGTTCTGGAGTTTCTGTTGCTGAAAAAATGAGAACTTTATCCTTACAGTCCTTTAAATATGTTCCAAAGCTCAAAACGATTCCTACCACTGTCCCTGAACAAGAGGTAATTCATGTTAATGAAATAGAGAAATTGCATCCTGTGGTTGACCTGTCTCCGGTTGCTACTCTAGTAGAAGATGAAATTGTGGCTAATACACCAGGTCAACATGAACCTGTGGACTTAGATGGAGCAGATCTTGTGGACTTAGTTAGAGGTGATCACTCACAGTCTGTTCATTTAGATAGATTTGATCATCCGAAACACTCTCACTCTGCCCCACCACAAGTCATCCCAAGGAAAATATATGCCAAAGATGACTTGCCTATCAAAAGAGCTAAATCCTTCTCACCTTTTAGTTCCATTATTGCTGCAAAAAAATTCCTTTTCTCTCAGCAGAAGCAGGGACAGAATAGATTTCTACCGCTAGCTCTTGATGAAGTCTCCAGTGTAGAAGATTTGTAATTTACTGGCCCAATCATTGAGGAAGTAGTGAAGTCTGGTGCTTCCTCTGAAGATCCTCAAGCGATTTCTCCAGTCAATACTCCTAATTGTCCTGCTTCCCAAGATAGTAAGGTAGTTTCTCCCAAAACTTCTAAACAAGTGGGTAAACATAGTAATGACACTTACCTTACTCAGCTGAACACCATTATGACTAGATCAAAAAGCTCCAATAATGTTTCCCAATGAATAACACATCTCTCAAGATTAAAATGCTGGTATAGAACATTAGGGGAATGAATACCTCCATGCTTAGGCTTCAAAATTTGATCACTAGACATAGGTTTGAGCTGGTATGTCTAATTGAACCAATGCATGACAATTTGCAATGTGAATTTTACAGACTTAGACTCAATTATGATCATTGTATGTTTGCTCTGAGTGGCCAAATCTGGCTTTTTTGGAACTCCAGTTTATCTATTACATTGATTAGTGACAACTTACAGTTTTTAGCAGTCTCTTTACATAGTCTTCATCTTAATAAATCCATGGAAGCTTTTTTTGTTTATGGCCTTATAACCAGAAATAAAAGGAAAATCTTATGGTCAGATCTTAGGTCCATCAATCATTCTGAGGCTATATTTATAGGTGATTTTAATGCCATCACATCTATAAATGAATACAAAGGTCCTTCTACTCCCAAACTGGGTAGTATGAAGGACTTTAATGATTTTATAAATGTGGAGGCCTTGCAGGAGATTAATACAGTTGGTAATTTGTTTACATGGAGCAATAATAGGTTAAGAAATCCTACGATTCAACGATTAGATAGAGGTCTTTGCACTTCTTCATGGTCAACTAATTTTCCAAACTCCTCTATTCAAATTCTGAATAGGATATCTTCAGATCATAACCCTATGCTGCTGTCCATTGGGAGTGAAATCCTTTCCAATCCTAGGCCATTTAGATTTCTTAACACTTGGTATAAAAGGAAAGACTTTAATGATGTCATACAAAAAAACTGGAATATGCCTATTAATAGTTCAGGAATGCTAGGCTTTTATCTTAAACTGATCAGATTGAAAAACGAGCTTAAAGTTTGGAATAAGGAACAATTTGGGAATGTGCATGAAAATGTACTAAAGGCTGAATCTGCCTTAGAGTCTCAGGAACATCTGTATGACATGAATGCTTCGGTTGGGAACCTGATCAAACTTAAAGAAGCTAAAGCTAATTTAGTAAGAGCTCTTGCAGAACAAAAAAGCTTTTGGAAACATAAGGCCAAAATTAAATGGCTAAAAGAAGGAGATGATAATACCAATTTTTTCCATAATACTGTTAAAGAGAGAAACTCCAAGCTCAAGATCACAAAAATTAAAGACAGTACTGGACTTTGGCTTAATTCAATTCAGGATATTGAAAGGGAGGCCATTAGTTACTATCAGGAACTTTTGACAGATGATTGTGCTCCTGAGAGTAGCTTTTTTCAGTCACATTTTCTAAGTAAGATTCCTAATCTTGTCACTCAGGAAGAGAATGATAGATTACTGCAACGGGTCTCAATGTCTGAACTTAAGAACATTGTCCTTAATCTCAATAAACGCAGTACTCCAGGGCCAGATGGCTTCACAGCTCACTTTTTCATAAAATCCTGGAATATAATCTCTACTGATCTCCTTGCTGCAGTCCAAGATTTTTTAGATGGGAATAACATCCCCAGAGGTATTGCTAGTACTTGGATAACAGTTATTCCAAAAAAGAAAACACCTAATTCCTTTGATGACTATAGGCCTATTAGTCTTTCCAATGTGATAAATAAAATATGCTCAAAATTGCTAGTGGAAAGATTAAAACCTTTAATGCAAAATCTGATTTCTCCCAGCCAAACTGCTTATCTTAAAGGGAGAGATATCTCGGATAACGTCATCTATCTACAAGAAATGGTTAGATTCCTAAATAAGAAGCAAAGAGTCCCTAATTGCATAGTTAAACTGGATCTTCGAAAGGCTTTCGACAGAGTTAGATGGTCTTTTTTGTATAATGTTCTGATTAAATTTGGTTTTCATCCGAGATTTATCTATCCTATCATGCAAAACTTATCACAGGTTTGGTTCTCCATTTTAATTAATGGTAAGCCTGTTGGATTTTTCCAACCTACTAGGGGGATCAAACAGGGTGATCCCCTTTCTCCCTTTTTATTTAACCTTTTCTCTGAGGCATTTTCTAGGAGCTTAGCATTTATCTTCTCTAATGGTAAGCTGTCACATTACAATCTTCCAGGTAATTCTCTCCCTATATCTCATCTTTCTTATGCTGATGATACAGTTGTCTTTCTTAGAGGTGGCAAAAATACTTTGATTAGATTTAGAGCATTCCTAGCTAAATTTGAAGATGTCACTGGTCAGAAGATAAATTATAATAAAAGTGACATTTTCATTGGGAAACATGCCTCTGCACACTCAGTTAGTAATATTAAAAGGACTCTTGGAATGAAATTGGGGGCTCTTCCCTTTACATATCTAGGGGTACCTATTTTCAGTGGAAGACCAAAAAAAATTTACTTCCAGCCACTGTTTGAACAAATTGATAATAGGATTGGCAATTGGAAGAATAAATGGCTTTCTTCAGGGGGGAAAACTACACTCATACAATCCTGTTTATTTGCTATCCCTCAGCACATATGGTATGTCATTAAACCGAGTAAGGAGGTTATTAGGACCATTGAACAGAAACTGAGCAGATTTTTTTGGGGGTACTCTGATCTTAAACCTAAGAGAAGATGGAAAAGATGGGATGCTCTTTGTCTCCCTATTAACCAAAATGGACTAGGTTTTAGATCACTTACTACCATTATAAATACTTGCTCAGTTAAACTATGGTGGAAATATCAAATGGCTACAGCTCTGTGGACACATCTAATGGCTTCTTTGCCACCATCATCTAGAACTTCTCCTAACTGGAAACGTATTTGTTGCTTCAACGAATGGGCAGAATCTAATACAAGAGTTATAGTAGGGAGAGGTGATTGTAATTTTTGGACATCAAATTGGTTAGATATAGGACCTATTACTGATCTTTGCGACTACAATCTTGTGAATATCCCTGCTGAATGCACGGTATCTAAATTCTTTTCAGATAAAATGGCCATGATTCATAGTTTATCTCCTTTGCTGCCATCTCATGCTATTTCCCTGTTACAGGATTCAAGACTATATTCCCATAGGAATGACAGACTCATTTGGAAACCTGGTATTACAGGTAATTTCACCTTCAAATCTGCATATAGATTGCTTTGCAATCAGACAGCCACAATTGACTCTATCCAACATTTCTGGAATCCAAGATTGCAAAAAAAGATTTCTATATTCATGTGGAAACTAACCAACTCTATCTTACCTTTTGATAATATTCTGAAAAAAATGAGATTCAATTTGCCTTCTAAATGTGGTATGTGTCATAATCATGAAGACTCCTTAGAGCATTTCTTTAACTCCTGCTCCTTTGCTCTACAAATCTGGAAAACTGTTCATCAATTTATGGGGATAAATGATAGGCTGTTCCCTAATATCTGGGATAGAATTTCATGTTACTCTACTTATCCGGGATTGAGCTCTTTACACTCTGTCATGATTAGAACTTCATCTGTGATTACTTTTTGGAATTTATGGAAAATGAGAAATAACTACCTCTTTGACTCAGTTTTGCCAACTGAGGTGTTAGTGCTTAGAAGAATCAAGGAAGATATTTTCTACATTTTCTGTTCTAAGCCTGTTTTCATTTCTTCTGCCCTAGATCATAGTATAGCAGACCACTCTTTCCTGCCTTTGTTAAAATCTGCTCCTAAGCCAAACATTCTTACAATAGTTTGGACTAAGCCAGGCAGTGGGTATAAATGCAATGTGGATGCTGCTTGGTGCAGTTCCTCCAATATGTGTGGACTTGGTTTGATTATTAGGGACTTCCGGGGAGGTTTCATTGCTGCATATACTATGTACACTGCAGCCTTCTCCCCCTTGGAAGCTGAAATGAAGGCAATTCACTTTGCCTTGGGTAAATCCTCAAGTTTCTCTTGTCCTATTTCCATTGAATCAGACTGTATCAATGCTGTTCGTTGTATTTCTGATCCGATGCAAGCTCCTTGGAAAATGTTTCAACTGGCTGATAAAGCTCACCAACTTCTGAGAGATATACATCTAGTCCATATTCACAGACAAGCCAATTTAGTGGCAGATTCTCTTGCTAAATCATGTTTTACTACTAAGTCCGATTCCTTCTTGGCTTCTTTTAAATGTTTATCTAATACTTGCCAAGGCTTGATTAGACTAGATCAAATGGGAACACCATCTCTCAGGATGGGATTTTGATCGGATGCTACTGATTGAGGTTTAATTGCAGGTACAACACACCGTGCCATGGCTACATCAAAGATCAGCTAGGCTACATCAGAGTGGTCTGCTATACAACACACCGGGACATGCTACTGATTGAGGTTTCATGGAGCTCTCATATACAAGATCAGCTTGGTTTCATTACAACTTCTGGTTCATGGTACAAACTGATTACTGGGAGCCCTCTTGTGTATATATCATGGCCGACGAAGAACTGCATTCTTGGAAATAGTTAGGATCATCTCTTTTGGTTTAGTAGAGGATACACTCATTCTATATGTGAAGATGATTGAACTGCCTTGTGTTTCTTTTGACTCACTAATAAGTTTGATCATCTATCACATATTTTAATGAGCTTTTGGAATCCTCTAATGTTTAGCTTGGTTATATCTCATCCTTTTGGAAGCAACAAGTGTTGCTTCATGAGCCTAGCGCTCAACATTGTATATCTTTTGACTTAGCTACGGCTACTCTTCAGTATCTTTTAATTCTGTATATTTTATGGCTTGGGAAGGCCTAATATATA
Organism: Rubia yunnanensis; assembly: GCA_037428765.1. Classification (NCBI taxonomy): domain Eukaryota; kingdom Viridiplantae; phylum Streptophyta; class Magnoliopsida; order Gentianales; family Rubiaceae; genus Rubia; species Rubia yunnanensis. The sequence continues at coordinate 57,403,529 of CM075067.1, forward strand.
TTTCCCCCGTCTCCGGATGGTTTATAAAAAAAAATCTAGAAAAAAGATAAAAACTTGAATAATAAAAAAAACTAAATGAAATGAAAAAAACTAGAACAAAATTAATAGCCTCCCACCCCAAAAGTAAAAGAATCAAATAGAGAAAAAGAAATTAAAAATAGAAAAACAACATCTCTAACCATGACCTCCACATAAAACATTCAAAATCCAGTGACCTCGCAAAAATATTTGGCAATCATAATTACTCAAGAATGTCATACCATCTGCTTGTCGCTGCCATTTAGGGTTTACCGGTAGAAAAGGTGCCGTCGCGCCATTAAAAAAATTGGGGTGCCCTCCATTCGCCATCACGAGTTTGAAGCAAACAACAAGAAGAAATCTTGAAAGAGAGAGAAACCTGAATACCACCGTAGAGTCTCCGGTGACTGAGTCAAGCTTAGTCAACCATGTTAGTTGAGTCACCGAGTTGTCGATTTAGCCGAGTCAACTTAGTTTTCTATGCACCAGACTGATGCACTCCAAACCAGGTTGAGTCACGTCGAGTCAGCCACTCTTCAATACTAAATTGGTTGAGTCGGTGAGTCTTCAAATCATCAGGAAACCATGACTTAGCCCATGAGGACCATGGCTGAGTTTGAGCCACCGAAACTACAGGAAACCACCAAGAGACCGCCAAATGAAGATGCAGAGGACTGGTCCAAGCCCAGGAACACTGCCTCATTAGCCACTGCCATGAGGACATCGAAACCCTCAGTGCCAAAGGGTCCCCGGCCACGAGGCAGGTCTGCAACTAGTTGAAAGCCTCTAAAAATGAACCCTCTACACAATTGTGGATGGTTGACCTTGAAATTGAGCCTTCTGCCATGGAACACCACAAAAAATTCATGGTCTAGAATGCAGCCACTACCAGATAGGTTAGAGATTAAGGGTTGGGGTGTAGGGGAGGGTGGGAATGGGGTGGGGGCACCAAAGGTGGTTTTTTTGTGGTGGAGTCCCCCCAACGGCTAGGGTTTAAGTTTGAACAAGGAAAGAGCATTTAGGTTTTTTTAGAGAGAGAAGTGATGAGAGGAAAATATTATAGATAATATATAGTTATACATGAATAAGTGGGTTATACTAAGAGCAGTGACCCACCTCTACTCAGGGTCGTTAAAATGAGTCGTAGCTAACCCGAGCGAAGGCGTTCCAAACAAATGAGAAGGAGTGAAATGGAGGTCAAATTTAAATTTATAGTTCTGCTCCCAACTCACTACTAAGCTACATATAGGGTAGTTAGTGGGAAGATCGGGTTTGTCCACAGAGATGCTTGGGTCTAATAGCTAACTAAACACAACCACATACGGGTTGTCAATCCGTCCGTGTACTAGGATTAGCAACTATCGTAAAATTGGGGGGTTTTGGGTTTTTCAGTTAACAACTACAAACATATAAGCTAAAACAAGAGAAAACTATATAGATAGACACTTGGGGAATATTTGTGTGACTTGGTTGATTAAATGTTCTGATCCTCGAACCATCACATATTAGACTTCAACAACCTAATCAAGTGCTCATAACACATGGTGTGGTCGATGGTCAACACTTCAACATACATGTCACGTAGGGTGCTCTTGCAATCTTCCATCGTCACCGTCTTCGTAATTAGAGGAGTCTGGCAATGGCCCTACTGTTACGCAGATCTGTTTCATCTCAATACGATTGCATCTCACACACTACGCCACGAATGCTCTACCCCTATGCCTAAAGAGGCAAAGGGATATAAGCATCTTATTGATGGCACTAGGGTTTCTAAACCCTACAATTGCTACTAAATGCTAATTCTACCCTTAACCCTTTGGACCAACTCGCCAGCTAAGACAGGTGTGCTATCATCGTAGCGATAAAACTTGAAAAAGACCTACGTGCACATACCCACGTGGACCCAGACCCCACTACCCATATCACATTCCGGTTTCTCTTCTCTGGGGAGTATCAATAAATGCACCAACATGAATGTAGACTAGAGTGTGTGGAGTGTATCATTCATACAATTATAACAATTCAAGAACAAGCCAACATAATAATCACAAGTACATAGAATTAGAAAGATCTAATGAATCTCACAACATATAAATCAACATATGAATACAAATATTATCCCCAAGATATAAAACTAATCTCTAAGCATAGAATCTAAGTATTGCATTGGATTTCACGTTTTTAGGCAAAACCAAAATAAATAAAAAAGAAGGAAAAATAACCTAGGCTAAAAACCCAAACAGTCGCCACTGACACGAGGCGTCACAATTGGCATGACTCGTGCTGCCAACGTGGCCTCGTACTAGCGCAGTATGTCGGTCCTGGCTCGGGTCGTGTGACTCATGCTGGCGTGGGGCACTGGTCTTGGCACGGCCATGCTGGTGCGGTCTGTGTCAACCAGCACGGGCCATTGGTTGGAGCTCTGTTTTTGCACTTCTGATCCACACCCCGTGTCATTTGGCAAGGGCCGTCAACCGGATCTTCATTTTGCTCAGTTTCTTTCAAAGGTCTACATCATTCTTCACACCATGTGGGCTGGTCTTGACATTTGTGAATCGAAATAACATGGACCATGTGAAACAAAACGGTCCACGCCATACTTAGCCAAATTTGGAGTTAAAAAAAGACTTGAGAACACGGCCAGCCGAGATTGGCAGGGCTCGTGCTGGGGCTTGGCACAGACCATAACGCTTGGCACTTCTCATTCCAAAGGCTCCTGACACAGTCCGTGTGGCGTGGTACGGGCCGTGCTGGGTTGAGGCTCGTGCTGGCTATGAACGGTCTGTGTTGCCTGTAGCTGGTTTGACATGCTAACTTCTTTGCTCCGCTACAGATGAACCTTTGGTTAAACTTGAGAGTTCTTGTAGTAGATTTTGTAGCGCTTAAGAAGACAAATCCAATGGTGCCACCTTCAAGGATTGATTCTTCTTAGATCTTTCCTAGAACTTGTGTAACTCTCGGACAACAATTCCTCTATTTCTTCCTTGGCCTCTTTTAACTTCAAATCAGCCTTTCTTTAGCTCAATCCTTTTACTACCACACTTTAGAGTCTGTGGCTTTCATCTACTACCATTCTTGTGAATGCTCTTCGATATCTTCTATCATCCTTGCAAACGGCCTTCGATACAAAAATGATGAAAAGTACCCACGAGTGACCTACTAATGATGATCACAAAGGAAGATCAAGGTGTGCATTAGTATCAATTAAGTCTACAAAATTCGGGATTTAGACAAGAAAGCCCAACATGGTCGTCTAAACCTTTTTTTTGTTTAAACCTAACTAATACTATCAATCCAACAAGTAAAACAAGCTAATAATTATGCCAAATGCTTGGTTAACATATGCACTACGGTGCACATCAAGCAATTCCAGCGGGTTCTCAATAATGGAGATTTTGATTAATTTTAGAGATTTTAGACATTAATATAGCTCCAGCAAATTTTTCATCTCATTCTCTAAGATATATATTTTGATGAAAGATAAGATTTGGTTCTTTACATTGGTAGAGAGAGAAAATTAATTTGGAGAATTCAATATTTAATCTAATCATGAATTTAACACCTAACCTTTGGCACTAATTTTCTATTTTATAACAAAATTCTCCGAGTCTAAATCAATGCAACATCCAATTCTTATTGAATCAGCACATAAAATTGAACCATTAAAAAATTCGGTTATCCTTTTATCTTTTTTTTCTTACTTTGAATGATTCATTTTCAAATTTGCATGGTATTTTAAAATTATCATTCTGAAATAATAGTTAACATGAATATGCTATTAAGAAAACAGTTACTACCTCCATTATTCACTCGATCAGAAATAGTGAAATATAAAAAGGGTTGTGTTTTAAAATTCGACTTCTTTAATTTTTGGTTCAAGAGATTGCCTTATTTTTCTAAATCGTATAAAAAACTTAATCTGGCGACTTAATGAATTCAATTGTCATTATTTTAAAATCTATTAAAATAAATAAATAGTTTAAAGATATTTAATTATTCGTTAGAAATGAAATAGTACTACTAAAACTAGCCATTTTCCTAATTTTTCTTCAAGTAGAGATTTTTGTAGAGTAATTAAAACTAATTAATTTTTTTAATTAAAAAGTAATTATTATTCTGAAATAAATGTCAAAGTCTGCAAAATAGAGAGTTTATTGGAGTTGGAGGAAAAAAATAGAGAATATGAATTTTGAATCTCCATTTTAAAGAAATTTTGGGAGAACCTGTTAGACTTGCTCTAAGTACTCAGAAAAGTATAGACTTCTTCAAATATGCATTTTCAAGAAGGATAACCCACTCTGCAATTATCGTTCAAAACGTGAACTATTGCATACTCCCTTCGTTCCAACTCAAATTTTATAGAATCTTTTTTGTGGTTATCAAGATTCATGTTTAACCATTAATAAGTTTAACTACGTGTAATAATGGCAATGAAAAAATGATATTCAAGAACTACTTGTTATAATGAATCCAACAATATTACATATGATTATATTATTGTTTATATATCTATTCAAATATTTGGTCAAAGTTGGATAGTGAATAATGTCAAAAAGTGAAGTGCGTTTGAGCTGGGACAGAGGGTGTACGTATTATTTAAGGTAATTAGAAATATACTATGTACTAAACTAATGGGTATATAGCAGATTTGGTGAGGTGTGTCAGGGATGAGATGAATGTGAACTAAAATCCACATTCTATTCACTACCTATAACAAATACCATTTTATTCTCATTATCATAAGGTCTTCATCAAAAGTCAAAACTACTTTCATTCCCATCAATAAAATGGATGTAAGACATACATTCACCAAAACTCGTCTCATTGTCATTGTTGGAACAAGATCCTTAACAAACTATGTTTGCTGCATATTTTGATATGCACGTAACTCACAAACATTAAATGTATAACACACCACTTCACATACGGTTTCATGAGAAAGAAGATATATATAAACATTAAGAAGATATTTTTTGTGCTGAAATTATTCCCTAATGTTGCAGAACTAATCACATAAAAAACTACATTTTTACCGCTCCTATTCGGCTAACTCTCTTCCTTTAAGAAAGACTACAACTGTTTAAATAGAACACTAACAGTAACTCCTATATTCTAGCCACAACTAATAACACACTCTCCTACACACGTACAAACTTTATTGCTTTGATTGAGCAACAATCTATTCATGGTAAAACAGTAACAAAACAATTTGATTATCCAGCAGTCATCTCTAATAACACGCACTCACTTAATGCTTGATACATGATATCCCTGTGATAATGCCCATTAAAAGCTAACACATGATTTCTCTTGGATGATAGTGAACTTGCTTTTGCAAGCAAAAAGAAAGGCGGTCAGGTGGGGCTGCTTCTCTCTGGTACCTGCTCTGATGCCTAAGTAAGAGGTTGGAGGAAAAGTTATGCGGGAACAAACTGAATGATCAGACTTTGTGTGCTCACTGTCCTCTGTATGGCAAGGTACGTTTTTATAGGTCAAGGCAGGTTGACTACTCGTGATTTGTCTACAACAAGCCATCATTGTCTCCTATGCAAACCCGTAAGTTTTACAGGGTCGAACCCATGCTGATTTCATCATGTGGGTTATAATTTTCAGGGCGGCAGATCATTGACGATGCCCTTGTCTCGAAGACCGGCATTATGCCCTTCGAGGAGGCACGTGATTCCTACTTTGAGAAATATCCTGATCGGCATTGCCATTATCATGGGCAATGGTTGTGGCAGAGCGTGCAGCTACAGTAAGCATATGATCCATTTTCCGTGTTCTTCTTGGGCCCGAGTAGATATCTCTTGAGTTTCTCTAGAGCTCTCTTATCCGCTCCGGCACTGAGCAGGAAGCCCAAGTTTCATTAAAAGAATATTAGGATTATGATCCAATACTCATCACCCTCACATCAGGATCGATCAAATAATATGTCATCCGTCCAACTCAATTTGCACTCTTACTTTTTTTATATTATTCACTATCAAAGTTTCACTACATATTTGAATGGTTCTGGGTCTTTTGTTACACTTCTGTGTAACACTGTCTGTTACACCAGTAAAAATGCCACATGTCCCTTCTAATCTAACTCTAATCTAACCATCAAACCATGATTAACATAATTAAATATTTATTTTATTCCTAAATTATTTTTTACCTTAAAATTTACTCTCAAACTTAACATTTCTAAAGCTCCCTCTTTTTTTCCATTTCCAGATCGCAGCCCTAAACCCTCTGCAGTGAATTCAACCTCCTCCATTCCCTCCGTCCATAATCATCGTCTATAATCTCATGCCCTCTAGTGGATCTGGTCGATTTCTCCAATGTTATGCCGCCGGCTGCGGTGGAGCGGCAGAAGATGGGTTTATAGGTTGGCGCTGACGGGAGAGCACTTGGTACCGGATAAGGATATCTCAATCGCGCCCTTGGTGGAACTACTCTATGACAGTTTTTATTGACAGTTGGTGGGTGATTCTTCTCTTCTTCTTTTTTGTGTACATGTCAAAAATTAGATTAGCTTGAAATTGGGAAAGGGTTAAAACTGTTGGTGTCCTTCCTGTATACCCGATATTGGCCTTGCGTTGTGGAAAAATGACAGAAGATATTGGCCTTGCATTGTATTGTGAAGAATCATGCTTTCAAGTTGCAAATTGTGTCCTTCCTATATACCCGATCATTTCATATTTGCATGTGAAATTGGATAGTGTGAAATTTGATATTAGTTTTATTTTTTTTCTTGAATACTCGATTGTTGGAACTTAGAATGGTGTGTGTGTTTCATTATTGGTCAGTTTTGGGTTGTTGTTCAACTTGTTCTTGATCTTGTGGACCTAGTTGATCAATATTTCTTGTGTTCTTCGAAAGCAGAATTTGTGTGCTTATGTCTGGCTTTTGTTGTTACGGTGTTAACGCAAATTTAGATGTTGTTGTTGGCTAATCTCTTTTGGTGAGTTCATCCATTATTGTCATTCGTGAGGTTTCTATTCGTGTAATGATTGTGATAGGTATTTTTAGTTGGCTAATTGATTTTTATAAACCAGCTAAGGTGCTAACACGGTGATTTATGCCTTAGATTATGATTTATGATGTATGAATGGTAGTGTCTGAATCACTTACATTGTTTTAGGAATGTAAATCGCTTACTGGAGTTGAAAGCAGCTTGGGTCTCTTAGCTTCTATAACTAAATTGATCTGAAATAAATTGTTCATCTTGTCTCATGATGGAAATATTATGCTATCGTTCTTGTGTTGAACATCGCTTGCTGAAAAAATATTTCCTATCTTTACGCAGCCTAGAAACTCTCATGAGGCAATATGTGTTCATAAATGGGTGAATTTCTTCTTCTTATAACATAGGAGAATACAAACTTAATGCTTGACCGGCTGATTGCTGGAAAAGGGTACATCTATCTGATCCCGATAGTTGTTGTAGAATTGTCACTGGACTGCACTACCTTCATTCTGTTGTGCCACCCTTGTAGTGCACTGCAATTTGAAGCCCGCTAATGTGATGCTGGGAGATGAACTTGAGCCGAATTGAGCTTCCAACACTAATTCCTTCTCCTTCTCATTCTTAGTTTTCTTATGGAGCTTCAAACACTTATTATAAATATTCTTCATTGTGTAGATTTTGATTATTCTAGAATGAGACAAGTGGTGGAAGGAATTGATAGAGTTGGCTTGAATTAAGATTGAAAACCTCTGAAAAGTCATATTATAGTAAATATGTGTTCAACGTGTACTGAATTTGTGCAGCATTTGTGCCAATGTTTTGCTGAGTTTGTACTGAATTCTTCCTTGCTCAAGTACTGTCAATTGTAGCTTGAAATTTTCTTTTTGCAAAATATGTACAGCAGTGGAAGCCCTTGTTTGGCCAAAATATGTACAACAGGGTACACCTATGAATTTCGATACACTACCAAATAACTCATGTTGCAAACCAACTTTAACTTATAGTACTACATTAAAGTTTATGAAAATTTTCTGAAAGAATAATAACATAAGTGGACATCTGCATGGTACATAAAGGCATTGAAACCAAAAAATTTCCAATGAAGAAAGGTCCATCATGCAACATCAATTGCTGAGAAGTTAGTCACAGTAAAAAAAATGAAATCGCACTAATGTCAAATAAGTACGGTACTCTTTGCACAAAATTTATTCCAGCCCTCATTTTGGGCTCATTACATCATTTTTTATCAAGGAAGTTCAAAAGGTAAATCATGTGTCGCATCCATCATTTTGCCTAGCATTCTCAGCACAAGATTTTGTCGCAGACATTTCCAATCGATTCATACTTGGATCTAAAATCTACACACCAAACAACAATTTCAATGAGCAAATACTATATCTTTAAGTTTATACTACTTAACAGAAATCTTACTTGAAATGTTAGTAAAATGGAAATATTAGTAACAATTTGTAATACCCGTGATGAATTTTTTCCTTTTATATTGTACTTTCGTTTTGTTGTAGCTCTTTTCAAAGCATTTTTCGGTCTCTTACTACTTTTGTAAGTAACTCTTTCTTTGCACTTCACACCTTTGATTTTGCCTTCTTTGAGAATTTCTTCATTGATGCTAATTTTTTCACCTGCACATTCTTCCACTTCCTTATGAATTTCCACCTTACTTCCACATCCAACAATCGCATCAATTTTTTCTGACATTCTACAAAACTCATCTTTAGCCATCTTACAAGTCTTCTCAGATTTTGTCGCCTTCGTGACCAGTCGCATAAAAAGGTAAGACAACTCTTTGTAGCGCAATCCTAATTTTTCCCTTTCTTCAATATTACCTCGATTTCCTGTCCCAGCTCTTACAATTCCTTTCTTAGCACCTTTTGTCCACCATTTTAAAATATAATCATCGGGTATTCATCCAATACTAAGAGTTGTAAAAACCTTCAAAGCATGTGCACATAAAATTCCAGCAAATTCAAACTTCTTACAGCTGCAACAAACACTATTTTGTGATGAATCATATGTCACAAAATGGTGATGCTTCTTATTTTGAGCAGTAATCTTATAAACAGTTATGACCTCTTCTTGTCTTTCAATCTCCATTGCACAATCAATTCTCTTGCATAACTCTTCTTTAAAATTTTCAAACACCTCAAATGTGTAAACACTTGCAGCATGTTTCAAAATCGCCACTGTTCCATTTAGCATCCATTGGCCTTTCATCCAGCACCAATTTTTTCTGGAGAAAAAAGACACAATTCAATGACCTCCACCCCATCCAGGAAGGGATAACAAAAAGTAATATGGTTTCTATATCAAATGCCTTCCACTCTCTAATTGATCTACAGGAAGAGGACACTGCTATCCAAGAGGATGATTCAGGGGAAATCTACCATGAGTCTGTGGAATCACAAGATACTATGACTTCCCAGAGCGATACAGAAAAGATTGCAACCAAAGAGAACAGTTTCAGTCCTCAGGTAGATCAGGGGATCTCAGAAGGTAATATGGAGCAAACTTTAAAAAATCCTGAAGCAGATCATCAGGTCCCAGAAGATATTGTAAATGAGGCAGCAAAGACTTCAATTGCAGCAACTGATTCTACACTTCATAGCCAAGACCAATTTTATCTTGGGGATAACAGAGGCACTGCAGAACAGGTAAATCCCTCGAAGGTAAGTCCTCTCTCAACAGATTTTGCTAGGAAAAGTGAAGACAAAAGAGGAAAAAATAGTACTGTTACCTTTTCAAAACAAAGGAAACTAAGGTCATCACAAAAAGCGACCCCCCCAGTTTTAAATGATTCAGTACACAAAAATAGGAACTATTTTAGTGTGGAATGTTAGGGGTTATGGTTCTTCTATGGATAGGTTAAAGGCACTTAAACTGAAACACAAGATTGACTTGCTTTGTTTAATTGAGCCATGGCATGATAAGCATAATGTAATCTCTCTGAAACATCAACTTGGCTACAGTAATGCTATTCATGCTCAACAGGCTAAAATTTGGATTCTTTGGAATCATGTTTTCAACTTAGATATTGTAAAGGAATCTGATCAGTATATTCAAACTAAAGTCACTGACATAGCCTCTGCTGTTAACTAGAATATTTTCTTTATCTACGCAAGTGTACATAGACAGATGAGGGAGTTTTTATGGTCTGATCTAAAAGCTGTAACACCTGACCCTTCTATTTACATAGGCGATTTCAATACTGTTTCATCAATCTCTGAATACAAGGGTAGAAAGTCAACCCCTAGGAAAAGTATGAATCAGTTTAATGACTTTCTAAATAATATGGATCTGCATGATATCCCAACTGTTGGTAATACTTTCACTTGGAGCAATAACAGATTTAGAGACAAATGTAAGGACTTGCAATTTCAAAGACTAGACAGAGGTGTTAGTAATTTAGAGTGGCTAGATAAATTCCCAAACAGTACAGTACATGTCCTTAACAGGATGACTTCTGACCATTCTCCTCTATTGCTGTCTATCCAATCTGCAATTGAGATGGCTCCAAGACCTTTTAGATTCCAGGAAATGTGGATAAACGGGAATGAATTCAAAGATTTAGTGGAAACAAACTGGAATCTTTTCTCCCCACTTTCTGGAATGACAAGGTTTGTGCACAAATTAAAAAGACTTAAGGTAGTTATTAAGGAATGGAACAAACACACTTTTGGCAATGTTAAGAATAATTTGGCTCAGTATGAATTAAAAGTTACTGATTTGGAAATAAAGTTTCAGCAAACACATGATGAGTCAGTGCTATTGGAACTGATGCAAGCTAAAGACCTTTTACTTAGAGCACAAAAAGGAACATAACATTTTTTTGAAGCAAAAGGCTAAGTTAAACTGGCTAAAGCATGGAGATGCAAACACTAAGTATTTCCATCACACAATTAGAGAAAAAAAAGGCAAGGGCCAGAATAGGTAAAATAAAAGATGGTAATGGAACATGGTTAACTGATCCTAATTTAATTAGAGAGGAGGGTGTTAGATTTTTTCAGGAATTATTAACAGAGGAAGCCTCAAAACAGAAGGGAATTCACTTTAAAGATTTTTTGACTGAAATTCCAACTGTCATTTCTGAAGAGCAGAACAGTTTTCTGCTATCTCCTTTCACTTCTCAGGAGTTGCACAGTGCAGTATTTGATCTTAACAAAACAAGTGCACCAGGCCCTGATGGATACTCTGGTTGCTTTTTTACACATTTCTGGGAAACCATTAAAGCTGATTTACTAGAAGCTGCAAATGACTTTTTAAATAATGGAATAATCCCAAAAGCCATTTCTAGTACTTGGCTCACTCTAATCCCAAAGAAATCTATCCCGAACATATTTGCTGACTTTAGGCCAATAAGTTTATCTAACTTTGTTAACAAAGTTTTCTCAAAACTTCTAATGGAAAGGATTAAACCGTTAATGCAGCTCTTGATATCACCAGAACAAAGTGCATTCATGAAAGGGAAGGATATTTCGGACAATGTCATTTTAATGCAGCAAATGACTAGATTACTGTCTAGAAAAACAAAGGTTCCGAATCTAATAGTTAAACTTGATATGCAAAAGGCCTTTGACAGAGTTTCTTGGTCCTTTCTAAATTCTATATTACTTTGTTTTGGGTTCCATGGAAAATTTGTGAGATTAATTATGCACAACATAATGTCAAAAAATTTCTCTGTGCTAATTAATGGGGTCACAGCAGGGTTCTTTTGCTCTACCAGGGGGATCAAGCAAGGAGATCCTTTATCTCCTTTTCTATATAACATTTTATCTGAGGCCTTCTCAAGGGGTTTAAAAAAACTCTTCTCCACTGGATACTTAACATATTTCAGCCTACCTAAAGCTTGTACACCCCTCACTCACCTGATGTATGCAGATGACACTGCAATTTTTTTGAATACGGACACTAAAAATTTAAAGCGTTTTAAACTGTTCCTTAATGCATATGAAGAGACTTCGGGACAAAAAGTTAACTTCTCAAAATCTGAATTTCATGTCTCACATAAGGCTCCTCCTCAGTGTTCTCAAACTGCTAGGAGAGCATTAGGGATGATGAAGGGATCTTTTCCTTTTAAATACCTTGGTGTTCCAATTTTTACTGGTCTAAATCTGAAGGTGTACTATTTACCAGTAATTGAAAGAATGGAGAAACAGATAAACAATTGGAAAAATAGGTGGTTGAGTCCAGCAGGTAAAATAATTTTGATAAATTCAGTGATGCTTTCAATTCCAACGCACATATTTGGAGTTTTACACCCCCCAAAAACAGTTCTAAAAATAATGGGAAAATTGGCATCTAATTTTTTCTGGGGAAATTCTGATTTAACTGAAAGAAGAAGGTGGAGGTCTTGGAAAAGAATGTGCTATCCATTGGAAGAAAATGGTTTAGGTTTTAGGGAATTAAGTGATACTTTAGATGCTTATTCTTGTAAATTATGGTGGAAGTTACAAATCAATAATGCTCAGTGGGCAAACCTCTTGTGGACTTTGCCAGTTTCATATAAACACTCTCACATATGGGCAAGAATCACCAAAATTACAGCTTTGGCAAAAAGTTTCTCCAGAGTCCTCTTTGGTAGGGGCAACTGTTCATTCTGGAGTGCCAATTGGAGTGGGGAGGGAGCACTGTGCTACATCTGGCCGGCTGACATTGACATTCCCTTCGAGTGCATCTCCCTTAGGGATTTTTTATCTAACAAATCAGCACTCATTCCAATCCTGGAGCCACATTTGGCTACCAACATTATTACAATTCTGCAGGAGACAAGGTTGGAGTATAGCCATGAAGATAAATTGGTGTGGATACTCACTGTTGATGGAAATTTCTCTGTCAGCTCAGCTCACAATGCCCTGAGACAGAGGGGATCTCATATCCAACATTTCAAAAAGGTATGGTCTCCATTCATACCAAGAAAGATGTCTATCTTACTTTGGAGGGTCCTTAATAATATACTACCTTTTGATAACATATTAAAAAGAATTGGCTTCTCAGTTGCCTTAATGTGTTCCATATGCAAGAACAGTGGAGATAGTTTGGATCATTTTTTTCAATTCTTGCAATTTTTCAACTGCAGTGTGGAACAATGTTTTTTTCATGTTAAGGTTACCCGGTTCTGATTTCAGAGATTTAAAAAGTAGAGTGCACTTCCTCTTATCATTCAGAGCTGAATCTAAAATTCATGGAAACATTATCAATGCAGCTCTAGTGGTTACAATATGGACATTATGGAATCATAGGAACAGATTCTTTTTTGATAATAGATCATACTCACATGAGCTTTGTTTTGCTGAAATAAAGGAGTCTATTTATCAAATATTCACGGCACATAGCCTAATAGGTAATAAGGAAAAGAATAGGTTTTGGACACAGGATAACATTGTTCCACACATAATTCAAAAACAGAAAAATGCTCTCTCTAAGGTCCAATGGGAGAAACCTACTGTAGGCTACAAAGTCAACACTGATGCATCTTGGATCCCAGGAGGTTTGTCATCTTCGGCTGTTATCGTAAGGGATAGACTTGGAAATGTAGTAAAAATGATTGTCAGTACGTTTTATTGTCCATCTCCCTTACATGCAGAACTAATTGCTGTTCGAAGCGGCTTTCATGTCATCTCTGAACTTAATCTTGAAAATGTTATCATTGAATCAGACAGTTTATCCACTGTAAGGGGTATTCTAAACCCTCTCTCTTCTCCCTGGAGAGTTTTTTCTATGTGCAATGCTCTTAACTTAGCACAAGGCTCCATCACATTGCAACACATACCACGTGAAGCTAACTCGGCCACTGATTTCCTGGCTAAATTTGCAAGGGAAAACCACCTTAATGGGGTTATTGAGCTCGTTTCTATACCACTATTCCTTAAAGGTTTACTAGCACTTGACTGCATGAGTTTCCCAGCAATTCGAGTTGATTCATCTAGGGAACCAAACATCAGTAGCTATTATGAAGCTACATAATCGGATAGATAACATTTGGTACTACTTTTGTGCTTGTATATTACTCTTAAGTGTTACACATACTGCTGCTTCTCCTTTTTCTCTTTTTCAGGGATTCCCGGGGGCAAGCAAAATGCCAGTTCCTTGAAGAAGCTATCCAGTACATCACTAAAGTATAGGAGGTTCTACTCTGAGCATTTCACGGTCATCACCCGCTGCTCACATTCTGTAGTACTCTATCGCCTACTACTTCGTTGGCAAACAGGAGTCTCGATCTCGCTTCTCCGACCTGCTCGCGATGTACTAGTGTGATAGATACTACTTAGAGCTTCTTCTAGATATGTCTATAACTTTTAGGGTGTTACCATCGCTTTTGGAAGCAAAGGCCTTATTGATTCACGTGCCTTTTAGCAATAGATTATCATATGCAGGATCTTTTTGTAAAATAAACGTATGCTAACTTTCTGCCCCTACAGGGGTTTATTCTTTTGGTCTGGGGAGCCATATATATTCCCCCCAATTAAAAAAAATCGCCACTGGAAATGTCATGGCTGGAGTTCTTTGACTACATCTAAAATCAGCATCAGACTCCTCAGATGATCACATAGAAATCTCTGAAAGTGCTCAAAAAATTCAAATAAGTCATTCTTATAGTTTACATACCTCTTCAATACACTATTCATTGTCTTGCTCCTTTGTGTCGTAATCATATCAGCACAAAATGTTTGTCGCCCGTAAACCAATCCCCATTTTTCCTTCATACCAAACATCCTTTGCAACCATTTATTGCTTTTTAAATTGTATCTTTCCAACATCTGATCCCACTCGTAAAGAAAATCATCTTCTTCCTCATAGTCATATATACACCTGTTAAAATCCGTCGAAAAATCTTTGAATTTAGAAAATATATCAGATAGATGAGTAGCTGTATTTTGATAAATATGCCATATGCATAAACGATGATATGTATGCGGCCATTGAGAAGATAATGCAGAAGCCATTCTTCCATCTTGATCTGTAAGCATCGTCCTAGATGTTTTTCCCATCATAGCTCTAGAAAATGTATCAAACAACCACTCAAAAGTTTTCGTTGTTTCATCATATAACAAAGTAGCTCCAAAAACTGTTGTTTGTTTATGATGATTAGCACCAACAAATAATGATATAGGTCTACCATCTTTATGCTTTCTGTAGGTTGTATCAAAAGAAACTACATCACCAAATCGAGCAAAATCATATCTCATTTTTGCATCAGCCAAAAAAGTATTTGTAATTAAGTCATCCTCATCAACCTGAATGGCATAAAAGAAATTAGGATCTTCAACCTGCATTTTTTGTAAAAATTCTAAAACACCTCCAGTGTCTCCTTGCTTCATTGTTATTGATCTTTTTGATCGCAAGTAATTTTTCAGATCATCCCGAATAAATCCTAAATTTTCTCGACCTCCAACTTGTTTCGCCATGATGTCCAATATTTGCTTTGGTGCTATCCCACAACTTTTTGCTGCATCTATTTCAACTTCTTGAGCATCACTAATCTTTCGGTAGCTTCTGAACATATGTGTCTTACTTGGAGTCGTTAACTCATGGGTATGCTCAGGCAGAAATTTTACGATTTGATACTTTCCATTTTCCCTACAGCTTATTTTCATTCAAGCTTTGCAATCACATCTTGTTTTTGCACGATGAGATTTCCCCAGCGCATTGCATTTATCTTTAGGTCTATTCCCTTCTCGTGAGCAACAGAATATTCAATCCAAAATGATGCCAATTTTCTTATCTTTATGTGTACCACTCATTCTAGTACCGAACCACATAGATTTGGCATAATTTTGGTAGAATTCATAAGCTTTTGACTCACTATCAAACTCCATACCAATTTTTGGATGAATGTCTACTGCAGTCCCACCTTTACCTTCACCTTCACCATCTTCATTTTCCCTATTTTCTCCAACCATATCCAATGGTTCTTCATCTTGGATTGTCTCTACCAAGTCAAGATTGTCAAATTCTAACTTCCGACGAGCTTCCGTCCCGCGAAGTGAAGAGTCATCATTTACACCTTCAAACAAATGAAGCGTATCAACAAAGCATAAAAGCCAAAATCAGGAACCAAAAAAGAAAATGAAAAATGGTTTAAATTAATGGAACTAAGCATAAAAGCAACTATGTAAAAAAAAATTTGGTAACCCATCATGCAGATACAGTATTAACAAAATTTTTTTTACAAAACATCCCAGTCAACTTTTACTTCATCTAAAATTCAAGTACAAGTATCAAACTAATTGCATAGAATCGACTGGATATACAAACTGATTGCATATAGAATTAAACTGATTGCTCTTGAGTGGTACAAGAATCAAACTGATTGCATAAAACTGATTTTAGAGATGTTAAGAATTTTATGCAATTAGTTTGAATTGCATGCAAAAAGCTCCAGTCCAACTCTTAATACAAGCAAAAAAGCTTTTTTGATCTTAATACAGCTTAAGGAAAACAAACATGAGAACTGTGTCGAAGACCAAGGCTACGTTAATGATATCCCCTACCTCTGGAATGCACAAAAAACAAAGATCACTGCTACGAAGTTATACTACTATGGAACATCGTACAACAGAGGTATAATGTTACAAATTAATACATATTACTAACACAATACAATGATAAACAAGATTTTGTGCCCAGTAATGTTTGTTCCCTCCTTTCTCTTTAAATTCATGCTGGAAGTCCAACTCAAGTGTTCTTCTCAGGGCTGGAGTATGTGGTCAAGTAAAATAAGAACACAAGTCTCATGAAACAAGAACATGTAAAGTACCTTCAACATTATGATATTCTTCCTCCATTAATCTTGTCAAATCAGGATTATAGACGATGATTATGGACGGAGGGAATGGAGAAGGTTGGATTCACCGCAGAGGGTTTAGCGCTGCGATCTGGAAACGGAAAAAAAGAGGGAGCTTTAGAATGATAAGTTTGAGAGTAAATTTTAAGGTAAAAAATAATTTAAGGAATAAAATAAATATTTAATTATGTTAATCATGGTTTGATGGTTAGATTAGAGTTAGATTAGAAGGGACATGTGGCATATTTTTACTGGTGTAACACACAGTGTTACACAGAAGTCTAACAGAAGACCCGGAGCCTATTTGAATAGATATATGAATAAAATTTTTATCAAATATGATATTGTTAAATTCTTTGAAAAATAGTTTTTAAATATCAATTTTTTTATTTGACGCTATTATACGTAGATAAACATATTAATAGTCAAACTATTTTTCGAACAACGTGGTAATGATTATTGTGTAAAGAGTCTGGCTCTTGAAAGAAGGTCTTTCCATAAGTCATGGAAAGAATAATGTTTAAACTGTAAATTAGAAGACATGAATATTAAAATTTTGGGCTGCATTAATAGGGTTGATAAACTTTAAAACTACTACACGTTGCATATTAAATTTTTAATATTGCAACTAAATTTTTTTTGATGATATAGTAAGATTTGAACCTATATGGGCTAATACTCTCAGCACCTTGAAAAAGGCCAAAGACCAGGGGTATGTCCAAGTGGGCTCATAGTTGGGCCTCTCACCAAAAGAAGAAGGAAGCTAAGTTATAGGTCAAGGATATTAGGGTTTTAGAAAGGTATAGATAGGGAGGCATGTATTCTATTTTTGGTAACACTCTATTGGCTAATTTTTCTCTGAATTAAATATTCACCGATGACTAACTTGCTCGTCAGAGGATCTTCCCCGGGTTGCTCCGAGGTCTGTTTCCCTTTGCAGATTATAGGTTTGCCTGTTAGGATTGAGATTGGACTTGGATCAACGGTTCCAATACGCATCAATTGGCCCACCCAATGGAACCCAAAGTTTAGCCAGATTTAGATCTCTTGGTGTATGTATGTGTTCACGACTTCAACTCACGGAGTGAGAGGTTGAGGATCAAGGGGACTGGAGCTGGTGCTGAAGTTGGATCTTTATACATGCCTGGACTAGCAGAGAAGATGGTTGCTCCTGTAGTATAACAGAGCACGGAAATGGTACCAGTTGAAGCATCGGTAGATCTAGGCTTGTCGACCCTCTCGATCGAAGGGTCCTAGGTCGGGGCACTACCAGGAATCTCAGGAGATGTGGAAATCACTATAGAACCAACCATGGTAATTGGCACTGCGATGCCATTGTTTGTGGCACAAGCTGTGGATGGCCATCTCACGAAGTGTTCTGGTTATTTGCATGTTGAAGCTTATGAGCGAAGAGTCCAGGAAAGTTGTATGGGGGAAAAGGCCATGGGCCCTCCTCAAAATTTTCACCTGATCTCGCAGATGCTATTAGCAGTGGGTTATCAAGTTGACCCCCTCTTCGATGATTCCTTGACCATCAACGACTATGATGCCTTCAATAACTCATAATTTGTTGTTGGCCCTAGAAACAAAGATTAAGGCCCTGCCCTTAGCAAGGTAAATGTTTGGTGTCCCGTACATAGGGTAGGCGAGAGAAGCTGTACAGCTGAGGCCACAACCCTATTTTCCCGATCATATACAAGTGAGTTACCCTATGTCTACTTCAATGATAATGTATCCCCCCAGGGCATTGAACATGATCGGGGGGCAGTGTCATGGGTGGGAGTCCTAAACCAGTTCAACTTAGCCAAAGGAGGCCATGCTGAAATTATGGACCATCGTAGGCAAGGAGCCTTACCCTTCGTCCACCCAGAAGATATAAGAGTCAGTTTTCACTCAGGGTGGTTTACTTCACAGTCTATACACACTTTCTCAATTAATGATCCCCCTTGAGGCCAACTCAGAACAGGGATTTTTAGTATGGTGGAGTGGATAGTGCCCTATGGAGGGAGTTGAACAGGCTGATAGGGCCAAATGGATAAATAATGGGATCTCCGTTTGGTTCAGATGTGACAACTGCTCATTGGCAAAGAGCTCCCCACCTACTTAGGAGACTTGGACCCCAAAGAATTTATTTAGACTTTCCTTAGATAGATGAACTCTCGGGACTTCGATGAGAGGTTGACTTGTAAATAGTGGGTAGTTACCTTCGAGGAAAATCCCAAGAAAGGTTCAACAAGCTACCAAGGAGTTCGTTGCAATCATATCAAGATTTCAGCGAGGCACTCCTGAGTTAGTATTTCCCGAAGAAGAAGCTTACTAAGACGTTAAACAAATATGTACCAGACAAAATAGAAGCAAGGGGAATCTACAGCAGTCTTTTACCATAGGTATGTCGATGATAGTATGAGAGTGGTCGAATGTACAGAAAATGAGGTCATCCAAGGTTATTTATTGGGGATGGAAGATTTGGATCTTTACAAAAACCTAACGGCAAAAACCCCAAAAACACTTCAACAGCTCCAAGAAGTTGTAGAGAAGTATTCGAAGGTTGAGGAGGCAACTCGAAAGAAGAAATAAAGGATAATGGCCAAACATCGAAGCTTAGTGATTCCCAAGGTAAGAGGCCGATGGAAAAACCAACTTTTGAAAGGTACACACCTATACGGCGTTCCCCGGCGGAGATATGAACTATCCACAGGGGAATTTTCAAACCACCGCATCCAATGAACGATGCTAACAGGGCCTTTGTCGCTAGGAGAGCCACTAACAAGTTTTATGACCACCAAAATATTATGTCCACGGCACAAATGAGTGTACCCACCTTCGAATGGAGATTGACCAATGTGAAAAGGAGGTCCTTCTAAAAGAATCCTTCTGTCAGCCATACCGAGATTACCATTCGAAGCACAGGAGTACGCAATGAAATAGATGGGCCCTTAAGAAAAATTTCAATACTTGAAATAAAGGGGGATCATGGTCCCCAGGGACACCGGCAAGAGTGCCACGAGAAGCCACAACAAAACCCTCCAATGAAGAACCAAAATAGAAATGAAGGGAACCCTATGGTGCATAAAGTGATCAATGTAATCACTAGGGTCGTTGGTGAGAGATCTTCGAATGTCATAATGAAAGCACAATCGCAACGTGTCCCAGTGGGAGAGCCGGTGGGCAAGAGGTTTAGACTTTATAAGACCATCACCTTTTTAAAAGCAGATGCAGTTCCAAACTAAACCCCTCAAGCTGACCCCATGGTTATTTCAGCGATGGTTGGAACTTCTTTGTTGATTGAAGTGGGGTCAAGATCATATTTTTAAGCTGCTTCGATCAGCTTGGAATTGGACGTGCAAACCTAAAAAAAGTCAACCTCTTTGTTGTTAGGGTTCACAAGAAAAAAATTACACCTGCTAAGAGAGATAACTTTGCATGTAAGGGTTGCCGAAGGAGATAATGGGGTCACAGTATACTGCAGTTTTGTGATGCTTTCTCTCCCTATGATGTGATACAGTGGCATCGTGGATGTGTCAGGCTTGAGTGGTTTGGTCACCGTGCCATTTGACGATGAAATTCCCAAATGGAGAATGGAGTGGCATCTATCTATAGGGATTAAGCAGTAGCTCAGAGTTGCAATTATGAAGCAGTAAAAGGAGCAGGGAAAACAAGGAGTGTGTCCTCGATACATGAGGAGGCTAGGCCGGCTGATACTCAATTGCTTTCCATTTGAAGCTTGGGAACAGTAGCTGTGGGAAAATGATGCCAGAAATAGTAAGACGAGCTGAAAGCTTTGTTGGATCGATATCACGTTGTGTTTTCCTGGGATACATTAGACTTGACAGGGGTACCAGTGAAGTTGGCTGTTCACAGGTTAAACATTGACCCCTCGATAAGGCCAGTTAAGCAGAAAAGAATGATGTTTGTCCCTGAAAGAGTTGAGGCCACAAGGCTAGAATTGGAGAAACTCTCCAATGCCAAGGTTATCGAAGAGGTATTGTACCCTGCATGGCTAGCCAATCCAGTCCTGGTCCCAAAAATAGGTGGGGCATGACACATGTGTATTGATTTCAAAGATTTAAACAAGTGTTTTCCGAAGAATGCTACCAATTGCCTTTGATGGATCAGTTAGTGGAGGAGATATCGGGATATCATATTTTAGATTTCTTTATGATTATAAAGGTTATCATCAGATAATGATGGCAGAAGAAGACAAGGATAAAACTTCGTTCATAAGGACATGTGTACTTTCTACAATAAGAAAATGTTGTATGGGGTTGAAGAATGCTAGTGCTACTTACCAACGGCTGGTTCATAAACTCTTCAAAAGGTAGATTGGGATAATCCTGGAAATCTATGTTGATGATATGGTTGTGAAGAGTGTAACCTATGACCAACTTCTACGGGATTTAGAGGTAATGTTTGATGGGTTACGAGGGGAAAACTTAAAGTTGAATCCACCAAAGTGTGTGATCAGAGTTGGCGCAGGAAATTTTCTGGGCTTCATGGTTTCAAAGAGAGGAATCGATGTTAAACCATAAAAGGTGGAAGCATTGATGAAAATGAAAATCCCATGTACTGTGAAGAAAGTGGGGTCCTTTGTGGCATTAAGTTGATTCTTATCGAAGGGGGTGGAAAAACATCTACCCTTCTTTGATGTGCTTCATAAAGCTAAAACGTTTGAATGGACGAAGAACTATGACAAAGTCTTTGCAGCATTGAAGGAGCATCTCAAAACTTTGCCTATGTTGATGAAACCAAAGAAGGGAGAAGTTTTGTATCTCTATATCTCTGCCTCTGCCTTGGCTATTAGTGTTGTACTGGTAAAGGAAAAAGAGAAGCATCAGTACCCCATATACTTCGTTAGCAGGGCCTTGCAAGGCCCAGAAATGAGGTATACAGCTATTGAAAGGCTAATTTTGGCACTGGTCCATGCAGCTCGAAGACTACGACCCTATTTCCAGGGTCAAGATGTAGTTTTTCTTACAAATTATCCTATCAGGTAGATACTTATAAAGCCTAAATCATTTAGGAGGATGGTGAAATGGGTTGTAGAATTGGGAGAGCATGACATACAATACCACCCCGGGGTCGCAATCAAGGGTCAGGCCCTGGCGGGTTTTGTTGTAGAAACCATGGACGTGATCAAGGAAGAATGTAAAGCTAAAGAAATAGACGTATGGAGGTTATTCTTGGATGGACCATCTCATTCAGGGGGAAGTGGGGTAGGAGCACTGCTCACTAGCCCAGATGGCATCGATTACCCCTACGCTCTGCCTTTCAAGTTTAGGGCCACGAACACTGAGGCAGAATACAAATCTTTGATCACTGGTTTTCGACTGGTAGAAGAGATGAAAGTGAAAGATATGGAAATATACAGTGATTCTCAGATCATGGTCAATTAGGTTAATGGAGAATATGAAGCCTGGGAAGTTAGTTTACAGTGCTACTTGGAGGTGGTGAAACCCCTATTTAAATACTTTCGATCATACACACTCTCTCTCAAGTGCCGATTGAGGAAAACCAAAAGGCAAATGCCCTAAGAAAATTAGCTTCCTCATATTTGGAGAGATTGTCGCAGAAACATATGGTGTTTAAGACTTTGTATAAACGAAGTTTAGAGGAACTCATTCTAATGGCGATTGATGAAAAAGAAACGTGGATGACTCTGATTTTCAGATACCTCCAAAATGGAATACTTCCAGAAGACCCCATCAAAGTGAGGAAGATTTGACTCAAGGTACCCAAGTATGTGATACAGGATGGGACCTTGTATCGAAGGGGGTACTTACAGCCCCTGTTTCAATGTGTTACACCTTGTGATGTGCATTACTTGATGCAAGAAGTCCATAAACGAATTTACGGTAGTCACTAAGGAACTCGTTCAGTAGCTAGAAAGATGATTCGTGCTGGGTACTATTGGCCAAAAATGTTCGAGGATGCCAACAAGTATATCTGGGCTTGCAACCAATGCCAATTACACCTATAACCCATGTCCCTCAAACAGAGTTGATTAACATACACAGCTCATGGCAATTTGACAAATGGGGGATTTATTTCTAGAAGTATATCCGCCTTTCCAAAAGCATCGTGAAGGTTCAAGTATTTGATAGTGGTAGTCGATTACTTTACCAAATGGGTCGAGGAAGAGCCGCTGGCAAACATCAAGGGGAAATATGTTGTCTCCTTTTGTTGGAAGAACATAATTTGTCGCTTTGGCATTCCAAAGACGTTCATTACAGACAATGGAGAACAGTTCGCGAATGATCCCTTCAAGATCTGGTGCGAAGAGTTCAAGATCCAGCTAAATGTGACATCACTATATCATCTGCAGGAAAATGGTCAGGTCGAAGTTACCAACCCTACCCTTGTCAACGAAATCCAAGCAAGGCTCGAAAGAGCTGGAGGAAATTGGGTTATTGAACTGCCCAGTGTTATATGGGCTCATCGAATGGCGGAATATTATGCCAACATGCCTTTAAGGCTGGTCTATGGCTCGGAAACTATGATCCTAGCTGAAATCGGTGTACCAAGTCCCAGGATAATGACAGCTAGTGACACCAGCAATGAAGATAATCACCATTTCGATCTGGATTTAGTGAAAGAAAGGTGAGCATTCGCGTCAATCCAAGAGGCCAAAGTAAAAGAGAATGTCAAGCTATACTATGATCGAAGGGTGAAAAGTTGTTGTGGGAGATCTTATAATGAGGAAAAATGAGAAGAGCTAAAACCCGAGGGGAAGCTTGGCTCCCAACTACGAAGGACCCTATCAAGTTCTTGAAACTCATCCAGGAGGAAGTTATACCCTAGGCACAAAGGATGGAGATCACATACCGAGAAGACGGAACATATTTAATCTTCGAAAGTATCACCAGCTTTAAGGATCGGCAACTCTAGGCACGATGAAGTTGACAAGTAGTTGATTTCGCTGCATGTAATTATTCCCAGATTTGTATGCTCTGCACAACAACTGGCTAACTTACTGAAAATGTTGACGTTACAAATAGTTCGATGCAATCCATTCGCTTTTAAGCGATCAAAATTATTCATTTTTAAGTGATTGAAATTATTTGCTTTTAAGCGATCGAAATTATTCGCTTTTAAACAATTGAAATTATTCGCTTTTAAGCAATAAAATAATTTATTTTCAAGCCATCAAAATAATTCACTTCTAAGCAATCGAAATAATTTGCTTTTAAGCGATCGAAATTATTCGCTTTTAAGCGATCGAAATTATTCGTTCTTAAGCGATAAAATAATTCTCTTTTAAGCGATCAAAATAATTCAGTTGTAAGCGATTAAAATTATTTTAAGCGATCTAAATTATACGGTCTTACGTGATAAAATAATTTGCTTTTAGGCGATCAAAAAAATTTTACTTTTAAGCAATAAAATAACTCGCTTTTATGTGATCGAAATACTCATTTTTAAGAAATCAAATTATTCGGCCTTAAGCAGAAAAACACACCTTAGGAGGTTGAATAAATTAGCTTTAAGATGGCATACATTGTCACTCATAGAAATATTGTTTGTTTGCTTATTAAGCAATGGACTGTTTAGTAGGATTCATTCATATTCGATCCAAAGAAGATAAATGAGTTTGAATATAATGCTAATTCATAAGAATTTAATTCTTATAATGTATAAACATATCTATAATTTTATTAGAAGTTACAACATACAACACTATATACAAACAACCAGTCTGACCATCGGATGTCCTCCGGTTTCAGTCCAGTGGAAAACGCAATATACTATCAACTTTGCAAGCCTCTGGGATAGGATTAGTACAATGCATTTGATGAGGTATTAAATCTTCAGGAGATGGGTGATCACTCTCTGTGTCGCAATCATAGGTTGGTGGGAAATGTTCAATATTGTCAGGAACCGATGTTGGAGTCTCTTCCACAGGCTCGAGTGGAAGAACTCTGTTTGAAGAATTGACATAAGAAGTTTTATTCCTAAGTTGGGATTTTTTTGGGGGGTTGAGCCTTCTTTTTAGAGGACCTTTTCAAACGCTTCCTTCTCGAAGGGTTACAGGGAGAGAATTCCTATTCGAAGGACCCACTTACTGAGAGTTAGCGTTAGCCTCTGAACGAAGACGCTATCAAACACTGCATAGTGGTCAGGATCTCTATCTAAATTGGTTTTCATCATAGCCATCTCAGTATCATACAAATCTAAGCATATCGAGAACCTATGAGACAATCCATATGCTCGAAGGCTGTCGGATAAGAATATGATAGTAGCGGCTTGTTCTGACACTTGGCTCGAAAGCTGGGAATTCTGGCTTACAAGTTCCTCACAAAATGGCCGGTTGTCATCAATGACCCTTTGCAGCCTGGAAATTTCCTCTTTAAGATGATTATCCCGCTCGACCATCTTACCAATTTGAGCTTCGAGCTTCTTGATCTCATCCCGATAATGCCTACTGTTCATCATTGATTCAAAGTACGATACAACCTAGCATCACTTAGGCACTTATACAGACTAGAGTAATCTTTCATCATCTCTTAGAAAGCGTTTTGATGATCCATTTCAGTGGCACTACACAGTTTGTCTACTACAGCAAGAGCAACGGCTATAGAACCAGTTTTAGAATCTCTTTGGGCTTTGCTAAGAAGCTCTCCCATTAAAAGATGGCTGTCATCATGCCACAATGACTGCTCCTTATTAGCTTCGGATAATCCTTACTTAATTGGGTAAGCTCGGTGAGGGTTTTCGAAACTCCACCCTAACCCTAGCAAGCTCTTGAGTAGATCTCTCCAGTTCATTTCTCAAAAGTGAATTCTATAAAGAATAAAGAACAACAGTCAAATATTTAAACTAAAATGCTCGATAACATACTTAAAAATAAATCCCAGAATAGGATAATTCGATAAATTTTCCAAAATACAACCCTAAATAAAATAAAATAAAATAAAAAGAGGGGGAAAGGACAAGAACTCATTCATCTCTCCCCTCATGCTCTAAGCTATGATTAGTTTCTTCATTCCCTACAGCATCCTGATCACCATCAGCGTAACCAGCCTGGTCATCCTTGTTCTTCGAAGGTTTGGACTACGAAGCGGGAGCGGGAATGGCAAGGTTCCTAAGTTCTTCGCCTGTGAGGAACTTCTTCTCATCCTTGATAATGTCAAGAAGCTGAAATTTGAAGCCACCGAGGCTAGAAACTTTACCCCACTTATCCTTAATCTTCTCCTTAGCATCTATATCCATATAATACTCAAGGGTCTAGACCATCTCGGTCGTGAGATGCTTGGACACCGTGCCAAAGAGCTCAGTTGGACCCCATCGCTTCGCTATCCCAAGAAGTTTAAGGAAATCATTGTGCAGATCTCAGGAACCCATTAGCCTATCAACAAAGCTTTGCACTAGGGCACGTTGGGATTCAGGCGAACACTTCTTTGACAAACGCCTTTCTTTTTCTCTCAACTTCCTCAAGTCCTCCTGTAGCTTGTCCATCTCTTTCTTCACCTTCGTACGCTCATCCTGTCAAGTGGCCTCAACAAATACTTCGATAAGACCTTGCAGGAGGAGAAGGACCTAGATGGAGAAGATGCCAATAGCAGATTGCAAGGTCAATCGAACAGCTGCCACTACCTAAATAAACATAAGAGGAGTGAAGGGGACTTAACAAGCAAAGTATATACATATATACAAAAACAATAGGTAGTTACATACCAAAGGGCCATCGCTTAAATCCCCAAGATACCTCAAAGGAAAATTATCCCTGTTGACTTTGTCATGGGGTTAGTCATGACCAGGCTCGATCGAGGTACCAGCAACCTCAAACTTTTGCCTCTTCGAGGGACTCTCTTGTACATGAGGCTTTTGCTGAGACTTTGGTTGAGCGTGAGCCAGTGTGGGTTGCCTAATATGTGCCCTCGATTCAGGGTTCACATCCTTCTTGAGGGCATTGACAAAGTCCTACGCGCTGCTCACTCCATAAAGAAAAAGTGGGTTACAAATCTTAAAGAGAAAATAGAGAAGCAAACTTTTGAGAAAAATATCCTATCGACCTTCGAAGCCATCTGAAAAACTTATCTCTTTGGCATTTATTTCTTGGGAAAGAGCTTGAGATCGAAGAGTTCGCGGACATAATGGTCCATCATCACCCGTTCTTCTCTTGTTATTCAAGTATGTAGGTCCCTCCGATCTAATCTCTTTGAATGCTCAACGATCAGCCAAAGCATAGATATCCTCATAAACCCACTCAAGACAAATGAAAGGTTTTGCCCCTTTGGATTTAGGACGATAAGTATCAGTATCTAAAAGCTCAGGATTTCAAAGACGCTCTATATCTTCATTTTCTCAGGAACCACATACTTTCCTTTCCTCGTCTCAACAATGACATCAGAATTCCATCAAGGGGTTTGATAAGCCCCCGTGCAATCGAAGGTCAAGCCTTTACTTTGTCACCATGCGCTATTGAAAGGGAGAATAATAAATCTCCACCCAGATGGCCTATTACCTAAGGCGGAGGTTCCCTCAACATCCCGATTACTAATTAAAGAGTATACAGCTCAAAATAACTCGTATCGAGGGTTTGCGTTCACTTCCCTACACCGAACCAAAAATGTCATTATAATCACAATCATGTTAAGGTGCAGTTGGGATAAGCTAACGTCGAACTCTTCCATTAGATTCGATAGGATGGAAGGAAAAGGGAAGCTTAAACCCAACCTGATATACTTATTGTAAGTTATAGCTCTTCCTAAAGGCAAGGTGGCGTGAAGTTCACCTGTTTCGAGGGTTGTTAGTTGGGCATCTAAGGCAATGCACTGATACGGGAGAACCTTTTTGCTTAATTTTTGAACCACCTCAGGGAAAACATACTTTGCTGAACTATCTCCACTCAACGAAGACTTACCACTAGAACGTTTCTCTACCACAAACTTTCTCTTCGAAGGTACATAAGAAATTTTTATTTCTAGCCTTCTCGACACTAGGGTCACTTATAGGCTTTGAACTACCCCTTGATTGATCGATAGAATCCATGCCTAAAGTATTACCTAACCTAGGGCTTTCAACCCTAGCAAAACTAGCCCTAGCGTGAGGATCGGGAATCTCGTCGGAGTTAGAAATAGGGTTTATCAAATATATCGTTTCCTAATCAACCAAAGCCTAACCGATCGAGGAGAAGTCTCACCGGAAAAATGTGAATTAATGCTCTTCGAGGATTCACTCCCTGATAAACTCGCTCCCTGACTATTACCCCTCTCGAGATCTACTAGGGGAAGATTGGGAAGAAGCAGGGATAGTACTAAGATCCATGGAAAACTTACTTGTGGAGATGAAGTTGGAAGAAATTTAGGGCTTGGGGGTTGGAGAGAGTATGAATCAAGAGCTTTCAGAGAGAAGCCTACAAAAAAAAGAAGATAAGATGGGAGAAAAAAAAAGGAACCTCTTTGGGGTTATAAAGGAAGAAGAAAGAGAAAGGGCAGAGTAATGATTACCTAGGGAGATGGAGAATCTAAAAAGGCGTGAAAAGATAAAAGATTCCATTTATGACTTTCCGTGTGTGCCGTCTTCTCGCTTTTAACTCTCCCACACGCCTTTATAGGAACTCCAAAAGTCAAATCATTTGAGAAAATATAAGTGCTCATCCGACAAGAGTTATCGTGTAACCTAAGGAACCTTCGAAGGTGACCATAGATATGTCTTCGAAGGACGAGAGATCACTTAGTTTTTCTGGGGGCTTTTGATGATATAGTGGGATTTGAATTTTGAACCTATATGGGTTAATACTCTCAACACCTTGAAAAAGGCCCAAGACCCAAGGTATGTCCAAGTGGGCTCATAGTTAGGCCTCTCACCAAAAGAAGAAGGAAGGTATATCAGAGTTTTAGGAAAGTATAAATATAGAGGTATGTCGTCTATTTTTGTTAACACTCTATTGCCTACTTTTGCTCTGAATTAACTATTCACTGGTGACTGACTTGCTTGTCGGAGGATCTTTTCCCGGGTTGCTCCGTGGTTTGTTTCCCTTTACAGATCACAGGTTTGCCAGTTAGGATCGAGATTGAGCTTGTATCGACGGTTCCAATATGCATCACCTTTATCTTTTTATTATTCTAAATAAACTATATTTTTGCATAAACTTATGAAAATACAGTTTTCCCAATATTATACCTTGTGTAAATAGAAATTGGACGGAGGAGTAATTATTTTCTTGCTGTTGCTTATGTTGCACTCTTTTACAAAAACCAGAGAATTTTCAACCGGATGGCAAGAACCACAAGAGTGCTTGATTTTAGTAGAGTAATTATTTGAATGTTGGCTGTTTGTGTGGTAGTTGTGGGAAATGGAGGAAAGGGTGGAGGACGCATTAGGGTAATGCGTCCTCATGGCTGGGATTTTTTTTTTTCAAAAATTATTAGAGGACGCATTTTATAAACGAGTCCTCATGGCTGGGAATATTTTTTTCCAAAAATTATTAGAGGACGCATTTTGAAAACGAGTCCTCATGGCTGGGCCATTTCCATTTTTTCCTGAAAATTAATTAGATGACTCGTTTTAAAAACGAGTACTTCTTTTAGGGCCAATTTTTTTTCCAAATTTTAATTAGAGGACTCGTTTTAAAAATGAGTCCTCATGTTAGGGCCATTTTTTTCCGAAAATTAATTAGAGGACTCGTTTTAATGTTAGGGCCATTTTTTTTCCCAAAAATTAATTTGAGGACTCCTCATGGCAGGGCAATTTTTTTTTCCCAAAATTAAGTAGAGGACTCGTTTAGAAAACGAGTCCCCATACCTAGGCATTTTTTTGTTTTAGAAAAATTATTTAGAGGATCCGTTTCAAAAACAAGTCCTCAAAGCTGGATTTGTTTTTGAATATTATTTAGATGACTCGTTTTTTTAAACGAGCCCTTAGAAGCTGGCTATTCTTTTTTCCGGAATATTATTCCCGAATATTTTTTGAACGAGTCCTCGAAGCTGACTTAATTATTTTTTTCGTAATGACAATTTATTTATATTTATATAATACATTTTCTAATATTAAAAATGAATTTTTAATACAATAATCATTATTACTGATATAACCATTAGATAATTTTTTCTTAATAATCCTTGGAGTACCATTTGCTGCTGAAAGTTGTTCATTAGTTTTTTCTAAATATTTACTTGGAATTATTCCTGACCTTATGCAGGATTGGTCTGCTCCACTATCAATTAATGCTACTATGGTTGTGCTAAAATCTTGAACTCCTATTGTTATTAAGGAATACCATTTTTCCATATTAATCCTATTGATTACATTAAAGAATTGTTGTTTGGTTGGAGTTTCATTTGAAATAATAATAGAACTACTAGGTTTCTCTAATGATATTATCTTTAATTCTAATTCTAAATCTTTTTCTTTTAAAGTTTCTAATTCCATTTTGATATGACTAACTTCTGATTTTAATAAATTAATTTCTCTTCTTAAATCTTGAGTATCGGTTGGACTAATTATTGATTTTTTCTTTTCTAATTTTGAATATTTTTTAATTGTCTGACTTAGACTAAAAGCTTCTGTTATCTTAGGTTTATTTTCTTCTAGTACCAAATTTTTCAATCTTTGAATATATTCTGTTTTATCCTCAGAATTTCCTATTTTATCTATTATATCTAATAATTCTTTTTTCTTACTATTTGTACTATTTAGCATGTTAATCGCTGGAATCTTACATTGACATATGTCACTAAAATCACTAGAAGAATCTAATTCTGACTCATATCTTGAATGTTCATTTTATGAATCATCAATTAATATAGCTATAGTTTATTTTTTAATTATGTATCTTCTAATGCATTAATTTTCTTTTCTGTTTTACAATAATTTGCAGTATGACCAAATTTCTTACACTTGTAACATTGAATATTTTGAAATTTGTTTTGTTTTTGTTATTGAATTTCCTTTTCCTGTAATCTTTCTTTTGAAAAGGTTTTTCTTCCTTATGAATATGCATGTTATATTTATGTTTCTTATAATTTCTGAATTTTTGTCTTTTATGCATTTTATGTTGAGATGAAGGGGGTTTTATCCATGTTATTTCAAATTGTTGACAAAAAGATCTCATTTCTTTCTTCTCTGATCCATATTTATGTTGAATTTTTAAATCTTGACATAATGTTAATGCTTCTTTTTTTGACAAAAGCAAATATTTGACCAAAAGTTATGTCATTATAATCTATTTTTTCTGTTCCTAATGTTTTACTTAAATTTGTTAATATCCTTTGAGAAAATAAAGATGGTAATCCTGTTATAAATTTTTCTTTCCAGAATGGGGAACTAGAATCTGTTCTTCGAAATACTTGAGTTAAAAATATATCTTTATACCATTTGAAATCAGTTAAAGTAGGGCATCTTAAATTGGTTAAACATATTTTTGAACTTTCTAAAGCTTCTGTAGGATTTCCTATAAAATACATTGAAATAGTATATAATAAGAATGCAGATCCATCCGGGACCATGACAAATTGAATGTTATTATCTTCTCCTTGGGCTTCTTCTGATTCATGATTCATTATAGTTTGTTTATCTTGTAATGTGAGATAATTATCCCACCATTCTTTTAATTGTCCTGTAAATCCTGTTACTAGTAACATGACTCTATTTGGTTCTGTTGGAGTTATGGTTGCTTTATAACTATTCTAGCCATTCTCATTTCTTGTAATAAATTTAATATTTGATATTCTGATAATCCATCTATGTTCCATTGGTATATTGATGAACCATCATAACTTTTGAATGAATGAAGGTTTTCTTCATATTGGAGATCTGGGGGAGTTGGTTTGGGATAATAGGCTTTTGTATCATATTTTTTTCCAATTATGAGTTTTTAGTCTGTTAATATGCATATCAGGTTTATCCTCCATTTGTTCTTGGAATTGTTGTTCTATTAAGTTTAAATGGTTTTCATACTCATCTTCTGATTCTACTTCTGTATTTTCAGAATAAGAACTATTTGAATCATCTGTGACTATTGGATTTACTTCTGATATGACTCCTATCTGTTTAGAACTGCTTGGTTTATCATAGGGTTTGAGTGATAACGATTTCTCCATTTTCTTTGAAAATGGGGATACTTGAAAATGAGGTTTAGAAAAGGTATTCTGGAATAGTTCTGTCTTATTGATTAATTTCGTATCTAATTTAGTGGAAATAAAGTCAGCTTGGTTTGCCATAGTATGTAATAATTGATTGGAATAATTGTTCTGTTGATATATCTTTTTAATATCTTCTAAATTAATTGGATCTGTATCATTTCCTGGTCTTCCTGTTTTGAATGGAGAGGCTACTACTATAGTTTCTTCAGTAGTAATGTGTACTGATTGAAGTGGTGGATGAATAGAACTAACTACTGTATCATTTGGTAATTTCCATTTTTTGTAAAGATTGGATTGTACATTTATAACTGGAATTTCTGTAAACTTATCTTTTTTGATTATTTTTTCTTTTTTGAAATAATATTCTAACCACATAAAAAACTTCATTTTTCTAATCTTCTTAGTTGTAAGTTCATTATAAAATTCTTTCTTAATTTGTTCTCTATTATCTTCACTTAGTTTTCAAACCATATTCTATTTGTAGTATTTTCATGACTATAATAATCATTATTTAAATATACCTTATCTATTGTAAATTCATTATTATTAGTCATCATATTAATTTCAGATTGTCCCATTTGACTAAGTGTTGGGGAACCTATTGAAGAATTAGTATCTGGAATTATTTCTGGTAAAGGGGAAGAATATCTTATTCTTGTTTCATGTAAATGTGTTGGAATATCAGATGTTGAATGTCTATGGGTTCTATAACTATCTATACTTGAATACCTAGAAGATTGTCCTGAATAAAATCTACTAGACATGGATTTGTTAAATTTTATTAGTATTTTTCCATCAGTTTGTTCTTCTATTTCTGATGGTTCTGTTATCCTGACATTTCTTTGAATTCCTAATGGTCTTTCTGCTAGTATTTCTGCTGGAATAGTTATCTCATTCCATTTTAATAATTTGGGTGTCTCTATTGATATATTATCAGAATTTGTTGTTACATATACCGATTCATCTTTCTCTGTTGGATTTAGTCTTAATGCTGTTGGAATCATTGATTGCATGAGTTTAAAGTATACTCTATAAATTAATACAAAATGTTCTGTATCATTTACTATTCTATCATGTTTTAATTGAATATCTAATTTTAGAGAATCCATAATGTGTGGGTTTGTTAAACTAACTGAATAGTTTGGAATGCAATCAAATCTAATTGTTCCATTACATATATTAGTTTGTACCATTGCTAATATTGAATCTTTGTATCTTATTAATCTATCATCTCTTAATGCCATGAATATGGGTGTATCTATGCCTAATCTAACTAAAGGATGTAATGCAATTTGTACTAGACCAAAATGCAAAAACTTATAATTTTGTTCTTTATATTTTTGAATAGCCTGTGATGATAGTAATCTAATTGATTGTACTTCTTGATTCATAGGTAATATTTCTTCATGAATCTTAATTGAATATGACTTATTAAATTCTAGTATGCCTTGTTGATAAATTGATTTTAATGTTTTATTTGGTAAAATCTGTTGAATTTCATGACTTTGTAAAATGTTTGAAGAAGATGTAGATCCTGTACTAGTAGTACTGGAGCTTCCGAATAGAAATCTTTTTATCCTTTCTTCCATGTTAAACTTATTATTTATTGATTTTCTGATATACGAATCATGTTTATCTTATCGGGACCACACCTTATACCATACGTGGACCACCCTTTTACACTCTTTGCGGGGCTGACCAACCGATTTACAGGTATAAAAACACAAATGGTGCTAAACCAAACGTATAAGACTCACAAGTCCGTAGGTACAGTTTATATATATATATATGTATATATTTGCATTTATATTTATATTTATATTTATATATTTTTTATATTTATTTATATTTATATTTATATGCTGGAATTAAAAGGGATGAGAGGACGCATGAAAGAAATGCGTCATCTCCACGTGTTGCTTCCCCTACAATCCGCGCCTGACTCCTCTGAAAGCGTCCTCTCCACGTGTTGCTTCCCTTACCATCCACGTCTGACTCCTCTGAAGCTGTCGATGCCGTTGACCAGACCAGATTAGAGGACACATATTCAAAATGCGTGATCACCATATCACCCACAAAAACTTCAAAAAAAATTTTTTTTTCAAATGGAGAAGGAGAGGACGCATTTCCTACCTGCGTCCTCCCTATTCTCTGCTGTTTGTGGCTACCACCACAAACATGGAATTTTACCAAACCACAGGCAAAGGCGATCAATCCGCTCGCCCTCAACGGTCCATACCAGCCCACACCCAGGCCATCGTATGAGAGGTAAATCACGGTAGCCCAGCACCAGGACCCATGGGCTTGGCATTTACCAAACCACAGGCGCTTGGACTAATGTAGGACAGCCGCGTGGCATCCTCTTATCTCCTCCAGATAAGAGTCCAACAGTCTCCACAATAACCAGATATAACCTATCCATCTCTCACCGTCGATGTCAAACTCATCCTTCAATCCCAACCCTCCATTTCCACCCAAATTAAATCAATAACTCTTGTGCGCGCACTTTATCCCCTCCTCACACAGTCACACAGTTCGAACCCATTAGAGGAGATATAGCGAAATGGCCAGCCTCCAACAAACTCCGATCACCTTCCGCAGCCGCTCGCCGCCGTCAACTCAAATCTCCGTCAAGGTCTCCCTTACATCCGCCTTCACCACGGGACTGAGGATCCCCAAACTCCGAATCAAACTCCACTCCTCCGTCGTGAAGCGTCACCGCGGCGCCAGCGGCGCGCGTATGGCGGACTCCGCGGCGGGAAGTTACGCCACCGCGCTCGCCGACGTGGCGAAAACGAACGGGACGCTGGATGAGACGACCGCCGACATGGAGTTGCTGGAGAAGTTCTTCTCCAATCCGGAAATATCGGAGTTCTTCACCAACCCTACGATCAGCGAGGAGAAGAAGATTGAGGTGATAGAGGATATTGTGAAGTCGGCGGGAGTGCAGCCGCACGTGGCGAACTTCCTGAACATCCTGGTGGACATGAAGAGAATCGATTTACTGGGGGAGATAGTGAAGGAGTACGAGCTGGTGTACAATACGCTGACGGAGACGGAGCTGGCGGTGGTGACGTCGGTGGTGCCGCTGGACTCGCAGCATTTGGCGCAGATTGCGAAAGGCGTGCAGAGATTGACGGCGGCGAAGAACGTGAGGCTCAAAACGGTTATCGATCCGTCGCTGGTGGCGGGGTTCACAATCAGGTACGGCGGTTCGGGATCCAAATTGATCGATATGAGCGTGAAGAAGCAGTTGGAGGACATTGCTGAACAGCTTGAACTTGGGGAGGTTCAGTTAGCTGTATGATGATGCAATTTTCATTTTGTTAGATACCGAATTAATTATATTTCGACCTTGTACTCTTTCTGATCATTTTGAAATTGGGTGAAGACAATTTTCACTGTATATGTTAGCATATGTACCTAATTGATCAGCATTTTAGATTACTTCAGTTTTCTCTGGTAGAGTATGCTGAAATAAATAATGTTGTTTGAATTTTTGTTTTTAAGTAACATGATGAAAAAACAACCATGAGTCCATGTCTCTATCTTACATTTAAATCTTACCATATTTTTATTGTCAAAGATTCAAAACAGAGATAAGAGCAAGGCCATATTTGATGCTACTTGTTACCTTCAGTGAGGCCATTATAAGTAAAAATTCAGTTGCGTTTCTGCTTGTTGCTTTTGGCGTAGTATTTTCAGAAGAAATCCTTTATTTGAAAGACATCAAACCCTCTATTCAAAGCCTAAAAAGATGTCCTTTTTTACCCTGATCAGTAATCTAGGTGATCGGGCCTCAAAAGAAAATTTGTAGTCTGAATCAACCACCAGTGCTCTGTTTGGTAGTGTCAAAGTCCTGTTTTGCTAAAAATAAACGAACAGGGCTACTCCGAAGTAGCAAGAAATTTGAAAAGCGTGAGAAGCATGTTGAGGCTGGACGAGCAAACAGGGCATTAAGACGCAGTAGCACATTGGAGTGCAGAGACTGGTAGTAAGTAGTGGTAATTAATAGCATGGTGACATCACTGAAAATCCACCAGAGCAAAATAAAAAATGCAGAGCAAGTTCATTTAAAGTTTTTTGACCAATTCAGAGACCCCGCTTCACGCCTTATTGCAAGCCGCCTTCAATTCCATTCCCATCCATTTAAGGCTTTCTTCACCTAGGCCACCACCTGCACCATTCTGCAATTTATGAGTTTACACTCCCTTAGCTTCCAGCCTCGTACAAACACGACTTTTCTAGTGGAACAAAGATTGTACGATTATACGTTATAAGGTATAACTCAACTCGTAATCATCATTTTCAAACACAATTTCCCTACCAAGGAAGGTCTTGAATAAGTAGTAGAACACTTTTGTTTTTGTTTTTGTGAGATGAACGGATGATATTAAACTATTAGTAATTTGAAAGAAATGGGAAAATATGTAATTTTTTACTTTGTTTGAATGAGCAATCAAAGAAAACATGTGAATCTTCTAAAATTAATGTGGCCGAGTATCATGTGAATTGCATCAGATGTACTTTCATCGTGCATTAAAATTTCATCTCCTATATAAACATAAGTTAACACACAAATATAGTCCAACATTCCAATAGTTTTATCACTTCTTCATTCTCTCTTTCCTTTCGAAAATCTATATAAACCAAAATGGCGACTTGTCAATCAACCGGACGGCGCATATTGGCACGCGTCACATTCATTTTCATGCTCCTCACACTCAGTAATTTATTCAACTTATTTGTCAATTGAATTTTCCTAATTTTCTCTTGTGTTTCTTAATAATTATAGTTTGTTTCAGATACTTACTATGTCAATGGTGCTAACAAGAGGGATCCAAGCAACGATCGTATTCACCCATCACAGGTATTTCTATTAGAGGACCGATAAAATTCCCATTACAATGATTTTTTTTAATAGTTTTATTATGATAAGACTCGTCTCATGTGAAATTTACTCTTAGGACGTCAAGAAAAAAGTGGAATTTGGGATGGAACTATACCCGACGGGGTCGAGATTGCCTGATTGCTCCCATGCTTGTGGAGCTTGTATGCCTTGCAAGAGGGTAATGGTGAGCTTCAAGTGCTCAGTCTCAGAGCCATGCCCTGTTGTTTATAGGTGCATGTGCAAAGGAAAATACTACCACGTACCCTCCAACTGAACAACTTCATCAATATTTCTTGTAGTACTGTTTGTTAGCTAATTCTCAGGATATATTCATGTATCCAGATTTTGTAATCGTAGTTTCATTTGGGGACGAGGTCATTTTGAAATATCTGTAATGAATGCCCGCTTTTTTTTTCCTTGTGGCTTATGTTCATTACATTGTTTTTCCAACTAGTAACTAAATCACGAACAAATCCACTATTATTTTTAACTTCACCAACCATGAATTTACGGCATCTCCAATGCTAAGATACAACATTATATAATTTGTCATGTTATGTCACATTTTAAGCGGATGAGTTGACAAGCTACATACTTCTTTAATGATTAGTTACACTCTTTAAAACTGGATAGGTACCACATATTTAATTTTTAAAAATGATTATTTGAATTTAAAGCAACTAACATTAAGGACATCTGATATCTAACAATATGGTTTGTTGAGCGGTACCTCTCCACAAGCAACACACGTGACATCTCAATAATAGTAAAAGAGTTCGTCTCTAACTCGATCGTCTTACCGTAAAACTGGGGACTAGAGAGAAAATAGTAAAAAGGCAAACCAAATTTGGAGGCAAAATTATAAACAGTTTGGACTCTGGATCCATAATGAAAACTGCAAAAAATAGAGGGATCAAAATGTAAATAAACAAAAAAATAATAGAAACGAACTCATTTTGTAGAAAATAAGGGTAATAATTGTCTGTCTTTATTCATGATCTCAGGATACATTATATAATGGTACAAGGTACCTATACAAGCTAGGAAAGGTAATAAAAATATAATTATAATTACAAGTAACATTCCAATTCCTTAATACTCCTCCTAAAGTTAGAGTGTGGGGATCAGAAATGCCCAACAGAAGGAATGAAACTGGTTACATCCGAGAGCTTTAGTGAACAAGTCTGCAGGTTGATCTGACTTGCGGATATGCTGAGTAATAATAGTGTAAGATTGAACAAAATCCCGAACATAATAACAATCAACTTCAATTTTCTTTGTGCGTTCATGGAACACTGGATTTTCCGCAATATGAAGAGCAGATTGACTGTCACAAAACGATCGCATAGGCGAAGAGTGCAAAACCCCAAAGTCTTTCAGTAAAGATTTAAGTCATAACAACTCACAACAGGTAGCACCCATAGCACGATACTTCGCTTCAGCAGAAGACCGAGAAACTGTAGGTTGCTTCTTAGTCTTCCTAGAAATCGGAGAATCACCAATCTTCAAAAAATATCTGGAAAGAGAATGCCGAGTAATTGGGCATACAGCCCAATCTAAATCACAGTAAGTAGTCAACTGTAACTTAATGCAAGAAGAGAGAAATAAACCTTGAGCCGGACGGCTCTTCAGGTAGTGCAACACACGAACAGCAGCTTGCATGTGAGGAACACAAGGAAACTTCATGAATTGTGCAAGAGTATGAACCGAATAACTAAGCTCTGGACGAGTAATTTTCAGATATATCAGGCATCCAACCAAATGTCTATACTGCTCCGGGTCATGGTAGGTTGGACCTTCAACACGTGCCAAATCATGTTGTTGCTCCATCGGAAAGTCAGTCATTTTAGAGGCAGATAAACCTGTACCCAATAAAATGTCTAAAGCATATTTCCTTTGCGAAAGAAACATCCCCTCAGGTGTTCTAGCAATCTCTATGCCCAAAAAATACTTTAGCAGACCATGGTCTTTCATATGAAAACAAGAACTCAAGTATTTCTTGAACTCGGGGATGAGCACAGAAAAACTACCAGCAATGACCAAATCATCCACATAAACCGAAACATGCAAAGAAATTGATCCACGGGAAAAGACAAACAAAGATTAATCTTCCTTACTCTGAACAAAACCAAATGCTCGTAAAGCATGGGCCAATTTGGCAAACCAATTTCTAGGAGCCAGGTGAAGACCAAGATTTCTGAAGGCGACATACCTGACCATTGGGCAAAGCATATAGCCAGGTAGGGGTCGCATAAAAACTTCTTCATGCAAATCACCATACAGAAAGGCATTATGGACATCCATCTGATGCAGTTCCCAACCACGAATGATTGCAATAGATGAGAATAGACGAACTGAACTCATCTTCGCAACCGAAGCAAATGTCTCGATATAATCAATTCCTTCAACCAGGCGATTCACTAAAACCACTGGGCGCGCCTTATGACGTTCAATAGTACCATCTGACTTAAACTTCATCCAGTAGACTCATTTGCAACCAATCGCCTTCTTATTTAGAGGCAGAGGAGCCAAAGTCCAAGTCTGATTTCACTCAAGCGCAGTAAGCTCTTCAGTCATAGTGTCTAGCCAATGAGCATGCCATGAAGCCTCAGAATAAGTGGTGGGGTCTGCACTTGATGTTACTGCACCCAAAAATCTAGATTTCATTCTAGAAAAATTATGACAAGTTACATAATCAGTAAGAGGATAGAGAACACCTGAGGATAGTGATGACACATGAGTGAACGTAGACGTAAGGGGGGGTCTTCAGTAGTAAGAGCACATGTATAATCATCACAATCATAATCTTCCAAGTAAGGAGGCGGTCAGCGAGCACGAATACTCTATCTGATAGGTGGCAACTCGATAGTGAAACTATTCAGAGCCGGAGATACTGCAGAAGGAAACCGGGCCAGGTGGTCAGAGCCGGCGACATTCAGGGTTGGAGAACGGGTAGAGGCCGGCGATGAGTGTCCAGTGACGACCGGCGAGAGAGCTCCGATGGTGGCCGGCGGTGGAGGAACTTTGTTGATGGCTGGCAATGGTAGACCGGTGGCGGCCGAAGGCGACAGACCGGCAGCGATGGACCAGCAACGAACGGTGGCAGTAGTCTGTTCAACTCCGGCAGCGGTGAAGAGGAGATCGGTGGTAAGGTGGTGGCTTCGATGGGTTTTTCTGATGAGGCCAATGTCGGAGTTGTAGAATATGGGAACTGATCTTCAAAAATATTAGGATCCTGACTAGTAAAGATCACACGGGATTCCAAGTCAAAAAGGCGATAACCTTTCTTTCCAACAGGATAACCAAGAAACAAACAACGTTGACTTCTTGGTGCAAACTTGTCACAGTATCTGCGAACATGAGCAGCAAAACACATGCATCTGAAAACTCTTAATGGTGAGTAATTAGAAGCTTGCCCATGGAGCAACTCAAAGGGAGTACGACTATTGAGATGCTTTGTCGGTGTCCGTTTAATCAGATAAGCAGCAGTAAGAACACATTCTCCCCAAAAATTAATAGGAAGAATGGCTTGGAACCGTAAAGCATGCGCCACATTGAGTAAATAACGATGCTTTCTTTCAACCCGACCATTCTGCTGTGGTGTATCAACCATTGATGTCTCAAAAATGATTCCAGATGCAGCAAAATGAGATCTCAAAGGCAAAAATTCAGTTCCGTTATCAGCCCGAACACGTTGTATGGTTCAGCCCCACTGGTTCTTCACCAAGGCACAAAACTCTAAAAATCTAGAAGCTACTCCTGATTTAGCCACTAATAAATAAACCCAAATAGCTCGAAAATAATCATCAACTATAGTAAAAAAATAAAATTCCCCACTAGAAGATGGTGTTCTATAAGGACCCCAAACATCACAATGAATTAATTTAAATAGTGCAGTAGTATTTGCAGAACTCAATGAAAAACTATGTCTAGTTTGTTTTGCTCTATAACATAATAAGCAAGGAACATAAGTTTTATTAGTGCTAAAATCAATAGAAGAAATAGAAGAAAACACCGTAGAGGAAGGATGTTCAAAACGCTGATGACATAAATCAGAAGAAGACACAGAAGCAATTGTTGGAAGAGACTACGGGATAGGAGGATGATCATGAGTATCCAGCAACTGAAGCCAAAACACCCCCCCCAATCACTTTCCTCGTACTGATTTTCTATAAAATGAAATAATTTTCAGTAAACAAAGCTAGACATTTCAAGGCAGATAACAATCTAGAACATGATAATAATTCGCACTGCAAAGTAGGTGTATATAGCTTATGAGTAAGGGTGATGATGTGGCCATTTTATGTGGATATTTTAGGGTTTTTAGGATTAGGTTTTGGACAATTTTGTGCTCTGAATGTGGCATTTTGCCTTGAAATCATTTAAGGAGCGATAAAAGCGACTTTGGCGTTTTTATCACTTTTTAGATGATTTTGTGTGACAAGGTGATTTGTTTGAAGACTTTGAAGATTTGAAGACTTCGAAAGATATCTTTGAAGATTTGAAGACTTACATTTGAGCTTTGTGAAGATTTGAAGAAGTGAAGAGGTGAAGAAAGGAGAGCAAAGCAACGGATGAATGATGATCCAGGGTTCTCAGAATTTTCCGAGAAGAATCAGCCTTCAAGAGTGGCACCATTGGATTCCTCTTCTCGAGCACTATAAAATCAACTACAAGAACTCCCGAAACGGATCAACGGTTCACCCGGAGGAAGCAAAACAAAACAGGGCTGGAGTTACTGATTTGGTCGCGACTCGCGATGAAGCTCGTCGCAAGTCGCGACGACAGCGTCCAGTCAGCCCTGCAGCAGCGTTTTTCTCCCCTTTTTCTTCCCCTATAAATACCTCTTCACCCCCTTCTTTCCACAGCTTTTGGCCCCTGTTCTTGGGCCAAAACCCTAGTTTTTCTCTTCTTCTTTTCTTAGTTTCTATGTCTTTTGTTATTCTAGAGTAGTTATTGTACTTGGGAGCAAGGATTGAAGCTTCCATATCTATGTAGCAAGAACTCATTTTATCTATCTATTTGGTGTTTTTGCTATTGTGCATTTAGTGTGCTTTGAATGTTAATTGTTGATTTCATTGATGTTGTTGAAAGCTTGAGCATATGAAATACTTGTATGAATTGCTAGCTAGGGTTTGGGGGATTTGGGTTGATTTCCCCCCTTTTCTTGTTAGGAATGTATGAGTACGATTTAGAGCTTTTGATTGTGTTGATGGATTGATAATGTGCTAGATGAATGTGATTGATGTTGAACTCTTCGTCATGTTCGTTTGTGTAGCAAACGAGAGAGTTATATGCTCTTGGATGAATGTGCGTTGCACGTTCATCCAATCTCGTGTAATTGCATGAATTGGTTAAATGCTTAGTCACGGTGTAGTGGCCATAAGCATTGCCAAGCTTGTTGGTTCTTCGTGATTAAATGCCACCAATGGGATACCTTGAGTCGTGGTCGCAACAACGGGAGTCATTGGTGAGGTTTGACGAGAGATGTCGAACTCACTCTTGCAAACTACAAACTAAGAAGGATAGGAGTTTAGTCTCCACAACAAGTAGTTGAAGTATTGAATAGATGATTTTAATTCATCCTTGAAGCATTTGTTATTTAGCATTTGTGTATTCTTGATGGTGTGTTTCACTTCATTTGTGCCATGAGTTGCTTGAGCATAGGGAGTGCTTGTATGATTGAATTGGTTAGGTGTTAGGAACGTGACGAATTCCGTAGCTCCTTTGCATGAAAATCTATGAGCGTGAACTTAGAACTTCTTGTGCATAACGTGTTGTGATTCTTGCTAGATGGGTATGTTGATGTTGAGTCATGTAATGCTATATAATAGAATGAGTGAATGATTCAATGACCTATATTAGATTTGGAAGTGGATATCCCTTGCCCCCAAGGCTTTTTATCTTTGTAGTTTTAAAACCCCTTTTCTTAGTTTTGTTTGATGATTAGGATAGTCACTTGACCTTGCTAGTTATCTTGTCTTTTTACTTTCGTAACTTAGGAAAACCAACCAACCAAACCCCCCCCTCATTTTACTTGCTTTTATGTGTGTGTATATATTTTATCGTAGCATAATATTAACATTTGTGCTTAAGCGCTTAGGAAGATCCCTCTTCTCCTAGGACGACCCCGATTTGACGCTATCTACCTAGTTGTAGAAAGTAAGCAAAAAGGGCTTACAAATTATCTTTTGCATAGGGGTGCGATGACCGCCCGCTCTCAATCCAGTTTTTAGCAGCTGCGGATTTTATACTGTTCTGAACCCTATTCTTCCATTTTTCTTCTTTGATTTCTCTTGTTGTTTTGATTTGTTGTTTTAGTTAGATTATCATGAACTCTTGTAGCTAACCTATCTCTTGGGAGCAATTGACTAAGGCTTCCAAACCCATGTCTTAAGAACAATTTGTAGCCTATTTATTACTCTTGCTATTGTGCATTTATGGAGCATTGAATGTGTTTATTGATTTCATTGATGTTGTTGAAAGCTTGAGTATATGAAATGCTTGTATTAATTGCTTGCTAGGGTTTGGGGGATTTGGGTTAATTTCCCCCCTGTTCTTGTTAGGAATGTACAAGTATGATTTAGAGCTTTTGATTATGTTGATGGATTGATGATTGCTAGATAGATATGCAATGTCGAACTCTTTTCCATGTTTATCATTTGTAGCAAACGGGAGAAGTCTATGAGTGGTCGCTCTTGACTAATCCCGTGTAAATGCATAGATCGGTTAAATGCTTAGTCACGGTGTAGTGGTCATAAGTGTTGCCGAGCTTGTTGATCCTTCGTGCTAAATGCCATCAATGGGATACCTTGAGTCGTGGTCTCGACAACGGGATTCATTGGTGAGGTTTGACAAGAGATGTCGAATTCACTCTTGCAAACTACTACCTAAGAAGGATAGAAGTTTAGTCTTCACAACAAGTAGTGAAAGTAGTAAATAAGTTGCATGTTCAATGATGGATAAGAGGTTTGGAAGTGGAAGTCAATTGCACCCAAGGCTTCGTAATTGTATTTTCATCACATCTTTATTTGCGTTTACATGATTAGCATCATTCTCCTGATTTGCTAATTGTTGTATTTTAATTTGCTAATTTAGGAACCATCCAACCAACCCCCCCTTGTTTACATGCTTTCATATATATCTATGTATGTATGTGTTTAGTACGTTTTCTCATATAGGTGTTTAAGTACTTAGAAAATTCCCTTTTCCTGTGGACGACCCCATCTTGCCACTATTTACATTATTGTGGATAGGACGC
Organism: Rubia yunnanensis; assembly: GCA_037428765.1. Taxonomy (NCBI): domain Eukaryota; kingdom Viridiplantae; phylum Streptophyta; class Magnoliopsida; order Gentianales; family Rubiaceae; genus Rubia; species Rubia yunnanensis. The sequence goes on from CM075067.1 coordinate 57,447,533, forward strand.
ATTAAGGGCATAAAAGTATTAACTTTGAGAGGTACGGCGACGACCTCCCAAATTTTGACGCCGTTGCCGGGGATTAGGCGTTCATTTTTAAGTGCTCTAGCATATCATGTGTGATTATGTGCTACTTGTGAATATTTGTTAGTTTGATTTTATTTTATCTTGATTTCTTAGTAGATTTGCCATTTTCGCTTGGCTTGGAGACGTATTGTTCGAGTTCTTGGTGTATGGTTCGCACGCGATCCTCTTCATAAGAACCCTACGACCCTGAGTTAGAGTTGAATTTGAGACGGGCTAGGAGGCTTTCTTTGGAAAGTGTGAATAACACCCCTCCTAGTGACCATTTTGCGGATACAGCTTCATCAATGGAACATCAAATCGAGCAAGAAGATGAGAATCCGAGAAGGGAACCACACCATCCTTTGGGACAACCCTTGTTGAAAGACATCATGGCACCCAATCTTGAGCAACAACCGATGTGCATTGAGTACCCAGTGGTTGGGCCAAATGGGCATTTCGAGCTGAAAACCAGGTTCATCAATATGCTACTCGCATTCCTTGGAAGGCAAGGGGAGAATGCCAACAAGCATCTCACTGAATTTCACTTCTTGTGTAGCGGTACGGTTCCTCATGGAGTGGACGAAGATTTTTACAAGTTGAAGGCATTCCCTTTCACTCTTAAGGATGGTGCTAGAGATTGGCTCCATTACCTACCGCCAAGGAGCATAAAGAGTTAGCTTGATTTGAAGACAAAATTTCTCGCCATGTACTTCCCGGCCTCGAGGTCCGCTGCTATGAAGAAAGACATAAGCAACATTCTGCAGTGGCATGAAGAGTCTTTCTTCGAGTATTGGGAGAGATTTAAGATGCTCCTCGCAAGTTGTCCCTACCATGGCTATTCAGAGGGAGATTTGGTGTATTACTTCTATAATGGCCTTCTTGATGAAGACCAAAGGCTGGTTAGAAGTTCTTGTGGTGGCACCCTCGGAAACAAAATGCCCACCGAAGCCATGCAACTATATGAAGAGCTAGCAGAAGAGTCGAGGAATTTTAGCTCAAGGGCTGATTTAAGGAGGAGAAACCCAATACCTGCAAGTGACTTTGCTAACTGTGGGAAATTGGAGGATCAAGTCACGTCCCTCACATCCATGGTGAAGACCTTGATGACAAAGCCCGGAGGAAATGCACCACATGTTAAGTCATGTGAAATTTGCTACTTGGCGCACCCTACGGACACATGCCCCACTCTACAAGAGGATTACGTTGAGGAAGTAAGTGCTATGGGGTATCAGGGAAATCAAGGGTACCAAGGTAACTATGGGTATCAAGGTGGTCAAGGCTACCAAGGTAACCAAAGCTACCAAAGGTACCCAGGGTACCAAAACCGGCCGTATAATTCGGGAAATCGTGATCACCCGAACCTCCGGTATGGAAACCCTCAAGGAGGCCAGAACTCTCAACAGTACAGGCTCCCCCCAAAACAATACCGGCCACCTCAACAACAGTTCCAAAGGCTTGAAGACAAACCCCGAGACCGAGGGGAGGGCTCGGGGCTATCCAAGGATGAGGTGTTGCAATCTATTCACCGATTAGGCATGAGTGCTGAAAAGAGCGAACAATTCCAAGATGAGGCTAAAGCAAGTATCAAAAACTTGGAAACTCAAGTGAGCCAAATAGCCCAAATGGTGAACCGGATGGAAGCCCGGGAAAAGGGTAAACTACCTGCCCAACCAGAGATCAACCCGAGGCAAAATGCAAGTGCTATCACTTTGAGAAGTGGTAGAGAGGTCGGTGCTTCACCGGAGGCTAAAAAAGTTGAAAAGGAGCCAACGAGAATTGAAGAGTTTGAAAAGGGAGTTGAGGAAGAGGCAGTCCATGAGAAGGAGACCAATGAGCTAGCCAACAAAGGCAAGGAGGAAGAAATCGAGTTGGAGACATTGCCACCAAGACCGAAGTCAACCTCCATCCCGGAACCATCCTCTCCTCCACACAAAAGAACAAAGATGGTGGACATCCCTCCATATGTTCCGGAACCCCCATTTCCGGAGGCATTGAAAGACAGGAGGAGGACGGAGGATAACAAAGATATCTACGAAGTCTTTCGTAGATGTGAGGTAAACATCCCTCTCTTGAATGCAATTGAACAAATTCCTAGATATGCCAAATTTCTCAAAGAATTATGTGTTGTGAATAGGAAACAAAGGGCCAAAAACAAGTTGAAAAATGGAAAAAGTGAGCATGTTTCCGCATTGTGTCAAAGAGAACTACCCCCTAAATGTAGCGATCCCGGCATGTTCACAATCCCGTGCATAATAGGAAATACTCATTTTGAAAAAGCTATGCTTGATTTGGGTGCATCCATAAATGTGATTCCTTACTCTTTGTATGAAAATCTCAACTTGGGAACATTGCATAAAACCGGGGTGGTAATCCAATTGGCCGATCGTTCTAGTGCATACCCTAAGGGTATTGTAGAGGACGTGTTGGTTAAGGTGGATTCCTTAATTTTCCCCGCGGATTTTTATGTCCTTGACATGGAGCATGATAAACATGCCGCCCCAATTTTGTTAGGGAGGCCATTTTTGAAAACGTCTAGGACAATGATTGATGTACATAAAGGTACCCTCACTATGGAATTTGATGGAATGAAAGTAGAGTTTAACATAAATAACTCTATGAAGTATCCTAGTGAAGAACATTCTTGCCATACCCTAGATATTGTTGAAGAAGTTGTGCAAGATGTTTTTGAACTAAATGGTGAGGATTCTTTATTGGTTGCTTTGCAATGTGATGTTAATGATACCCACAATGTATATTCTATGAGCACTAACTTGAAGGGCAGCTTTGAGGATTTGAACTTGCTTGAAGAGATGACACCGAGTGTCTCAACACCTCCTCCTCTACTCTTAGAGGAACCTGAGGAACCGGAATTCCTCCCCTCACTTGTGAAAGCCCCGGTGCTTGACCTTAAACCTTTGCCAGATGATCTCAAGTATGCATTTCTTGGGGCAGGGGAGACGCTTCCGGTTATCATTTCGAGCAAGCTCACCAAGGAGCAAGAAGAAAAGTTGATGGTGGTGTTGCGGGAGAACAAGGAAGCAATTGGATGGACTATTGCCGACATCAAAGGCATAAGTCCATCCACTTGTATGCACAGAATCTTGTTGGAAGAAGGTGCGAGACCCGTCCGACAACCCCAACGCCGTTTGAACCCGCCTATGATGGATGTGGTGAAGGCGGAAATCCTCAAGTTGCTTCAAGCAGGCATGATATATCCAATCTTGGATAGCAAATGGGTGAGCCCAACTCAGGTGGGACCCAAGAAGAGTGGAATGACGGTAGTCGAAAATGAGAAGGGTGAAATGGTGCCCACCCGAGTTCAAAACGGGTGGCGAGTTTGCATTGACTACCGGAGATTGAATGCGGAAACACGGAAGGATCATTTCCCATTGCCATTCATTGATCAAATGCTTGAGAGGTTAGCAAGCCAACCCTTTTATTGCTTTTTGGATGGGTACTCGGGGTATTTTCAAGTGGCTATTGCCCCAGAAGACCAAGAGAAGACCACCTTCACGTGCCCCTTTGGTACGTTCGCTTACCGACGCATGCCTTTCGAGTTATGTAACGCCCCAGCAACTTTCCAAAGGTGTATGGTAAGCATTTTCTCAGAATTTGTTGAAAATTTTGTCGAGGTATTTATGGATGACTTCACCATTCATGGTAATTCCTTTGACGATTGTTTAGCAAATTTAGCGCAAGTTCTTAACCGTTGCATTGAAACTAACCTAGTGCTAAATTATGAGAAATGTAACTTTATGGTGGAGAAAGGTATTTTCTTAGGCCATGTTGTCTCCTCTAAGGGTATTGAGGTTGACAAGGCAAAGATAGACACGATTCAAACTTTGCCTTATCCTACTAATGTGCGCGAAGTGCGCTCTTTTCTTGGCCATGCAGGATTCTATCACCGGTTCATCAAGGACTTCTCAAAGATAGCATCTCCTCTATGCAAATTGTTGCAAAAGGAGGTGGAATTTGTGATGGATGAGGGGTGTAAAGGGGCGTTCGATGCATTGAAGAGAAGGTTAGTCTCGGCCCCTATCATACAACCCCCGGATTGGGCGTTGCCTTTTGAGATAATGTACGATGCGAGTGATTACGCCGTTGGAGCGGTGCTTGGTCAAAGGGTGGGGAGAGCACCTCACGCCATCTACTACGCATCCATGTCCCTAAATGAAGCCCAAAGGAACTACTCCACCACTGAAAAGGAGTTGCTAGAAGTGGTATTCTCTTTAGAAAAATTTCGATCTTACTTGCTTGGTACAAAAATTATTGTGTACACTGACCATGCAGCGCTTCGTCATTTAATGATGAAGAAAGAGGCCAAGCCAAGATTGATTAGGTGGATCCTGCTTTTGAGCGAATTTGATTTGGAGGTGCGGGATAAGAATGGCGCTGAAAACCTTGTGGCCGATCATCTGAGCCGGTTGACTCCGGGGGAAGACATTGAGGTAAGCCCCGCAATGAAGGAGCAATTACGGGAGGAATTCCCTGATGAACAATTGTTCACCATTAACCGTGGTATGCCGACATTGTAAACTTTCTTGTCGCTGGTAAATTCCCTCATCATTTTTCTAAGGCCCAAAAGGATAAGTTAAGGAGTGATGCGAAATATTATGTGTGGGATGATCCCTTTTTGTGGAGACATTGTGCGGATCAAGTTGTTAGGAGATGTATCCCTGATAGTGAAATACACTCAATTCTTGAATTTTGTCATTCTCATGCATGTGGCGGTCATTTTGGAGCAAAGAGAACCGCTAGGAAAGTTTTAGAGAGTGGGTTTTATTGGCCTACATTGAATAAGCATGCATACACCTTTTGAAAATCTTGTGATGAATGCCAGAGAGTAGGAAATATCTCCACTAGGAAATGTCTCCCCAAAAACCTCTTTTGTACTGTGAAATCTTTGATGTTTGGGGTATTGACTTTATGGGGCCTTTCCCTAGTTCTTGTGGTTTTACGTACATTCTTCTTGCTGTTGATTATGTATCGAAGTGGGTTGAAGCAAAACCCACTAGGACTGACGATTCTAAAGTGGTTGCAGAATTCTTAAAAGATAACATCTTTTCTAGGTTTGGGGTACCCCGAGCCTTGATTAGTGACCGTGGCACCCATTTTTGCAATCGGACCATAGCAGCTCTCTTGAAGAAGTATGGAGTCACTCACAAGACATCCACCGCCTATCACCCACAAACCAACGGGCAAGCCGAAGTTTCCAATCGGGAAATCAAGTCCATCCTTCAAAAAATGGTTAACCCTAACTGGAAGGATTGGAGTTCTCGGTTGAATGATGCCCTGTGGGCGTATAGGACGGCTTACAAGACACCAATCGGTATGTCCCCATACCGGTTAGTGTTTGGTAAGCCCTGTCACCTACCGGTGGAAATTCTGCACAAGGCTTACTGGGCGGTCAAACAGTTTAATCTTGATGTAGATGAAGCCGGTTTGCATAGGAAGTTACAATTGGAGGAACTGGATGAAATCCGGAGGGAGTCCTATGAGAACGCCGAGATCGACAAAGAGAAGACAAAGGCATGGCACGAAAAGATGATCATCAGGAAGGATTTTGACGTTGGTCAGAAGGTCCTCCTATTCCAATCTCGCCTTCGCCTATTCCCAGGTAAGTTAAGGTCCCGATGGATCGGTCCTTTTGAGGTGGTTATGGTATTCCCGCATGGTGCGGTGGAGATTCTAGATCGAGCTAAGTCCCATACCATTAAGGTTAATGGACAACGGTTGAAACCTTACCACGAGACTTTTGTACCGGAGAAAGGAGAGGACGTTGATCTCCTCGATCCGGTTTGTGAGTAAACTCCAAGGAGGGAAGTAAGTCATGCCGACGACGTTAAATAAACTTGGTTTTGATCATCCAGATCGTCACTCGTGACTTTCTGTTGATGTTGTTTAGTTTTGAGCTTTTATCATTAAGCTTCATTGTTTTGCTTTGTGATTTTCACGGGTTGTTTTCTCCATGATTTTGTAGCAAATTTGAAGCCAAGGCATTGGATTTTGGAAGGGGAAAATACTTGAATTCGAGAAGGAAGAACTTGGACAAGAGAAAGAAGCAGAAAAATTTTCAGAGTGCCAGGTTAGTTGCCCGTCGCGAGTCGTGATGAACTTCATCGCGAGTCGCGACGTGCTCAGAAATTTTGTTTGGAAATTCTTGGGCTTCGGATCCCACTTTCCGTGAGTCGCGATGACATCGCGAGGCCTCGTTGCGAGTCGCGATGAACACGTCGCGAGTCGCGACGGGCTCAGAAACTTTTGGGAAATTTTGGCCTTTCGGATCCCACTTTCCGCGAGTCGCGATGACATCGCGAAGCCTCGTCGCGAGATGCAATGAACACGTTGCGAGTCGCGACAGGCTCAGAAACTTTTGGGAAATTTTGGCCTTTCGGACCCCACTTTCCGCGAGTCGCGATGACCTCGCGACGCCCGTCTCGAGTCGCGATGAATGTCGTCGCGCGTCGCGACGTGCTCAGAAACAAAGAAAAAAAAATCTATCTCAGACTTCACTTTCCGCGACTCGCGATGACCTCGCAACGCCCGTCGCGAGTCGCGATGAAGTCCGTCGCGAGTCGCGGCGGTCGTGCAGTCAGAAAAAAAAATGGGTCTGTTTTAAAACCCGAGACCATTCTTCCCCTTCACTTCCATCCTCTTCCATCCTCTCAACTTCCACACCGCCACACTCCGCACCGCCGCCTCGTCGCCTCGTCGCCTCGTCGCCGTGCCGCCGCCGCCTCGTCGTCGCGCCGCCTCGCAGCCGCCACCGCGCCGCCGCCGCCTCGCCGCCGCGCCGCCGCCGCCGCCGCCTCACCACCGCCTCGTCGCCGCGCCGCACCACCACCACACTCCCCACACTCTCCACACTATCCACACTCAACAATCTCCACACCGAAACCCTTGATTTTGGGGGTTTTTGACGATTGTAGGCAATTCGAACCCGAATTGATCGTGGGCTCCCGTTTTTATTCTTCCTAAGCGCAATATTGGTACACCTCTTCACTCCATTTAGCCCTAATTGTGATTTCGAATATATATGCTATTTATTGGATATTGTGTAGATTGTGTGAATGGTGCTTGGAATCTAAATTATTATTCTTGTTTGATTGTGGTGAATATGCTGTGCATCCAATTTTATTTCATGGGTATGGTGTGCATATTTTGCATTTCAGTTTGCATGATACATTTCCTTAGTGCGGTTTCTACTGTATTATTGTTATGATTTGGGGAAGTGGGTTGATTTCCCCCCTGTTCTGTTAGATTTTGAAATGTGTGCATCCGAGTTGTTTTGGCTGGAGAGTAGGTGGTGATTCTGTATTGGAAGCATGTTAGCCTGTTGTTATTGAGATAAAGTATTTCTATGTGGATTAGTGTGCTTTGGAATGCTATGTGGTTTATAGTAATTTGGCCATGGAACATAGAGGTTGACATTGTCACTATACTAATGATGGCTAAATTAGTTGAGCATGACTGTGATTTTGAAATATAGCATGGCATATCTATTTTGACTATGTGAGGACTTCTTGAATCTGATGATATGGGTTTGTTGGGCATAACATACATTGTATATGCAATTGTGAGTACGACTCGAACTAGTTTAACTGCTTTCATTTTGCCCTTTAATAACAGACTAGTTTGAGATGGGTTATACATTTATCATATTGCTTGTACATATATCCCTTTGCGTTTGACATGCTTGCTGTGGTTGATAGATATGGCCCCCAGAAAGAGATCCAGGGCGATGCCCCGGGACGATCACACCACCGCTCCACCTCCTCCGGCTTCAGGATCAGGTTCTGCTCCTCCGCCTCCGGATAGGTACATGGGCTTGACCCGGATCACCGGGTCCTATGCGGACTGATGGGAGACCCTTGAGAGGCGCCTGCTTAAGGAAACCAGTTTTTTTTTATATGCCTACGTTGGATGCCCTCGGCCTTGTGCAGCCTATCAGATGCCTCCTCGCCAAAGGGGGAATGGAGGGATTCATGAGCAAGAGCGCGCCCACTTACCGGAGGTACACGCTGGAGTTCCTATCCACTGTCTGTATAAGCAGCATGAGGGGTGACCAACCCTGTGAGAGGTACATCGCCTTTCACCTGGATGACCTATCTTGGCAGATGACCGTCTCACAGGTTGAGGAGGCTTTTGATTTTGACACTGCTGCGATACGAAACAGACTGGATCCAGGGGCCCAAGAGCGGAAAATTGAAGATGACATGCAGTTCTGGAATGTCATCAATATGAGGCAAAAGAACTCCCATGACAAGAGCAGCGCCATCATTCACCCTGCGCTCCGTTATGTGCACAGACTCTTGGCCGGCACAATCTTTTGCTCCACGGAGCCGACGAATGTGCTAGACAACGATATTCACTTCTTATGGCACTTAACGAGCGAGGGGCAAGGATATGGGCTGTGGGCGGAGCTCTAGATGAAGAGAATTGTAGAAGTGGCAGGAAAGGCCAAAGGGAAAATCATGGTCGGAGGAATGATAGGCCTTCTGGCAGAATACTTGGGATTAGTCCCTCCGGCTGACTTCCCATGTTTGGGGAGGCGGGCGTCTTATCTGATCACCGTCGAGCGACTTGTTCGATTTGAGATGCTCAGTGTCACCTGAACCACTGGGCTCTTCCATTGGTTATACGGTGCGAGGAAGGTCACATTCATGGCACTTCCTCAACAGAGCAAGACGAAGCTGGAGTTCGACACACCGCTGGAAGATTTGGCAATCTCCCCAGACTCCTCATGTGCAGCTGAGTTCCAGCGCGAGCTTCGTGACCTCGAGCCAGCCCCTGTCCAGCGTGATGATAGCACCCTACCTCCTTCGGAGCCGCAGCAGCAGCAGCAGTACTACTCTCCACAGCCTCCACCACAGACGGATCCTATGCAGGAGGATGATGCTACCCCTCACCACTCCCAGCCTCTGCCAGATTTCTATGAGCGAATGATGCAGACCATGCACGATGGTTTCTGCCGCCAGGACAGCATGATTTTGGAGCACAACGTGTTTGTCTCCCAGGCTTTGATCGACATGGATGAGGAGATTGACCACCTGTCAGCTCACATCCATGAGTTGCAGCCCCAGTCAGGTGGTACATCAGGCCCCGATCCGAGAGCAGAGAGGCGGAGGGCACAGAGGCAGAGCAACACGGAATGGCTAGCACAGTACCAGCAGCGCTACTCCGGCGGTGGCCTTTCATCTTCACAGTATTGATAGAGTGAGCATCACGCTTTACCCCTTTTCCATACTTTGCTTTGTACGGTTTTGCCCTAGTCTACATTGAGGGCAATGTAGTGTTTTAAGTGTGGGGAGGGGTATCTACTATTGATAGGCGAGTTGGGATTTGGAGATACTTTTACCTTTTGTTTTGGATATTGTTTTGCTTTTGATGTACTTGGATAATGTTGGTTTTGATACTTTTCTTAACCTTCACATTTGGAAGCAATTTGCTACTTTTCGGATGGGGAACAACAACAACAACAACAAAAAAACAAAAAAAAATTGAAAAACAAGAAGGAAAAAGAATCCCGCTAAGTTGAAAACCCGAGAGGGCAACTTAGGCAACATTGGGGCCCGGATAGGTCGAAAACCCGAAAGGGCGGCCTAGGTAAAAATGAGAGGTCAAATGTGTGGAAAAAGGTGAGGTGTGAGCTAAAAGAAAAATGATTGTGTGGCTAGGATGAAAACCTGAAAGGGCTCCTAGGCAAAATGAGAGAAAGCGAGAGAAATTGAAAGACATCAAGTGTTTACTCATTTTCCGGCGATGGAGTCATAAGGTTGCGGTGACCACACGGAGGGATCGGGTAGCTCAACATCTTGAGAATCTTTTGGGGATGGATAATTTAGCGGGGAAAAGATGGAGTAAGTTGTGGAATTCTTGATCATTAATAGACTTCGTTTTTAGGTTGATATATTGATATAGAATGTAGCATGTGCTCTGAACTTTATGCATACTTTTGGTTTCATCTTTTATCATTGGATTTGGGATTATCAGTTCTGGATTTGGAGATGTCTTAGGGAAATTAATGAATTGACGGGGTGATATGGTTTAGGTAGATTTAGGAATAGGGGTTGTGGGAAATTCTCATTTGATCTTAATCTTGGGATGTGCGATATTGAGAGTTTTGTGAGGTAGTGAATTGGGGGATTAGTAGTAGGATGTGGAGGTATCATTCCCTTCATATACTTGGATCTTTTCTTACTCGAGGGCGAGTAAGGTTCAAGTGTGGGGAGGTTTGATGCGTCCACTTTATATGCTTATTTTAGTACTATTTAGGATCCTTTTTGTGCTCTTTCATTACAACAGCTTGTGTTTTACCATGAAATCCTCTTAGGAGGGGTAAGAGCAACTTTGCGCTCTTTTACCTCTTTTAAGTAGATGTTTTGTGTAACGAAGTAATGAAGACCGGAGGCCATTGAAGATCACTTTTGAAACCGTTGAAGACTTAGAAGTTGAGAGGAGTGACTATGGAGATGACTACATGCCACAAGGAGAAGAAGAAGAAATAATGCAAAAAAATTCTGGTTACCGTCGCAAGTCGCGACGGATTCGTCGCGACCAACATGTTCGTCGCGAGTCGCGACGGCCACTGACCAGAATCCTACTTTATTTTCCTTCCACTATAAATACCATTTTTTCTCTCCTCTCATTCCAGTTTTCAGCAGCTGCGGATTTTGTACTGTTCTAAACCCTATTCTTCCATTTTTCTTCTTTGATTTCTCTTGTTGTTTTGATTTGTTGTTTTAGTTAGATTATCATGAACTCTTGTAGCTAACCTATCTCTTGGGAGCAATTGACTAAGGCTTCCAAACCCATGTCTTAAGAACAATTTGTAGCCTATTTATTACTCTTGCTATTGTGCATTTATGGAGCATTGAATGTGTTTATTGATTTCATTGATGTTGTTGAAAGCTTGAGTATATGAAATGCTTGTATTAATTGCTTGCTAGGGTTTGGGGGATTTGGGTTAATTTCCCCCCTGTTCTTGTTAGGAATGTACAAGTATGATTTAGAGCTTTTGATTATGTTGATGGATTGATGATTGCTAGATAGATATGCAATGTCGAACTCTTTTCCATGTTTATCATTTGTAGCAAACGGGAGAAGTCTATGAGTGGTCGCTCTTGACTAATCCCGTGTAAATGCATAGATCGGTTAAATGCTTAGTCACGGTGTAGTGGTCATAAGTGTTGCCGAGCTTGTTGATCCTTCGTGCTAAATGCCATCAATGGGATACCTTGAGTCGTGGTCTCGACAACGGGATTCATTGGTGAGGTTTGACAAGAGATGTCGAATTCACTCTTGCAAACTACTACCTAAGAAGGATAGAAGTTTAGTCTTCACAACAAGTAGTGAAAGTAGTAAATAAGTTGCATGTTCAATGATGGATAAGAGGTTTGGAAGTGGAAGTCAATTGCACCCAAGGCTTCGTAATTGTATTTTCATCACATCTTTATTTGCGTTTACATGATTAGCATCATTCTCCTGATTTGCTAATTGTTGTATTTTAATTTGCTAATTTAGGAACCATCCAACCAACCCCCCCTTGTTTACATGCTTTCATATATATCTATGTATGTATGTGTTTAGTACGTTTTCTCATATAGGTGTTTAAGTACTTAGAAAATTCCCTTTTCCTGTGGACGACCCCATCTTGCCACTATTTACATTATTGTGGATAGGACGCATTAAGGGCATAAAAGTATTAACTTTGAGAGGTACGGCGACGACCTCCCAGGTGACAACACCAAAGAAGATAGAACAATATTGGATAGTGGATGACACAGAGCCATCAGGCAGAACAACATTCACAATATCATTAACATTAGTAAGATCAGTAAGAGAACTTTTGTCACCAGTCATGTGATATGAGGCTCCCGAATCAAGTATAAATGGTAAAGTAGACTTACCAGACCCATTGTCTGTAAGAGAATTAAACTGATTAAATAAATGCATGGTCGTGCTCCAGTGGTTATCAGACAGAGCAGGGCCAAAGTTGGATCGGGTAGGAACGCGGCCAGAGGAGACTGCCACCGCCAGACTAGGTTGCAACATGGCGGTGCCGGTGAACGGCGGTGGGAGAGGAAGTGCCGTGGCGGAACCTCCAATTACGGAGGTGACGGCCGGCCGGGAGGTGACGGCCGGCCGAGAGGTTGGCGCTGTCTTCTTGGAGGCACTGATTTTCTCCTTCAACTCCTTGAACCATTCTGGTACACCAATGATCTGGAAGCAGGAATCCTTATCGTGACCCTTGCGATGACAATGTGTACAAACAAGATTCTTGCGGTCAGATGCAGAAAGAAAAACTAGCGAAGAACTTGTAGGTGGTGGGCATCGTTCAGCATACAACATGGAGTTAAAAGAAGGCTCACGAGCTCGAATGACAGCTCTATGATTCTCCTCCTGAGAAATAATGGCATGTACTTTAATGACAAGTGGCATTGAATCAATGCTCATGATATTTAATTGCATGGTGTCAAAGCCTTCGTCGAGGCTAGAGATGAATTGGTAAATTAAATCCTTCTCTTTCTCTCGGAAGACTCTCACAGAAATATTGCAATGGCACAGTGCCTTGCTCTCTTCATAGTCACAAACTAAGAGAGGTCACATGCAATGATAATATGCAAACAACTTCTTCAGTTTTCCAAAGTAAATGTCGATGGGCTGACCGTTCTGCCTGCAACTCTGAATAGCCTCTTGCATTTGCAAAACTTTCATACCATCACCAAGAATAAATCGTTCCTTCAGGTCATCTCCCAGTTCCTTAACTGTGGCAAACGAGGTTGTAGAAGATCTCAATACCGGATCCAGGGTTTGCAAGATCCAGCAGACAAGAGTAGCATTAACCTCAGGCCAATCGGCAGCATCCGTATGACCATCATGGGGTTTGGTAATGGATCCATCGATGAACCCAATCTTGTTCTTGGCAAGGGATGTGCGGCACATCGCGTCAAACCATTAAATGTAATTTTCTTGACCTTTCAGCATGTTTGGTATAAGTTGTAAACCTGGACCATCGCTAGAGCCAATAAAGTAAGGATCAGTCGACATACGACCAATCGGTACAACAGTCCGAGGGCCAGATTGCAATTGCAACTGCTTTAGTAAAGTCACAATCATATCATAACCACTCATATCCTGAAGCTTTAGAACCTCAGAAGTAGCATCAATACGGGCCTATTCTTCAGGATTTCTTTCGAAGTCAGACATAGTGTAAAATCAGGTACAAATTAGTAGCAGATACAATAACCAACAACAGATCGGATGAGCAAGAAGTGGCGACGCGTGGAGTTTACGGTGATGACGCATTAGGCGTAGGATCGGCACGTGCGAAGCAACGCTCGATTGGATCATATGGGTGACTGATCACCACAACTGAACGACGACGACGCCGATCGGCGAGCGATGGAAAATGGTCGACGTGCGGCTGAGGCGGCGGCGCTGGAGGTCGGTAATGTTAGTAAAATTTTCTTTAAGGTTTCCAAATTTTAGGCTCTGATACCATGTAATAATTGTCTATCTTTATTCATGATCTCAGTATACATTATATAGTGGTACAAGATACCTATACAAGCTAGAAAAATGTAATAGAATATAATTACAATTACAAGTAATATTCTAATTCCTTAATACATTTCTTCTTTCTCGTCTTCTCTGTCGCACCGCCATCTCGCTTTTCCGCCGTAGCTGCCTCGCCTCACAGCCGTCGCCTCCTCGCCTCACAGCCGTCGCCTCCTCGCCTTTTCCACCGTTGATCCGGCGTGTGAAGCCTTCCTCTGAAATCAGAAACTTGCCTCTGAAACCTTCAATTGCCGGAAACCTTTGATTGCTACATTCATATTTCGATTTGCAGAACGCCGACGTCATATTCGCAAAACGTCAGATTCGTCTTGACTCCGTTTACTGAAGTCGATTGCCAAAAACCTAACATGAAATCGTTTTGTAGAAAATCTCTGATGAGGATTTGCAGAACGCCGGCATTCGATTGCCAGATTTGAGTTGATTTCCAGCCAAGTGGAGAACCGACTACAAATTCTTGCCTTCGTAAATAAGTACTAGCATTCATCTGCTTCTTCTCCAAAGCTATCGTTTTCAAGTTTAAGTTGCAGTTATATTAGAGACTAAGGAAACTAGTCACTGATGGATCTGGAGAAAAGAAATAGTGTGCCTCTACTCTCCGGGCTGAGTTATCTCCAGAAAACTGATAAAACTGGTTTTGCTAAGAAGCATTTTTTCTTTGAAGAAGTGTGCTAAGATAAGTGTGCTAAGAGACAACATTGGTTTTGCTGCACTAGTGTTCGCCTATTTCCTTATTTAGCGATATGGTACTTCCTCGTCTCCTCTTTAAATGACCTCTTTAACATGACACTTAATTTTTTTTTAAAGAGAAAGAAGTAGTGAAAGTTTAATTGAAAGTGTAAAACGTAAAATTGGTGGATGAAAATAATCTATAATTTATTTTTAAAAAAAAGAAAATAAAATTTAAAAATTCATCCATATATCAAAAGAGAGTGAATCAGAGTTCCACCAAGTGTTGCATACTATCCGTTCTCATATATCCAAATGTTACTCGATTCTTTTCTATGGTAGTGGTACATTTTTTTTTTAGGTTTATTTTTTTTATATTGTCATATTTTTTATTTTTGACAATGTTTCTTCAATTTCATCCCCCTATTCTACTTTTTATTTTCTATATTTAATTTTATCCACTCATTTCTTTCATTTAATTCAAGAATCTAAATCTATGGGACAACTATTAGTGAACAGATGGAGTATGCTTTTAAAATCAGAGCATTTTATACAATATTAAAAATAGATATCATCAAATAAAAAGTAAATATAATAAAAAAAAATCTAAATCATCAATTTAATAATATACCTAAATAGATATCAAAATAAAATAGTCAAACATCAAAATAAAAATAACCAAACATCATATAAAAATATTAAAGACACACGTCAAATTAGTCAAACATCAAATAAAAATATTAAAAATACACATCAAATTTTGAATAATTAAACATTAAATAAAAATAATTATACATCAAATGAAAATATTAAAAACATCAATATTAAAATTTAAGAGATTAATTCACACTATTGAAACATTAAGAATACATCCAAAAAAAATATTCAAAAATAAGAAACATCAATATCAATTTTTAATAATGACATGCTGAAAAATTAATACATCAATAAAAAATAATATAAGTTAAAACTTTAAAATTAACATGGTAAAATATCTCAAACTAGTGTTGAAAATGTTTGCATTCGAAAAAATTATTTTTGACGTTCCAATTCTATCCATTCATGTTAGACCCGTCAAATGGGTTAATTGGATCAACTCATTATTCAAACACAATTAACCCATTATCCAATGAGTCTTTATCTAATTAACCCATTTATTAATGGGTTATAATGGGTTGGGTCATTAAATGGATAACTCATTGGGTAACTCATGAGATAATTCATATGATTCAATGGGTTACACTATATTATCCAATAAGTCATTATCCAATAAGTCGTTATGTAATTAATCAAATAAGTTATCATTCAATATTTTCTTCTAATTTGGGTTACAAGTTGTCATTATCCAATGAGATCAGGTATTAAATACTTATTAGATTTTGGGATTGTGGGGGATGAAAATTATTAAATTTTGATCTCAATGTGTCTCATATTATGTTAACTCAATGGAACCTAACAAATGCCAAATAAATATCCAAAATAACCCAATTAAATGCATGTGTAATATTTAACATAAAAATTCACTATAATTCACAAATTACACAAATTATAATTCACAAATTATTCGAGCTCAATCTCGTGCAGTAATCGAGTTCGTACAGTATTCAAACTCAATCTCGTACAGTATTCGAGTTCGTACAATATTCACGCTCAATCTCGTACAGTATTCGAGTTCGTACATTATTCGCGCTCAATCTCGTACAGTATTCGAGTTCGTACAATATTTGAGCTCAATCTCGTACAATATTCGAGTTCGTACAGTATTCGTGCTCAATCTCGTACAGTATTTGAGTTTGTACAATATTCGTGCTCAATCTCGTACAATATTCGAGTTCGTACAGTATTCGAGCTCAATCTCGTACAACATTCGAGTTCAATCTCGTACAACATTCGAGTTCAATCTCGTACAGTATTCGTACTCAATCTCGTACAGTATTCGAGCTCAATCTCGTACAGTATTCGAGCTCAATCACGTACAGTATTCGAGCTCGTACAGTATTCGAGCTCGTGCTCGAACCCAACTAATATTGTTCGTTAATTTCGCCGAGTTTACAAAGCCAACATATTATATATATATATATTAAATATAATATAATGTACATAATATAATGTACATAATATAATAAATAATTATATATCAGGGAAAAATTAAATCATTCATAATCAAAGTTGTGAAAATTTTGTTATCTTATGATATAAAATTATCCACGGGTCACCCATTACCCAACCCAACTCGACCCACCCAAAATTATTCAATGGGTAATCCATTATCCAACCCAACTAAACACAATAACTACAATCCAATTGTATTCATTAACCGAATGGGCCATTATCCTATAAGTCTTATCCAATATGTGAAAATAGTATATAGATAACGGTTATCCAACGGGTGACCCGACCCATTTGACGGGCCTAACTGATGATATTATTATTTTACATGATAATTTATAGATGTAAGATGATACATATCATTTTATGTATTTCACGGGTGAACAAAACTTAAAACATCAAACACTAATAACTCAAAATCGAATGAATGTAATGAATCATCACTGGCACAACAAAATTATCTAAAATTAGCATATGAAAGTGGCAAAATTATTTGTAATTTTACATTAGCATGTGAAAATGTTAATCGCCATAAATTTCAAACCATTAAACATTATTCTTTATAAAATAGTTCAAATGCCCTAAAAATTGCTAACATTAAAACAATTTAAAAAAAAATCAAGATAAAACATCAATAACAATCAAGCGACTCAACACTGAAAATCAACCATCATAACTGAAAACTCAACGTCAAACAATATATCATAAACAATCAAATTCTATTTTCCCCATCTTGTTTCCCTTCGCCGCTGTCTTTCTCACAGACTTGCATTCTCCTGCTGGTTTGAAGAGGATGACTCTCTTACTGCATCAACACACAGATCAAAGGTCGACTACGGTTCTCTGTTCAAGGGAACATCTTCAGGAGCATGATTCCTCATACTCTCTGTCCCAGACCAAACTTCACAGAATTTTTTTCATGGTCTTCAAGAAGCATGTTTGACCATTAATATGTTAAACTACGTACAAGAACATCAAATAAAAAGTTGATATTTAAAAACTACTTATTACGATGAATCCAACAATATCACATATTATTGTTTATATATTTATTAGAATATGTGGTCAAAGTTTGATAGTATTGACTGTCTAATAGTAAGTGTGTAGCTTAGTCTAGGACAGAGTGAGTACAATAGTTTTATTAACTCATCCATGTCATCGTAGAGCTCTAACTTGGAAATTATTCCTGTGAAATAATATAAAACATCACATACAGTAATAAAAAAATTGATATCTCCAATTAAAACATCACAATAGCACACATAACATCACCGACAACCTCATTAAGAAACATCACACACAGTATTTAAAAAATCAATCTCAAAATTTAAAAGCATCAACAACACGCACTAAAATATCAAAACAACAAAACTGAACATCAGTTGTATACTTAAACATGAAAACATCACAAGTATCAAACGCTGAAATTTAAAACACCAACACACATAAAAAATACTTAGAGTTTAAACATGAAAGATCAAAGATAAAATCAAAAACATCAACAACAGTATCTAAAACATCACAGCTTAAAAAAAGAATACTTACAGTTCCAACTTAAATCTCGAATGCAGCAACAGTAGGCAAGTGGTCTTAGACATCTAAGAAACAGCGACGACAACACAAAAATTGCACAAATAGTAACAAAACTCTAAGATATCACACACAATCAAAACAACAAACCAAACATCAATTGCACACTTAAAACACTACAAGTATCAAATACTAAAATTTAAACATCACACCAACACAGATAAAAGTACATAAAACCTAAAACATCAAACATCAAACATAAAACTAGAAACATCAACAACAATATCTAAAATATCACATCTGAAAAATAATAAAATTTACAGATCCTCCTTCCTTCTCGGTAAATAGGTAAATAGTATAGACGGTGGAACCTGCAGTAGGGCCCAAAAAGGACCCTACCAAATACAAAAGAGTCCAACCTTAGGTAACCTAAGGAATGAATCCGCAAACAAGTAGAGAGAGAGGGGGGGGGGGAATGAGAGAGTGCAAATCCAAAAGATAAACACTCCCCACCCCCCCTTTAACTATGTAAAGTAACTACCCACCCTAAGCAAGATAAATAGCAAAGGGAGAACAAACAACCTGGAAAAACACAGGCTATAGAACAACCAAGAGAATGAGGTGAGAACAAACTCACTACCCATCAATAAAAATCTGTTTCTACCCCTAACAAATGGGGCCATCTTCATATTGGCTCCGAAAATGCAGCCGAGAGTTGTGTGTCTCGTGTCTTGAATGAATGCAGTTGCTGGAACGATGATGAAGTAACAAAAGTCCAATGACGAATGATCTGGAATCCTAGTGCAGCCGAGAGTCTAACTCGGGTCTTAGATGTCTCCTAAAAGAGTTGAAACCGGTGATCCACCATTCTGGTACGAATGAACATCATCTTCTACCATATACATCCCTAAGATGAAGAAAGAGGGACGTTATTGGCCTTCTAGCATTCTCTTTTGGCACCGAAATTGATCCAATGGGCAAAGGTTAATGAGGCCGTGCCTCCAACCTTTGTAACTCCCAATCAAAACAACCTCCTAAGGATGTGAGAATGGATGCACTTGTACCGTGTGCACCAAGCGTGGCGAGTATGTACTCGCCCACTCCATTTTGAGCAAATGGACAGTTATATGCTAGTTTAACACAGAGTGTAGCGCGAGCATAAAGCGCATAAATAACCGTTAAATCGCTAGTAAAAAACTAGGCTTAGGAAAAAGAGCATTGGAGTGTAAATCCTTACTCTAAAACCTATTGCCTCCTCCAGAAAACCAAGCTGCTATCGCCACTAGAAATCCGAGAAAAACCGTGGACAAATCTGGATTCCATCGAGCGCAAAGCAACTCAATCTCGGCGCTGAAAACCGCATCAATCGACCCACAAAAACCGTAGAAAAACCAAGAAAAACCGTAGCTAATTCTTGATCCCAATGGGCGTAAAGCAGTCCCTTCTTGGCGCAGAAAATCGCATCCATCGGCCTACAAGAAACCCCAATTCACGCGCCAAGAGCACCCAAACCGTGATGCACATATCCAGCATCCAGTCGCCACAAATCGGCTCCATGCATGGCACCGTGCTGCTGCAGACCATCCCAATATGTGACAAGTTCCAGCGCAACGCCTGACGCCCAGCACAGTGCCAGGACTGAAGCACCAAGACCCGCAACGTGAAGCACCCAGTGCGAGGCAGCCAGCACCCATCAACCTCCAAACAGCTTCTCCATCTAAAACAAGTGCTCATCTGGGAAAATCCTATTCATCACCATGTAGCAATCCTTCATGATGATTTTCACCACTCTTTCAGAACTTGGTTGAGCACCATCCATAACCACATTGTTCCTTTCCCTCCAAAGGCGATAGACCGTGGTAATTAAGGCTAAAATACCAAACTTCTTTCGCATTTTCGAACCTTTAATTTTCCTCTTAACCCAAGTCATGGAACTTGGAATTGAATTCGTCCGTCTCCTTAATCCAATCCAAGTCTGTATACGCCCCCATACAACCTCAGAGAACTCACATTTGAAAAACAAATTTTCGTTCGTCTCCTCTTCCAGATGGCATAAAGAACATACCTTCTCCATACTCTCCCCTTCCTCCAATCGATGCTTATCCTTGGTATGTTGTCTCTTTATTGCCGCCAACCAGGTGATAAATGAGAATTTTGGTGGAACAAAACCACGCCAAATACTGTTAAAAACCTTTTCACTTGATCGGCCAACATCATAAGCACTCGGATATTTATGTCTATGCATATGGAGATAAGCTGCACTAGTAAACTTCCCCGAGCTAGACCATAGGCCGAGATGGGCAGTTACCTCTTGCGTATTACCTTGAAACATTGCGCACAATTCATCCCTGAGCTTACAAAGACCACCAAAGTAGCTCGAATATCTCTCTCCCAATCTACCGTTTGCAATCCTCGGATTTAGTCCCCAAAAATCTCTCCCTGAAGATAAAACGAGTGAATCCATTTAACCCATAGACTATCCTTCTTCAAATGAATATCCCATAGCCTTTTAGCCATTGAAGCACGGTTCCACGTGAAGAAATCTCTCAAACCGAGGCAGCCAAAAGATTTGGGTGCGCAAAGTTTCTTCCACGCCACCTTTGCTTTATGCTTACCTCCCCATAGGAAGCGTTTACACTTATGTTCGAGAGCATCCATGACTGTAGATTGTATTACAAAATTCTGAATCCAGAATCCCACAATACCTCCCACAATTGATCTCACAAGTTCCAATTTGCCTGCATATGAAAGAGTATGACCCTTCCACTTTGCTATCTCCGAATCAACTTTCCCTAGCAGAGTACCAAATTGTGTCACCTTCAACTTGCTGGAATCAAGTGGCACGCCTAGATACCGAACCGGGAATGTCGCCCAAGGAATACCCGTGAAACTCAAATCCTCCTTTATACCAACTCCAAAGAATTTCGACTTTGCAGCATTGATTCCTAAACCTAAAGTGCGCTCAAACTCATTCAAGGCATCCATGAGTATATGTACTGAACTCGTGTTAGCCTTAGAGAAGAACATGAGGTCATCTGCAAAAGCCAAATGCGTGATCCGAAGTGTCTCACATCTCGGATGAAAAGTGAAGTGTCTAGAGGCCGTTCTCCTTTTCAACAATCTCGAGAAATATTCCATGCAAATCACAAACAGATGAGGCGACAATGGATCTCCCTGACGAATACCCCTTTGTCCCTGAAAGTGATCACACAGTTTACCATTTACTGCTATCGAGAATGTAGAAGTGTGCACACACCTCATGATTCTGTCAATTAGCCTTTCAGGAAATCCCAGTCCAAGCAAAACTTCTTCCAGGAAATCCCAAGAGACTGTATCAAACGCTTTCTGTAAGTCCACCATAATCATGCATCTAGGAGAGTTACGAACCCTTCCGTATCCCCGAACGAACTCTTGCGCAAGCATTACATTGTCCGAGATACTTCTGCCATTCACGAATGCACCCTGACAAGGGTCAATGATCCCTGGTAAAATACCCTCAAGCCTTTTTGCTATAACTTTTGTGATGACTTTGTAGACCACATTGCAGCACGCTATTGGTCTAAAATCACTGACTTTCAGATTATCAGGCTTCTTCGGTATCAATGCCACCGAAGTGTGATTAAGCTGCGCTAAAATATCACCTGTCTGAAAGAATTCCAGTACCGCAGCCGTCACTTCCTCGCCCACGATGTTCCACTGTTTCTTGAAGAATCCGGCCGTATAACCATCAAGTCCCAGAGACTTATCATCCGCCATTGCAAACAGTTCCTGCTTGACCTCAATACCCTCCACCTCCTGATTTAGATAGGCCCTATCCATGTCCGAGAGCTTGTTACCCGCATCAAAGACATTCAGATCAGTGGTTAATCTATCTCTTCTTGTGCCAAATAACCCCTTGTAAAAATCCGCAAATAGCTCACCTTTGCAACTATTAGAAGTTACAATCCGATTTTCACTATCAGTAATCACTGGGATACCACCTCCTTTTCTTTCAGAGACCATAGTGTGAAAGTACTTTGATCCCTTATCTGCCTGAGTAATATGATTTATCCTTCCCTTTTGAGCAAGAAAAGAAGACTCCGCCAGATAATATAGCATAGCTTGCTTCTTTAAGTTTCGCAAAGCCGAAACCTCATGATCCGAAGCATCCCTAGCATCAAATTCATCAAATGCCTTGTTATACTCTGCATCCGTACGCTTAGCCATTTCAGAAATATGGTCAAAATCAAGCTTACCCAACTCCCTGAATGGGTTTTTCATCCGAAATAATTTCCTGGTCACCGAAAATTGTTTAGTCCCATCAACCGACGGACTCCAATAATCCTCTACTATTTACCCACTATTCGGGTGACCTAACCACATATTCTGAAAATGAAAAGGCCTACCTTTTCCAACAATCTCTTGCGACATATCTACCACCATGGGAGAGTGGTCCGATTGAGCTGAAATTGGTAGAAAGGTTGTACGACAAGCAGCATCATCCCATCCGTGGTTCAAAAGCACCCTATCCAGCTTCCTCCAAATCTTTCAATCCGCACTATGCCAGGTTAAGTGCTCACCCAAAGCAGGCACATCTCTTAGTCCACACTTTACACAAACATCCTGAAACTCCTTCATTGGATACAAGCTAGGAACTGTAGCTCCATAATGATCATCAACACTAAGGATAGCATTAAAGTCACCAAGAACCATCCAAGGAGAGTTCAGATTAGCACCAAATGACTTCAATTCCTCCCACAGTGGTAAACGCGCGAGACGTCCCTCACTATGCCCATACACAAATGTACAGAAAAACTCAATACTAGAAGCAAGATTGCGCACTTTCAGGTGAATACACTGCGGAGATTTCCCAAGGACATCGACCAAGAAGCCTTTCGGATCCCAGATAATGAGTATCCTCGAGTTCTGCCACAGTTCAAAATTGTGCGTAAACTTCCATCCCTTAAAACCCTTTAAGAAAATTCGCAACACCTTATCCTCCATTTTCGTTTCCAACAACCCACACAGTCCAACCCTATTTACGGAGATGATATTTTTCACCCATCTCCTCCTTATAGGGGCCGATAGACCCCTGACATTCATTGCTGATGTATTCATTGGGAAACAGAGGTCCCTTTTGGCTTTGGACCGCCGCCTTCCAGTGATTTACTTCCAGAACTATTTGACTGACTCCTCGTAGCTGATAACATACGCTGAAAAGGTTTCTGAACACCCTGCTCATTAATTCGAGTCTTGCTCTTACTTCTAGACCTGGTCAAAGCCCCTGGGGTAGGTGGAGGCCTACTCTTACTCTTGCTCCTATGCAGCCTTGGAATTCTTGAGCCTCGAGCATCCGGATGAATCATCTGCTTAGGCAATTTTCCAGCACCCTCAATCGGATTATCATCATCCCCAAACGGTTGCTTCCGTTCAAAAACCGGGGGTGCTGGAATGGCTGAATTTTTAGCACGACCGTTGCTGAGTATCGCGCATTCAACACTCCTACCGCGCACTGCCTGAACACTCTTGCTGCGCGCTGCCTGGGCGCTACTGCCGCACGCTCCTGCGCCGGTGCTTGCAATTCCAGCGCCAGTGCTTGTAACTCCAGCGCCAGTGCTTGCAATTCCAGGCGCTGGCGATGAGCCCAGTTGTACTGGCAGCGCAACAATAGGCCTATTAGCATCATCCTGCAAGACGCCAATGGTAATACCAGGTCCCTTTTTAGCACTTCCCGCTTTCTCAATACTATTGACTATACCTTCAACCAACTTTCCCTTCCCTTTCCTTCGCCTCTCAACCTCCTCATTGTCCGAAGAGGCATCCTCAATGATCACATTCTCCTCCCCTCCAACCGAATTCGAACCTAGAGTATCTCCAGTGGTTGCAGCTTGCATCTTCTTAACCCAAACTTGATAATTGTATCGAGATCTCCAGTGTTTCTTACCCTTCGCCCTCATGTCCTTGTCATCCTTAGTAGGCCTCAAGTTATCCATCTCCTTGGCTTTCCAGTAATCACCGCACACTTCCATAAGATGATTGTTTTCCCCACAATTCGTACACCAATGTCTGCAATAATCATAGATGATTTTTTGCACAAACACCTCCCCATTTGGAACACGAAAGCTCACCTCCTCCTTGAGCTTTTTGGATGTGTCAATCTAGACCAAGAGACGTGCATAGTAGCCCCTTAACTCGAGAGTACCATTGTCCATAAGGATAGGTTCTCCTAGTGAAGTAGCAATTTTCTCTAATGCCTTCTTATGCCAATACGCCTTTGGCAAGTGTTCCATCCTTAACCAAACTGGCTTAGTGGCTTGGATGGTCGCATCATATTGCCCAGATTCATCAATTGACATCATGAACAACTTCTTTCCATGGAGATAATGGTCTGGACCATTCATCACCATATCTCTATCTTCTGCACTGTTAAACCTGAACATGACATAACCATTCTGCTTACTCTGAACATTACACTGCACCTTCCACTTGGCCACCAACAGAGTTCGAATTGCATACATACCCGGGAAGAAGCCTGGAAACACACCCAAGAATCCAAAAAAGGGTTATGGAGGTCCTTGTGTATCTCTTCATCCGTGAGCACAAAATCAACACTATCTCCATTATTTGCAACAACTTCAATAGTCGATTTATTCATGAGAATATCAGGATCATCCCATCTCCTTCTTCTTTCAAGCTTCGAATCATTCCAATCTCTTAGATGCACTTGGTTCTTAGCACCCGTAGTGGCCATAGATAAAATCCGATAGACAGATCGGATTCACCAAAAACCGAGAGCACACCAAGCAAATATACACTAATCCGATCGGAATTAGCCCAAACCGATCGGAAACACACCAACAATACACAAAATCCAATCGGAATTAACCCAAACCGATCGGACTACACAAAAAACACAAAATCACCAAAACCGAATTCAACAAACAAGCAAGAACAAATCGCAAATCTTGCTAGCAAAACCGAACTAACCCTAAGATGAATTCGGAATTAACAACAAACTTGAACTCAAAACCGTGGTCCTCCAAACAACAAATCGGATTCAAAAACACATAACATCATGATTCAAATCGAAAAACAAGCAACCCGCAAGTAGTTGAATTGAAAAAACCTGGAAACCATGGAAACCGTGATCTCCAAGCAATCCGATCAAGTTGGTGGTGCATGGCCGTTCTTAGTTGGTGGAGCGATTTGTCTGGTTAATTCCGTTAACGAATGAGACCTCAGCCTGCTAACTAGCTATGCGGAGGAACCCCTTCGCAGCTAGCTTCTTAGAGGGACTACGGCCTTTTAGGCCGCAGAAGTTTGAGGCAATAACAGGTCTGTAATGCCCTTAGATGTTCTGGGCCGCACGATCCTCCTTCCTTCTCAATTGTAGCAACAGTGGCCAAGCGTTCTTAGACATCTAAGAAACAGAAATAACAACACAAAAATTAGCACAATTCGTAACAAAACCCTAAGATATTACACACAATCAAAACTGAACATCAATTGGACACTTAAGCATGAAAACACCACAAGTATCAAACGCTGGAATTAAAACATCACACCAACACAGATAACAATACTTAAAACATCAAACATAAAACCAGAAACATCAACAACAATCCAAAACATCACAGTTGGAAAATAACAAAATTTACAAATCCTCCTTCCTTCTCGATTGTAGCAACAGTGGGCAAGCGTTCTTAGACATCTAAGAAACACCAACAAAAATACAAAAAATTGCACAATTCATAACAAAATTGGGAGGTCGTCGCCATACCTCTCAAAGTTAATATTTATAAACCCTAAATACTTCCTATCTACAACTAAGTAGATAATGGCAAGTCGGGGTCGTCCACGAGAAGAGGGATATTAATAAGTGTTTAAACATATAAAGCAGATACCATACTAGATATAGATATATATAAAAGCACATAAAGGGGGGATTGTTTTTTCCTAAATTATGAATTGAAAGACAAACAACTACCAAAGCAAGGTAAAGATGCAAAGCATGCAACAAGACACTAAAATAAGGATGAAACACAAATTACGGTACCTTGGGCGCCATTGATTTCCACTTCCAAGCCTTTTATCTATCTTTGAACTTACAACCTATCTAATACTTTCACTACTTTTTGTGATGTCAAATCTCACTAATGACTCTTTTAGTCGATAAATGACTAAAAGTATCCCATTAATGGTGTTAAGCACAAAGAATAAACAAGCTTGATAACAATTATAAACACTGCACCGTGTCTAAGCATTTAACCAATTCATGAATTTACACAAAATTAGTCAAGAACGTTCAACGCTCATAGACCTCTCTTATTTGCTACAATAAACAAACATGACAAAGAGTTCAACATTATCACATTCATATAGCAAGTATCGACACATCAACACCATTAGAAGTTCTAATTCATGCTTTTGGATTCCATATCAAAAGAGGGAAAACTTAGCTACTTTTTCCCAACCCTAATAAGCAATCATACAAGCAATTCATATACTCAAACTTCCAACACGATTAATGATATCAACTACCAATATTCAATGCTCCATAAAGGCACAATAGCAAGAGTACCAAATAGATAAATAGAGTTCTCAAGACATGGGCTTTTAAGCCTTAATCAATTGCTCCCAAGACTAAGTTTAGCTACTGGAACCCATACTAATTAACAACAACAATTCAAACATAAATCAAGCTAAAACAAAGATGAAAATGGTTAAAAATTAGGGGTTGAATAGTAAAAAGTTGGGCTGGAGAAGAAGTGAGGAGAGAGAGGATAAGGTTTAGTATTTATAGTACAAAAAAGTAGAAAAGATTCCTGGCCATCCGTAGTTCGCGATGGGTGAAGTCATTTTCACTAGTCTCAAAGTATGCCAATTCAAACATCTTTTGTTTCTTTTTTCTTTTTATTTCTCAAGTTCTCCTCTTCACTTAAATTTCCTTCATTTATTCTAGTCTTCAAAAGCTCAATTGCAAGTCTTCAAATCTTAAAATCTCGTCTTCAAAGTTCTCAAAAGATGGCCTTCAATAACCTCCGGTCTTGAAGGCTCGATGTTATTTCCTTGTCACACAAAATCCACTTAGAAAAGGTGAAATAGCGTAAAAGTCGCTTGTACCTCTCCTAAGAGAATTTCAAGGTAAAACACAAGCTCTAGATGACAAAAGAGCGTAAAAGTGATCCCAAAAAGTTCCAAAATATGCACATAAAATGGACAGATCAAACCTCCCCGCACTTGAACCTTACTCGTCCTCGAGTAAGAAAAAATTCAAGCACACAAAGGAATTCATATGTCCACCTCTTAAGCTAATATTCCCCCAAATTGATACCTCATAAAGCTTTCAATATCACACATCCCTAAGTTAAGATCAAATGAGAAGTCACCCACAACCCCCATTCCTAAATCTACCCAACATACCAACATACCAATTCATTAATATCTATAAAAACATCTCCAAGTCCTGAATTGATAATCCAAAATCCAATGGCACAAAATCAAGTAAAAAATATGTATGAAGTTCAAACACATACTTCACTCTATACCAATATAACATCAAAAAAATGAAACATATCAACAATCAACAATTTCATATCTTACTTCATTTTTCCCGCTAAATTACCCAATCCCAAGAGGTCTCATGTCCATAAAGCAACCACAACCTTAACATTATGACCCCAACAACGGCAAATGAGTAGAATTGTAGCATTTTTCCTTTTTTTTCTTTCTTTCTCTCATTTTGCCTAGGAGCCTTATTGGATTTTCATCCTAGCCACACATCATGTTTCTTTGGCTCACATCTCACATTTTTCTGTACATTTAGCCTCTCATTTTTGCCTAGGTTTTCCTTTTGGATTTTTGACCTATTTGGGCCCCCATGTTGCCTAAATTGCTCTCTCAGGTTTTCAACTTAGCGGATTTCTTTTTATTTTTGTTCTTTTTTCATTTTCATTTTTTAAAAAAAAATCATTTTTCCTTGTTTTTCCAATCAAAAGTAGCAAAAAGTTTACCAAATGTCAAAGCTAACAAAGCATCCAAATACATCAAATTCAAAGCATCCCAAAGCAAAGAAAAGCATCCCAAACATCCAAGTCTAATCCAAACTAAAGCAGTGAACGCTAAATATCCCCCCCCACACACACACTTAGAACACTACATTGCCCTCAGTGTAGACAAAACAAGGCATAAACATACAAATCAAAGTAGGGGAGTGTAAAACAATATGCTCACAATCAGGAATGGGATAGCCTGGCACCATCGTCGGAGTCTCTGTCAAAGGTCTATAGATACTATGCCACACAATCGATGTTCCTCTGACACCGTTCTCCCCGCTTCGCTGCTCTAGGGTCGACGCCTGGGGCACCGCCAAACTATGACCGCATCTCGAAAACCCTAGATGAGAGATGATTAATCTTCTCATATTTCTCCATGAGGCTCTGCGAGACAAACAAGTTGTGCTCAACTTGTCCACGAAAACCAGTATCGTTGTTTGTAGCGAACGGGAATAGAAATCTAGTGGAGGCTGAGGGATTGAGGAGGTGCATCCTCCTGCACTGGCTCAGTCTCTGTCCGCAGCGGTGGAGAATGCGGTTCATCTTATGGTTGGGTGAATGAGAGGGCTCCCTCATCTATTCGAGTTGCCTTTAGGGATAAGTTCTTGAGCTCCCGCTCAAAACCCTGTCTACAAGAAGTATCTGGCTCGATAGCCAAATCAACAATAGGCATGTCAGTCTCCAGCTTAGTCCGCTGGGTCTGGGGGAGCTGCGTGAAGTTGACTCCCCTCGTCTCATATAGCCATATGAATGAGCCATCCATCTCTATCTTCGTGATGAGGTGTAAGTTCTTGGTCATCCACTGGAGGGTGATGCGGTATGAGTCGCCTCTGCCCAGCTGCGAAAGGTCTAGAGGTGTGTCGATCCTCATGTACCAAGCGATGAGGATGATCATACCCCTACCGATATCTCGCCCTTCACCTTCCTAGCTACCTCGTCGATTGGCTTGGCCTATAACTCAACCTATTTCCCGTAACCCGTGCTTTCACTCGTGAGGTACTACAAATAGCACATATCATAGTTGGACACATTCGTTGGCTCTGTGCGACATAACAGTGTGCCCGCCAAAAATCGGTGCACCAAGCAAAGAGCAAGATGAATAATGATGTTACTCTTGTCCTTGGCATCTCGAACTCACCTCGTGATGGTCTGCCAAAATGCGACATCCTTCTTAATAGTGTGTTTGGGAATGTCAGGCTTAATCTGGGCTTTATTCTACTCTGTGGACCACCCAAAAGTGGGCTCAATGTCAGCCATAGACATCTCAATGGACTGGTCGTTGAGGTGGAACCAGATAAGTCTTAGACATGGCTCCCCATCTCTAGTACTGTGCATCCTCAGTGTGGAGAGGAACTCCAAGGTGTATCGCTGGTAAGTAGGGGTAGCCCTGTCCATAAACCCAACCAAATCTCCTTTGGCGAGGAGGCAATAAATTGGCTCCCTTTGCCCGAGGGCTTCCAAGGCTTGTTCATCAAAGAAATTCATCCCATGGATCTTCCTTGTGGTCAGCTGATCCTACCTCTCCGCATATGCCCCGGTTGTCTGAGTCAAGGCCATGTATCGCTCTGAAGGGGGTACTGAGTTCAGCTCCGGAGCTAGTGGTGGAAGTGGAGATGGAGCGGCAGCACTCGCACCTCGTGTGGCCTTAGGTCTCTTCGTCGGAGCCATATCTATCAATCACAGCAAATATGTCAAATGCAAAAGAACATAAACATATGCAATATTTTAGAATCACAATCAACCCTAAAGTAGTTTAGCTAACATCACAAATTCCAAAATGCTAACATTCAAGTCCAAGCTAAACTGGTCTAAGTATCCTCCACACTTGCATATAAAAATCAAGCCACATTTAACATGCCAACAACTCCAAGTCCTTATCATAGGCCATTCACTGCAAGTTACCCATAACATTGAGATTATGAAATAGGTAACATTCACTAAAGTATTGCTTTAACACATGTTAGAGTCAAAGACAAACCAAGTTCTTTGTATTTTATCAATTCACACACTTGCTAAGTTCTTGGCCAAAAGTATGGCATCATAAGAAATTTACATCTATCATATACAAATTCCATCCTATAGTCAAGATCTCAATCAATGTAAATCCATAACCACAATATCCACAAGGCTCAATCAATTCCAAATCCATAAAGCATCACAGAACATCCACAATTTCACAAAATATCCAACATAATGAAGTACACAAAACATTTGCAATTCAAGCACAAATGAGTAAAGAAATGTACCACTTAGATGTGTAGGAAGGTGAAGGAAACAAACCCACAAAGAGTCTAACCCAATTTATTGCTACTTTCAAAAATCCCAAAAACCTAGGGTTTTGGATCTTCACTAAGTTGGGCTGATTTGGGGGTAATTTCGGTGAGGAGAGGAATTAAATATGGATAAGGATGGAATTCTGGCCAAAACGATGGTTTTTGGTGGTGGGAAAGATGGAGGAGCGGTGGTTAGAGGCGGAGGAGTTGTGAAGGCAGCCGCTTTGGAGAGGGAAGAGTGAAGAAGAAAATGGGTACTGCTCATTTTTTAAAACTGCTATGGGTAGTCTTTGCGATGGGCGAAGTTATGTTTGTGACTCGCAAACCAGAAAGTCAACACAATTGCAAAGTCAACATCAAGTTCAAGACTCGCGAAGTATGGTTTGCGACTTGCGAATTAGCTGGACTGGGAGTTCACATTTTGGCTAAAAGTTCTTGATTCTCTCGCGATCGCGAAGAAAATGTTCTCACCTCACGAGAGATCTTCACGAAGGGCAAAGAAAAGTTTGTACCTCGCAAATTAGATGGACTAGGAGCTCAAATTTGTGCCAAACATTTCTGATTTCTTCGCGACAGGCAAACATATGTTTGCACATCGTGAGAGATCTTTGCGATAGGCGAAGCAGAGTTCGCACCTCGCGAGTTGATGGAGCTGGAAACTCAAATTTTTGACAAACATTTCTGAGTTCTTCGTGCTGGGTGAACAAATGTTCGCACCTCGCGAATTGTGAGCCTCCTCAACACTTAGAAAAAAATTCAAAGTTACCAAATGTCCAAGATTTTCGTCCTTTCTCCAAGATTTTCCCATTTCATCAATTCAATGCAATGAACCTCAATTTTCTTTAAAAATCATGGAAAACATACCCGTGAAAAGAACAAAGCAAAATAATAAATCTAAAGACAAAAACTCAAATTAAAACATCGATGGAAAGTCACGAATGACGACACGAATGACCAAAACCAAATTTATTTATCATCGTCGGCATGACTTACTCCCCTTCTTGGAGTTATTAAAAAATGAGTCAAAGTGCTCGGTCTCCTTTCCTCGATCCGAGTCAAAACATTTAGGATCCACGTCACCCCTAACAAAACTTCTCGCACATAGCTTAGGGCTTCTTTATGTACCCTCAACATTCCCAATAACTCACATTTTTATTCCATGGGGATCTCAGTCAAGTGAGCATTTGGGGGTTTCTGTCATTCTTTAAGGGATGAACATTTAAGAACTTTCAGTGGTAATTTTCACTCTACCACCAAAGTCTTCTCACGAGAAGGAGGGAAACCCAATCTTATTGGCTTACCAGTGGACACACGAAAAGTGTTGGATGTTACTTTCCCAAGAAAGCATTCACCATTGTTGTTTTCCTTCAAGTTAGTACTAACAACATTTGAAACCAAAGCATCACTCAAAGTATCATCTATGGCAACATTCAAGGGATTACCATCATTGGGCTGAAATACATCTTGCTCTATATCATCAATAACATCAATGGTTTGGCAAGAATGTTATATACTAAGATGATCAATAACATTATTAGTGTCAAATTGTATCTACCACCCATTAAACTTCATGGTTAAAGTTCCTTAATGTACATCAATTATTGTACTTGAAGTCTTTATAAATGGCCTACCTAGGAGAATAGGTTTAGCACTATTACCACCTTCCATTTCAAGAACATAAAAATTGGCAGGGAATGTTAATGATCCCACTTTCACCAACACATCCTTCACAGTACCTTTTGGGTATGTGCTAGAGTGATCGACTAGTTGGATGAAAACCTTGGTTTTGTGCAAAGTGCCTAGATCTAGACTTTCATACAAGGAATATGAGGTCACATTAATGGAAGCACCTAAGTCTAGCATAGTCGCGTTAACACATTTTCCTCCTATCACACAAGGGATTGTAAACATTCCAGTTGATCATCACATATAGGAGGCATTTCATCCTCAAACATGGCGTAGATATACTCACATTTTCCACCCTTTTTCTTACTCTTCAATTGTTGTTTCCTATTAATGGTACACAATTCCTTCATAAACTTAGAATACCTAGGAATTTGATTCATAGCATTTAAGAGTGGAATGTTTACCTCATATCTACGAAAGACTTCGTAGATGTCCTTGTTGTCCTCCTTGGTCCTCCTATCCTTTAATGCCTCCAGAAATGGTAGTTTTGGCACATAGATAGGGATCTCCACCCCTTTTGACTTCTTTTGAGGTGGGGATGAGTTTTTAGGATTTGATCCCGATCTTTTCACGTAGGTCTCCATCTCGATTTCTTCCCCTTTGCTCACCTTTTCCTTAGCCAACTCCCCGGCCTTGTTATCAAGGTCTTCCTCTTTTTCAATCACCCGTTCAACAACAATCTTGCTTTGGAGATCCTTCACTTCCCCACCACTTCTCAATGAGATTGCACTTACATTTTGTCGAGGGTTAATCTCCGGTTGGGAGGGAATTTTTCCCTTTTCCCGTGCCTCTATCCATTCATGGCTTGTGCTATTTGGCTCACTTGATTTTCGAAGTTTTTTATACTCACCTTGGCTTCTTCTTGAAATTTTTTGGCCTTCTTCACACACATACCCAACCTTCTAATAGCTAGCGTCACTTCATCTTTTGACAAGCCTGAGCTTTCCCCTTGATCTTGGGGCTTATCTTGAAGTCTTGGGTAGTTGTTTTGTGGAGGCCGGTATTGTTGTTGATGAGGGTGGTAAGGTTGAACATTTTGACCTCCTAGAGGGTTCCCATACTGGAGATTCGGGTGATCTCGATTACCCTAATTGTAAGGCCAGTTTCAATAACCTTGACCGCCTTGGTACCCTTGATTGCCTTGATACCCTTGGCCTCGTTGATACCCTTGGTTTCCTTGAAAACCTACGGCATTCACCTCCTCCACATAATCATCTTGCAAAGTAGGTCAAGCGTTCGTAGGATGCACCGATGAACAAATTTCACAAGACTTTACATGTGGCACATTTCTGAACTTGGTCATCAAAGACTTCACCATAGAAGTAAGGGCCGAGACTTGGTCTTCGAGCTTTCCATTGTTGGAAGGAGCACTTGTGGTGTTGCGATTTTTTCTTCTCAAATCAGGCCTCGAACTAAAGTTCCTCGACTCCTCTGCTAACTCCTCATTGAGCTCTATAGCCACCGTCGAAGACTTGTTCCCAATGGAACTACCACAAGCTCCCCTCACTAGTGTTTGGTCCTCATTAAGAAGACCACTATTAAAATAGTAGGCCAAGTATCCCTCCGAATAGCCATGGTAAGGGCAACTTGAGAGAAGCATCTTGAACCTCTCCCAATAGTCGTAGAATAACTCTTTATGCCATTGGAGGATGTTGCTTATGTCCTTATTCATAGCAATGGACTTTGAGGCTGGGAAGTACTTGGCAAGAAACCTTTTCTTCATCTCAAGCCAACTTTTAATGCTTCCAGGTGGTAGGTAGTGTAGCTGATCCCTTGCACCATCCCTTAATGTGAATGGGAACGCCTTCAATTTGTATAGGTCTTCATCTACTCCTCGGGGAACCGTACCACCATGATTGTTGGTGTTTCCCTTTGCCTACCAAGAAATGTAGATAAAAATTCTATCAACTTGGTCTTAAGCTCAAAATGCCCATTTGGTCCAACCAACAGATACTCTAAACACATCGGTTGCTGATCAAGGTTGGGGCCCATAACATCTCTCAATAGAGCTTGCCTCAAAAGAATAGCCCCTCCTAGAGAAGGATGTTGAGGTCCTCCTCCCGGATGCTCATCTTCTGCTCCATGGAGGTAGAAGTATCCGCAAAATGGTCACTAGAAGGGGTGTTATTCACACTTTCCAAAGAAAACCACTCATCCCTTCTCAAATTCAACTCTAACTCGGGGTCGTAGTGTAGGGGTTCTTGTAAAGAGTATTGCATATGAAGCATACACCAAGAACTCGAACAATAGTCTCCAAGCCAAGCGAAAATGACAAATCAACTAAAAACCAAAAACAAAAGTAAACTAGAAAATATTCACAACTAGCGCATACTCACACATAATATGCCCACCCACTTAAAATAAACGTCTCTTCCCCAGCAGCGGTGCCAAAATTTGGAAGGTTATCATCGTACCTCTCAAAGTTAATATTTATAAGCTCATAATGCTTCCTATCTACAACTAAGTAAATAATGGCAAGTCGGGGTCGTCCGCGGGAAGAGGGATCTTACTAAGTGTTTAATCATATAAAGCGGATAACATACTATATATAAATATACACATACAAATAAAAGCATGTAAATGGGGGGGGGGGGTTGGTTGGTTTTTCCTAAATTATGAATTGAAAGACAAACAACTAGCAAAGCAATGTAAAGATGCAAAACATGAAACAAGACACTAAAATAAGGATGAAACACAAATTACGGGACCTTGGGCGCAACTGATTTCCACTTCCAAGCCTTTTATCTATCCTTGAACATACAACCTATCTAATACTTTCACTACTTGTTGTGAAGATAAACCTTCTATCCTTCTTAGATAGTAGTTTGCAAGAGTAAATTCGACATCTCTTGTCAAACCTCACTAATGACTCCTTTAGTTGATAAACGGCTAAAAGTATCGCATTAATGGCGTTGAGCACGAAGAATCAACAAGTTTGGCAACACTTATAAATACTACACCGTGTCTAAGCATTGAACCAATTCATGCATTTACACAAGATTGGTCAAGAACGTTCAACGTTCATAGACCTCTCTTATTTGCTACAATAAACAAACATGATAAAGAGTTAAACATTATCACGTTCATCAAGAAAGTATCAACACATCAACACCATTAGAAGTTCTAATTCATGCTCTTGGATTCCATATCAAAAGAGGGGAAACTTAGCTACTTTTTCTCAACTCTAACAAGCAATCATACAAGCAATTCATATACTCAAACTTCCAACACCATTAATGATATTAACTACCAACATTCAGTGCTCTATAAATGCACAGTAGCAAGAGTACCAAATAGATAAATATAGTTCTCAAGACATGAGCTTGGAAGCCTTAATCAATTGCTCCAAAGACTAAGTTTAGCTACTAGAACTCATACTAATTAATAACAACAATTCAAACATAAATCAAGCTAAAAACAAAGATGAAAATGGTGAAAAACTAGGGTTTGAATAGTAGAAAGTCGGCCTGGAGAAGAAGTGAGGAGAGAGAGTAAGGTTTAGTGTTTACAGTACACAAAAGTAGAAAAGATACTTGGCCATCTGTAGTTCGCGATGGGTGAAGTCATTTTCACGAGTCGCGAAGTATGCCAATTCCAGCATATTTGGTTTCTTTCTTCTTTTTGTCTCAAGTTCTCCTCTTCACTTAAATTTCCTTCAATTATTTTACTCTTCAAAAGCTCAACTTCAAGTCTTCAAATCTTCAAAACTAGTTTTCAAAGTCTTCGAAAGATGGTCTTCAATGGCCTCCAGTCTTCAAGTGTTGATGTTATTTTCTCGTCACACAAAATCCACTTAGAAAAGGTAAAAGAGCGTAAAAGTCGCTCTTACCTCTCATAAGAGAATTTCAAGGTAAAACACAAGCTCTAGCTGACAAAAGAGCACAAAAGTGATACCAAAAAGTTCCATAAAATGCACATAAAATGATCCCAAAAAATCCAAAGCTATCACATACAATCAAAACCGAACATCAATTGCACACTTAAGCATGAAAAAACCACAAGCATCAAACGCTGAAATTAAAACATCACACCAACATAAATAATAGTACATAAAGCCTAAAACATGAAACATGAAACTGAAAATGAGAAACATGTATAACTGTATCTAAAACATCACTGCTGAAAATTAAGAAAACTTACAAATCCTCCTTCCTTCTCGATTGCAGCAGCAGTGAGGTAAGTCTTCTTAGACATCTAAGAAACAGCAGTAGCAACATAAATATTAGCACAAATCCGTAAGAACAACTCAGAAAATACAAAATACAAAATACAAAATACAGAGAAATTTCCAAACATTACTCAGTATAACCTATACAAGCCCTAGAATATCACATGAACCAAAGAAAGCAAACAAAAATTTTAAAAAAACTACAAAATATGCATAAAAATCATAACGAAGACAATACCTGGTAAGATAAACACAAAACGAAGGTTGAACTGTGCTAGATTGCCGGAAATCAAAGCTAAAATGGTAAATTTGCCGGAAGATTCCAAACATCTCAATGAACTATTGCGCGCAAGAAAGGAGAAAGAAAAATGGAGAGGATGTGCGGTTAATTGGAAGGAAAAGAGCATGTATGCGGTTGAGATTTGGAGCTCAAAGATAAAGGAGAGAGAATATGCGCCTGCCACCGTGAAAATTGAGGGGAAAGTGAGAGAAGAATGTGTTGAGTTTATTATTTATGCCTGAATTTAAATGTAAATTAACTAAATTACACACCTAACTCTTGAACTTTTGAAACTTCCACTTGAAATCCTATACTGAATTCTTTACAATTTAATCAATGGTCTCACTATAAAACCATATCGCATAAGATTTTATCTAGTAATAGACCATGCCATAATTTTTTAAATATTGCAAGCAAGTTTAAAAATAGCACAATTGAAGATGCCTTAAACTAAACTATGCTAGCGTGTTTTTGCTCATGAATGCAGAAAATATCATTTGTATCTTTGTTATGCACTCCTTCCGTCCTGATAGTTTTGTTTTTATTTTTCACGATTTTCAATTATCATATTTGACCATTAATATATGTAGTTACATGTAACAATTTCGCATAATTGATATTTAGAAAATAGATGTTAAAATAAATCTAAAAATATCTCACATGATATTTTTATTATAAACATATAAGACTAAATTATTTTTTCCCCCAACATATGATGCAATACCATCTTTTGGTCCCTAAGACAAATACCGCATTTGTTCAGCAACTAACAAATACAAAATGATTTGTTTGGTCACCATGGTGGTTTTTAAGGTAGTTTTCAGGTGATTTTGGGGACTAAAAGATGATATAAGATCAATGTCAGGATCATAAAATAATTTAGTCTACTGAAAACTACCTTAAAAACCACCTTGGGGACCAAACAAATTATTTTTGAATTTGTTAGGTACTAAAAGGAAGCGGTATTGGTCTCGGAGACCAAACATGGTATAAGATCATATGTTAGAGACTAAAAAAATAATTTAGTCAATATATTAATTTTATATTTAGAATCAAAGTTTACTAAATTTGACTTGGAAAAAGTAAATACACCAAAGTTGGTGGAACGAGTAGAGTATTGCTTAAGTTGATTAAAAATGTTGATAAAAAAACAGTCAAAACCCTCTTAACAACATTTCAAGAATCAATTATCTAGTGATTCATGCTTAGTGCTCACAAGGAACAATTTTACTGTAGAAAATCCCCGAATTGCAGATTACTATTATTTTGAAAAAGGCCTGGGAACCTAATATACTCCCTCTCATTTATTGGATTTTAATTTTTTTAAAAAAATAAACCAATTATCTAGTGATTCATACTTAGTGTTCATGATGCAGAGCCTATTAGAGCAAAGATGAAACGCTAGAGTTTGCAACATAAATGTCTTTATTAATCATAATCAAAACAAGCATGAAAATTATAAAAGAATGCCTCATATATTTATAGCATGCTAAATCCCCTAATGAGAAAGGGAAAAGGAAACTAAATCTTCTAAGAGAAAGGGAAAAGGAAATTAAATATTTTAAGGAAAAGGAAAATTCCTTAATTAAATAAAGCAAACTAGATGACCAAATTAAGGGAAGCCAATATTCTAATTAAATGGATCAAATAAAATGTCATCATGCCGGTCCCACTTATCCATATGTACCAATCCATATGCCACATCATTCTCCCAGGGGTCAGAAAAATTTGTCCCCAAATTTTTCAGTGTGTAATCGTCCGAATTGTCACCTGTGTAAAAGTGACGAAGGGGACGCGTCTAGTCTTCAGGACTGCCTTGAAGTCGAGCACTTCTTTCCCCAAGGTCCGGTTAGAAATGGTGTCGTCAGCGTCGGTTTGAAGCCATGAAAGTTTGTAGGGTTTTAGGTGTTTTTCCGTTTCGAGGTCGAGTTTAGTTCCGACGCTTGCAGTTATGAAGTGCTCAAAACTTCTGGGGTCGATGACAAAGTTTCAAACTTTATCACCAATGGTGCATGAAGATTGGAAGATGTTGTGGCGCAACCCTCCATCCTCGCGGCTTGGAGGGGTAAGAAAACTTTGCCGGACTATGAGTACATGACCCACGTCTCCCACAAATTCCTCGATCTCTTCCTTGACCTCCACGTCATCATCATAAAATGGTTCACCAAAGAACTCTTGCTCGACTTCCTCAATCTCCTTCTCGGCTTCCATGTCATCATCATATATATCATAAACTGGTTCACCAAAGAAGTCTTGCTCGACTTCCTCAATCTCCTCCTCGTCGTATAGGGGGTCATCGTATACTATCTTGTTGGGCTTTGCTTCATCATACACGACATTGTCATACAAGGGCGCGTCGTACTCCTACCCATCGTACACAACCTCGTCGTGCTCTGCCTCATCGTTTGCCGTCTCATCGTACTCCAGGATAACCACCTGGAACGCCTATTCCCCACGCCAATTTTCTAGAGTTGCATCGCGCAAGTGCATTGCGTAGACGTGTTTACAAAAATTCTGGTCGAAAAGTTTATGGCGATCATTTTTAGTGTCGAATTCGTTAAGAGGGATGACTTTGGTCGAGTGTTGCGGGAAAAACACGACAAGAAGCTGCTATAAAACCTCCACTTTTTTACGTATTCGTGCAATTTCTTCACATCTATAAACATATTCTAGATCAGTATCACGATCAGGGATGCCTTCACGGGGTCGATGATGCGCCATGGCGGGGATCAGAATGATTCTGATACCAACTGATGTAGAGTGTAATATAGGAAAGATGAAACACTGGGGTTTGCAACATAAATGTCGACTTTTATTAATCATAATCAAAACAAACATGGAAATTACATAAGAATACATCCTATATTTATATGATGCTAAATCTCCTAATGAGAAAGGGAAAAAGAAACTAAATCTCCTAAAGGAAAAGGGAAAAGGAAATTAAATCTTCTAAAAGAAAGGGAAAATGAAATTAAATATCCTAAGGAAACGGAAAATGCATTAATTAAAGAAAGTAAACTAGATGACCAAATTAAGGGAAGCAAATATTCTAATTAAATGGAACAAGTAAAATGTTATTATGCCGATCCCACTTATCCATATATACCAACCCCCATGCCACATCAGTTCACAAGGAACAATTTTACTATAGAAAATCCCCGAATAGCACTTCTTGTATTTCAAAACTTCATTTTTAAAAAGTTATTTATCAGACTCCTGATTAGATTATGATTTATTATGATTAGAGTTCTTTCCTTATTACACCTCTATTGTACTCTCTATATATTCATATATCAATAATACAATTTATTACGGCAAATAATTCTATCATGGTATCAGAGCAAGTTATGATCCTAAGCCCTAATTTTTAATTTATTGTTCAGCGCCTCCCTCCTTATCTTTTTTCCAGCCCTGATCCCGGCAAAGTTCCGGTCATCGGAGTTGGCGTCCAACAAAGTCGACGTCGTCCAGCTCGGCCACGTGCATCATCGGTGTTAGAGTCCAACAAGTCGACGCCTTCCAACTTGGCCACGCGCGTCATCGAAGTCCTTTATCGGAGTCGTCATCATCGGAGTCGTCGTCATCGCTCGTCCAACATGTTCATCGGAGTCAGCGTCCAACAAGTCAACGTCTTCCAGCTCGGCCACGCGCCCATCTTCAGATCCACACGCCCATCTTCCAGAAGCGTGCAAATCACGCGCGAGTTGTCTCGCGCAACAAGGGAGTTCTCGTGTCCTTCAATTTCTCGCGAGTTGAACCTGTTTCTCGCGAGTTGAACCCATTTCTCGCGAATTGCTCAAATTCTCGCGAGTTGAGGCGCTTTCTCATGAGTTGCTCAAATTCTTGTTAGCACCTAGTCAATTTCTGTGCAATTTCGGTCTTTTGCTATGGTTTATTTGGGCCCTATATCTCAGGAAGATTGCTCCACTAATTGGATTGCGGACAAGGTGTTGTTTCAGGCCAGTTTGAATGGTCCCAACCGTCATTCTTCGTTGAATCAGTGGATCATTGATTCAGGTGCTACATCTCATATCACTACTCGCACCAGTCATCTTGATAAGGTACAACGTTATCGTGGTTTTGATTATATTCTTGTTGGAAATGGTGAATCATTATCTATTTCTCACATCGGCCAATGTCATTTATCTGGTTTCTCTGTTAATGATGTCCTTGTGGTCCCTAAGATTACTAGAAGTTTATTATCCATTAGTAAGCTTACTCATGATTTACCATCCGTGTTATATTTGATGCCAACTCATTTTCCATTGAGCACAAGCATACAAGGAAGATAATTGGTAAAGACAGTCATAGTTCAGATCTTTATTTTCTTGAGACTGGTGATTCCAGCTTTTTAGGCAAATTACGCTCGGGAAAGCTCCGGGCTTCGTTTGAGCAGTGGCACTCTCGCCTCGGTCATGTGTCTCATAATACTATTCAGTTGTTAAGTCAACGTGGCCATATTACTGTCACTTCCGCTATGCCGGCATCCGTTAGTTGCTCTCATTGTCAGATGGCCAAGAGTAGCCGTTTACCTTTTTCCACTAGTGACAGGCGCGCTGCTGGGTTGTTGGACAAGGTGCATTGTGATTTGTGGGGACCAGCCTCTTTCTTATCGGCAGGAGGTTTTTCTTATTATGTCATTTTCATCGATGACTTTTCACGATTCACATGGTTTTTCCCGATGCGGTATAAGTCGGACTTATCTGACACATTTATTCAGTTTTAGAAATTCGTTGAGACCTAGTTTTCTACTAGGGTTAAAAATTTTCAGACCGAAGGTGGCACAGAATTTACTAATCATCGACTTCAGGCTCACTTCATATCATATGGCATTCATCATTAGATGTCATCACCCTATACACCTGCTCAGAATGGCCGAGCTGAGCGGAAGCATCGTCACATCACAAAGGCTGGTCTTGCCATGCTTTTTCACTCTTCCGTGGCACATTGTTATTGGGTGGAAGCTTTCTCCTCTGCGATTTACATCATTAACCGTTTGCCAAGTTCAGTTCTTGGTGGAAAATCACATTTTGAGATTGTTTTTGGTCATGTGCTTGACTATACCCTCTTTCACTCATTTGGCTGCCGTGCTTTTCCATGTCTGCGTGCTATTGCTACTGATAAGTTTGCACCGTGATCCATTCCGTGTGTTTTTATTGGCTACAGCCCTCGTTACAAGGGCTTTTAGTGTCTCGACCCCACTTCTAGGCGTATCTATGCTTCTCACCAAGTTATCTTTGATGAAACATTATTCCCTTATGTCTCATCTTCCGCGAACAGTTGCTTTATTTCAGATCTGGAGATTTCATCATTTTTTATGGAGTTGTTACTTCATTGATTGGGGCCACCACGCCTGTGCCTGTTCTAGCCGCCCCTCCTTCACCACCATTTTCCATCTAGATGGCCGACCCGGATCTAGATCCTCGGCTAACGACCACCACACCTCTGCCGCTGGCCATCACTCCTCAGCCACCGTCTCACCACCGACCACCGCATCTCAGCCAGTATTGGCCTTTCTTTCTCCGGCGACTTCTGACGGCCACTCTCCGGTCAGCGCAGCTCGATCTTCTTAGGCGTCGTCAGCTGGTTCGACTTCTCTAGCTTTGCCGGCCCAGCTTCGTACTCATCGGATGGCCACTCGGTTTTCTACTAGTGCCATTCAGTGCTGGGATTATTCGATATTATTGCTCATGGTCTCACTGCCGCACTCCTCTCTCAAACAGAGCCCACTAATTATCACTCTGCCCTTCAGGATCCAGCCTGGGTTTCAGCCATGGATGATGAGATGGCCGCTCTTCGTGGTTAGCACACTTGGGATTTGGTGCCTCGACCTTCGAATGTCAACATTGTTGGCTCCAAATGGGTCTATAGGCTCAAGTATCGACCAGATAGCACTATTGAGTGGCACAAAGCTAGATATGTGGCGCAAGGTTTCTCGCAGATTCTGGGTTTTGATTTTGACCACACTTTCAGTCCTGTGGTCAAAGCCTCCACTGTTAGGATGGTTCTCACCATAGCCACCATGCGTTCCTGGCCACTTCATCAGTTGGATGTCAAGAACGCTTTCCTTAATGGTGTTCTTAATGTTCCAGTCTACATGAAGCAGCCCGTTGGTTATCAGGATTCTGTCCATCCAGACTATGTTTGTCACTTGCGAAAGGCCATTTATGGTCTTAAGCAGGCTCCCCCGGCTTGGTTCCAGCGTTTCAGCAGTTATCTGAAACAGCTTGGTTTTCGGTGCAGCTCATCTGATACTTCTTTATTTGTCCTTTCGAGAGGGTCATCGTTATTGAACCTACTTGTGTATGTGGACGATATCATTCTTACAGGCAATGACTCGACTCTTCTTCGCCAGTTTATTGATCGGACACATAGAGAGTTTACGATCAAGGATCTTGGTGCTCTTCATTACTTTCTTGGTCTTGAAGTTTCGCCTACCTCCTCAGGGTTACTGCTTGGCCAAGCAAAGTATGCTCGCGATATTTTGAATTGGGCCGGTATGCCTGACGCGGCACCTGTTTCTACTCCATTTGTCGCTGGTTCTCAGCTTCACAGCTCTGCCAATCCTCCATTCCGGGATCCTACACTTTATCGTTCTCTTATTGGTGCTCTTCAGTATCTCACCATCTCTCACCCGGATTTGGCATTCTCGGTCAACACGGTGAGTCAGTATCTTCAGGATCACAGAGATGACCATTTTGCTGTTGTGACTCGGGTTTTGCGGTATGTTCGTGGAACTCTTCATTTTGGTCTCAGGTTTTGTTCTGCTAGTACTCCTGATGTGTTAGGGGTACTCTAATGCGGATTAGGCTCGCTGTCTGGAGACTCGTCGGTCCACTTATGGTTATGTGGTTTTTCTTGGTGGGAATATGATTTTTTGGAGTGCCAAGAAACAGCCCATTGTTTCTCGCTCTAGCACTGAGTCTGAATACCGTGCTCTCGCCAACACAGCCTCAGAAGTGGTATGGCTCACTCATTTGCTTCGTGATCTTCGGGTTCCGCTTTCTGGTTCTCCACTGTTGTTATGCGACAATAGTACTGCTATCTTCTTGGCTCAAAATCCG
The DNA here is from genome assembly GCA_037428765.1 of Rubia yunnanensis. Lineage (NCBI taxonomy): Eukaryota > Viridiplantae > Streptophyta > Magnoliopsida > Gentianales > Rubiaceae > Rubia > Rubia yunnanensis. The sequence goes on from CM075067.1 coordinate 57,490,981, forward strand.
ATGGCGCACAAGCGGGCAAAGCACATCGACTACCATTTTGTTCGTGAGTTGGTGACATCCAGCAAGCTGCGCGTTGCTCATGTTCCGACTTCTCTTCAGATTGCAGACATTTTCACCAAGGGACTCTCTCGTTCGCTGTTCGAGTTCTTCAGATTCAAGCTATGCGTCGGCGAACATCCGACGCTTCGCTTGAGGGGGGGGGTGTTAGAATAAATCAGACTCCTGATTAGATTATGATTTATTATGATTAGAGTTTTTTCCTTGTTACAGCTCTATTGTACTCTCTATATATATTCAGATATTAATAATACAATTTGTTACGATAAATCATTCTATCATTTGCCAAACTTCTTCCCACTTAACAACTGACGCATAATTTTTTTTTCCATGGAGAAATTGGTTTAAGGGTACACCTTCCACAAACAAAGGCCAATATTCTGTATATAGCCGAAAATATAGTATGGAGTACATAAAAAAAGGTAGAAAATTAATTAATGAATACTCCTCCCGTACATTAATAATTGTTCACTTTCCTTTTTTGGATGATATTTTTATATTGGCTCATTTCCCTTTTAGTAAATCCTAGATTGTTTTTATCTACATATTTTACTTTTTATACTTTCAATACAATTTCTACCATTTATTTATTATTTTGAAAAAAATTGTACCTAAAAGTTGAAGCTATAATAAAAGGAGTAGAGGGAGTACATAAACCTATTGAACTGAGGCCCAACACTAAGAGCAAGTCCAACAGCTTCCCTAAAATTTTCTATAAAATAGGGATTCAAAAGTCATATTCCCTATATTTTTTATGTTCATCTCCAACAGATTCCCTATTTTGGAGAACCTCACATTTATTAACATAATAATTATCATCTTTTATTAACATAATTTTCAATATATGCATTTACTGCTTTCTTGGTTTTAAACATTCTAATAATTATTGGTTTTAAACATTTACTGCTTTCTTGGTAAACGGCTATTTCTTCATTTCCTACTTTATTTTACAAATTCATAATAATTATTTTTGCTTTTTTAAGTAACGGCTAGTTTTAACGGCTAGTTTTTAACGGCTAGTTGGTTCTATTAAATCTATAAATAGAGTCACCTACACTCATACTTATTCACACCCCTTCAAATTTACAACATTCTAAATTTTATATTATGACTCGTTATTTTTTACGCAATATGCACTTATATGATGCAAATGATATTGAGGAAGAATATGAAGAAGTTTTGAGTCTTCACATAAAAGAAGAAGAATCTCTTGAAAAGAGTACAAGGAAACGCCGTCGAGGTTCGGTTATTGGCCATGATATTATTGAAAGGGAGTTAAAGGAAGGTCATGAGCGGCTTTATCGTGACTATTTTGTTGATCGCCCAAAGTATGGACCTCGTTACTTTCGTACGAGGTTTAGAATGAAGCGGGATCTTTTTCTTCGAATTCATGATGCTGTGGTGGAGCATGATAGTTATTTTGTTCAAAAAAGGAATGCCGCTAACCGTCTTGGTTTATCATCCCTTCAGAAGGTTACAGCCGCTTTTCGAATGCTTGCATATGGTGTTGCTGCTGATTACACGGATGAGTATGTTCAGATTGGCAAAAGCACAGCCATAGAAAGTTTCAGACACTTCATCAAAGCTGTTGTTGAAGTATTTGGCGATGAATACTTAAGATCACCAAATCATCATGATATCATTAGGTTACTTGCTAAGGGAAAAGAGCGTGGTTTTCCAGGGATGCTTGGTAGCATTGATTGCATGCATTGGACCTGGAAAAATTGCCCAACTGCTTGGCATGGTATGTATACTAGCCACACCCATGAACCAACTATAATATTAGAAGCGGTAGCCTCATATGATCTGTGGATATGGCATGCTTTTTTTGGGTTTCCTGGGTTTCTTAATGACATCAATGTACTAGAGCGCTCATTTGTTTTCAGTGATTTAGCCGAAGGGCGAACACCTGATATTAGTTATGCGATCAATGGAAGAACGTATAATATGGGATATTATCTTACCGATGGTATATATCCATCATGGGCTACTTTAGTAAAAACTATTCCAGCTCCACAAGGGAACAAGAACAAACATTTTGCTAAGGAACAAGAAGGGGCAAGGAAAGATGTGGAGCGTGCATTTGGAGTGTTGCAACAACATTTTGCAATTATCCGAGGCCCGGAAAGATTTTGGGATAAGGTTACCCTACATTATATTATGACAACATGCATAATTATGCATAATATGATTGTTGAAGATGAACGAGATGAGCCACTAAGAAGAAAAAAAATCAAACAAGTGACTTTGAGAAAGAATATGTGCAGGCTGATAATGTTCCAAACATATCGCTTTCACGTGAGCGTACCCCAACGTTGATGGAGTTCATTGAAAATCATCGCCATATCAAAGATAAACAAGTGCATACTCAACTCCAAGAATACCTTATCGAGCACTTATGGATATTACATGGAGAATAGTGATAGTTTGTATTGTGTTCATCATCCTAGTTTGTATTGTGTTTCCAAGAAAGAGTGTGCAACTCTTGTTATTAGTCCATCAATACAAACTATCACTATTAGTCCAAGAAATAAATTGCAAAACGTGAGTAAAGTATCAGCATATCAAATAGATACATATATTAGTCCAAGACGTGAGTAAAGTATTAGTCCAAGAAATAAACGTGCAAAACGTGAGCACTTATGAATTCATATCAAATAGATACATAACATACATGTGGCTTCAAGGTGAGTAAATATCTTCATGGAAATAATATTCATATCAAGAAAGCAACCGACTTTAAAGTATCAACATAGAAATAACATTAATATCACACACTGTCTTGGAGTTAAGAACAATAGTTTGGGAATAAGGTTCAATTTATAACCATGCCAATCCATGCTAATCCACAGCTCCATGCTAATCCATCTAAACAAACAATAAAAATGGAACAAAATAAATTAAAAGCATCGCCTACAACTTGTACTACATGTCACAAGTGCGAGCTCTTTTTGCCAAGATTTCATTTTGAAGACTAGTGAAATACTCCGCTTGAATCGAAGACATCCCACTAGTATCTAAAGCCATTATTTTAGCATCCTCACTTTGAACTTGAATAGCAATTTCTTTTTCCTTCAAAGCAAGTTGCTTTTGTTCGGTAGCAAGTAGCAACTCAAATTGTTCATTCCTTTTATGTTCATTTTCTAGTCGCTTGGCTTTCAACTCTTCCAACAATTGAAGAGTTTTAGATGTTGCCTCATTCTCACTATTTTGCTCTTTATTTTTTGCTTTCTTTATCACTTCCTTTGCAGCTTTTCTTCCTATGGGCCTCTCTACACTTATAGGTTCTTCAACGTCTATAGTTTCATCTTCCAAATTATATGAATTTGTAATCTTACTTGATGGCTTGAACATCCTCTTGGTATCCATTTTTTTGCTTTCATCCATCCATTTTTGTTGGAATTTTAATATAACCCAACAATGATCAAGCACAAATGCATGATTCATCTCTGCCTTGAACTTCTCTTTTGCCTGTGCAACCTGAAATACAAATGAATATACATACAATTAAAAAATTAACAATGCCAAATCATAACAACATTTCATCTTAAGTATACCTTATCATGTTCTGTGCATCCACTCCTCTGTAAACGATCAATATCAGCATAATGTCCACAAAACTTACTTACTTCTTTACTTATTTTATTCCAACGATTTGTTAATGATTTTTCACTCCGTTCATTGGACCATTTCTTGTTTTCTTCAAAGTACTTGGCAATTCTTTTCCAAAATTATCCCGTCCTTTCACCGGATCTAAGCTAATATTAAGCCAAGCCGATACAAGGAGCTTATCTTCTTCGATGGAGAAATTTTCTTGCCTTTGTGGTGTGTTCTTGCTGCTAGGTGTACAACTCACCATAACATTGGTTGTCTCCTCATCAATACAATGGTATGCATTTGGATGGAAGTCAAAATTTGGTGGCTCTTCATTAAGATCGGTAAGAACCGATTCTCGATTAAAGTAACTCATTTGAGACTCGCTCATCTGAAAATATTAGAAAGAACCATGAATTTATTAGACTATTACAAATATAACAAGAAAGAATACAAAGCAACGATAATAGAAAATGAAACTAAAACAATCCCATACATGTCTTCTACTGAGCAACGTGACCATGAACTTAACATTGTTTGGAGCGTGGAACCTGTGGCTAATGAATATTGTTTGACAGAGCATCTCATCTACTGAGCAAATAATAGCAAATAATACTTTATGCAAATAATAGCAACCAGTTTCCAGTCTTTATGCTCACTGCCTTTTCTTATTGCTAATCTAACTGGCTTACTACTTGCTAACTTTCTGTAGACTGGAAAACAGAAATTATGAATGGAGATAATCAACTACTTAGCCCACTGATAAAATATATGACTTTGTTTAAGGAAACAACAGAAGGATGACAGCAAGTGATTGAGGCATTTAGTCGAGCACTTGATGTTCATTCAACATTACTATCTAAAATTACCTAAGAATGTGCCTTCTTCTAAAGTTACGGTAATCACACCCACAAGGAATGAACAAAAGAAAGAAGAAAAAAAGCAACTCACCTGAGCTAGAGACTGTAATCACTTTCTCTGTAATTTTGTTAGTCAGAAGCAAAAAGAGATTTGGCCATGAACAGAAGAAGAAGAAGAATATGGAGAGTTTTGATAGAATACAGAGTCTGAAACTTAAAGTTTTGACAGAAAAGAGAGAATATTGTACTCGTATTCAATGCATTCCATTAATATTGCATTAAATCTTGCTTCCCCATAATTTTATTCTCTTTCTACAAATATGAGGAATGAAATATCTTCTCTCATCATAATCCCTATTTTGGGGAAGCATATAGGGAAGCTGTTGGACTTAAAAAATCAAGAAAAATCTCTAAAAACAACAAGAATCTCTATTATGGGGAAGCTGTTGGACTTGCTTTAACTGGATTCGTGGTGCAATGATGGCGCGTCTGACTCCAGTTCAGAAGGTTGAGTTTTCGATTCACGTCGGGTTCAAAATTCCGAACACCTGTACTTCATTTTTTCTTTTCTTCATTAAAAATATTTTGCTACGTGCTAGATCCATATATTTGGGTACACAGGTTGACCCGACCTGGTATCGAATTTGGTCCGTCCACCAGAATTTGGTGACCATATATCAGTTTCCGATCAATATCAATATTCATCCGAATCAGAGAATTCGAGGAAGGTTCCGATTGTTTTATATAGTAATGTAGGAAATAAGGGTAATAATCTGTGTCTTTATTCATGAATTCAGGATACATTATATAGTAGTACAGGATACCTGTCCCAGCTAGGAGAAGGTAACAGAATATAATTATATCTACAATTATGGTAGGAATACAAATCCAATTCCAATACCAATACTAATTAACACTAATTCCATAACAACTATAATACTAATTCCGTAACACTCCTCCTCAAGTTGGAGCATGCGGATCAGAAATGTCCAACTTGCCAAGTAAGGAATGAAACTGGTTACGTCCGAGAGCTTTAGTGAACAAATCCGCGGGTTGGTCAACTGTACGAATATGTTAAGTAACAATAGCGCCAGATTGAACAAGATCTCGAACAAAATGACAATCAACTTCAATGTGCTTAGTACGTTCATAGAAAACCGGGTTGGCTGCTATGTGAATAGCCGATTGACTATCACAAAACAAGTTCATAGGAAAAGTGTGCGAAACCCCTAAATTTTTCAGCAAGGACCGAAGCCATAATAACTCACAGCAGACAACTGCCATAGCACAATACTATGCTTCAGCAGAAGACCGAGAAAGAGTAGGTTGCTTCTTAGTCTTCCAGGAAACTGGAGAATCACCAATCATTACAAAATAACCGGATAAGGAACGCCTAGTAATTGGACAGGTGGCCCAATCCGAATCACAATAAGCGGTCAATTGTAGAGTACTACGAGGAGAAAGAAATAAACCTTGACCAGGATGACTCTTCAGATAGTGCAAAACACGAACCGCAGCTTGCCAGTGAGGAACACAAGGAAACTTCATGAATTGCGCAAGAGTATGAACTGAATAACTAAGTTCAGGACGAGTGATCGTCAAATAAATCAGGCGCCCAACTAAGCGACAATACTGCTCCGGGTCATGGCAGGCTGGACCTTCAACACGTGCCAAATCATGTTGTTGCTCCATTGGAAAATCAATTAGTTTAGAAGCAGATAAACCTGTATCGGATAAGATGTCCAAAGCATATTTCCTTTGAGAGAGAAACATCCCCTCCGGTCTTCTAGCAATCTCTATGCCCAAAAAATACTTAAGCAAACCAAGATCCTTCATGTGAAAACAAGAACTCAAGTATTTCTTGAACTCAGAGATGAGCGAAGAAGAGCTACCAGCAATGACCAAATCATCCACATAAACCAGAACATGTAAAGAATGTGAACCATGGGAAAAGACAAATAAAGAATAATCTGCCTTACTTTGGACAAAACCAAATGTCCGTAGAGCCTGCGCCAGTTTAGCAAACCAATTCTGAGGAGCTTGACGAAGACCATAAAGGGATTTCTGAAGGCGAAAAACCTGACCATGTTGAACCGCATAGCCAGGCGGGGGACGCATGAACACTTCACCATGCAGGAAGGCATTATGAACATCCATCTGATGCAATTCCCAACCACGTATAACAGCAACTGACAGGAACAAGCGAACGGAACTCATCTTCGCGACTGGAGCAAAAGTGTTCGTGCTCGACGTCCACCGTCGTATTTGGCTGATTATGATTGTGATGATTCTACTTGTGCTCTTGTTACTGAAGACCCCTCCCCCCCTCTTCGACTACGTTCCCTCATGCGTCATCACTATCCTCAGGTGTTCTCTACCCTCTTACTAATTATGCAAATTGTGATAATTTTTCTAGTATGCATTCTAGATTTTTGGGTGCTGTAACTTCTAGTGCAGATCCCACTACTAACTCTGTCGCTTCCCGTCATTCTCATTGGCTAGATGCTATGGTTGAGGAACAGAAATGCCCAACTTGCCAAGTAAGGAATGAAACTGGTTACGTCCGAGAGCTTTAACACCGGACAGTTTTGACATACTTTGGACAGTTATAGCTGAGCATGAACACCGGCGGTGTCGGCGGCGCGTAAAGGAGTTCGGCCAGTGGTGGCGGAACAAAATTTGAGCAGCGAACGGCGTCGAATGGTGGTGTCGGAAACCGGCGGACAGCGGCGTCACTGGTGCAGCGGCGGTGGCGCGTGGACTTGGCGGCGGCGCGTGAGGCGAGGGGCGGCAGCGCGGAAAACTTTAGCAGCGAGCGGAGTCGAAGGGCGTCGTCGGAAACCGGCGGACGGTGGCGCCACTGGTGCGGCGGCGGCGGCGTGTGGGCTTGGCGGCGGCGCTTGAGGCGACGGGCGGCAGCTCGGAAAAAAATAGATTTAGGGCAGCGGAAAATTTTATGTTTCAGGTTTCAGAATTTTAGGCTCTGATACCATGTAGGAAATAAGCGTAATAATCTGTGTCTTTATTCATGAATTCAGGATACATTATATAGTAGTTACCTATCCCAGATAGGAGAAGGTAACAGAATACAATTATATCTACAATTATGGTAGGAATATAAATCCAATTCCAATACCAATACTAATTAACACTAATTCCATAACAACTATAATACTAATTCCGTACCGAGTAATCTTCATAAATCCCAAAGATTTTATTGGCTCGATAAGCATTCTCCAGATTTTGTTGAAGTTCAAACTTCAAAGTACTGATGATCTGTTGCATTTGCTGCTAGTTTATTGAAGCTAGCAGTTATCAAATTAACATTTCAGTTCATTGAACGAGTTCCTAGATTTCTATCTGGTGAGGTTTTTTGTAGATTCCTTTTGTCCCCTCTATTTTCTTACCATGGAGCCTTACATATATACAATTAATATAAGCATACATACAATTAATATAGGCAGATATATCAAGTGAATCGTTATATATCTTACACATATACAATTAATATATTTTTTTTAATGAGAACACCCGACGGTGAGAGATATTTTATTATAGGTTCCCCAAGCCTTGATACCCAATTGATCGAATATACAGATAGAGTAGGTTTGTGAGAGTAAGAGATGAAACAACAGGGTTGTCTCCAAAAGTCCTAAAAGTGTTTGCTAAATTAGTGAATACAGCTATCCAAAGTGGATGGATAGGTGTCGAAGTTGCGATCCAAAACAAGAGGATCTCCACCCCTCGTGTTAATCCTCTGTAATGGCCAGGCAACTTCAATCACAAAATGAGAAAAATACCCATGAATATGCTAAGCATTGTAACTTTCAAGCTGAGAATATCTTCGAAGGAAGGGAACAAAAACTCCCTATCATCTGAGCAACAACAATCTGAGCAGACAAGCCTCACCATAGTAACAGCAATCTGAGCAACAACAATCTCACCATAGTAGTGCCAGAAGTCCCTAGGTCTGCAAAAATCAACAATAGAATTCAGCAGCATCAATTCCTAAAACCGAGAAGTTTTAGAAACTCGAATATGAGGAACACAGCCTCTATCCATAGCTATAAGACCCTGAATTTTTGATGTAACATTAGTCATATCCAGCCCTTGGTTCAGATCAAAATGATGTTTAGCTATGGCATGAGCTACAGAGTTACACTCCCTATATGTGTGTATCAGTTCAGCATTACCAAGTAAAGATTTTGCTTTATATACCAAATCAAAAACATGCCACTGTGCCTCATAAGGATTATGAATCATATCAATAGCAAGCTTACAATCTGATTCCACAATAATATTATACTCCAGATGGTCAAAAGAATAGCAAGCATGCAATATTGCTTCAATTTCGGCATGTAGGGGGGATGCAGATGTAGCACTTGCCGAACTAATTCTAACAGGTAAGCCAAGACTATTCCTAGCTATAAGACCCACAGAGGCTTTGTTAGGACACCAAGCTGCATCTACATTGATTTTTATGACTCCATGTTTAGGCCTTTCCCAAAAAACGGTCCTTAAGTTAGGTTTAGGGGGAGGCCTTAGCAAAGGAATGAGATGCTGAAAAGATGGTGGTACTGAGACAGTAGATAAAATCGTCGGAGGACAAACACTAAGTGTCAATTTAATCAAATCATCCACCTCAGTACAGATAAAATTCATGGAAAAAGGCTTGTGGTCATATAGATAGTTATTTCTAGCTTTCCATAGACTCCAGCACACCACAGATGGGAGAATCATGCAATATATCTGATAAAACTTAGGTAGGTCTTGACAGTTCCAAAACAGATAAAATCTTTGAGGTATGGAATGTAGTGTATTAAGATTGAAAAGTATTGAAGGAGTCAGTTTCAACCAGACTGAATGGGCCAGGGGACAAGAAATAAAGTAATGTTGGATAGAATCAGATTGACAACATGCAGGGCACTTTGAAGCTAGGCTAAAACCGCATGTAATAAGAACATCATCAAAGGGGAGAAAAGCATGTAGTAGTTTCCAGATGAAGATTGAGATCTTTTTCAGTAACAGTGGATTCCATAAAAACTTAGAGACCGGAGAATTACCTCTTGGTTGAACTAGAGATCTATAGGCCGACTTAAATGTAAATTTACCCGACGGTTCTGGCTTCCAGATGATTCTGTCCTCCCTAGCATCTGTAAGTACTGCATCCTGGAGAAAATGAACCGTCTCATGTTCAAGAAAAGATGCAATTTGATTCAGAATAGAATTTCTGTTGTCTATGAAATCTGCCACAGAGATGTCATCCATTGTAGAGGCAATGTTATCAGGAATTTTAGAAAGTAGAGGTCCATGAGGACACCAGTTGGCATTCAGAAAATTACATCTTCCATTTCCATGTATAATTGAAGATTTGTTAACAGCAAAATCATTAATGTAACAAATTCTCCTCCAAGTAACTGATTTCCTGTATGATGGTGGAAGAGACCATAGAAGTTTAGACCACAATGAAGTTCCCAATTGGCTCTTCCACCATAGTTTGGCCGAACAAGAATCGACAGTGGCTTTTACCGATCTAAAACCCAAACCATCCATGTTAGTAGGTATTGCAATGTTTGCCCATTTTTTCCAAATCTTATTCTGTTTTCCTTCAGTCTTTCCCCAAAAAAATTGAGCCAATTTTTTCTCAAATGTTTTAATTATACCTTTTGGGGGATTGGTAACCATCCATGTATGCTGAGGAATTGAGTACAGAACTAATTTAATGAGGATCATTTTCCCCCCTGAGCTTAACCAGTTGTTTTTCCAATTTTGTAGCTTAGCATCTACATTGGCCAGCAGTGGAAAGAAATATCTATTCAAAGTTCTTCCTCTAAAAATAGGGCATCCTAGGTATTTAAAGGGAAAAGTCCCTTTTTTCATTTTTAAAATTGCTTTCACCTGAATCATTCTTGCCACTGTAGCCTTTCTACTTAAATAAAAGTCTGATTTCTCAAAATTAAACTTTTGACCTAAGCAATGTTCAAAGATTTCAAGAAAGGCCTTGATCTTAATTAGGTTAGGTTTAGAAGCTTGCATAAATATTATGGTATCATCCGCATACATCAAATGAGAAACTACAGGAATTGAACCAGGAATCTGATATGAAGCCAAACATTTATTCACGAAAATAAAGGTTAAACTCCTAGAGAAAGCCTCTGAGAATAGATTAAAAAGAGAGGGAGATAGAGGGTCACCTTGTTTGATTCCTCTTGTTGCATTGAAAAATCCTACTGGATTTCCATTAATAATGACTGAAAAGTAGGCTTGAGACAAATTATTCATAATAGCTGTTAAAAAATTCCCATTGAAACCAAACTTAGACAAAATCTGTTTGAGAAAACTCCATCTAACTCTATCAAAAGCTTTCCTCAGATCAAGCTTGAGGATGCAGTTAGGGATTCTATGTTTCTTATCCAAGAATCTAATCATATCTTGTAAATATAGAATGTTATCAGATATATCCCTATGTTTCATAAATGCTGTATGGTTCAAGGATATCAGATTCTCCATATGAGGCTTCATTCTCTCCATAAGGACTTTGGAACAAATCTTATTCAGCACATTAGATAAACTAATAGGTCTAAAGTCATCAAATGAACTTGGGGTTGTTTTTTTTGGTATAAGAGTAATCCAGGTACTGGAAATCCCCCTCGGAATTTCAGCACCAGAAATGAACTCATTTACCACTTCTATCAAGTCTTGTTTGATAATCTGCCAACATTTGGTGTAAAACTTTGGAGAGTATCCATCTGGCCCAGGGCTACTGTTCTTATTTAAGCTTTTAATTACCTTTTCCAGTTCTACCTCAGATACTGGCATTGCTAGTTCATGATTATCATTATCAGTTATGATACCAGGAATCTGACTTAGAAAATGAGTGTCAAAAGTATCATCCAAGACTAAATCAGGTTCACTCAGCAAATCAGTAAAATATTCAACTGCTTCCTTTTGTATGTCTGACTGAGAATTAATCCATTGACCTGATCTATTTTTTAGTTTGGTTATGTGGAGTTTACAGTTTCTTTCTTGCACAACCTTGTGAAAAAAAGAAGTGTTATTATCACCTAGCTTATGCCACTTCAATCTTGCTTTTTGTTTCCAGTATTTCTCTTTTTCCTTTAAGACTTTTAGCAGCAGAGCATTTTTTTCATTGAGTTTAACTCGCTCAGAGGTTGAAGGGTTCAAATCATAGTTAGCTTCCTGAGTTCTTAAGTCTTCCTCAGCTTTTGTCACATTTAGATCAATGTTTCCAAATTTATCCCTATTCCATGATTTTAAAACTTTTTTAAGTCTGATAAGCTTAAGGTAAAACTTTAGCATACCAGTTCCTGACAAAGGTGATTCCCAACTGTCTCTTACCACACTCATAAAATCATCTCTTAGAAACCAGGCATCGATGAATCGAAATGGCTTAAGATTAGAAGAGGTAAAATTTGAAACCTGTAGGAGAAGAGGTGCATGATCCGATGTTTGTCTATTTAAAATCTGAATTGAAGAAGATGGAAACTTAGTGATCCAAGAGATTGAACATAGGCCTCTATCTAGTCTTTTCGAAGTAGGATTCCTAAGCCTAGAATTACACCAAGTAAACATGTTTCCTACCGTATTAATTTCTTGGATTCCATTAGAGGAGATCCAGGAGTTAAAGTCTCTTATACTACCTAAGGCAGGAAAACAGGGCCCTCTATATTCTTGTAAAGAAGTTATTGAATTAAAATCACCTATGAAGATAGTGTCAGCCTTTGGAATTGATTGAAGTTCAGACCAGAGAACCTTCCTACCATCTCTATCTCTTGAAGCATATATGAAAACTGCCTCCATATACAGATTCACAGAATGATGCAAAAATAGTAACATGCATAAACTGATCATGAAAGGAATTCAGAGAGATAGCTAACAAATTAGACCACATAAGCCAAATCTTCCCATTAGGCAGTGTCAAATTATGAGTGAATGAAAGTTTTTTCATGTAATCTTCACATTGGGAATTATCGTGCATAGGCTCAATAATACACAACAATTGAATTTTCTTGATCCTGCACAAATTAGTTAGCCTAAGCATTGAAGTGTCCATTCCTCTTAGATTCCACACTAGAAAATTAACATTAAGGTGTGTCATCATTGTTCACTTGATTTAGAACTTTTTGTAGATGACCTAAGCATCATCTTATTTAACTGACTTAGGTAATTGTTTTTCTTAGACTTAATCTTACCTTGGATATTACCTGGAAGGGAAGAACAGGAGGTTTCTTGATGTGTAGATATGATCTCCTCTAGAGGCTCAGATGTCTCAGTTTGCAATTCCTTTTCCTTAGAGCTTTCAGCAACCTGCAAAACTGAAAATCTATTCCCCGTTTTCCCAGGTTGGGAGAAAGAGTTTTTGTGGTAAGGGCTGTACATGGATAATGAACCAGAGCCAACTTGCATATCATCTTTAGCATAAGCAGTAATTATTGGCTTAGCAAGTGAAGTATCCTCAATCAACCTCAAAATAGCGTTATCAGAAATTGCCGAAGATTGAGTGTTATTGCTGGAAGTACCCAATTTTTCCTGATTTACCACCACAGGGAAAGCTGTATTGTTCAAATTTTTAGGGGATTCCATCATAACCACATAGTCATTCTCAGGGAGAGCTTGGTCTTCCAATAGTGGTGGTTTATCAAATTTCTTACCCGTTGCCTGCCATAGGTACTGAGGTAAACTATGATTCAAATTAGGCTCCTGAGTTCTGACATTATCATTCTGTAAGTTAGCTTTACACTGAGCCAGAGAATGGCCTAATTTCGAACAATGACCACAGTAAAGAGGAATTTCCTCATATTCAATAGGGTATTTCTTATTATTGGTCACAGAACCCAGCCTTATGAAACTACTCAGTTTGGAGATCAATTTCGACGCAGAATTTTATTGCAGATGGTCTTGTTAACATATCAGTTGCTTGATCATTTTTAATGAAACTGCCTATGCTATTCCCAATAGCTTCAATCGAAGATGTATTATAGTAATATAAGGGGGCTCCTTAATAGTACACCAGATAGGAACTATTGGTGATTCTTTACGAGTAGAGAATTCAGGGGTCCATTTTAGCATTTTTAGGGAGATCCCATTGAAGTTCCAAACACATTTCATCTAGCATCTTTGATAGTCATTTATATGTTCAAACCGAATCAAAACATGTTTGTAATCAAGGGAACCAAGTTGGCACTTACCTTCGAAGCCCACAGTTTTAAATGCCAGTTCCCATTGTTCCATTGTAAGCCTGCCCCTTGTGAACTTTCCAACCAGTGCATTCGCATAATGGGCAGAGAGGGTTGCTATCTGATCATCTGAATACAGGCACGAGGGCTCCCCTAAGTGCTGGGATTTAGGAATGAGCTCTGGGTTGTTTGGTAAGGTTTTCGATAGAGGAGGAGCTTTGTTCTGAAGTACTGTGGCGAAAGTTTTGGTGGGAAATTGAGTGGTCGGAGGGAGCGCCATCTCAGTTGGTATCCCCAATTGGTACCCTGTAGCTGTACCAAACCGATCAATAGCCGTTGCCGGCGGAAGAGCCGTTACCGGCGAAGGAGCCGTTACCGGCGGAAGGGGGAGAAGAAGAGAGAACTAAAATCGCGTTTTACTGTTCACTTAGAGAGCGTTTTCGAGAGCGAAGAACTCTACACATATACAATTAATATAAACATATATACAATTAATATAAGCAGATATCAAGTGAATCGTTATATCAGTCACTGTATGTTACTTAAACACGTTCTGTTCCAGATTAAATTACACAAATTTTTTTTCACATTCTCCAATACACACGTTTGACCATTAATATAATTAACTACTAATATATTTGACTACGTATAATACGGCAAACAAAATGTTAATTTCTAGAAACTACTTGTTATGATGAATTCAACGATATCACATACAACAATATTATTGTTTATATATCTATTTAAATATATAGTCAAAGTTTACTTAGTTTGACTGAATCTTTGATCTTGTGCAATTTAATCCGGGACAGAGGGAGTATGCATTCCTAATTTATTTAAATGAATAAAGAAATTAATCAGTTAATAGCAGTGGCGGAACCAGGAGTATATGGTAGGGGGGGCAAAAATGAGGTTAAATTTTTTTTGCAACGCTAAATAAAATAATTTTTAACAAACAACGCTTACATAATAATATGAATACATAATAATTAGATTTTTACAACAAAGAACTATCACTGCATAAAAAACTACGTTCCAATACTTTGGTTGCTAGAACTAGAATCACTAACTGCAGGAGACAACTGAGTCCTACGATGTTGCATACGCTGATAACGTTGCAAAATTGGTTCATTATCAATCCTAACAAAAATCGCCTTCTCAATATGCACTGTCATAACATCATTCATCCATTCATCTCCCATTCTGTTGCGTAAATCAGTCTTGATTCTCTTCATGGCTGAAAAAACTCGTTCAACAGAAGCATTTGCAACTGGTAGAACTAAGGTTAACTCAATAAGACGATATACCAGTGGAAAACATGTATGCCTAGTTGTTTGAACCATCTTTTGAGCAAGACTTCCAAAGTCCTCAATAGCCAAAAACTCATGATCAGGTTGCACATTATGAATGAAAGTACTAAGTTGTTGATGAAGGCGGGAACGATCTTCTACAGAGAAGTCACTTGGATATAGTTCAGCAAGATGAACTAACTTACCAATATCAAACTTAGAAAATGAATCTCTTGGATCAAGGCAAGCCATACAAGTGAGTAACTCCGTATTTGCTTCCGGAAATCGATTGTTCATTTCATGAATCATCCTATCAACAACCTAGTATTCAGAAAATAAAAGGTTAGCATGTAGCAGTGAAAAAAAATTACAAATCAAATCAAATAAGGTATGTAAATTATAAAAGTAATACCTAAAGAAAAGTATCAACACGAAAGAAATCACCATGGGTCTGCATTTGCGTAAGTCGTTTCCTACGACCACGAATTGTTCGTTCATCTTCCATATTAACTACCGAGATGTCATGATTGACACAAAATGTGTTTACTTCATTTAGCAACTCATCCCAACCATTCTCTCTATATTGTTGCAACTCAAACTTCATTGTATTCATAAAACTCACAGCCAATACAATATTTTGATTCTTTTGTTGCAAAGCATGGGACAAAGCATCTACAACTCCCAACAAACGCTTCATCATAAGCATCACAAAAACAAATTCATAACTCTCCATTTGCTCAAGCAAACCGCTCGCTGAAGATTTACTCATATTTGCATCACCATCATCGTGGACGTTTTCAATCAATTGCAAAATAGATTCCCACATAGTAATGAAACGAATAATAGTAGTGTAATGTGACCCCCAACGAGTATCCCCCCGACCTTCTCAAACTAGTCTCTTGATTTTGGCCTCTTCCACTCACAATATCTCCATTCTCCAATCCCTCTACAATTCTAGCATGTTATAAATCAAGAAGCATGTCTTTTCTTCTACATGAATCTCCAACTAAATTCACAATCATACAAAGATAAACGAAAAACTAACACACAGTTCGATTATCATTAGCAACTACAAGAACAACCAATTGAAGCTGGTGAGAAAAACAATGGACATACCTTGCAGATGAGTTTTCTTTCAATATCAAAGCTTTCAGTCCATTATACTCTCCTCGCATATTTGAGGCTCCATCATATCCCTGACCTCTCAACTTTGACATTGAAAATTTATGCTTTGCAAACAATTCATCAATAGCACTCTTCAAACTAATAGCAGAGTATTACGCACATGCACAACACTAAGAAAACTTTCAAGAACGCATCCTTGTTTGTTGACATATCTTAAAACAACCCCCATTTGCTCTTTTATTGATGCATCTCTAGCCTCATCAACCAATAGAGAAAAATAACCATCTCCAATATCATTAACAATAACATTTGTTACCTCACTTGCACAAGCACTTGATAGTTCCTTCTGTACTCTAGGAGATGTGAGCTTGCAATTTCCAGGGCTATTTTCATTCATGGTCTCAGCAACAACATCATTTCGCTTGCAATACCAGTCAATCATTTCGAGATAATTGCCCTTATTCAGAGAATCTAGCCCTTCATCATGGCCACGAAAAGCCATACCTTGATTTAGCAAGAACCGTGTCACATCCAAAGCGGCTGTCAAACGTGTACGATATGCAATCTCCGATTCCTGCCCATGTGCCTGATAAGAATGAAGGATACTCTGTCTTTGACGCTTAAATGCATACAATTGTTCAGCTGCATCATTATGAGAACTACCCGCTACGCCAACATGTTTCTTATATATATCAAGCGCTTTCTTCCAATTGTTAACCCCACTCACAGTAAATGCATCCTCTCCATCTCGACATCCCTTATGTGAATTCCTAAAGAGATAGCAACAAAAGCAAAATGTTGCATCCTTTGACGCGCTATACTCCAACCAATCAAATTTTTCATACCACGAAGGTTGAAAACATCTATAGTCATTTCCCTGCTTTGTCTTTGGAAAAGAATGACCCTTAGGTTGGCAATGACTTCTTAACACATATTCTCTCATCACTTGATCTCTAATTGAAACATCAAAATCTTAATAGGTTTACGTTTCCTGGGATCATTTATAACATCATCCGAATTGAACTCAACACGAGAATGCTTTTGACTACTACCCTCTTCATTAATCCTTTCTTCATTTGGTTCACTCGGTCTCTTAAAAATAGATGATCCACTACTTCGAATTAAGAATTTATCCATATCCTATATGACATAAAATAAGAAAAATGTGTCAAATTAAATATGTATATGCTATTCAATATTCACAATTTCTCAAAAATATGTCTAACTAAATATGTCTAATTAAATATTTGTCAAAAATATGTCTAATTAAATATGTCTAATTAAATATGTCTAATTAAATATGTCTAATTAAATATGTCAAATTAAATATGTCAAATTAAATATGTCAAATTAAATATGTCAAATTAAATATGTCTAATTAAATATGTCTCAAAAATATGTCTAATTAAATATGTCTAATTAAATATGTCAAATTAAATATGTCAAAAATATGTCAAATTATTCAAATCTATATTTAGCACAATTTCACAATTTCAACACAATCACTAAATTATTCATATCTATATTCAATATTCACAATTTCATACAAATTCAAGTTATTCAACATAAATTACATAACAAAAATATATTGGCCCCTTGATACCTTGCCCTTGGTTGCTGATAGTGGTTGTAGAAGGGACGACGGCAGGCGGCGGATGGCGGTAGGCAGCGGCGGCGGAAGGAGGTGGCTGGGCGGTGGATCTGCTTGGAGTTGGAGGCAAACGTATATTACTTTGCTGCCTCTCAACTTCTCAAGACTATATTATTAGGTTAGGCTGGCCATTAGTCATTTAAATTTCGTTTGGGCCAATTGGTATTATTTTTTCCCTTCAGCTAAACAAAACGACGTCGTTTTGTTTAGTTACACCAAAAAAACTTCATCTTCTTCATTTTCTGGCGCAGCGGCCACTTCCGAAAAAGAACTCGCTCCGGCGCCGACGACTCAAGGGGGGCGGAATCCGGTGGCTCTAGGCCTAAATTCCGGGCCGCCGGATCTTAGGGGAGGCACTAGCACCCCCTCGCCCCCTAGTTCCGCCGCTGGTTAATAGTAATGACAAAGTCTTGGGAAACACCGTCTTTCTATAGGCTTATGGAAAGATGGAGTCTAATTAGAAATATATAAAGTTAAGGATTAAGTAGCAAATTTCAGGAAATTGCCCCTCATGCGCTGCATATATATGGATCCTTTTTTTCATATACCACTCGAATCACCCACCCCTCGAACATTAACCATCTGACTCGAGGGGTGTTGATTCGAGGCATCAACCCTCGATTCATCAACCCTCGAGACCCTGGAACTATCAACCCCCCTCAAGGCATCACACCTGGACCCATCAATCATCCGCCTAGCTACCACTCGAACCATCCACCCCTCGAACCCCAGGAACTATCAACCATCTGTCTCGCCACCACTCGAACATTCAACCATCCACTCATGGGACCATCACCCCTCGAAATATCATCCCTCGAACCCCAGGAACTATCAACCATCTGTCTCGCCACCACTCGAACATTCAACCATCCACTCATGGGACCATCACCCCTCGAAATATCATCCCTCGAACCATCTACCGCGCCACCACTCTAACCATCCACCACTCTGACCTTAAACAGTTGGTTCCTAACCCCTGGAACCATTCATCCCTTGAAGCAACCATCCATCCCTCAAATCATCACCCCTCAAACCCCTTGAACCATCCATCCTTCCACCCCTGGAATCAACACCCCTCGAACCATCCACCACGTTTACTCGAACCATCTACCCCCTCGAGTCAACTCGGACCTCTCCACTCTAACATCTACTCAAACCTCACCACTCAAACCAGTACCACTCGAACCTCTCTACTCGAACTCTCTACTCGAACCCTCTACTCAAACCCAGTACCACTCGAATCCAGTGCCACTCGAACCTCTCCACTCGATCCTCACCACTCAAACTCTCTCTACTCGAATGCTCACCACTCGAACCTAGTACTACTCGAACCTCTCTATTCGATCGGCAACATTTTTTGAATTGGCAAATTGCCTGAATTCATGAGGCAAATCAGCGAGATCTGCAATGTTTTCAATCAGCAACATTTTCAATCCCAGAATTGTAACGTTTTAAGATCTGCAACGTTTTTGGTGATATCTGCAATGTTCCAGGTGAGATCAGCGATGGGGTTTGGGGGAAAATCGGCGATGGGGTTTGGGGAAAAATCGGCTATGGGGTTTGGGGAAAAATTGGATCGCTGGGGTTTGGGGAAAAATTGCGAGCAGAGCAAGGATTTGTGGAAAAATTGGATCACTGGGGTTTGGGGAAAAATCGCGAGCAGAGCAGAACAGAGCAAGGGTTTGGGGAATAACAAAAGGATGAGTTTTAGCTGATATAGGCGCATGGATTGTTATGACCCGAATTCAACCCGATTATACCATATTGTGACCCGCAAATATTCATTGCATTTGTCCTAAAATTGCAATGAAGTCCCTGGTCTTTCCATATTTTATGGAAAGACAGTCTTTCAAGAGACAGAATTATAATAATTAGTTATAATTAGTAATAATTAATCATAATTAATAAGTAAATTTAAATCCAATTTTACAACAGTGGTAGTCGCCGGAGCTTTTGTTTGCCGGAGATGGTGGTCGCCGGAGCTTTTGTTCGCTGGAGGAGAATCGTCGACTTCTTCTCCGAGAGCTTTTCCATCTCTCCGGTGACCACTGGCCCTTGCATTCAGATGTTGCCCAAGCCACCCCCTTCATTCTCGTTCGACGCCTAGCGTCGCCGAAGCCCCACCCTGATTCTCGTTCGCCGTCACTGTTCGTCGCGCCGTTGAAGCCCCACTGCCATGCTTCTTGTCGTCAGCTCTGACCCGGCAGTCTTTTCTCCAGCCCCGCATAGCCCTCCTCTTCCCGTTCTCTTTTCTGGCTCTCTATCCCAGCCTGCCGCCCCATTTTCTTTTTCCGGCTCAACCTCCGCAGGCCGCCGTCCCGGTCTCCTTCTCCGGTGCTCCTTTCCCAGCCCGCTGTCCGAAGCTCGTTTTCCAGTTCTACCTTCGTAGCCTGTCGTCCAGATCTCCTTTCCCAGCCCTCCGTCCCGATCTCATTTTTCGGCTCTCCCCTCCCTCTCTCGGCCCATGCTCCTTTCCCATCCTCCGGCCGGTTCTCCTTTCCTTCTCCGGCCCCCGCTCTCCTTTCCTTCTCCGGCCCGACTCTCATTTTCCTTCTCCCGGCCTGGCTCTCCTTTCTCGGTTCTCGTTTGCCCTTTTTCTCCCCCCTCGTTTGCTAGATTTAGTCGGCACGGTAATTCTCGTTTGCGCCACGGTGGTGGTGGTGATCTCCAGAGAACCATTGGTTGGGTCTCATCGGTGCGTATTCACTGTATTTGGGTAGGGGAGTAATTTACTGTGTTAATTACTTGTCATAAATGTCTATACTTGTGCTAATTAGTTAAATTGAAGTATTGGGTGGGAATAGTGATTCCGTAATTGGGGGAGTAATTTACTATGCTAATTGCTATAATTATGCTAACTCACTATAGGCAAAGTCTTGGGAAAGACGGTCTTTCCATAAGCTTATGGAAAGACGGGGTTTAATTTGAATAATAAAAGGTAAAAGGTCTTAGTTGCAACATTAAAAATTTAGTATGCAACATGTAAAAGTTATGAAATTTATACTTTAAACCCTGGTCTTTCCATGACTTATGGAAAGACCGTCTTTCAAGAGACGCACTCTATACTATAAATTCCTATAATTATGCTAATTATTTAAATTACTCATTCTACATAATTACAATAGTTTGCTTGGTTATGCGGTTAATTAAATAATTAATCACTTTCACAATATTGTAAATTCACCTAGTAATAAGCATAAGGATTTGGGAATTTAGACTTTTTATTTATTTTTTAAATTTAATTAAAGTATTATACGGGTATATACATATTAGAGCGTATGACAATAAATTACAAGGCGTGATATAACAACACCCTATATCAATTAGGGGAATTGGGTTTGGTCGATAGCCCTTGTAAACTGTGATTGACCACCACATTGTAACTACTGCGTGTCTCTATCGAATTTGGCAATCTACAGTAATTCATGTTGCCTTCATTATATTCAGGGCATTTTATTGAAATGGTTAATCTACAGTGATTGGGTCACACGGTGGCTCTAAAATTACTAACATTATATTTCGGGTGCTTGTTGAATCTGGAATCTATATTATTCGAGTCCTCATTGCATCCGATATGTGGAAGAAACATATGTAAGCAACACAGTATATCTGCATTATACTACTTGAATGCATGATTACTCGGTGTATTGGACTATGTAGGTAGTCTATGATTTGTTAGATAAGTATGCATGCTTAATATGTCTTTAGATCACAGAGTGTGACTGTGGAGCTGAAGCTATAGTTGGGTGATATTTAATGTGTTTGAAAAGTGTTAGTAGTTACTACTGGATTATTGATGATTGTTTTGGGTTGTTTAATTGTTCTGTCTGTGTTGTGTGCACTGATGTTGGGATGGTATGGGAATATGACTAAATTCTGGTAGATCTTGTAGTGTGTCCTTTCTGATGGTTATGACTCTTTGATGAACTTGAAGGAAGTTTTCTCTGTTTAAATTTGTGTTGAACCGGTTCAGCACAATTTTCCTTCAAATGATCTTCCAACTTTCAGTATCATTTTTTTTCTTCAAGTTAGATTGAAATTTCTAACAAGTTGATGATGAATGGACCTGGTAAAGGTCCAAAAGAAGTCTTGGGCCTATAGCGACCCAATATCACAAATACTATTTAGTGATACAATATAAATACCAGGTACGTGTTCATTATTAGATACACACTTTTTATACGCCTTTGAGTATTCTTCTGACTTAAGCATTAGAGATTTTTCCCTTGAGACCTCCCGGGGCTTGTTGTTTTGCAGATCATGACTAAAGGATTCAACGTAGTAGCTTGATCGATTTCGAGATGCATCAATTGGTGGGCAGGGGGCGTTGCAGATCTTGACTGGTGAGTCGGGGGTGTTACATGTCTCGACTGGTGGGCAGGGAGTAGTGCAAGGCTCCATCGAGCTTAGTCCACCAATAGTTGAGGCTCCTCGAGACGTAGCTGGATCTTTGAGGCCTTCAGAGAATAATGCGTGGCGAGGTGCGGGGGTCACGAACCCTACGCAAGATATACCCGCTGGGTCATACGATGAAAGGAATGGTCGTTTCATGGAAGCTTCTGGTGATTCCAATATTGAGGCCTATGAATGGGTCGTGCAAGCGAATCAAGCTATGGGAGTGGTTGTTTCACTGTCAAATTAAGCGAGAGCAGCTCAGATGCTAGATATCAAATCAAGCCTTTCTCGATACATATGGGTTTATCAAAGGATGCAACACTTTCGACGACCCTGGAGATGCCCGTGAGTTATGTTTCCCAACCCATATTGGTGTTCCCATACTTTTGATATGCTCGAGAGGGGTATCAAGCAAGGCCTTAACATTCATTCCCAGAATATCCACTAGGGGTGGTAAATTCCGTACCCTCTTCGATGCTGATAGCTTCGACGCTCCCCTTCGTAGAACTGAGATAAGATATAGGTTTAGAGATATGGAAGCATAGGGATACCAAGCTATCCTGTTGGTCAAGGATTTCATGACCCCTATGGGCAACCCCACGTAAGTTCGGGGGCTATGCAGACCTGGATGAATCCTGGGCATATGGTCCAGCAACCCATGTATCGAGTGCCATATGGAGATGTCAATGGAGGATTGAATGTACCTGGAGAGCAGAGGAGACCAATGTGAGATACATGAGATGCGCTAAAGAGGGAATTAGACAGACTAATTAGGCTACTTGGCCAAGCGGCAGGATCGCCCTCTGCTCCATTAATAATTGAGAAACGTTGGGCAGTGGATTCAAAACCCCCAAAGGGGTTTCCTACTTATAGTGGAGAATCAGATCCTCGATAGCTCATTCAGACATTTCTCAGTCTAATGAACTCGAGATACCTTGATAAAAAGTTAACGTGAAAGCTAGTGGGGATCTTCGAGGGAAGGCCCAGGAGTGGTATAACAAGTTTCCGAGAGGGTCTCTCCATTCCTATAGGGACTTTAGTGCGGTGTTGTTAAGCCAATATGTTCAAAAGAAGAATTTACCAAAAATCTGTTGGAGTTGTATCTGACAAAACCGAATCAAGGGGAGACGATAGAAGCCTTTTGCCATCGTTATATGGATGAGATTTTGGGGGTGGTGGAGACCACAAATAATAAATTTATCCAGGGATACTTATTGGGGATACGAGATATAGAGCTATACAAGAAACTAAGTACCAATGTTCCTCGAACGCTACAGAAACTCCAAGAGGTTGTCGAGCAGCATTCAAAAGTTGAGGAAGCCATGAGAAGAAATAGGGAAAGTATGGTTGATAAGCCAGGAAGAAGTAATGACACTCGGGGGAAGAAACCAACGGAAGCAGTAAGCCCTAACTTTTAGAGGTACTCTCATATGAATAGGTTGCTAGCACAAATCTTAGGTATTTATCGAGGGGTACTCAGACATCCCCAACCAATGTTGAATATGCTCGCAGCAGTAGCAGGATGAAGAGCTATGATTTTTTTTGTGTGATTTTCATAAGGACTACGGCTATGATACAAATGATTGCATCCTTTTAAAAATGGAATTAGAGAGGTGTGAAAAAGAAGGACGATTTGAAGGTCCTTATCCTAAGTGGGAAACCGGGGTGAACCCCTTGGACCCCAAAATGATCGACCACCATATAGGAGAAATTACCAAAATAATGGAGGTAGAGGGGATAGGAGACCTCAAGGCTAGGAGCCTCGAAACCCAAAAGATATAGAGCAAGAAAGAAGGGATGGAGCCCCGCGAGAACAGCTAACTGGAAATCAAGATAACAGAATTGGAGAAAATCCTCTAATATGTAGGGTGATCAACATGATAAATGTGGGTGAAAGGTCTTCAAATTTAGTTATGAATGTTGACTCCCGCAAGGTCCCCATGGAAGAGCCAAGGCACAAGAGATTTTGGCAAGATGAAACAATAACTTTCTCAGAAGTAGATACGGTTCCAAATTAGACCCCGCATGAGGATCCGATGGTGGTCTCGGCTATATTTGGGACTTCCTTTGTGAAATGGGTCTTTATTGATTATGGGAGCGGAGTTGAAATAATGTTTGTTAAATGCTTTGATCAACTGGATATAGGAAGGAACAGCTTGAAAAAGTCGGCCACACCTCTATTGGGATTCACTGGAAACCCTATATACCTTATAAGGGAGATTACCCTTGTCAATTTGGAGATAAAGGGGGTAACGGTAGACTGTAACTTCGCCATTGTCACTGCATATTCCCCGTATAATGTGATTTTGGGGAGGCCATGGATGTGTCAAGCTCGAGCAGTATGGTCCCCGTATCACTTGATGATGATGTTTTTCGACAAGCAATGGGGTAGCTTCAAGACGAGGGGACCATGCAGTGGCTAAAAGTTGTAACCTCACAATAGTAAGGGAAGCAAGAAAAATGAGGGATGTAGCCTCGGTACATAGGGGGGGTTAACCTCACAGAAACTGAACAAGTGCCCATTTGAGACAGTGGGACGTTGGCTGTAGGAAAGCTCATGCCCAAGAACATAAACGAGGAGTTGAGGAGTTTGATGGGTGAATATGAGGATGTGTTTTCGTGGGGTACTTCGGATCTCACAGGGGTCCGTTTGAGGTTAGCATTTCATAGGTTGAACATTGATCTAGCAGTTAAATCCGTTAAGCAGAAGAGAAGGATATTTGCACTCGAAAGGCTAGAAGCAACAAGGCTGAAGTAGATAAATTGATAAAGCCAGAAGTAATCGAGGAGGTATTTTATCCAGAATGGTTGGCTAACCCGGCAGTGGTCCTAAAGCATGATGGAACTTGGCAAATGTGCATAGACTTCCCAAATTTGAACATATGTTGCCCAAAAGATAGCTACCCTTTAACCCCCCATCGACAAGTTAGTGGAAGTGATTGCAGGATATCATGTATTGGCCTTATTTAATGCTCATAAGGGCTACCACCAGATACTAATGGCAGAATAGGATAAGGAGAAAACTTCATTCATAAAGGATGTAGGTACGTATTGTTATAAGAAGAAGCGATTTGGCTTAAAAAATGCAGGGGAGACATACCAAAGGTTAGTTGATAAGCTTTTCAGGGAGTAGATTGGCAAGAATATGGAGATATATATGGATGACATGGTGGTGAAGATTAGAGGTTATGAAAAGTTCTTGATACATTTGAAGGAAACCTTTGAGAGGCTGAGAGATATGAACCTGATACTGAATCCGGCTAAGTGTGTGATTGGAGTGGGAGCTGGGAAATTCCTTAGTTTCATGGTATCTGAGAGGGGCATTGATGTCAATCCATAGAAAGTTAAGGCCCTATTGAGGATGAAAAGCCCAAAAGATGGGAAAGGGGTGCAGAAGCTTACATGGTGTTTAGTAGCTCTGAGTCGATTTCTCTCAAAGGGGGTTGAGAAACATTTGCCCTTCTTTGATGTACTCCAAAAGGAAAAGAAGCTCGAGTGGATTGACAAATGTGAGCAGGCGTTTCAACAGCTGATGGAGCACCTTCGAGTGTTACCAACTTTATGAAACCAGAAAAGGGGGAGGTTCTTTTCCTTGATATTTCTACCTCACCCTTAGCCATCAGTGTAGTGCTCGTAAAGGAGAAAGAAAATCTACAACACCCTATATAATTCATAAGTCAAGCCCTCCAAGGGCCAGATACAATATATACAACCCTCAAGAGATTGGTTTTGTCACTAGTACATATCGCACGGAGATTACGACCTTACTTCCAAGGATACACGATCATCCTGCTCACAAACCATCACCTCAGGCAAGTTCTCTTGAAGCCAGAAGTGCGGGGAAGAATGATGAAATGGGCTGTGGAGTTAGGAGAGCATGATATGCAATTTCAGTCTAGAGCTGCAATCAAAGGACAAGCCTTAGCGGACTTCATAGTGGAAACCATTGAACCTATTGAACTTGGGGGGAAGGCTCGAAAGAAGGAAGTTTGGAAGCAATATATGGATGGTTCTTCACATTCAATAGGGGGGGGGGAGTGGAGCGGGGGTTCTGCTAACTAACCCTGAAGTACAAGATTACCCATATGTGCTGTATTTTGCATTTAAAGCAACGAATAGTGAGGCTGAATATGAAGCCCTGATTACGGGATTGCGATTGGCTAGTGAGATAAAGGTGAAGGATTTGGAAATCTTTAGTGATTCTCAAATCGTGGTTCAGAAAGTTAATGGGGGAATATGAGGCCAGAGAACGTAATTTATAGAGATACTTGGAAGTTGTAAAACCCTTGCTGAAGAATTTTAAAACCTATGTTTTGAAACAAATGCCAAGAGAGGAAAATCGTAAAGCTGACGCCCTAAGAAAATTAGCCTCGTTAGACTTGTGGGCTAAGCCTCGAGGGAAGTTACTCATCAAGACCTCCAGTAATCGAGGTTTTGAAGAACAGATGGTGATGTCCGTCGAAAAAGAAAATGGTTGGATGATGCCCATAGTAAGTTATCTTCGAGAGGAGGCTTTGCCGAAGGATGCAGTGGAAGCCAGAAAAATCAGACTTAAAGCACTGAAATATATGTTGCAGGATGGAATCTTACACAAAAAGGGAATTTGCAACCACTTCTTCGATGTGTAAATCCCCACAAGGAAGATTTTTTATCAGGGAAACTCATGAAGGAATATGTGGAAGCCACCAATGAGCAAGACCAGTGTCGAGAAGGCTTATTTGAGCATGGTATTATTGGCCAATGATGTTTGAAAATGCTAATATATATATATATATACAGGCCTGCCATCAGTGTCAAAAGCATGCATTGCTTAAAAACGTCCCCCAGGAGGAAATGATGAATACCCTCAACTCATGGTCGTTTGAAAAATGGGGAGTTGATTTGGATAGGCCATTTCCTAAGGCCTCTGGGAAGTTTAAATATTTAATTGTGACAGTTGATTATTTAACAAAGTGGGTGAAAGCAGAGCCTTTAACCAATATGACAGGAAAGTCAGTGATTGCTTTTTGTTGGAAAAAATCTTATATACAGGTTTGGAATCCCGGGAGCCATAATAACGAATAATGGAGAGCAGTTTGCTCACATCCCATTTAAGAAATGGTGCGAGGAATACAAGATACAGCAGAAAGTAATGGCTGTGTACCATCCCCAAGCAAATGGCCAGGTAGAAGTGACCAATCAAACCATTGTTGACGGAATCAGAGCTAGACTCGAGGGGGTTGCGGGAAATTGGATATGTGAGTTACCCAGTGTCCTGTGGGCCTACAGGAACTGCAGAGTCCTCTGCCACTTGGGAGACACCCTATAGTCTGGTTTATGGTTCTGAGGCTGTGATTCTGGTGGAAATAGGAGTTCCAAGCCCGAGGATAATGGAAGCATCTGAGGAAAATGCTAATAAGAAGAATCGATGCATAGACCTTGATATGGTAGAAGGGGCATGAGAGTTGGATTCGATCTACGAGGCTAAGGTGAAAGATAAGGTGGAGCGCTATCTTGATCAAAGGGCCAGGAAAGTATAATTCAGCCCCAGAGACTTGGTGGTGAGAAAAAATGAGTAAAGCCGACGGGAGCCTGAAGAGAAGCTAGCTGCGAACTGGGAATGGCCTTATAAGGTGGTGGAAGCATATCCAGGAGGTAGATATGTTCTAAAGACTATGGGGGGAACTCGAATCCCAAGGAGATGGAATGTTACCAACCTACGAAGGTACCATCAACTTTGATAGAGCGGGAGACATCACAAGATCTTATACTACGCGCTAAGACCAAAGAATCGAGCTAAAAGCTCTTGTATATTATTCCAGCTAAGGCTGAGGACTCGAGCTAAGATCTCTTGTACATCATTTCAGCTAAGGTAGAGGACTTGAGCTAAGAGCTCTTGTATATTATTCCAGTTAAGACCGAGGACTCGAGCTAAAAGCTCTTGTATATTATTCCAGTTAAGGCTGATAACTTGAGGTAAAACTCCTGTATAATTTTCCAGCTAAGGCTGATGAATCAAGTGAAAAGATGATAAGCGAAACTCTTTTATTAACTCCATCTAAGGCTGAAGGGTGAGTGAGAAGCTAATAAGTAACACCCTCATGATACCCTTGTCAATTGTAACCTTGATCAATAGTCTAGTGGAATAATTTTTGCAGGATGTAGGTGGAAATGCCAAACTCGTTGAACCACTCTACTTAGTGTTCTTGTGTTTGTCAATTATTAAGCATTCCTATGCGCCCGTCACCAATTAGTGAAAAAAATTGTATATTAAATGAACAACAACTGATGGGTAATATATATATTTGAGGAGATAACAATTTAAGTACAAACATTGTACAAATTATTATTACAACTCTCGAGGAATCAAGGAACTAATTTCTCCAATTCCTCCTCCATCCTCTCTACTTCCTCGATTTTGATGCCACTTGCGCGCTGGAAATATTTCTCTTATTTCTCGTTGGGATAACCGTCTGTGTTTATCACAACCTTTGATTAAGGGTCCTGGTTCTTAGTATGTTTCCTTGTGGATCACTTGATTCTGCGACTTGTAAAACCACTCTACTTAGTGGTGGTCTTGGTCGTTAATCTCAAAGACCTTCGACCTCTTGCAGGATGGATAGGCAATCTTCGAATCCATTTGAGAATGGTGATGGAAGCCTCCTTATGACCTTCGGTCCCATGTGATTCTACTCGGCTCTTTATGATCCAATAATGGTATACTCTGAGAAGAAATCCTTGCAAAGATTTGTCTTCAATAAGCTTTGGGCGAGCAACACCATGAAATATGCTGCAAGCTTGGAGACTCTGAGCGGAGAGATGAACCTTCTTCTCCAACTCTGTGATTTTATCCCCAAAGGCCTTGTTCTTGGCCTCTATTGGAGTATTCTCTGCAAGAACTGACTAAACTAACGAAGGGTCCTCTTCAACAGTGGTATTTTTTCTCAATAGATCCTCATTTAGCCTTGCAATTTCATCCAACGCAACTTTATGAAGCTGTGCAATGTCTCCAACATGGGACCTAAGTCTATAAGTCTCAACTCAACTAGCTATAAGACAACCCTCAAGGGAAGAAACCCTGTCAGCATCAGCAAGACACCTTTTAAGGGAACCAAACTTACTGATTATGTGACGCACTATTTTTTGATAATTAGCTTCAGAGGGGTCACTGCTCTTAACATGCTCGGGGGGCACAGTGCCATTATATTTCTTATGCTCGAGGTCCCTCAAGAGCTCTACAAATGTAGGATGGTTTCTACTTTTCCAAGCTTTCAAATCCCCTTGTGCGTAGTCTAGTTCTTTCTTGCAGAGTCTAGGGCTGTAGTCTAGTTGGACGCATCCTTCTCAAGATCTACTATGAAAGGATGAGTCCTATTGCACAATGATTCCAACTCTTTGGAGAACTTCCTTAAAACCAACATAGTCTTCGTCAAGTCCCCCCTAGCAGTTTCAAGCTAGGCCTTAGTCTTGGTGAAACCTTCGCAAATAGACTGAAGTTCTCTTCGTAAGGCATTAGGCTAAAAGAATGAAAATTTAGACACAAAATTAATGGGGGAAAGAAATTGTTTATAGTAAAAAGAGAATTTGATTACATTAAAAGACCAAAGTTGTAGGTTACACCATATTTCCTACATAAGTGGACTGATCCCTTATTTGCACCTCGTGATTGGACACAACTTCAGCCTTGGGCTCTTTGTGAGGATTATGGATAGCACGAATCTCCTCAATAGAGTGGTATTTACCTGAGGCATTCAGGAGGTTCATCAAGGATAAGCTCAAACCCTCCTTGTAGATAGCTTCTTCCCGCTTCTGGCTGATAGCATCCACACTCTCGCCCTCAGCTTCCTCTTTCAAAAACTTGACATCATCTTCAGAAAGAGACAAGGACATCTTGGGTAAGAGGACTTCTTCAAAGAAAAGATTGCGCCCAAAGATTGCGCCCAAAGATTGCGCCCAACCCCCTTGGCCATACCGAGAAGATCGATGAAAAGATCAAAAAGTTCTTGACTCTGGAGGACCTTATCCTTGAAAGTCTCTAGCAGAACTACTTGAAGCTCTGGATCTCGAGCTTCTTTGGAATCCTCAACGGTAGCATTCTTCTCCAAGATGAGGCACCCATATATAGCCTCAAGGTCGGCAACTTTCTTTTTCGAGGCCTCGAGTTCCACTTCTAATGAGGCAATCTTGTTGTCCTTTTCCTCCTGAAGAGAGGAAAGTTTGGAACCAAGGCATTGAAGAAGGGAGGAGAGGGAGGAGGACACCAGGTCCAAAATTTTAACCACCTGAAAAGTGATAGAAGGCTTAGAAAAACGTAACAAAATAATAAAGACGCTTATCTTCCAGGTAGAAAACCAACCTGGGGTTTGTTTGCAAAAGGGCCAAGAGCATTGGCCCCCACAACTAAGAGGCTCGAGGGGGGTGCCAATGTACCATGATGTTGGCCTCAGTTTGAAGAACTTAGGTAAGAGGCTCTTGAAGAGCCTTATCTTGAGAAATTTTCTAGCGACACTCCCTTGAGGAGGAGCCACCCTCGAGCTTCTGCTTTATTGGGGACTTTGCGGAAGTAGTAGCTTCATGGGGGGGGGGGGGGTTGGGAGAATAACCTTCTTTGTGGGGTTATTGTTGCTCCCCTTCTTGATCATTTCATTTCCTAAACTCCTGCCCACTGAAGAGGATGAAAGGGAAGTTAGAAGGAAAAAAAACAATATAGCAGTATAAGAGTAGGCAATAAGACATCAAAACACCTTCAAACTCATAATAATCAACATACTTCTCAAGAAGCGGCTCTCGAGCGGATGGGTCAAGAAAAAAATGAGGCTTATTCCCCTCCTTAACAAGTATACTCCACCTCCTATTTAGCTTAGGCTCATCTTCTGAAGCCAAATGTTATCGCTTCGACAATTTCCTCTTCTTGGCCGGCTCACAAATGTATCTCTGATAAACCTTGCTTGGCAAGGCCTATCCCCCAATCAAGTTATTCGGATTAGTATAGTCATCATAAGAGAGGGACGAGGCCAATAGACTATCTCGGATACCCTCAAGGCATTTGGGGCAAACAAATTTAATTGACAGCTAGGTCTCGATGATAATGTCCAGATTCCACGGGGGAACCTTATACCTAACGGTGTTGAAAGTAAGTCCTCTCTTGATATCCCTCCACTTACCTGAGTTAGTAGGGAGAGTAAAGCATTTTTCCTTCTTTGCCTACTGAAAGTTGTGATAATTTTTTTGGAAGCTTTTCCGCTAATAGTAACGTTATACAAAGAGCAAAACAGCTAGTACTCAGGTTCTATACCTAACCTATGGCACTGCATCATGAAAAGCATGATAATTATTACTACGTTGGGATGGACCTGAGCGGGATTCACTTGGAAATCCTTAAGGAGCCTCGAGAATATTGGGGGAAATAAGAAGCTCAGCCCTGCTCGTAGATGCCTTAAAAATATAACTAATCTCCCCTCGGGAGGGTTTTCTAGAGAACCCGTTGTTTCTAACAATTGCATATCAACGTCAGGAGAAACCCTTCGACCTGAGGACAGAGACTGCAAAATCCCTGGTATCGACCAGGATCCATCATAAGCTCTGGGCTCTTGAGACTCATCCCCGATAGGGGACTCTTGAGTGTTCTCTTCTTGGAACTCAAGAGTGGGAGATATTATCTTTTAGATTCTCCCTTCACCCTCTTCTGGATCCCTTGAATAGCCCCCATCCTCATGAAATGACGGACTAAATTCTATATCCCCAGCACGGGATGACCTTTGAATATGCCCTTTTCCTAGGCCTGGGGCCAAACTCAAGGGAATTCTCCTTGAGGGATATCAGTGATGGGTATATAGTTAATATAACCAATCTCAACAACACTTGGGCCAGAAACCTGGGGAGAATGCCCAGAACCGCTAAGTGTGACCTCAGAATCTCACTCCTCAGGCGATCCTCTCTCAAATCTCTCAGAACTAACCTCACAAAAGTGCCCTCTCTCATCGGATTTCTCACCGGAAATGGCCATAATAAAGAGGGATGAAGAAAAAGAAAAGAGGAAAGATGAAGAGTATGAGACCTTACTGGTGGAAGAAGAGAAGATGAAAGTAGAGGCAGAGAGTAGATGAAGGGAAGAATGATGATCTAAAAATCTTCTGAAAGTACCTGCAGATATAGTGATGAAATGTGGGAGAAGTGGGGAGTTAAGAAGCCTAAAACAGTGACCAAAGTAATGATTATCTTGGGGATGGCATAAATTAGAAAAGGCGAGAAAAAGTTGTCATATCTTTTCAGAAATTGCGGCTGCTTACGCGCTTTTTGGCATAGCTAGCTCACACACGCGCCTCCTTAAATTCCCTCAGAGAAACAAAAAAAATTTAAAAAAGAAAGAAAAATAAATGATACCTTAAAGCTCGAGATCCCTACTCAAGGGTATAGTGAGTTTAAGATGCCATAACCTTCAAGCCCTTTGAAGGTACACGTATCAAGGGTTTAGGAGTTTGGGGATAAGAATGTGACACCTCAAAAATTCTCAACCTCGAGACCCCATTGAGTTTTCTTGGCCTCTTGATGATGGATGGACCTGGTAAAGGCCCAGAAGGAGTCTTGGGCCTATTGCGGCCCAATATGCGTTTGAAATAAGAAGATATTCAGTTGTTGTATTTAGTGGGAATTAAGAGTTAAATTAAGGACAAATACTATTTAGTGATACGGTATAAATACCAGGTACATATTCATTATTAAATACACACTTTTTATATGCCTTTGAGTATTCTTCTGACTTAAGTATTAGAGAGTTTTTCACTAGGACCTCCCGAGGCTTGTTATTTTGCAAATAATGACCAAAGGATTCAAAGATGTAGATTGATCAGTTTCGAGATGCATCACAAGTTAACCTCACAGTTATGTAAAATCTCTCATGGACAAAATCAAATGCTTCTTTGTTTCTCTTCAGAAGGTTCACCTCGTATAACAACGAAGTTTGGTTTTCTTGGTGTTTAGCAGCTTGTATCATACACAACAATAAACTACTGGTATGTGTTATGTTGCATCCTAATTATTGTATGAGACCCCTGGGATCTCTGGTTTTAGTTAATGAGTTGAGAAGAGTCCACTGACAAGTTGAATTTGATCAAGTTTCTAATTGGTTTTGTACTACTAGGCATTCCATTCTTATCTTTTTTTTTTAAATGGAAAAATACATATATGACCATATGTTTTGGTCGAAAGTGCCAATATGGCCATGTGAAGCCAGAAAGTGTGATTATAAGCTTATCTTTTGCATCAAAAGTGTCGATATAAATTTTTGGCACTATTCTGGCATTGATTGAGTGTTTTTCGGCATTAAACAAACCTAAAATGACTAAAATATCCCTAGTCTTAAACCTAATAATATAATGGCAAAAATACCCCTAGATTCTTCTTCTTCACCATCTCCATAACCACAACCACTACTGCTCCACCACCACCTCTGCTGCTCCACCACCTCTGTCGTCGCTCCACTGCCCACCACAGCTGGAATCTGGATTTCCGCCTGTTGGGAGTTTCACGATGGACACACATGCAGCACTCAGCACATTTGACCTGATCAAGTCAAACTTTAACCTCTGCATTTCCCACAAACAACAAAAATTATGAACAGAAATTTAAAAATGAATCAATTCCAAGATTTAGGTTTCACCACAAATGATTCCTAGCCCAGTTTTACCACAAATTTGTCGTAGCAAGTTGGGAAATTCCTCCAAAAACTAACAAAGTTTTCCGATGGCAACACTGATTCAAAATATGTGAAAATTTTCCTTTTTACTGAACCATGAAACAAAGTAGAAGTAGAATCGAAAAATGGGAATTGTTTTTTTGATTGCAAGACTGATTCGGGAAAGTTACCTCCGTCACCATCTGTCACTGCTCCATCACCTCAACTCTGCTGCCACAGCTGCTCCTCCACCTCAACTTCGCTACCATCGCTGCTCCTTCACCTTACATACATATTTTAGAAAGTCCATCATTTGGTCCGCCTGCCAGACCACCAATTGTTTAGGCGGACTTCACCTCACCTTAAAACATCGTTTGGTTTCTCGTCCACCACCACCACCACCATTGATTTCCACACCACCATAGCTCCACTTGGCACCACCACCGCACCCTAAACCCTGGCACCACTGGTGGTGCCACCCACCCACAGTCACCCATCCAAGCCTATACCACCACCACCGCTCA
This sequence comes from Rubia yunnanensis, assembly GCA_037428765.1. Taxonomy (NCBI): domain Eukaryota; kingdom Viridiplantae; phylum Streptophyta; class Magnoliopsida; order Gentianales; family Rubiaceae; genus Rubia; species Rubia yunnanensis. The sequence continues at coordinate 57,525,326 of CM075067.1, forward strand.
GAGCCAGATCTGGTCATATACCACGGATAAGATACTGTCCGCTCTGCCTCACCTCGCTGCCCCTGTGCCAACATAGACCACCCCACCATGGAAAAACCCTAGACCACCCCACCTGGCTGAAGATAAACACCACCCCAACAGAACCCACTAAAGCTCGACGCTTCCCGATGCCTCCTCAGAGAATTTTCTCCATCGAACGTGACACAGCCACTGTAAAGCATCGATTCCACCGATGTTATAAGGTTGCAGTGAAGGTGATGGTTGATTTTGGGTTGGGGGCCATCAGTGCTAGTGGAGGAAGGCGGAGAAAAAAAATAATATCCAGAGGCTGACAGAGATGAATAAGGACGAGAAAAAAGCCCTAAAAATGGTGACGGCACACAAATGTTAATTAGTGGAAACAATTCATCTTAACAGGTGGTGACGGCGCATCTGTGTTTCCACTAAATTAGGTTTGATCGATATGCACACAGATGTTTTTAGTGAACCCTACGCAGTGATCGACATCTTGATATAGTAGCTGATGGGAATTTGTTGCTTTTGGGTCGGATTACAATTTTAGAATTACTGGGTATTAACTGGGTTGATTGGTTTTTGAAATTTTTTGGGCACAAGAAGGAGTAGAAGGTCGTGTTCTTCATTGGCGGTGGTGGATTTCGGCAGCAGTGCGGAACCGGGGCAGCAAGGCGGAAGTCATTAAATGGTTTGCAAAGCTGATGAGAGGTGGTAGCAGGGCAGGTGGGGTGGCGTAGGGGTCTTTCATTTTCAGCGGCAACGAAGTTCCTGCGGTGGTGCTTGGCGGTCTCCGGCGGCGGAGCAGCGGTGAAGTAGAAGACAATGAAATGTATTTTATTTATCAGTCTTTTAGCTTTTAGTGAAGGGTATTTTAATTATTTCATTTATCATCCTTGCCATAATTTCAATAGTCTATGGCGGAATTTTGGAGTTTGGATATATCGGCACAAAGTTCTTAAAAGTTAGGGTTAGATTGACACATGCATCAATTAGTTAGGGTTAAATTGGCACTTTCTCATATTGCAGGGTTATATTGGTACTTTCACCCTAGAGTGGGTTTCCTGATAGGCAGCCTATCCATGAGCTTATGGACAGACCAAAGACCAATTTGCAAATCAGGGAAATTTGAAGAAATTCACGGGCTGGATCATAAGGTTAAAATGGATCCCCAAATTTCAATTACTTCCTCTATTTCTTTGTGCCGCTTACCGTCTTTCACGGAGCTCTAGAAATGGCGACTGGTCGTCCGACAGTGTTGCAATTCCCCAAGCATCGATTTTGTGCTGAAATTTTACACTGACAACAAGAGTTTTTGGTTCAAGTTTTCATTGATATGATGGACATTGACACGCCGCCGGCAGCGGCGGTGGTCAGAGATTTGAGGATGGAAGCACTGGGAGACCTGCGCGTCATTCCGGATGAGACTATCTATGCAATTTTATATCTTTTCTCTCCCTGCAATGTTGGCGGCCTCTTGTGTGTCAGCAGGTAACTCAGCTCACTTTCATTTTTTACGCGATCATTGAGTTTTATTTGCATGACCTAGATTGTGTACTGAATTAGCAAATGTTTGCTTCAAATATGATGTTGAAATTCATAGAAATGCTATTGAATATTTGTCGTCTATGGAATGTGCTTTACTGTACAGTTAATTAGGTTTTACCCAGTTGGATTTTTTTGCTCGCTTTAGGATGAAATGACATGGCTTGATGTTACTAAAACAGATATCAGTATACTTCACTGTGAATGAACTGCAGTATCTAAATGTTTTTTTGTAAAACTGCAGATCTTTGCAAGAATTGTCCCTTTTGAAGGTAACTGTTGTGAGAGGCCTCACACCTGCAATTCCCAAGCAAAACTCTATTTCGAGTAATTCAGCATGCTTCTCAAGTTATGGTGATATTATTTCGGTAAATCTTTTGACCCTATGTCACTTCACTCAGCCTTATTTTTCATCGTATCTAAAGTTTGAGCCAAAATGATGTTAATATAGTAATGAACTATATGAAATAAACAGGTAGAGGGTGGTCAAGATGTCTTTTTTATTGCAAAATTACTCGAAGATGTCTACAGGTATTAAGCTCTGCTATACTTCCCGCCCCTCTTTATTCCTTAGAATTTTGCGTAGACAATAAAGAATTTAATTGACTTGTTACTATTCATGTGATCCTTCATCAGGTTTTTGGACTGCGCTTCTGATGTCAATGCCTTCACCTGGTGGAATGTTTGGTCCTCCTTGTCCGGGAATGCCCCCTACTAATGGCCCTCCTTGGAACCAACAACAGTAGAAGAGCTTCAAATTTTAGGTATGGATTTTTATTAAGATTGTTTGCAATGTGATTTATATCCTATTGGTGTATATGTGGCCCAACAAGCGAAGCTAATAGCCGTTATGCCCAACCCAACAATAGTCAGCAATGAAGTCAAACCACTTCAGCCTAAACCGTTGAACAACCTACGCGCACACTACAGAGAACGTTAGCTGATAAACACGGAGAAAACAACGACCATGAAGAACCACGAACTCAGAAAGTGGGGATCATGATGCACCCCACGATATTTGTTCCTGAAAATGGGGGAACACGTCTAGGTCAGTCTATAAATACAACAAATTGAGAAAAGGCTAAGGTATGTGCAACTATCTAGAGAAATTCTAATTCTCAACGGAAAAGACTGACTTGATCTTCAAAGTTGTTTCCTCAAAATCACTTACGGGACTAACTGTGCATTCCGAGAAGATCAAGAAAATGATGACTAGTAATTTACCTGAACGGACTACAATATTATTAGGCACCATTTATGGGGACGAAATTTTTTTTCGTTCCAAGGTCGCTCAGGTAAGCAATAATGTTCACTAGGAGTGAAAAAAGCCACAACCCTCAGTCACAAGGGCAAACACTTGGACGTAATGGGGGAGTGCAACATCAACAGCATTATACCCCGAGTAGAGAAAAAAAGCATAGTAAAGAGGAAATGAATGAAGAATAAACAAAATCCCCAAATAAGGATTATGACAAGGAAAACATGGCGTTCGTAAAATTCTTGGAAGAAAATAGAGAATATGTGCATGATCAATTTTTGAAGACAATAAGGCAAAACCCCTCAAAGCCAGATAAAAGAGTAAACTAGGAACAAGAGCGTCTCAACTACAAAAAAGAGCCGCGGGACATCATCATGGAGAACGATGCAGAAAAATTGCCTCTCGCACCAAATCTATGAGACTTCAAGATGCCAAAACAATTCAAACATCCTTTGTACGTTGAAGTCTACGACGGAACCACGTACCCAAAAGAATTCTTGCATTCGTATAGAAACAGCATGGGATTTTGTGATGCAAGCATAGAATTAGTGTGCAATGCACTCCCGATCTTTCTTTTAGAAACAACGATCACTTGGTACGAAGACCTTCCAAACGGAAAATCCAGCAGTGGGCACAAATGTCAGACCTATACTTGGGCTGGCTCTACCAAAAATAGAAGTTCACTAAGACAATCGCTGATCTCAATAACAAAGCACAAAAAAGCAATGAAAGCCTCACGGAGTATCATAACCAATTTGTCACGGAGAGTTTACAGGTTCGTAACTTGTCATTTCAATCATCACTAGAGGCTTTCACAGGAGGCATGAGATCCGAAGAATTTTACAAAGAGATGACAAAAAATGCCTGGAAACCCAAGGGAACTGCAAAAGATGATTGAACAACATGTACAAATGAAGGAAGCGAACAACCAAAAAATTGAGAATGAGCGAGGCAAAAAGTGAACAATGGAGGATTCGCAGAAGAATTTCCCTAAGAAAGGAAAAGGAGGCGTCGCCTTCAGAAGAGCAGAACAAGGAACTCAAGGCTTGCTATTCCAAGACATGCCTTTGACAAGAATAAACAAGGAGATATGGTTAGCAAATAAGAATCTATTTCAGGAGCCAGCACCGATGATTGCATCACCTGAAAAAAGGTCTAGGGAGTTTTATTGCGACTTTCACAAGGATCATGGCCATGATATAGAGTATTGTAGAGACTTAAGAAGGTAAATTTAAGAAAATATGAGAAATGGAAATTTGGGCCAGAATAGGAAAGAAGAAGCAAGCCAGTACTGGGTCGCAAGTATGATAGCAAACCCATCTTCAAGTAGCTAAATATCAAAAGATAACCGTGGCTATAGATTACAACAACGTGGATAATGAAGAGACAAAGACAGTTATCTTTTCCATACACGGATCCACAGAGTCATTGTCTAATAATGCTTGGAAGGCCAAAGAAAGATATTCTCCCCCACAAGAGTCAGCTGATAAAAGGTTTAGGTCAAACGAAGCGATCACTTTTAGTGAGGAGGATTTTGTACCCAACATTTTGACACACAACGATCCCATGGTAATCATAGCAAAGATCAGATACTCAATTATTCAAAGAGTGTTCATAGATTACGGGAGTGCAGTCAAGATACTATTTGGAGAGTGCTTCGACAAACTAGGTTTTAAAAGAAAATACCTAAAGAAGTCCACATCTTCATTAGTTGGATTAACAGGGAGAGTACAAACGCCTTTGGGGAATATACACCTGCCTGTCACGATTGGAGAAATTGGAAGAAATTGCACCATTTTGTGCGACTTTGTAGTCATGGATTCCTTGAATACATTTAATGCCATAATTAGAATACCATGGATGAACATGGCTAAGGCAATTTAGTCCCCTTACCACCTAATAATGAAGTTCCCAACCCCAGCTGGTATTGCGACTATAAGAGGAAACTGGCAGACGGCCAGGCAGTGTATGGTTATAGCAATGAAAGCATGAAGGTTAGGGGAGAAAGTGAATATGGTTAATACAATCTCAGGTCGTAGCTTATTGGAACGGTCAGATAAAACATTCGACTTGGGAAAAGAAACAAATTCAGTAAATTTAGATAACGAAGACAAATCAAGATGTGTAAAGATTGGGAAGCACCTTCCAGACAAAGAAAAGATGAAGGTTATTGAAAGCCTGCGGGGCCATAAATATACGTTTGCATGGAACGTACAAGAAATGGGAGGAGTAAGCCCAGACATTGTTACACATTCATTAAATATCAGTAGCTCAGTCATACAGGTTAAACTGAAACAATGTTGCTTTGTTTGCGATAGATAGAAAGCTATCAAGGAAGAAGTAGCATCACTGCTGCAAGCCGGTATATTAAAGGAAGTCAAATATCCAAACTGGCTAGCGAACCCGGTCATGGTAAAGAAAATGGACGATGGTTGGAGAGTGTGCATTGACTTCACGGATTTGAATAAGGCATGCCCAAAAGACTGCTACCCTTTGCCAAAAATCAATAAACTGGTTGAAGCAATTCCAGGATATGAAGCCTTGGTATTTTTGGACGCATACGAAGGATATCACCATATATTGATGAACTCGGATGATGCAGAGAAAATGCCCTTTATAACAAGGTTTGGAACATTTTGTTATGTAAAGATGCTATTAAGACTCAAAAATGCAGGAGCAACGCATCAGAGGGTAGTCAATTATGCATTTCACATCCAAATGGGGAGAAATGTCGAAGTATAAGTCGATGACATAGTAATCAAAAGTAAGGGATTTCCAATCAAGAACATCCTTACCAAGCCCGAGCCTTCAGGAAGAGTAACAAAGTGGGTCTTGAAATTAAGTCAATTTGAAATAAAATTCAAGCCTTCGAACAACGATCAAAGCTCAGGCGTTAGCAGACCTCATTGTGGAAAGGACAAGTGAAGAAGCACAGAGGGCGAGCATGCATCAGAGCTAGAGAATTGATAAAGGAAAAATGAAATGGGAAGTAGTTTCTTGGACATTGTTTGTTGATGGCGCTTCCAATAATGAAGATTGCCGAGCAAGATAGCAATTGCTAGACCCAAATGGGGGTGAACACAGATACTCAGTGCGTTTTGGTTTCCTACTTACTAACAATGAAGCAGAATATGAGGCTTTGATTTGCGGACTAGATCTTACTGTCAGAATGAAAGTCAAAAGTTTTTGTGTATCCGACGACTCACTAATTGGTGTCTAGTAAGTGCGAGGAGACTACGAGGTGTGAGAAGAGAATTTGGTGAATTATTTAGGAAAAGTGAAACAACTCATAGCCCACCTCGAGTACTTTGACATACAACACATATCGCGAGGCAAAAACACAAAGGCAGATGCGCTAAGCAAGCTAGCAACAGCAGGATTTGATTCTCTTAGTGAACAGGGAGGTGTAATAATCAAAGTCATTCTGGTCAGTAGCATGAAATCAACTATCGTGTCAACGATCCAAGCAGATGAAGTAAGCTAGATGTCTCCACTATAGATTTCTTTGTGAAGGAGACGCTTCCGGATGATAAGATGGAAGCTAGGAAGTTGGAGTTAAGTTCTACCAATTATACTTACGAAGACAGAACCTTATGCAAAAAAGGTTCTTATCTCCATGGATAAAATGTGTAGGACCAACGAAGGCAACGAAGATTTTAAAAGAGGTGCATGAAGGTCTTTGTGGAACATATCAAGGTACCAGAACAATAGCAAAAAAGATTATCTGAGCTGGATACTACTGGCCGACGATGTTCAATGATTCATAAAACTTTGTCCTTAGATGTAGAAGTTTCCAAATCAATGCCCCGTTGTTGCATAAACCTCAATCACCTTTGACAGAAGTCTACGGGGCCTGGCCATTTGACAAATGGGGGTCAGACCATTCCCGAGGGGAGAAAGAAGTTCTAACTTCTTAGTTATAGCAATCGACTACTTTTCAAAGTGGGTGTAAGCAAAAACCATTAGGACATGTCACAACCAAAGCCACTAGGAAATTTATATGGAAAAACATAGTATGTCACTTTAGTGTGCCACATACCACTGTCATGGACAATGGTACAAGGACATTCACCGAATGGTGTTCGAAGATTGGGGTTCTCCAAAAGTTTACCTCTGTAGCACACCCTCAAGCTAATGGCCAAGCGGAGGTGACAAACATGACTATAGTTCAAGGACTACATAAGAGATTAGATGGAAAGAGAAATGGCTGGGTAGACGAGCCGCCAAACATGATATGGTCATATAGAATGACTATCTGAGAGCCAATGGGGAAGATGTCATATAGTCTAGTTTACGGTCATGAAGTGGTCATACCTGTAGAGATCGGTAACTCAAGCCTTCGTGTAAGCGATTACAAGGAGATAAACAACCTGGATAAGTTGAGACTTGAATTAGATGAATTGGAAGATAAAAGAGACCTTGCAACGATCATAGAAGCTAAATACAAAGAAATAATAGCCATAGTGTACAATCAGAAGGTTAAAGAAACTCGGTTTCATGTTGGTGATTTAGTGTTGAGGAAGAACAAAGCTAGCTATGTTTTGAACGTACTGGTTTGTGCTACTTTAGTCATGAGAGTTGATCCCTCTCCTGTCCCATTTTTTTCTTATTGCCCTTACTTGTGTTCAGAGCTTTAATATATTGAATAATCGTAAATTCCTAAAAAGCTTTGATTCTATGAGACATAATGACACTCTTTCTGAGCCCATTAGTTTTCTTCGTGCTACCCAATCATTCACTGAAGAATGTGCGAGGTTTATCCTAATCTGTTTTCACGCATAGAATCACTTCCCTTGTGTATTGGGTGGCAACTTCCCATTCCTACTTCATCTCCATCTTCGTCCACACATTGCCCATGTAGTAAGCTCATTCCCGATGGATACAATGTTGAATCTCTTGGCAAGGACATTATTTGCGGTTTAGTCAATCTTGAGTCTACTGGTACGTATATACGATTGCTTAACCTTCCCGTTCATGTTTAGGAATGGGCTTTATGTTTGGGTATTCGTTTGAAATATATGCTTCTGGGTATCAATGACCTCAAAAAGAAGTGGGGTGCAACCGAAGGACACCCAGAGACTTTGCAAGAAATACGTAGGATTCTAAGTGAGCAGAATGGTCTTATTCATCGCCAGCAACTGAACCTTGCAAAGATGCTTCGCCAGTATGTAAAGGTCAGGGAGTATATCACGAGAAAAACTCGTGAAGCTCATCAGAAGATGCTGATTATTTTTAAGCAATGTGTTCGTATCGATGATTTGCTGGTAAAGCTTAAGAAAAACCAGGATGAGTGTGATCACTTCTCAACTTTTGTCGTTGGATAACAAATAAAATTTGACGAACAACTTGCCATAAACACACAGCTGCGAGAAGAAAACAAAGAACTTTATACTGAATGTAACCATCTTGATTTGTGTATGAACCAATTGGACCAAGCTCGTGCTAACTACAAGGATCAGCTTCAAGCTCTCCCTTCGTTATCACGCTTATCTGGTAACCAATGGCGATTTGACTGTTGGAAGTTGCGGGCAAAGGATTAAATTATCTGATGCTGTTCGATCGCATATTTGTTACCTTGAAGAAGAAGCTTGGAATATGAAGAATGGAATAGTATGAGGAAACAGTTAACGTTATGAGTATGCAGCTGTATCGTGAGGAATTCAGCCCTACAACTGACTTCAAGGCGTATTATGCTAGATATCTTGATCATATAGGGAAAAGGGGTATGACCTGTCATCCTACGTACTTACATATGAAGTGGAAATATGAGCACTTAGTCATCAAAGAGAGTGAGGCAGAGGAAAGCTACCATAAAGCTGATCAATGTCCTTACGGTGCTGAACAGTCTTCTTGCAAAGCTGATCACCCACCTTACAAGGCTGAACATAGTCATCGTCGTGGTGGTTACTCTTCTTCTGGACCCTCACTATCATCTAGGCGTAGATAGTATGTATTGTTCTTCTGTTTTTGCCCCATAATATCTTCTTTTTTGCTATAGTTGATATGATCTTCTATGTATTCAGATACTGTTTAACTCCATGACTTTTCTTGTTTTGATAAAAAATATTTTCTATTTTTCTATTATTGTGTTTTTTCTTTGAGATTGGTGTTTCGCGAATCTGCACAGTGCATAGGTTGTTTTAGTCTATGTTTTGTGGGCATATCTTCCTTGCAGAAAGATCTATTGCTTGCTTTGTTGATATTGCAAAGCAGCGAGATCTATTTCCCACTTTTGTCGCTATATTTAGAGGCATGTTCACCTATGAGCAAGATCTGTAACTTTCTTTGTTGATAGTGCGAAGCCACAAGATCTATTGCTTGATTTTGTCACTATATTTAGTGGCATGTTTGTCTATGCGCAAGATCTATAGCTTATGATCGTTCGAGTTGCAAAGCTACAAAATCCAATGTTTACAAGCTTTTGTACTTGTGCAAGATCCATAGCTTGCTGTTTCTCAAACTAAGTTGAAGTTTATAAAGTCTGAGTATCTTGATCTGAATATGTTATGAATAAACTAACTTCTAACATTTGCAAGTAAAGAATAAGAGGTGTGATCGTGGTCTAGCAAAGTGGTATTTTTATACTAAATGCATACTCGATAATATCACGTTAAGGACAAAGGAAATGGAAACCCTAAAAAATAATATCCTGGCGTTTGTACATGTAGATGTTCATTACTCTCCTTCTAAACATAAAACTTCCTTAAGTTGACAACATGTCATGTGTTGGGGACAGTAGTACCATCCAACCTTTATAACTCGTAGCTATTGGATTTATGTGCCTTTGTAACCTTGTAAGGTCCTTCCTACTTTGGGCATAACTCTCCGCGTTCTTCTGCTGGGCTAGCTTCGTTCTTCCTCAACACTAGATCACCAATCTGGAACCGTGTTTCTTTCACCTTTTGATTGTGAACTTTGTCAATCCTTTCCTTGTACTTCACTTCTGCGATTGTTGCCGAATTTCTCTTCTCTTCTAGTTCATTCAGTTCGAGCTTCATCACCCCTGGGTTATCTTTCTTGTCATAATCGGTTACAGGAAGACTTGACTGACCAATTTACATTGGTATGATAGCTTCGTGACCATAAACCAAACTGTATAGGGTCTAACCGTCGGTTCCCAAATAGACTATCTATACGACCATAACGTGTTTGGTAATTTGTCCACCCATCCATCTCGATTCCCTTCTAATCGCTTTTGGATTCCTTGAACAATAGTCTGTTCGGTACTTCCACCTGGCTATTTGCCTGAGGGTACCCAATAGATGTAAACTTCTGAAGAATCTCGAGCTTTGAGCACCAGTCGGTGAACACGCCGCTTGTGAATTGCATACCATTGTCTGTAACAGTGGTATGTGGCACCCCGAAGTGACATACTATGTTTTTCTAGACAAACTTCCTGGTGACTTCCGTTGTGACCCTTCCTAATGGTTTTGCTTCCACCCACTTTGTGAAGTAGTCAATTGCTATGATTAGAAACTTGGCGTTGCTTTCACCCCTTGGGAATGGTCCAACTATGTCAATCCCCCATTTATCAAATGACCATGCACCATAGATTTCTATCAAAGTTGCGTGTGGCTTATTTGACAATGAAGCATTGATTTGGAAACTCCTACACCTAAGCACAAAGTTGTGTACGTGATTGAACGTAGTCGGCAAGTAGTACCCAGCTCTGATGATCTTCTTTGCTATTGTTCTAGCTCCTTGATGTGCTCCACAGAGGTCTTCATGAGCTTCTTTTAGAATCCCTGCTGCTTGCGTTGCTCTCACACACTTTATCCATAGAGACAAGAAACCTTTTTTGTATAAGATCCTATCCTCGTATGCGTAATTAGTAGAACGTAACTCCAACTTCCTAGCATGAATCTTATCTTCTGGTAACGTCCTGTTGACAAAGAAGTTTATTATTAGGAACATCCAGTTACCGTCATCCTCTTGGATGGTTAACACTATGGTTGACGTGATGCTTCTGACTGAGATGACTTCCACAATGATGTCGCTCTGCTCGGTAAAAGAGTTAAATCCTAATGTTGTTAGCTTACTTAATGCACCAGTCTTTATATTTTTGCTTTGTGGTACGTGCTGTATGTCAAAATATTCAAGTTGGGCTATGAGTTACTACACCTTCTTTAAATATTTTGCCAATTGCTCTTCTCGCACTTCAAAGTCCCCTTGCACTTGTTGGACAACGATTAGGGAATTGCTAGATTCTCATACGCTTTTTACTTTCATTTTGATGGTGAGGTCTAATCAGCAAATCAATGCTTCATATTTTGCTTTGTTGTTTGTGAGGAGAAAATTGAACTGCAATGAGTATCTATGTTCGCCCCCATCTGGGTCTATGAACAGCAATCCTACTCCGCAACCTTTTTTGTAGAACGCACCATCAACAAATAAGGTCCATGCAACTTCTTCCCACTTTGTCTTGCCTCTATTAATCTTTAAGTTCTGATATGTGTTTGCCCTTTGTTCTTCTTTGCTCGTCATTTCGGCAATGAAGTCTGCTAATGCTTGAGCTTTGATAACCTTCATAGACTGGAATTGGATTTCAAATTGGCCTAATTCCAAAGACCACTTCGTTAGTCTTCCTGATGACTCTGGATTACTAAGGACATTCTTTATTGGGAAACCCATGTAAACTGTGATGCAATGAGCATGAAAATCAATTTGCAGTCTTCGTGCTGAATACATCAAGGCCAAGGTCAGATTTTCCATTGACATATACACTTTTTCTACGCTTTGCAATATTCTGCTCATATAGTAAACTTGCACTTGTTTCTAGTCTTCGAAGAAAACCAAGACAGAGCTGAAGGTGTTCTGCGAGATGGCTAAATATAAATATAATGTTTCCCTAGGAGCAGGGGATTTTAGCACTGGCAGTGGTACAAGCTATTCTTTCAAGCCAATATACGCTATCTGGCACTCTTGATTCCAGCTAAATTTCTTGGCTTTCTTTAGAACTCCAAATAGTGGAAAGTGCTTATTTGCTGCCTTCGAGACGAACTTGCTAAGTGCTACCAGTGACCCTATTAGGACTTGTACTTGCTTGACTGTTCGTGCCTGAGAAAGGTTGATTTTATAGCTTGGACTTTCTCTAGGTTGGCCTCGATTCCCTTCGAGGACACTGTATCCTAAGAATTTCCCTACGCTCACCCCAAATACACATTTCTTGGGATTGAGCTTCACTCCTGTAGATCCGTTGCGAAGCTATATACTTTCTTGATTTTTATTTTCATATCATCAACATACACCTCCACATTTTTCCCTATTTGATTGTAAAAAGTGTTATCTACTACTCTTTGGTAGTTTCTCCTGCGTTCTTCAGCCCGGACGACATCTTTACATAAGAAAAGGTCCCAAAGTTCATTATGAAAGATGTTTTCTCTACGTCCTCCAGGGTCATTTATATCTAATGGTAACCCTTGTATGCATAAAAAAAATGCTAGCACTTGATAGCTTGGAATTGCCTCAACCAGTTGATCAATTTTCGGTGGAGGATAGTAGTCCTTAGGACATACCTTATTTAAATCTGTAAAATCGATGCACATTCTCCATCTAGCATCAGAATTTCTTACCATTACTAGATTTGCGAGCCAATTTGGATATCTGACCTCCCTTACTATGTCGTCTTGAAGTAATGCTGTAACTTCTTCTTCAATTATTTTCTTCCTATCACTAGTGAAGAAACACTGCTTTTGTTTAACTGGCTTGGCCGCACCACTGATATTTAAAGAGTGTGTTGCGAAGTGTGGATCTACCCCTCCCATGTTATGAATACTCCATGCGAAAGTGTATGTGTTTCCACATGATTTGTATGATTCTTTACTTTTCTTCACTGGGAAGGCGTCGTACGCACCTTGAGTATTCTTCGTTATCCAAGCTTACTAGCTCTATTTGTTCTCCAAGGCTCGCTGTTGATTTTGGCTGATATGGTGGTCCACCACATGATATTATGTTGACCATCTTTGCTTTCTCTCCTACTCTTTTTGCCTTTATTGCAATGACCATGCATTGCCTTGCTGTTTGCTGGTTTCCTCTCAAAGTTGCAATTCCAGCCGGTGTTGGGAATTTCATGACCAAGTGGTAAGGGGACCATATGGCTTTCACTCTATTTATCTATGGTTTTCCTATTAAAGTGTTGAACATGCTTGGGGCATCCATGATTACAAAGTCACACAGGATTGTGCAGTTTCTTCCACTTTCACCGATCGTGATGGGTAATTATATATTTTCCAAAGGCATTTCTGATAACCCTGTGAACCTAACAAGTGGGGATGTGGATTTTTTGAGGTATGTTCTATTGAACCCCCAGTATGTCAAAGTAATCTATAAATAGTATTTCAAAAACACTTCCATCGTCGACGAACACTCTGTGTACCATAGCATTTCCAATTTTTGCTACAATAGCCATAGGATCGTTGTGAGGCAAGGTCTTTGGTACTGCATCCTCTTCACTGAAAGTAATTGCCTCATCTGAGCGGAGTCTCTTGTCAACATGTTCTTGTGGGGAAGAATATCATGCCCTAGCTTTCCAAGCATTATTGGATAACGATTCCGTAGATCAATGTATAGATAAGATTATTGTTTCCAACAGTTTGTCGCCCACAAATTCTTTGTAGTTAACTGCAGCGGTCATTTTTTTGAATTTTTGGCAATGTAGATGTTGTCCCCTGAATCCTTGCTAAGGTGTTTACTATTTTTCTATTTTTTCTATACTGACTTCCCCCTTCCTTTCTGTATTGACTTAAGAAGCCATTCCTCAAGTTCTCCTCAATGTGTCTTCTTAAATCTCTAAGTATTTGATAGCATGGCCATGGTCCTTTTGGAAAGCACAATAATATTCTCTTGATCATTTTTCTGGTGGTGCTAGCATGTGTGTTGGCTCTCAAAATAGATCCTAGTGTGCTTTCCATATCTCTCTCCTTGGCTTCGTGAAAGGTGTATCCTGAAATGTCGCAACCTGCGAACCTGGTTCTTTTGCTTTGAAAGAGATGATTCCCTTTCCCTTCTTCATAAATCCCTTCTGTGACTCTTCCATCATTCGCTTCTTGCCTTGTTCCCTCTCTATCTTACGATTGTTTACCTCTTCCAGTCACACATACTGCTCAACTATTTTCTGCTGCTCCCCCAGGTTCTCAGGCATATACTTTGTTAGTTCTTTGTATAATTCCCCAGATCGCATGCCTCCTGTGAACGCCCCAAAAGAAGACTAGAAAGATAAGTCGTGAACCTGTAAGCTTTCCGTAACATAGTGATTATGATATTCTACTAGGCTTTTGTCACTCCATTAGGCTATATTATTGAGATCCGCGATCGTCTTGGTGAACTTTTTATTTTGTAGAAACAACCTAAGAACAAGTACGACAACTGTGCCCAATATTTGATGCTCCCGTTTGGAAGGTCTTCGTACCAAGTGATCGTCGTTCCTATCAAAAAGATAGGAAATGCCTTACAAACTAACTAGATGTTCACATCACAAAATCTAATACTATTTATGCATGAGTGCAAAAACTCTTTTGGGCCCGTTGTCCCATCGTAGATTTTAACATGCAAAGGAAGTTTAAAATCCGTAGGCATTTTAAAATCATGCAAGTGTGGAGCTAGAGGTGATTTATCTGCGCCATCATCTGCGACAATGTCACCCAATTCCTCTTCATAGTTAAGGTTTTCACGCTCTTGGGCTACTCTTTTTATGTTTTTTGGGCTTTTGCTGGAGCGTACTCAGGAATTGGTCTTAAAGGATTTCTTTGTTCACTTTCAGAAATGCCGCGAACGCCATTTTTTCCTTCTCGTGGTGGTTGTTTGGGGACTCTGCTTCCTCCTCTGTCTCTTCCTTGTTGTGTTCTTTCTCTTTACTAGGAGTATGTTCTTGATGATGATGCACTTCCCTATCGCGTCCCAATATCTATTCATGTGGCTGGTGGTTATGGCTCCTCTTACTCCTGGTGAACACCATTTTTCACCTGAATAACCTAAAAATGAAAAAAAGTGTCCCCACAGACGGCACCAAATGATGCGGGAGATCGTTCATGGAATCTGGTTGTCCTCTTCGAACTTCTTCACCTGCAAAGCTTATCCTATAAGTGATTCCAAAAGAAGAGCTCCGAAAATCAAGTCAGTATTCTCCTTGTAGAACTGGAATTTCCATAGATAGTAACGCTTACCTTAGCTCCTCCAGAGATATAGACTGACATCCTTAATAGTTCCTTAATTTCCAAAAATTAAGACCGTTGGTGTGCCACAATCTCACGTTATTCATTTGTGGTCTTTGTGTTCGCTGCCTATTCTATGTTCTTCGGCACACGTAGTCTTGTATGACTAGAATCTCCACGCCCGCTAAATCTCCGCCTTGGGCTAGACCTATCCCCTTTCCTTGAGATAACATTGGGCTGGGCCTAGTGTCCGTTGGCCTTTTGATCGCTGGTCCACCTATAACCACCTTCTCTGATGGGTTCTTTCTTTGGGTCTCTACTCATCATCCCCCTCGGCTTCTTTAGTATGCGAGCCAAACACAATCTACTAAATACTAGTGCCAGTTATAGCCACTTGGGGAAGAACAACCTCAGTGTTTTTGTTGACCTCGTTGGCTAAGGTCTTTATCTCTTCATTCTCATTTGCAGAAGCAACGTTCCTTTCAGTAGTGCATCAATTCAGGTCCATATCTACAATAAATAAAGTGTAGCTAGTTAAGTGTACATACAAACATAAGAAGCAATACAGACAGACATATAAACTAGATCAAGCTGGGTAGACTAGCAACAAATAGGATCAATGAGTTGAACACCTTTGCTTAAAGTACTAGAAGGGAAAAGTGAGATTGAATGCTGGCTGAGTGATATTACAAATGCGGACTCGGTATCCAGACAAAACCCAGCCTTAGGGAGTTTCACTTTGGGAATGCTGCAGTTCTAAACTGAAAAAGCTAAACTACTGTTTGGGGTCAAGTTTTATGTAGAAAAAAATTTCACGCCACACCCCACAATTATTGGGGAACCCGCTAAAAAACTCAATGTTAGGAATCACAGGATAAAGAGTAAATTCATTGGAGCAATTTTTTACTTTTCGAAGATGAAAAAGGTTGTGGAACAGATCAATCAAAAAATCAACACCGAAAACTTCTCACACATAGTAGAAAATATGAAAATGGAGACTTCCTTGGGGTGCAACTGACATAAACCCACTTTACAGTAAGTGAGGAGATCCAACACTTGTTGGGGGGGGAGAGGAAACGATAGTCTTAGTTTATGATAATCTAAATAACATGAAAAAAAACCAGGAAGAGGAGTGCGAACAACTTCAGAGGCCTCAGGTTCCTTAAGCTCAGACAAACACAAAAAAGGGAAAGTATTTTTCAAATCCTCAACATAGGAATTTGTGAAGAGGCTACTAATGATAGAAGATCCGGTATAATGGTCGGAATCCTCCCCAGAATCAACAGGGATTTCACGGTCGTTCAGAGCAAGAACTCCAAGGTTCTTAGAAGAAGACATCGATGAATTCAAAACCCCTAAAATCACGATGAATGGTGATATCAATTAAACAATAAGAGCCAGAAAACACTACTCTGTCTAGAATCTAGAGCAGAGCGATGGAGAAGGAAGAATAAAGGTTCATCATTTACAGTTAAAGCAAGCTACACTACAAGAATAGATACACATACACAAATTTTTTAAGAAAAGGAAAAGGCAAAAATATAGTAAAGCGGAAGAAGACGCAAGGAAACTTACTGATTTTTAGTGCAGAATGTGAGGGAAAATTGAGAGCAGTATAGGTGATGGAAGAAGATGAATCGATATGAATTTGTGTAAGATTTAAGTAAAGAAGAAGAAGAGCAAAAAGACAAAAAGGGAAAATAAATAATAGTGCACAATCATGACGGTTTGACATTAAGTAGGTTACCTTTTTGGATTCTCAAGCCGCCAGTGACGGGTGTACTTTGAATTGGGGCAGGTTTTGAAGCAATAAATTCAAAGTAATTATAACAAAAGGTACTCGTAGCAGCAACTGAGTAATTTACGGAACGACTAACGAATACGAGGGGGCTAATCTCGATCGCGAGATTATAGCGGCTAGGCGTTATGAGGATAAAGGATACTTGCAGATTTGAATTTCAAATGTAAGCGTGATTCTAGGAAATCACAGTATACAACCAAGAAGCATACAACATTTCGCAAAGACAGTTTGCACCGCAGACCAAGCAAATATGTTACAATGCCTAAATAGAAGGAGAAATAACAATGTCGTTACGCGGCTTAAGAACCCAGTCATTGCTTTGTGTAGCACATGCTTCGTGGCTAGAGGGGGGGTTCTTATGATGTATATGTGGCCCTGCAAGCGAAACTAATGAATGTTAGGCCCAGCCCAACAATAGTCAGCAACGAAGTCAAACCTTTTCAGCCCAAACCATTGAACAACCTACGCGCACACTAAAGAGACAGTGGCCCAATAAACACGGAGTGAATGACAACCATGAAGAGCCATAAACTCATAAAGTGGGAATCGTGATGCACCCTACGATCTTTGTTCCTAAAAATAGGGGAACGCGTCCAGGTCAGTCTATAAATAGAGCAAACAGAGAAGAGGCAAAGGTACGCACAACTATCTAGAGAAATTCTAACTCTCAATGGAAAGGACTTATTTATTCGTCGGATTTTTTTTCCCGGAATCACTTTTGGGACTATTTGTGTTGGTCGAGAAGATCAAGAAAAGGACGACCAGTGATTTACCTGAACGGACCACATCATCACCTATGGATTTGGTGCTTATTGTTTTGTTTTCTCAGTGTGCAATTTTCTTTTTTGATTGCTTGGCTGGGTAGTGTTGTGGACTATTTGATTAGGTAGCTTTTATAAATTTAAGTATGGGTTAGTCATTACTATTTTGTTATGGAGGCCAAGGCCTTCTAGCTTCAGGAACCTCTTTAGCACTTCTCTTTATTCTGAGGCAGTTTTTGAGTGTGAAGCTTGTTGGAAAACTCTATGGTTTAGATGTTGAACGGCTATTTGTTGTATCCAAGAGTATAATGGAAGGCCAACTATGGAGATTGTTGTAGAGTTATAAATTTCT
Source organism: Rubia yunnanensis (assembly GCA_037428765.1). Lineage (NCBI taxonomy): Eukaryota > Viridiplantae > Streptophyta > Magnoliopsida > Gentianales > Rubiaceae > Rubia > Rubia yunnanensis. Next base: position 57,543,204 of record CM075067.1, read on the forward strand.
TAGTAGAGCTTAGTGTTGTACCTTGCACTATTAATTTGGGTTCCGTAACTATTTTCATGTAGTGTTTTGCTCTTATAAAACTAGTGTTTTGCTCTTATAAAACAAGTGTTTTGTGTGGTACATTTGTAATGGATTGTGTTCTATTAAGATTTTAGGTAATCTTTAGTAGTGATATTCAAATCTCACTTGTGCTGCATCTCACTTGTACATATTTCAAATTTTCTATGCCTAATTCATGTTGCTTTTTTATATTCACTTGGTTGGGTATATTTGGGTTTGTTATCAAAGATGTGAAGGGAACTTAGACCAAGAGTGAGACTGAAATTGAACTGTTCTAGTTTGTGAAATAGTAACATTCAGAATCACGCAAGAGAAAGATGAAGTTATAAGGCAAGGCATGACGTTCTATACACAAAGAGCAAGTGTTGAAATCATACAGAGTTTGCACCAGTTCCTAATTTCTTCTCCCACCGGGAATCTGGGCCGGAGCTCCTGATTGATGTTTAGCAAGCACATCCATATGAAGATTATTCCGATCAGAAGAAAAGCCATTTTGTTTGAAGCGGACATATTTGGGGAGAATGAGGTGGGATTTGGGAATCAAACGAGGAACATTCGATTGGAGTATTCCGCTATGAATGTTTCTTGCGTTGACTCGCAGATAAAATTAATGGAATTTATGTTTCAAATGTCTATGTTTAGCTTGCATGATTTTTTACTGCCTCGTGTCTACGTGTGGATTGCATATTGTTGTCCAAGCTTTTAGAATAGTATGAACAGTTTTATTGTTTGGATGATGAAGATGAGGTGACCGCTGTGAAATAGTTTTTGAAACTTATGAATGTATGAATTCTGCTGCTATGAACATGTAAAAAACATGTGGCAAATATTCGAAAAATGAAGTAAATGCTACTGAAAATTTTTGTATGTACTATGCATCTGTCACCTTACAATACGTATCGTTTGTATTAAAACATGCACCTGTTTTAAATGCTCTAAATATGAATTATAAAAATTTTCCAGGAGATCGTGTATAAGTTACGTTATGAATCGTTTGTGTTTTCTTAAAATATGCACATGTTAGTCTACATATAGTATATGTTATAGTTTATACAGGAGACTAAAATTTGACAATTTAAAATTGTCATAGTAACTCTGCATTAATTACTTTATAACATGCATTGTTTAATTTATTTTTTTTAAATGCATATGATTTTAAATTATCATTTCCTTATATGAATAGTTTTTGAATATTCTGAATGTATGAATTTTGCTGCTATGAACATGTAAAAACATGTGGTAAATATTCAAAAAATGAACTAAATGGTGCTGAAAATATCCGTATATACTATGCACCTGTTACCTTACAATACATATCGTTTGTATTAAAACATGCACCTGTTTTAAAAGCTCTAAATATGAATTATGAAACTTTTCCAAGAGATCGTGTATAAGTTACGTTATGAATCGTATGCGTTTTCTTAAAACATGCATATGTTAGTCTACAGCTAGTATATTTTATAGTTTATACAGACATAGGAGACTAAAATTTTGACAATTTAAAATTGTTATGTTAACTCTACATTAATTAATTTACAACATGCATGGTTTAAATAAAAATATGCATATGATTTTAAATGATCAATTCTTTTTATGAATAACAAAGTTTTGTCACGAGGCAGTGCACAAGTTACCTTATGAATTATTTTTGTTTTGTTAAAACATGCATATGTTAGCCCACAACTAGTATTCTCTTATAATCTGTCTTGCTTCGGGGGCTATACTTAGCTCCGGATTCATCTTATAGGATGACCTTTTGTAAATTTTTGTTGCACTTTACGAATTACATGCTGATTTATTGGTCTGATTTATTGGTCTGGGGAGCCAATATATACCCCCCATCTAAGGATGGTTTTAAATTAAAAAAAATTTTAAAAAAAATAGTATACATAATAGAGGCCACACATTTTTTTAGTTTTTCAAATTTTCATATGTACTGCATTTGATACCTTACAATATATACTGATTATATTAAAACATGTGTTTGTTTTTTAAAAAAACATGAGCAGATTTCCCCGATTTAAAAATAAAAATGAGGTCACAGAAAGTATTGTCAGCATGAAAGCAACACATGTAAAGCATTCCATAATTTGTATAAAACATGCAAATTTTTTCAAATTCAAACATGAGAGGAGCTTTCAACATTTAAAGAAAATAGAAGATAAAGTGGTCGTGACAGAAATCTTCTATTACGGAACTTACAATTATAACATTTTTCTTATCTAGATTAACTAACAATCTCTAATACAGTGAGTCAATTATTAATCTTCAAAAAGGGATCATCTTAGAATCTTCAAGTTTAGTGGCATCTTCATATGAATCCTCCTCGTGTCGGAACATCTTGTTGAGTCCAATGTTCAATGTTGTCTGATTTCTTAAAACTTAAAACCAAAAAATGTTTAGATCCAACTCCTGCAAAAAGTCATACACATGGGATATTTACATGTGCGGCATATAAGCAAACAAGTACAATTTAGAACTGAAAACGAACAATATTCAACAATGAAAGTAAAAGTCAAACACAATAAAACTAACAAGTACATACTGGAAATCAACAGATGCAATATATAAGTAAAAACATGTAGTTCTTAATTTAAAATGAACAACCAACAACTTTTTTAAAAAATAGTCATACACAACACAACTAACAAGTACACACTGGATACTAACAGATGCAACATATAAGTAAACAAATGCAACTCATTATTCGAAACGTAAAACTAATAACAAGTGAAAACAAAAGGTCATAGGCAGTACAACTAACAAGTACACATTTAATACTAACATATGCAACATATAAATAAACAAATGTAGTTTGTAATTCGAAACGAGCGATCAGTGAAAAAGAGAAGAAAAAAAAGTTATTCACAAAAGGTTTATAGACAGTACAACTAACAAGTACACATTGAATACTAACATATACAACATATAAGTAAACATATACAGCTCGTAATTCAAAGCAAACGATCAACAAAAAATAGAAGAAAAAAAAGGTTATTCACAGTACAACTAACAAATACTCGTTGGATAATAACATGTGCAACATATAAATAAGCGAATGCACCTCATAATTTCATAAATTGTACACTTCAAGACAATTTAAGCATAGAAAACCATCAATTTAAAAAGAAGTCAAAAGGCATCAATTTACATAATAAAAAGGTATATCCAGTGACAAACAAATCTTCCGCTGCATCCACCTACAAATATCAATAATCAGTGAGTTCAAGATCGGTAAATCATGAATCATTATCATTAATCTCTAAACTGCAAAACTAAAAAATAGCAAACTATTCAATTCTTATATGCAGATTAAACAGACAGCGTTGAATGAGGAAGCAGAAAGAACATTACAAATAACAAGTATTTAAAAAACAAGATCATAAAACTAAGGGCAAAAAGTATATTTTGAAGCAAGTACTTCACCTTTAAACAAAGGGTCAGGGTGCTTTCGCTTCTTCTTCTTCTTCGTGCAGCATAGAAACACTATTATAACAAAGAGTAGAAGCCCGACACCAGTTGCAACTCCGTCGATGACTAACTTCTGTTCCGCCGCCAGCGGTGGAATGGGAAAAATGAAAACGGTCGGATACGAAGCAATCAGAGCGGTAAAATGCGGTAAAAGTTTAAGCAATTTAACCACGGTTGCAATTATTCTCAAAAGGATCGGTATGAAACATTAGAAAAGAGAAATGGCGATTTGGCTTTTGGGAGAAGTAGAAGTAAATTTATATAACTGTATTCTGGTAAATGTTGGTGTAATGGAACTTGGATATCGATTTGAGTCGCGTTAACATACGCTTTTCTTATAGAGTAATTCGACCCAGTTACTGCCTTGGGTTACACGAATTCTCCTCGAGGATAAAACAATCGAAAATTACCCTCTTGATCTAGGCTTGAAGCAAGAGAAATGCTTTGAGTGCAGTATTTTGGTTACTAAGTAAGTCGAAAAATTCTAAGATTTTCACTTGTAAATCTGTGCATGCATACACATGTTTATATAGGAGATGTTCCGAAAAGACACTACCTATCATGGAATTTGTAGATTATAGGTCACCACATTTTATTATGCACCACTCAGATACAATTGTAATACAATGCATCTTTCCACAAATGATTATATTTTCCACATACAATGTATGCCAGTTGTCAGAAATTAATTCTGAAACAACACACCTTTTCACGTAAATAATTACATTTTTCACATTGATGTGCCCATTTTATACGGTTATATTAGGGCTTTTGGGATTAACTTTTGTACACTTTTGTGCTCTAAATGTGACATTTTACCTTGAAATTATCTAAGGAGGGTTAAAAGCGACTTTTACGTTTTTCACTTTTTAGAGAATTTTGTGTGACAAGGTAATTTGTTTGAAGACTTTGAAAACTTTGAAGACTTTGAAGAATATCTTTGAAGATTTGAAGACTTGGATTTGAGCTTTTTGAAGACATGAAGAAGTAAAGAAGTGAAGAGAAGAGAAGGATATGAGATATAAAAGAGAAAGAAGAAAAAAGGCTGAAATTTGTGTCTGTCGCAAGCCGTCGTGACTCGCGATGGTTCGTCGCGAGCACGCCACGACTCGCGATGGTTCATCACAATCACGTCGCGACTCGCGACGGACAGGTGGTCTGAATTTCTTCTTGATTTTTGTGCTATAAATACTCCCCTTATCTTCTCTTCTTCAGCAGCTTTTGCCCAGCTCTTCTTCCTGCATTTTTGGGCTTAGAAAACCCTAGGTTTTCTCCTCTTTCTTTTCTTAGTTTTTGTAGTTTAATTATGTCTTTTAGTTCTCTAGCTTAGTTTTATCTTGGGAGCAAAGGATTGAAGCTTCCATTTCTATGTAGTGAACCATTATATCTATCTATTTAGTGCTTTTGCTATTGTGCATTTATTGAGCTTTGAATGTTAATTGTTAATTGCATTGATGTTGTTGGGAGCTTGAGTATATGAATTTCTTGCATGATTGTTTGTTAGGGTTGGGAGAAAGTAGCTAATTCTCCCCTCTTTTAATGTGGAATCCAAGAGCATGAGTTAGAGCTTCTTAAATGATGTTGGTGTGTTGATAATTGCTATATGAATGTGATGATGTCAAATTCGTTGTCATGTTTATTTTAGGTAGCAAATGAGAGAGGTCTATGAATGTTGATCGTTCTTGACTAATCTTATGTAAATGCATGAATTGGTTAAATGCTTAGACACGGTGTAGTGTTTATAAGTGTTGCTAAGCTTGTTGATTCTTCGTGCTAAATGCCATCAATGGGATACTCTTAATAATAAGGGAATCATTGGTGAGGTTTGACAAGAGATGTCGAATTCACTCTTGCAAACTACTATCTAAGAAGGATAGAAGATTTATCTTCACAACAAGTAGTTGAAGTAGTGAATAGATTGTTTCACTCGTTCTTGAATCCTTTGTTATTTAGCATTTATGTATTCTTGATGCTATGTTTCACTTCACTTATTTCATATGTTGTTTGAGAATAGGAAGTGTTTTTATGATTGAAATGTTAGGGTGTTAGGAAAGTGACGAATTCCTTAGCTCCTTTGCATGAAAATCTATGAACATGAACTTAGAACTTCTTGTGCATAATGTGTTGTGATTCTTGCTAGATGGGTATGTTAATGTTAATCCAAGTAACAAATGTGATAGAATGAGTGAATGGTTCAATGATCTACATTAGGTTTGGAAGTGGATATCCATTGCTCCCAAGGCTTTATCTTTGTAGTTTTAAAACCTCTTTTTCTTAGTTTTGTTTGATGATTAGCCTAGTTACTTGACTTTGCTACTTATCTTGTCTTTTTAATTTCTTAACTTAGGACCACCAAACAACCAACCCCCCCCCCATTTACATGCTTTTATATGTATGTATATATGTCTACTCCTAGCCTAATATCAACCTTTTGTGCCTAAACGCTTAGGAAAATCCCCTTCTCCGTGGACGACCCCGACTTGCCGCTATCTACCTAGTTGTAGATAGTAAGCATAAAAGGGCTTATAAATATTAACTTTGAGAGGTACGGCGACGGCCTCCCACACATCCCGTGTACCGTAGTTATCAGAAATTTAATAAACTCTGAATTGTGTATTTTTTCACATGACAATGCAGTAAGTTGAACATGCCACCAACACTGTATCCTGTACACATCCGTAGTTCATCCTCATCCTTTGAATCAAGGAGTCAAACACTTTACAACACCACTGATATAATTATGTATAAATACGGATATAGTTATAATGAGGCATCTTTCCACAAAAAAGATAATACATGTTAGTCTTATCAACAATTTTAATACATATCCCAGAACTGTAAGCTCGTAAATAGTTTATACAAGTGTGCACTCCGCGCCGCCAAACTTGTTTTAACATCCCGAGCTCACAACTACTCGAATCCAATCATAATTAAATAGCTTGTGTTTCTTTAAAACACCAACACAAAGTATGTGTTTCTTTAAAACACCAACACAAAGTATGTGTTTCTTTAAAACACCAACACAAAGTATGTGTTTCCCTATTCTCTTATTCCCATCTCCGATTCAGAAGAGAGAAGAAGGAGGATATTTTTTAGATTAGAAGTCTGAACTAAATGGGCTTGGCCCACAAAAATTAACTAAATTTTATTAATTTTAAATAGGTTTCTAATTTTTTCATAAGCTTGTGGACAAGACGCCTTTCCTGATACTTACCCTTCATTCTAAAGCTAGGGTTATAAATTAATCCTAAATTTTATTTTCCTTCCACTTAAATTTTGTATGATGTTATTGTGATTGGAAGAAGTTCAAAGAAAAGGAAAAAAACAACGTAAAAAATAACTTCATTCTGAAACTCTAGAACCCAGATTTTGAATTTCTTTGCTGAAAGTTGAAAGTTGAAATCTCCATCCAATTTTTGGTTAGTTTTGTCTCTAGTGATGATGACGATGGACTTCCCCATTAGAAGTCAAAACTAACATGTTCAGACCTCCTCAATCACACATAGACCGAGTCGGTGATGCAACCAAAAAATGTAGGATATACAAGCATAAATCTGGAGAGAAAAAAAGAGTTCGCAAACGTCTAACCATGTATATAAGTTCTAGAATATATCACAAAGAAGATAAAATATTAAAATATCATTAAATGATACTAATACTAGTGGAGTACTGCGCGATATCATTAATCAAAATATTAAAATTAAATTTTATTTAAAATTTTAAAGTTTAGTTTTCTATAGAAAATTACATGAGTTATGAAGTGAAATAGTTCACTTAGTTAAAAATCGTTAAATATTGAATGCAATAAAAATTAATTATTTTTATAATATTTCATTCAAATTATTTAAAAAGTAATTATTTATATATTGAGTTTCGTTTTAAAGGGTTATCATAGTTATCTGTATCTCATTCCAATAAATAAAAGTAAATATCAAATGACCTTATTAGTCTCACTAATTATAAAATATCATCATTTAACAATTAGTCGGTCTAAAACAAAACTTTGTCACACATTAATAAATAAATAATATGTACATATTTCTATTGAAAGTACTCTATCATTGTATAAAAAAACAGAACATTTCATTATTTCAGATTATGTGTTTCTTTGAATTTTCTTAAATGATATATATATATGGTACAATAAGATATTTATGGTATTAAATATATCTTTAGAAGTTATATATTTTATATAGTAAATAATTAAAATCAGTAATAAATTATAATATTAGTATTTTAATTGATTATATATAGTAAAGATTTAAAATCAGTAATATATTATAATATCAGTATTTATTTTTAGACAACTTGGGTTTAGGTTAGTCAAAATGATTTCAATATCCCCAATTGACAGCACCATCCAAAATCAAACAATTTCTATCATATGATGTTTGGGAAAATATTTTTGGGGTTTGTGAAAATTCTCTTTTTTTTTCAAAAAGTATCACAATCGTTATTTTAACACACCAAATATGTGCTGAAACTGATGATCAAATTTCTTCTTGACTCTGGCTCCTACATGAGTCGGGGATCAGAATCTGAATCTTGATCCCACGCATGCTTGTTCTGGTTAATCCTCGCCGAAGATAGGAATTGTTCTACTTATTATGTTAGACAAATAAAATCTAATAGCCTGTACTCCTTTTACTGTTTCTGGGTGCGAAACGCGCACTTCCGCTACTATTCACAAATTTCCGTTACTGTACTCCTTCCTCTTCCTATTTTCTCTGTTAACGGCTCTTTCCTCTGATTTTGGTTGACGGTCATGGCGTCTCTGACGCCTAACCAAACCCCTGATCCCAACTCTTCCGTAAACAAAAGCTTCCTACAAGCTTTGAATACAAAACCTTCATCGCTTCTATCCTCCCTTCCAGACTCGCCCAATTTGCACCCTATTACAGAATATAAGGGCAAATTGGCATTCATCCTTCCCCCTGAGGAAGGCGAGATTCTGGCTTCACATTACCAGAATGCTTTGGTTGGAAAATTCAATAGGGGGAAACCTCCTATGGAGAAGCTCATCTCTGCTTTCAAATCAATTGGTTTTAAAGCTAAGTGCCAATTGGGATCTATTGACTATCGACATGCTCTTATTCGATTTCAGGATAGCGAGGATTATCAACGGTGCTGGATGAAGGGCCAATGGATGGTTCATGGATCGACAATGAAGGTCCAGAAGTGGACTCCGGATTTCTCACCCACTGCTGAATCATCTGTTGTTCCAGCATGGGTAACCATTCACCAACTCCCTTTACATTTTTATAATACCTCGGCTATTATAGGCATTAGCAGCCAGATAGGAAAATTTCTCAAAATGGATGCTGCAACTAATGCTCTAACTAGACCTTCTGCAATTAAAGTATGTGTTGAAGTGGATCTCTTGTCTCAACTCCCTAATTCAATAGTGGTAGGAATTGGCAATAAAGTAGCAGATTACCCTATTGAATATGATCAGTTGCCTTTGTATTGTACTCACTGTAGGATTATTGGTCACAGTCAGGCTAACTGTAACTTCCTGCATCCAGAACTGAGAAAAAATAGTAAAATCTTAGCTGCAACTAATGTGAACAAGGTTATACAAGCTACAGTTCCAGATGATATTCAACCTGTTGCTATTCAGAAAAACCTAGGTAATGCCCCTAATGTATCATTGAATATGGAAGGCCCCTCTAACCTATCAGTTTCCCAAAAAGAAATTGATTTCCAGTTTCAAAACACGAAATCAGTCTCTCTAGTGGAAAGAAATATTCCTAGGAAAGAAATATCAGTTACTCATGTGAATAGAAATATTCCTTTCTATTCATTGGATGATATCTCAAAACCTATCACAAATTTTTTTTGGAGAAAAAAAACTCAACAGCCTGAACTCCCTCCTATTCAGGAAGAGTCAGTTAGGAAGAATATGGTCTCTATATCAAATGCTTTCCACACCTTAACTGACTTACAGGATGATGGCCTTGTTGTCCAAGAGGATGAAGCTGTTGATATTTTCCATGAGTCATTGGAATCACAGGAAGCAGTGCCATCCCTGACTGGAGCAGAACAGGTAGACAATATGGTGATATGTTTGTCCACTCCTGATGCAGTACTGAGTGTTTCAGAAGAGCAAGCTCCTGAAGCAGTACTGAGTATTCCAGCAGAGCAAGCTCCATGCCCTGAAATCCAAGATCCAATCATCTTTGAAGAACATAACAGAACTGCAAAGCAAATTGCTCAACTGGAGGTAAGTATCTCTACATCAGATAATTTGAGGAAAAGTGAAGACAAGAAGGGTAAAAATAGTAATGCCCCAGTAACTAAACTAAGGAAACTAAGATCATCACAAAAAGAAACCCCCCCTAGTTTTTAAATGATAAAATACACAAAAATAGGGAATATATTAGTCTGGAATGTTAGGGGCTATGGTACTTCACTAGATAGATTAAAGGCTCTTAACTTGAAACACAAGATAGACATTCTATGTTTAATTGAACCATGGCATGATAAACAGAATTTAAACAATTTGATGCATGAACTTGGTTACAATAATGCCCTCCATGCCCAGAATGCTAAAATTTGGATCTTATGGAATCATGTTTTCAGTTTAGCCATTTTAAATGAATCTGATCAGTATTTACAGGCAAGAGTAACAGACAATGCCTCCTCTGTCAACTGGAATGTTTTCTTCATTTATGCTAGTGTACATAGACAGTTGAGGGAAGTTTTATGGTCTAATTTAAAATCACCAACACCTGAACCATCCATATACGTAGGGGATTTCAATACTGTAGCCTCGGTCTCTGAATATAAGGGTAGAAAGTCAACACCTAGGAAAAGCATGAATCAATTTAATGAATTCTTAAACACCATGGATTTGCATGATATCCCTACTGTAGGCAACTCTTTCACTTGGAGTAACAACAGATTTAGGGATAAATGTCAGGATCTCCAGTTCCAAAGATTAGACAGGGGTGTAAGTAATCTAGAATGGTTGGATCTTTTTCCAAACAGTTCTAAATAGAATGACTTCTGATCATTCCCCTCTACTACTATCTATCCAATCTACAGTAGAACAGGCTCCAAGACCTTTTAGATATCAGGAAATGTGGACAAACAAACATGATTTTAGAGAATTAGTGGAATCAAATTGGAAATTAATATCCCCCCTAACTGGGTTGCATAAGTTTGTTCAAAAACTAAAGAGACTTAAGATTGTAATTAAGGATTGGAACAAAAACATATTTGGCAATGTAAACAATAATCTCTTACAATCTGAATCAAAAGTCAATGAATTGGAAATCCTGTTTCAGCAGTCCCAAGATGAATCAGTTTTAATGGAACTCATGAAATCAAAAGCTACACTTCTTAGAGTTCAGAGGGAACACAATATTTTCCTGAAGCAAAAGGCTCGGCTAAACTGGTTAAAACAGGGAGATGCAAACACTAACTACTTTCATCACACCATTAAGGAAAAGAAAGCCAGATCCAGAATAGGTAAAATTAAAGATGGAAAAGGAATTTGGATAACTGATCCAAACCTGATTAAAGAAGAGGGGGTTCGATTTTATCAGGAATTACTTAACGAGGATGTGTCACAAAAAAGGGGAACTTATTTTAATCATTTTCTGCAAGAAATTCCTAGAGTTTTAACTGATCAACAGAACATCCACTTGCTTAATCCTTTTAACATTCAGGAACTGAAATATGCTGTTTTTGACCTTAATAAAACAAGTGCACCGGGCCCAGATGGTTTCTCAGGTGACTTTTACACCTCATTCTGGGAAACCATTAAGGAAGATCTATTAGAAGCTGCAAATGATTTTTTTTAAAATGGTAGCATCCCTAAAGCCATTTCTAGCACCTGGCTCACATTAATTCCAAAAAAAGCTACCCCGAATACATTTGCAGATTTTAGACCAATTAGCTTATCAAACTTCGTTAATAAAGTTTTCTCAAAATTGTTAATGGAGAGGATCAAACCACTAATGCATTTACTGATTTCACCTGAACAAAGTGCATTCATCAAAGGAAGGGACATTTCAGATAATGTGATACTAATGCAAGAAATGACCAGATTATTGTCTAGGAAATCTAAGATTCCTAATCTCATTGTTAAACTTGATATGCAAAAGGCTTTTGATAGGGTTTCTTGGTAATTCCTAAACTCTATTCTCCTACGGTTTGGTTTTCATGGTAAATTTGTTAGACTCATTATGCATAACATTGCTTCAGCTAATTTTTCTGTTCTAATATCTGGCTTCTTTTCTTCCACTAGAGGGATCAAGCAAGGTGACCCTCTCTCCCCTTTTCTGTATAATATACTATCAAAGGCTTTTTCTAGAGGTCTAAAGAAAATGTTTACTACAGGATATTTAAGATATTTTAGCCTCCCCAAAGCTTGCTCACCCCTTACTCATCTCATGTACGCTGATGACAATGCTATTTTTCTGAATACTGAGACCAAAAATTTAAAGCGGTTTAAACATTTTCTGATTGCTTATGAGGAAACCTCAGGTTAAAAGATAAACTTTGCAAAATCAGAATTTTTTGTCTCTCATAATACACCTCCACATCACATCCAGTCTGTTAGGAGATTACTGGGGATGGTGAAAGGTTCTTTTCCCTTCAAATACCTTGGTGTTCCTATTTTCACAGGTCGTAATTTAAAGAAGCATTATTTACCTGTCATAGAAAGAATGGAGAAATTGATAAAAAATTGGAAGAACAGATGGTTGAGTTCAGCTGGTAAAATCATTTTGATTAATCACTGCTTTTTGTCAATTCCAATCCATATTTTTGGAGTTTAAAAACCCCCAAGGATAGTTTTAAAAACAATGGAAAAAATGGCTTCGGACCTATTCTGGGGAAAAAGTGATTATTCTGAGAGAAAAAGGTGGAGGTCTTGGAAAAAAATGAGTTTACCTGTGGATGAAAATGGTATAGGTTTTAGGGACCTAAATGCAGTAGTAGATGCTTTCTCATGTAAATTATGGTGGAAGCTCCAAACTAACAACACCCAATGGTCAACTCTTTTATGGACACTACTTGTCTCTTATAAAAAATCACACACTTGGGGTAGAATCACCAGAATAACAGCTATGGCAAATAGTTTATCTAGAGTTATTTTTGGTAAAGGGGATTGTTCATTTTGGAATGCAAATTGGACAGGCAACGATGCTCTTTATTATAAATGGCCAGAGAATATTGATATTCCTTTTGTGAATATCTCTCTCAGGGATTTCATTAGCAACAAAACTGCTCTCTTACTAAAACTGGAGCCACATTTGGCTACCAATATCATTCTTATTTTGCAGGAAGTGCAGTTGAAGTACACTCATGATGACAAGCTATTTTGGACTCCCACAATTGATGGAAACTTCTCAGTAAGCTCGGCCTATAATATTCTCAGACAAAAAGGACCTGAGATTCAACATTTTAAAAAGGTTTGGTCCCCTTTCATACCTAGAAAGATGTCTGTGCTGCTTTGGAGGGCCCTAAACAGTATACTTCCTTTTGATAACATTTTAAGTAGGATGGGTTTTTCTTTTGCTTCGATCCGCCCTCTATGCATGAACAGTTTAGATAATTTGGACCACTCCTTCAATTCTTGCACCTCTTCATGTGCTGTCTGGCAAAGTGTGCATTCCTTTTTACGGTTACAACAAAAAGGATTTAGGGACTTAAAATGTAGGGTGCAATTTTACTTATCATATAGGGCCGAATCTAAAATTCATGCCAACTTGATCACCGCAGCTCTACTGGTGACAATTTGGACCCTCTGGACCCATAGGAACAAAGTCATTTTTGACAATAGACCATTCTCACATGATGACTGTGTTTACGAAATTAAAGATACGATCTATCAAATATTCACAGCTCATAACTTGATAGGTAATAGAGATAGGCATAAGCAATGGATTCAGGATAAAATTATTCCACATATCTTACAGAAGAAGAAAAAAGTTATTACTTCGGTATATTGGAAAAAACCACTAAATGGCTACAAAATCAACACTGATGCATCATGGATCTCTAGTGGTCTTTCCTCAGCTGCTGTTATAGTGAGGGATTGGAATGGAAATGTGGTTAAAATGAGAGTCAAAATTTTCCAAAGTCCATCCCCCTTATATGCCGAACTGTTTGCTATACAATGTGGATATGCTATCTGTTCAGAACTAGCTTTAGAAAACTGTGTAATTGAATCTGATTGCTTAAATGCTGTTAGGGGTATTCAGAACCCTTGCTCCTGCCCTTGGTGAGTTTTCTCCATTTGCAGTGCACTTCATTTAGAACAGTGCTCAACCCCGATTCAACATATACCGAGAGAAGCTAATTTGGCTACTGATTTCTTGGCAAAATTTGCTAAGGAAAACCTCCTACAGGGTGATTTAGATTACAGTTCAATTCCACTCTTCCTTAGGGGATTACTGTCACTTGATTGCAAAGGTTATCCAGCGATTCGTATCGGATCCCGTATGGATACCTGTATGACATAGAAATGGTCTATTCATTTAGCTACCAAGAGTATCTATTGCTGTTTTTTCTCATTACTTTCGCAATCTGTCTCTCTGTAATTATTCCAAATACTGCTAGTTTCTTTCATCTTCTTTTCAGGTCGTCCCCCTGATGCATGCATAGGGAGCAGGGTGCTACTTTTGGTCAGACTTTCACCCTCTTCTGCAGTTTTTCAAGAGGAATTACCAGCAATTTACCCGACTCTCCGGAGGAAACGTCTAACTCCTCAACTGCTAAATGAAAACGCCATTCTGGAATGCAAAATCAATCAGGAACAATTCCCTTTCGGCTGGCACAACGTTGACAAATAGGGGTCTTGAATTCTCGATTCTCCGACCTGTTCGCGGTGTACTAGCCAGATGGTTTCTTAGACTGAACAATATGTTTTAGTTAGTTTTCTTGTTTCTTTGCATGTCATAGGTGGAAATGCCGCTTTTGGAAGCAAATGCTTTGCAAATTGTAACGTACCAAGACTTTCAGCGCCTAATTTGGCTCACTTACTTTGGCCCGGGGAGCCGAATATATTCCCCCCATCCTTGGATGGTCTTTAATTTTAAAAAAAAGAGGTTGTAGCAACCTTAAAAAATGCTAAACTGTCTGAATTTCTTTTATTGTTCAAACACTGACCGATGTTAGGTAAGAGTGTAAATTTCAAATTTGTTTAATTGGTAATTTGTGAGAATTAGGAAAATATGAAATTATTATATTACAACATCAAAGAAGGAAGTTTGCGTGCTATAGAATGTTTGAAGATGAAATCTGAGAAGCAGTATATATCGTCCAGTTGTATTTGATTTGGAGATTATATCAATTCCTATATTTATGAGATTGGATTAGATTAATAGAATTGGAATATTCGATTATGGACGGAATAATCTAATTCCTTACTTAAAGGGATTATATTTGGAAATTTCTACTCCAAGGGATTTGATTGTGATCAGAATATTTGATCGAGAAAGAATTATATTCGTACAAGTAACTTGAGACATGTGACTGTGCATATATATGTGAGCATTCTAGTTGAACTACTTACATATTTATTTTAAGAAAATCTACACTCGAGTTTTTGATATTTAGAAGTAGCCGAGAGCTTTGTGTTTGTCTTCCAACATGATCAAAACATTTTGATCAACCATTCATAATCGCATGCCTTAATTCCACGGGAGGAAGAGATCCAGTGTCGACGAGTATCGAGGTCAGAGGGAGTCTGATCAAGGCGAATCGGTAGCTAGGGGAGCTAGCAGAATTCACATGTTTTAATTAGATAAGATAAGTATATTGTATGGTGCACTTTGTACTATTTTTCTGATTAGTAGATTCATTCTGAATTGGGTCAGACCGATTTAGGTGGATTTCACCAAACTACGTAATAAAGTCATGTGTCTTTGTGTTATACTTTGTTACGTACTTGGTTGAATAGGTTACGTTGGAACACGGTAATAAAAATTGAATGAATTAGGTAAAACCAAATTTCAATTAGTATCAGAGTTGAGTCACTTACTCTTACTGTGGGTATGTCTAGGAAAGTGTGAACCGGTTTTACCATGGCGACCAAAGAAGGAGTTTCGGTGTCTCGACCTCCACTGCTAGAAGGAACAAATTATAACTATTTGAAGGTATGCATGATGGTCTTTATCAGCTATCTTGATTAACTTGCATGGTATTTTATTAAAATAGAATGGAATCACTCTATGGAAGATGCCGAATCTAGCTCAAAGAAGAAGGAAAGAGAAACAAGTGTAAAGAAAAGAAGGCTTAAAGATAAGTCAACATGGTCTCCCGATAAGCTGAAGGCCTTAATGGCGAACTCCAAGGCTCTAAATGCTATTTTCACATTAGTGGATGAAAACCAGTTCAAACTCATATCGACTTGCTATCAGGCAAAGAAAGCATGGGATATACTGCAAACAGTGCATGAAGGAACAAGTCGAGTGCGTGAATCCAAGTTACAAATGTTAGCCACAAAATTTGAAGAATTGAAGATGGAGGAAGATGAAACAATTGGTGAGCTAAGAGATATCTCCAATATGGCATACCATCTTGGGAAAACTTACAAGGAGGCAAAATTGGTAAAGAAAACTTTGAGGTCTTTTCCTCAAAGATTCTCAATGAAGGTGGCTGCTATTGAAGAAGCAAAAGATGTGGCAAATATGACACTAGATGAATTAATGGGATCATTGCAGACACATGAGATGACACTTGAACAACCATAAAACAAAATACATAAATAGTTGACTTTCAGAGCCTCGTCTTCAAAAAATGACTATAAAGGTGACAATGACGATGTAGTAGAAGAACTTGCTTTTATAACTAAGAATTTCTCAATAATGCTGAAAAGGGTGGAGAATAAAAAATCACAAGAAAGAACTGGTGGAAATAGACCTCGTATGCAAGAGTTTGGAAACTCTTGAGAATCACGAATAGAATGTAATAATCAACAGTTTTTAAGAAATCAGAACAATGAATCAAAGCAGCCAGGAAGAATTCAATGCAGAGAATGCGAAGGTTATTAACACATCCAGGCTGAATATGCTAATACACGAAAGAAGAAATGGAGGTCATATGTAACTTCATGGAGTGAAGATGATGAAAAGGAGGAAGAAGAGGAACTCACAAGCAACTATATAGCTTTCGAAGCAAAGATTCATGACACGACTGAAACTAGAAGTGCATGTTCCAACATTGGTACGACAGAGAAATTTGTAAGTTCCAACATGGATAATCTCAGTGATCTTTCAAGCGATGATGATGACCAGGAGGTGAATGATGAAGACATCTACAATACCTATGAGAACATGTATGCTATGTGGCTCAAGGTTGTTGATGCCAAAGTCCTAGAAGCTGAGAAACATCAACTGATTGAGAGAAAGACATAACTGGTGATTCTTGTTCAAAAAATTGAAAATGAGATACTGGAACAAAATATGAGGTTGGCCAATGAAAGGGCTGAGATGGCTGAAGCTGCACTCATGAAGTTAAACACTGGAAAAGTAAAGCTAGATGACATACTGATTATGTGAAAGAACTTTCGAGGTAGACAAGGAATTGGCTATGACAAAGCTAAAAATGGCACACCAGATTTCAAAGCAGAGCTTAGGGCTATGAAGAAGAAGATAATGAAGACGCGGTGACGCAAGCCTATTTTATGCCATTATTTTTCCTATCAAGGCCACATACGATAACAATGTTTCAAGCTGCTCAGAGACATTATGAATGGTCAACAGCTTTCAGCACGTTCCAACATGAACGATGCCCAACAATCTAAATTGGCCTGGAAGGTATGGATTCCTAAACAAAGTACTATTTATCTGGTTGCTCACACATCTCTTATTGCACATTCTAGAGATTCTAGATACTTTGATAGTTTATGCTCTAGGCATATGACTGGAACTCAGGAGTTCTTGAACAACATCAAACTATACGATAGTGGTTTTTTTACTTTTGGTGATGGAAAGAAGAGTCGTGTTGTTGGCAAAGGAGAAATACAGATTGAGGGATTTCCCAGTTTCACAAGCGTTCTGCTGGTTGAAGATCTGAAAGCTAATCTATTGAGTATCAGTCATATGTGCGATGATAATATGACTGTAGAGTTTCACAAAGACAAATGCATTGGAAAACATGGAGAAGATAAAGTACTTTATGGAATTCGATCTTTAGACAATTGTTACTTACTGGAACAAGAGGTGAGGTGCCTAAGCTTGAAAGAAGATGAAGGAACTAAGTGGCATGGGAATCTTTGTCATATCAGCTACAAAACGTTGGTGAAGACTACCAGTTCTAAAGCTGTGCGAGGTATGCCTACTCTCACTAACAAAAAAGAAATTGTATGTGGACCATGCCAACAAGGTAAACATATTCAATCTCCTCATTCATCGGTTCAGTATATTACCACTTCAAGAAATCTCAAATTACTACACGTGGACTTGATGGGTTCGGTCAATACACATAGTATGACTGACAAGAAGTATATTTTTGTATGTGTTGAAGATTTTTCAAGAGACACTTGGGTGCCTTTTCCCAAAGAAAAATCTGATAAGGTGGATGTTTTTAGAAGTGTGGTGATCAAGCTACAAACAGAAAAAGGGATTCCTATTGGAAGATTGTAAGGATCCGTAGTGATCATGACAGAGAACTTGAAAACTCTCAGTTCAGTGATAAACTTGACATCCAGCATGAATTTTTTGCACCTATCACACCTCAACGGAATGGGATTGTTGAGAGGAAGAATAGGACTCTACAGGAGATAGCTCGAGTTATGTTGGCAGAAAAAGGAATTCACAAGAAATGATGGGCATAAGTGATCAACACATCGTGTTATACAATAAACATGGTGTATCTTTGTCCATTTACGAGCAAGACGTCCTATGAAACTTGGAAGGGCAGGAAGCCTAATGTTGCGTATTTTCATGTGTTTGGAAGCAAGTGTTGCATTCTCAGAGATAGAGAATAGTTGGGAAAATTTGACAGCCGCAGTGATGACATAATCGTTCTTGGTTATTCAATGAACAGTCGCGCATACATAGTGTATAATTTTCGCACAAATACCCTCATGGAGTCCATTAATGTATTTTTGATGATTCGGATGACAAGCAAGTATCAGGAGAAGGAAATGATGAACCAGTGCCCATCCATGTTGCAACTCAGACCCTTTTGAGAATCATGATGACCCTGAAGAGATCGATGTTAGAACATCGACCCCCCAGTTCTCCACCCCATGTTCTAACACAGGTTGAACCAGAGCCAAGTGTGAAGAGAACTCGAACACTACCACAAGTAAATTACAGGAAACTTGTTGGATTACAATGCTTCATCTCACTTATAGAACCAAAGAATTACAAAGAAGCCTTACTTGATGAATACAAGATTGCGGCAATGCAAGAAGGGCCTGGATAGTTTGAACAAAATTATGTGTGGTATCTCACTTCCCGTCCAAAAGGAGTAAATGTTATTGGCACCAAGTGGATTTTTAAAAGCCAGTTTGATGTTGATGGTCAGATTACTCAAAAAAAAGCAAGGCTGGTGGCACAATGATAACTCAAGTAGAAGGAGTTGACTTTGATGAGACATTTGTGCCACTTGCCAGGTTAGAATCTATTAAGATTTTACTTGCTATTTTGTGTACTATAAACTTTACACTGTACTAGATGGACGTAAAAAGTGATTTTCTGAATTGAGTGGTGAATGAAGAAGTTTTTGTTGAGAAACCAAAAGGATTTGAAGATTCTCACTATCCACATCATGTGTATAGACTCAAAAATGCACTATATGGTTTGAAACAAGAGCCAAGGGCATTGTATGAGCGACTCACTAACTTTCCAATTAAGAAATGTTATAGTCAAGGGGGGACAAGACCACAATTTATTTGTACTAAACAGTTCGTCAAAAATCTTGATTTCTCAAATTTATATAGATGACATTGTAGTTGGCTTTACTTCACCATCTATGGTACATGATTTCATCAATTTCATGCAGGATGAATTCGAGATGAGTATGGTTGGCAAATTTACTTATTTTCTTGGACTTCAGGTGAAGCAACAAAAGAATGACTTGTTCATCAGTTAGAGTAAGTACGCTATGAATCTTATGAAACGATTTGGCTTCAGAAATTCTCTATTAGTTTGAACTCCAATGGGGGCTACAGATAAGTTGGTGAAGGATGAGAAAGGTATTTCAGTTGATCAAAAATTGTACATGAGTATGATTTGTAGTCTATTATACTTTATAGCCAATCGACCAGATATATGTTTGAGTTAGGGGTGTTCAAAAATACCAGGCCCACAATACCCAACCTGTCCATCAACCGGCCGGGTATAAAATAATCGGGTACTTTTTTCATTTTTCAAGGCTGGGTATCCAGCCCGAAAATTTTACATTTTAACGAGCTAGGGCCAGGGGCCTCAAAATGCGATTTTTGAGTACCCGGGATACCCGATAAAATTAAAATATTTAATTACTTTTAGCTTTAAAAAATATTTTTCTACACATCTACTCTCAATTCTCAACTGTCCATATCTATGTAATATTAATTATTAAATAATGAGAATTTACATAATATTCAAGTGCTAAATTTTCAAACATTCTCTTTGAACTATGAATTCTCACCGTTCCTTCTAAGTTCCGGCCCTCCCTTTCAGCCTCAAGTTTTTAATTATAATCCCAGTCACAACCATATTCTTGCAGTAGCCAGTATGTCAAGTTGATAAAAAAATATTCGACTTTCCATCACAAATTTCTTATCATACTTTCATAAGGTCTCCATTAAATTAAAATTTATTAACACAGTGATCTTATTCTCGTCATTTTAACATATTTTTTTATGTTCATCCAAACTAGCGAATGATGATCATGATTACGGACTTATTACTCTTGGTGATCATTATATGCTGATTTTTTTAATGAGAAAAGATGATAATTATTTGTAAACAAAATGTCACGATAATTTAATTGTGAACTACATTACCATCATTGTAAAAACATTTTTCTAGCACTAATACAAATTTACGTTACATAAAGAAATGATAATTATCTCAAAAACATCAATTTGAAACTGGTCAGTGGGTACCATGTTACCCGATCGGAACAATTCGGATACCCGCATTAAGGGTACCCTATTCTTCTGAGCTGGGTCACGGGTCATATTTTCAACTACCCGCACATACAGGTGCCCGGATGTGTGAGTACCCGAAAGTGCGGGTACCCGCATATGAACCCCCCTAGTTTCAGTGTTAGGGTATGTGCAAGCTTTCAGCCAAATTTGAAGGAAACTCACCCGACTGCAGTCAAAAGAATTATTCGATATGTTAGTGGGACTTATGAGTATGTATTTGGTATTCTAAAAATTAAGACTCAGGTCTCTTTGTCTATTGTGATTCTGATTGGGACAGGAATGTAGATGATTGCTTGGTAAAATGGTAAATAGAAAATATGGTGGAACACCGACAGGGCCCCATAAATGTTCAGACGACCCCACCAGATACAAAAAGTAATGCAAACCCTAAGCTAAATGATGAGAATCCCAGAGAAAAGCTAAGATGCGCTAGGGGTGGAGGTGAGGGGGGGGTAACCCAAAGGGTCACCCCCCACCCCAAATGCTAACCCTAAGCTAGATGATGCTAAGCCTAAGGAAATAAATGCAAGTCCAGATACAAGTGTGAATCTAGACCTATACATAGCAACCAGAAGTGTGTACTAGATCTTCATATGAACCCCTCATCACAGCCGAGACATGGGTTTCAGGTCTTGATGAAGAGATGACGAAAAGGCCGTCAGTGGAAGACATAAAGTGCACCCGAGTGTAGTTTACTCGGGTCTTGAATGGTCGCCATGGTGTACTGGTGATGCTGAATCCGAGTGAAGCCGGGACCGCCAATGGAGGAGCAGCTTTTACCATGTACACCCCTAAGGTGAAGAAAGATGAGTGTTATTGGCCTTCAAACGTTCTCGTGGTGTGATCCGGGGCTATTTTAGAGGGCAAGAGTGTTTGTAGGCAATGCCAATAACTCTTGTGGATCCCTCCAAAAATAGCCCTCCTAGTGATGGAGAGAACAGACACAACTTATACGGCGTGCGTCAAGCCTGGAGATTCTATAATCGCCCACTCTATTTTAAGCAAATGGACAACTATATGCTAATTTAACACAAAGTGTAGCACAAGCATAGAGCGTGTGATAACCGTCAAATCCAAGTTATGACTAGTAGTGGGTAAATTAATTTCGCGTACGCTAATCAATTTACCCCCTACCTGATTCCTATGGCGTGCAACCAAATGAATAAAGGTACCTTAATCGGCCATAGTGCATTAGTATTTCCAAGGGAGATGTGTAATCAAAGCATGGAAAAACTCATACATCCGCCCAAATTACCACTTGAGGGGTATGCAAGCCCTCGAGGGGGCATCATCCACACCTGCCACCCCTTGAGAGTCTACCAAATAACCATCCACCACTCGATGGGTATAATAGGTTTGTTTGTTCGCCACTTTCCATCCGGGGGGTGCACCTCAGGCATACAGATCCATCATCCGGGTCTAGGGACAAAGAATCGAGGCTAGTACCTGCATAACTCGAGCACACCTTCCACCCCTCGAGAGTCTACCAATTAACCATCCACCACTAGAAGGGTACACCAGGTTTGTTTCTTCACCACTTTCCATCCGGGGGGTGCACCTCAGGCATGCAGAACCATCATCCGGGCTTAGGGACAAAGAATCGAGGCAAGTACCTTGCATAACCCGAGCCAGATTAGCATTTTTCCGATGAACCCGATCGGAAAGCTCTAACCTTCATCCTCCAAATAATCCATTCCTTTAGAAAAATCTGTACTGCCAATCATCTTGACCTGGGCATTACCACGAAATTGAAAGATGGGGAGGATACCTTGGGCAAATCATCGTTGATGATTTCGATTAAACCAATTCACCATGATCTGCCACTGTGCCTCGAATAATAGCTTGTAAATTCCGACCAAGCCTTGATTAACAGGGAATGTAGATGATCGTAAAAGTACAAGTGGTGGATGCTTCTTTATTGGTACGAATTTGGTATCTTGGTACAACAAGAAACAAAATTTTATTTCTTTGTCATTTGATGAAGCTGAATATCTTACTGCTGGAAACTTGTTGTGCACAATTATTATGGATGAAACAAATGCTGAAAGATTATGGAATTCATCAAGGGTCTTTGAAGATTGTATGTGACAAAAAAATGCTATTGATATTTCTGAAAATCCAGTCCATCATTCTTGAACTACGCACATTGATATAAGCCATCATTTTATTCAAGATCTTGTGGAGAGAAAAGAAGTTATAGTGGCATATGTTCCAACATCAGAGCAATTTGCTGATATTTTCACCAAACTACTGGATTCAACCACTTTTGAACTTCTCAGACATCACTTAGGCTTGTGTCACATTTGAGGTATTTTTTAAGGCTTTTATTTAGCTTTAGCTTTAGATTTTATTTATTTTTGTGTACAAAAAAATAGAAAAAAAATAAAATAAATTAGAAAGCAGAAAAAGTACAAAAATTGAAAGTGGTGCGTGCATGTTGGAATATGGAAACTTGGGAAGTTAAAGAGAAGTGATGGATTTGATGGCTAGAAGTTGAAAAAAAGGTAACTATTACCTTGGAAAGAAAAAAAAGTGGTGCATGGAGAAAAAGGAAAGTAAATTGTTCAAATTCTAACTTTACATATTCTTGTCACTTTGGCTCTTTTGCGCAACCTCTTTCCTCTCTTCTGATATTCTTGCCAAATTTTCTTGATTTTATGGGATTGTGCTCGAATTTCTCGTGAAAATCTTATGGCATAGAGGTAGTAAACATCCGGGACTCTTGGAAACTTGCTTTCAAAAGTTATTCTTCCCAAAAATATCACCATGGAAAGTAGCAAGAACTTCAAGAAGCTCTTCGGTGAACCTGAGAAGCAGTTGGAATTGACAGAGAGCAACATGTTTGAGCCATAGGATAGTGTTCTATAACTAGGGGTTTAAGTTATACCGCCACCAGTTCAACCAGTACAGGATCCCTCCCTGCCAGTTAAAATTAAGGTATTCCGGGATAAATCTTTTACCTTTAATGGTTAATCTTTTATGTCTCTGGATGATTGTATGAACTATTACTTGGAGCACAATAAGATGGTAGATTTAAGAAGGTATAAATCCATGTCTGGGAAGATTAATGGCTATGATTCAAGCCATTTTTTGAAAGAATTATTGAGGGTATTAGGCATATGGAATAATGGAATCCTAGGCTAAGAGAACTAGCATGCATAGAGTATGAAGAAAGGAAAGTGATGTGTGTATACATTAAAGCATCAGGGCCTAGAAAGCTAAGAATGAAAAGAGTTAATGAGTGGCTGGATGAATTATGTGTGCTAAGCTCTTCTAGTTACAAGGCTGTTTAGGTTTATGATCCTAGTGTGGCTAAAAATTTGAAGAGGCTGAGGGATATGCCCCCTACTGTAATTATTATTGCTTCTAATGAGGATGAGTTGGAAGCCAGGGATGCTATTAATGTTCCAACAGAGACCGAGGATGCAGGGGGAGAAGATGTTGACATGGTGATTGTTGAGAAATATGATCTGGGATGAGGATATGCCATAGAAAATCAGGAGAATGAAGAGCCAATGATGCTGAGAATGTTCATATTTTGACCCCTGAGATGGAGATAGGGGAAGAAGAGTTGGTTGGTGATGATGTTCCAACATTAGATCAGTAGGATATTGAGGAAGAAGAAGTTGAGGTTGAAGAACGTGTCCTTGATGATGTTCCAACATTAGGCAAGCACGAGATGGAAGAAGCTGATGGTGAGAGTGATGTTCCAACACAGGAACAATCTAAAATTGAAAGAGAGGCTGGAACTAATGTTCCAACACAAGAACCCTCCTTTGTTAATCTAGCCTATACCAGTGATGAGGTGCTGGATGAGTTTTTTTAGACAGGCGGATCCAAGAGGAAGATGACTGAGAGCAAAGACAGTTTTGTACGAGAAAAAGAAAAGAAAGGTGAAGAAAGAAGGTGGCAAAAGTTCAAGAAGAGCTCCAACTGCAAAGGATGCATTAAATGCAGACTTCATCAATGAAGCCTCCCAAGATAGCTGGGATCTCATCAATGAGAGAAATATCATTGTAGGAAGGTCATTGCACTTGGAGACCTATGAAGCAAGTGGATTTGCAGCTTTTCTGGAACATTTAGGATACACTACTGCTGGCACGGTCTATAAGAAATACAACAAGGAGCTGGTTCTTGATTTTTATACCAATGTTATGGCTATAAAACTTGGATGTTGCGTCTGCCTGGTATGGGTGGACCTTTGTACGTGGCAAGGTGGTAAATTTCTATGCTGAGTGGATCATTGACATTCTCGGTCTGCCCAGTCCTGAGTTTGTTGGCCCTTATGAAGAAGATCTGGAGCTGTCCAATGATCAGATTATACATGAGATTTCTAGTGGACTAGTTTCTCAGTGGCTAGCACAAGGAAATGCTGCGATGTCTAACCTAACCAGCAGGTAGTTTTGTTTGTCCCAAATAGTCATCAACTGTTGGATCCCTTCCACAAACACCTCAGCACTAACCAGAGAGATGGCCAAGCTGCTATGCTGCATGAGGAAGCAGATTCCAGTGAATCTAGGCCGTATAATTCAGGAGAATATAGTGTTTCAGGCTATGTCATCCAGGAAGAAGAACTCACTCCCACATCCTTGTATTATTACTGCACTTACTAAAGCAGGGAAGGTGAAGGTCAAGAATGATGATGAGTTCATAGTGCCTAAGGTTGTGAAGGCAAATTTCAGGATCATCTCTACAAGGAAGACTGGCAATCTGCCCTGGACTACTTCTGAGCCTGGAACTTTATCTATAGCAGTTACAAAGAAGGCTAAAAAAGCTAAGAAGTTAACTGTGAAGGCAAAGATTGCAGCCCTTCAGGTTCAGATTGCAGCACTTGAAGAAGGGTTGACCAGGCTGGATGCATATGGTGAAGCCCAGGAGGATACTACTGTTGAAGTTGATGCCTAATATTTGGCTATTTTTTCCCCAATTTTCTAAGACTTTGGCATGTTTTATGGCCCCAAGGAGGAGTATTTTGGAATTCTTTTGGATATTGTTTGGATTTCTGGATATTAATTTTGTGCCTAGCTTGAAGCTATTGATTATGTGGATTCTTGGATTTCTAGTACTTATAATTTTGTTAGTCATGTGTTTCAACATGGTTTACTGAAAAGTAAAGTACTGAGTTTTTGTTTGATGTTCCAACATGGATATTGAGATCTTGTTGATTTGGAGCTGTGGTATTTAGGGGGAGCTAATTTTTTTGAGCTTATGTTCCAACATCCATATTAGCTTGAGTTGATCAGTCTATTTGCATAGTTGTTGCTTTGAAAATTCAAAAGGTTGATGGGTCCACAAAATGTTAAAGGGGGAGATTGTAAAGTCCATATTTGTTTAATTGGTAATTTGTGGGAATTATGCAAATATGGAATTAATATGTTGTAACATCAGAGAATGGAGTTTGCGAGTTATGGAATGTTTGAAGATGAAATTCGAGAAGCAGTATATATCGTCCAATTGTATTTGATTTGGAGAATATATCAATTCCTATATTTATGAGATTGTATTAGATTAATGAGATTGGAATATTCGGTTATGGTTAGTATATGAACGAAATAATCTAATTCTTTACTTAAACGAATTAGATTTGGTAATTCCTATCTCAAAAGGATTTGATTGTGATCAAAATATTTGATGGAGAAAGAATTATATTTGCACAAGTAACTTGAGACGTGCGACTGTGCATATATATGTATATGTGTGTGTGTGTGTGGGTGTGAACATTCTGGATGAGCTACTTACGGATTTGTTTTGAGAAAATCTGTACTCAGATTTTTGATATTTAGAAGTAGCCGAGAGCTTTGTGTTTGTGTTCCAACATGATCAAAACCTTTTAATCAACCATTCAGAATCACATGGCTTAATTTCTCGAGCGGAGGAGATCCGACACCGACGAATATCGAGGTCAGATGAAGTCTGATTAAGTCATATCGGTAGCTAGGGGAGCTAGCCGAATTCACACATTTTTATTAGATAAGATAAGTATATTGTATGGTGTACTTTGTACTATCCTTGTGATTAGTAGATTCATTCTAAACTGGGTCAGTCCCAGCAGATGAAGGTGGATTTTATCGAACTGCGTAACCAAGTCGTGTGTCTTTGTGTTTTACTTTATTAATACATGATTGATTAGGCTATGTTGGAACACAATAATAACAATTGAATAAATTATGTAAAATTAAATTTCAAAGGCAATGAAGAGGCAGGAAGGTCACTTTTAGACACTATTGTACTCCCTCCGGTTCTCTAAAATTGTCCCACTTTCCTTTTTGGGATGATTTTTAACATTGACTCTTTTCTTATTTGGCAAATTCTAGATTGTTTTCATCCACTCATTTTACTTTTTACCCTTTCAATATATTTTGAACCACTAATCCTCCTATTCTAAAGTCAAAGTGCAAAAAATAAGTGAGTTAATTGTGGGAGTATAATCATTTCGTAGAGTATGATTACGATTATTAACTCTTGAATTTCTTTGGAGCAAAACTATCTAGATCTCATTAACTAATTCTTGGCATGTGTCTGCACCTGAATCACTAAAATATTTCTTATTTTGCTTATAATTTCCGCAAAAAGATAAAAGACACATGTAATTCATAAAATTTTATGTGGATCACTAAAATATTTCTTATTTAGCGTATAATTTCCGTATAAAGAAAAAGGACACATGTAAATCATAAAATTTTATATGTGGGGATTAGTGTAAGTAGGGTGAGGGTTAATCATATATTTTCACCTCATTTTATTTAACACTCGTTAGGGTATAATTAGACTCTCACCCACGTAAACTAATTCTACGTACTTGGTCTGGTCTACTAATATTGGTTCCCTTTAACTAGCCAATTTTTTATGGCATGTTTGACCATCGATAACTTTTGTTGTATATAGTAATGAACCTTATGTGAGATGTTTTTGGATTCTCCGTAACGTATAATTTTTTAAAAGTAAAATTTTATAAACTATTATCGTACGTAACAAAAGTTATCGATGGTCAAACATGCCTTGAAAAAATGTAAAAAAAAAGGGGCCAATATAAGTGGACCAGCGTATAAAATTTTCTGAATTTAAACCGCGTTTAATGTCCATTTTTTCTCTTAGTAACAAAACAAGAACTTTGGGAACCCAAGGAGTTCGAACTGTACTGAGAATTCCCATGGCTGGTGTATCGGTGATGAGTGGCATAGCCTACCATGGCCGCTTATCCAAGGTTTTGTCAAAAGTCTGTTCTTTATGCTTCGTTTCTATACTGCAAATGCGTGATGATTATGCGAATTCCTTGTAGCAGTTTCCGGGCCGACCGACAAGGAAGCTTCAGTTTCATCCTAAAAGATTCACCCTTTTGGCTCGGCATTCTCAGGTGCAAGATATCTTCACCTCTCGTGTTCAAGGTCTGCGAATTACTGTGTTCTTCATGTTTTGTCTTAGGTTAATAGGAATTTCAGTTCCGACAAAAGCATAGGTTGATGAGGGATTTAAGTAAATAATTTGGTAGTTTTGCTATAGTGGATAATTGGTGCTTTTATGTTCTGTAGATGGATGATTAGAACTAGTTCGTTCAATCATCTCTTTGTTTGGTTGTGTGTAGCACTCTGAAGGGCATTTTGTGCAGACAGCATTCAGAACTTGCCCAAACTTGTGGAGGATATTGTCCAGACTTCATTGAACACGGGACCGCGTGGAGCCCTTCGTCTAGCTCAAGGGGTTCAAGCAGTTATCGGAGTGGGTAGCGAGTGGTTTGCCGATGTATCCAAGGTCTGTTTCCCTCAGTACTTTGAATATTGTGTAATCTCCTTACACAATAGCTTAGTTTTAAGAAGTATGGATCTTACCATACACTTGAGGGTCTGATAATTTCACTCTCTTTTTGGGTCTTTTCCTTCCACCTCTTTCCTTTTCCCCTTCATTTTTTTTTTCTGGGAGGAATGAGCTAGCATTTTCATTTAATTCTGATTTCTGGGTATTTTGTAGGCTACAAACTTGTCTACCACTGGATTACCTACTGAGCTGCAGCTTGGATTGTTATCGCCACTTTATTTGAGAAGATTGTTTGAAAGAATGGGTGCAACTTACATAAAACTAGGCCAAGTAAGTAACTGGAAATACTACTTCCTCTTTTGACTAAAATTGAAAGCCTGTATAGATAGTTGTATTACCTGTCCCTTAGCTTGTCTTCTTTGATCTGATTCTAGTATCGCTCATCAATTTTTTCTGTTTAAACTATCGTAGTTCATAGCCTCTGCGCCCACGTTTTTCCCACCAGAATATGTTGAGGAGTTTCAGAATTGTTTCGATAGGGCACCTGCGGTTCCTTTCCTAGACATTCAAACAATCTTAAAGGAGGAATTAGGCCAACCAATTGAAAGTTTGTTTGAGTATGTTGATCCTACACCACTTGCCTCTGCCTCTATAGCACAGGTTCGCGCTACCATTTCCTCCTTAATCCTGGCTTTGTCACATTTCTTACATAGTACTATTTGACTGCCCCGGTTTCCAGGTACATGCTGCAAGAATAAGAGGCAGCCAGGAAGATGTAGTTATTAAGGTGTTGAAACCTGGAATGGAAGACGTATTAGTAGCTGACCTAAATTTTGTCTACATAGTTGCACGCGTCTTAGAATTTTTGAGTCCTGATTTGAGCCGTGCATCCCTGGTGAGTCCTGATGGTATTTTGAGTCCTAAATTTTGTCTACGTAGTTGAACGCATCTTAGAATTGTATATTTTGAGTTCTTGTGTCCTAAAACCTAGACTGCTGTAGGTTGCTATTGTCCAAGATATAAGAGAATCGATGCTAGAAGAAGTTGATTTCAACAAAGAGGCGGAAAATATGGAGTCGTTTAAAAGATATTTAGAGGCTATGGGACTTACAAGACAGGCCACCACTCCAAAAGTATTCCAGCAATACAGTTCCAGGCGAGTTCTGACCATGGAGAGGCTTTATGGAGTACCACTGACTGATTTAGATTCCATAAACTCACTCGTCCCGAATCCTGAAGCCAGCCTAATAACTGCCTTAAATGTTTGGTACCTATCATAATTTCAATCGGTTATCTGTGAAATCGAAATAATAGTGATGTTTGATATGAACGTCTGATCTTTGAGTTCATATATTTAGGTTTGGTAGCTTGCTCGGCTGTGAAAGCTTTCATGCCGATGTCCATGCAGGAAATCTATGGCAGCTCCATGATGGCCGCATTGGGTTTCTTGACTTTGGTATTGGTCTGACTCTTCCATTCATCCACATGTTTTTGTGTCTGAAAAGTATGATTAGTGGCAGCGAAAATTTGTAAGCAGGAATCGTTGGTCGCATATCTCCAAAAACATGGACTGCAATGGAGATCTTCTTGCAATCACTGGCGACTGAAGAGTACAACTCAATGGCTTCTGCCTTGATTGATATGGGCGCTACAAATCAAGATGTTGATTCATCAGCCTTCGCGAGAGATCTTGAGAAGATATTTACTTCGCTGCAAGTATGCATCTTTCTATTAGACTGCAGCTTGTCTTCAATATAGCACCAAGTATTCAATACCTGAACACTCTTATCCTTGTTCTGATGCAGGATCTAGATACCCAAGTTGTTGTTGCGGCAGCCAGAACGTCAACCACGAATGCAACTGCTGTCTCGGCAAATGTAGTTGTCGATGAGAGGCAAATGAATGCCCTGTTTCTTGATTTGGTAAGCAGTATCTTCAATTCTGAAACTTTGTTGTGCAGTATCCGGCTTTAGTACCATTTTTTGTCATTCATTAGAAAGTTGTCGCATACAAGCACTGCATTGCTCGAAAAGGCTTAGTGTGTTATGGTGTCTGTGTTCAACAGGTTAGGGTTAGTGAATCCTATGGATTGAAGTTTCCTCGTGAGTTCGCGCTTCTGATGAAGCAACTTCTATACTTTAATCGCTACATTCGCTTGCTGGCTCCGAACATGAATATGCTTAGGGATCAGAGGGTCATCATTGTCTCAAACCAAAGAAGCAGGAATGTCTTCCAGTGACCTTGTTATCTGTAATATATTCCGCAGAACTTGTGCTAGGATTCATCCTTGCATTGTTTTGTACATAATTGATAAAATTTGACCAAAGTTTGTTAAAAATGGATGCAAGTTTGTTCATCCATAAGAACAACAAGCTTGGATGAGCCTCTGCTATTTGATTGACTGCATTTTCTACAAAAAAGAAGTTCTTCACCTTGAAACTGCTGTTGAAACTTGATAACAAAACTTGGGGATGAATAGGAATAGCCCTTGAGCTGATGAAGCGAGGTTCCTCCATTATCTTCAAGCCCTTTGCTCGGAGATGGTGACTGTTGCCCTTAGCTTTATTCGTCGAAGGGTACATCACAGACTTCAAATTCCTATCTTTCAAGGTCATGAGAGCATCTTCTGATTCTGGTACGAGAGTTCTTCACAACATGATGAACTGGAAGAGGTAACATGGAGGGCTCCACTTCAGTGGGGATGCTCCTTTCAAAGGAGATTCCATGAAGGACCCCGAGTACACGGGATACCTTATAACGAAGCACTCTGCACAACTTTCATTTTCAAATTGGGGGTGGAGCATGTGCGGTCTCAACCAGAAAGAAGTACAAAGAAGCAGAAAAAACAGATGTAAACAATGTGCTCTTGGGTTTATGTACTAAAACATTCGAAGAATCTATGTAAATATGGCTAGTAAATTCAATCCTGAAGATCAATGAGCAAAGCTGACAGAAGTGCAGAAAATAGCTGCAGAATAACTTACAAGAAAGTGCATGCTCCAAAGCTTTCTTTTGGAAAGCAGTTAGATAAACATTTTCCAACTAGTAGCAGCGCCAATCGCTATGCAATAGAAACATCATCTTTGCAACAAAAAGCTGCAAGTGCCACCTCCCCATTGATGGGCTGCAGCTGCAGAAATTTTAGCAGAGCCAATAGGTGACACAGAAAGCCACAATGAAGTGGCATTGATGGGCAGCAGAGCCATAAAATACCAAAATGCATGGCTAAGAAAGTAAAACAACGAAGACTTTGGTGGAGTTTGCACTATATACTATACCATGATTAACATAATGAAGCTCACACACTTGATCAAAGATTAAAAATCAACACCAGGTATTAATGAATGTGGATATTACTTGTAATTGTAATTAGATTCTATTAGCTTTTCCTACC
Source organism: Rubia yunnanensis (assembly GCA_037428765.1). Classification (NCBI taxonomy): domain Eukaryota; kingdom Viridiplantae; phylum Streptophyta; class Magnoliopsida; order Gentianales; family Rubiaceae; genus Rubia; species Rubia yunnanensis. Next base: position 57,574,982 of record CM075067.1, read on the forward strand.
TTGTATAGGTATTTTGTACCACTATATAACGTACCATGACATTATGAATGCAAGCACACATCATTACCCTTATTTTCTACATGATATCAGAGCCTAAAATCCTAAAGAAAATTTTCCTACCTTCATCGAGCTTGCCGCCGCCGCCATTAGCCACCCATCACCTCCACGAGCCGCCGCCCAGCCGTCAATGTCGTTCGCCAATCTACCGTCCGTTGATCGCTGTCGTGCTTCTCCATCCTACCGCAATTCCCTACCGTCGTCCGCTGCCCATTCCAGTTCGCGCGTGATTCTCACGCGCTGACCCGCTGATCCACGCACCGCTGCCGTGATGCTCACGCTCCATCGCGCCATCTTGCCACTGATCTGATCCGCCGTTGCCTCTACTTGGTTGCCACTGATCCTGATCTTGAATCATGTCGACCTTTGAAACTACTCTCGATGCCGCTCAACAAGCTCACATCGATGCTGAATCTGAGACCACCAAGCTGCAAAACATGAACGGCTATGAGGTAATTGCGACTTTACTGAAGCAGTTGCAGTTACAATCTGGCTCTCGTTCACCTATACCTATTGGTCACCATTGAATGATCCCCTATTTTATTGGTTCTTCTGACAGTCCTAGTTTGGTTATTGCGCCCACCACCCTGAAGGGTCAAGAGAATTACCTTGAATGGTCGGATGGAATTTTCCGTGCTATGGTTGCTAAGCATAAGATTGGGTTCATTGATTGATCCATTACCAAACCTCATGATGATCATCCTGATGCAGCCGATTGGCCTGGGGTTAATGCTACCCTTATCTGCTGGATCTTAAAAACCCTGGATCCGAAATTGCGATCTTCTACGAGTTCTTTTGACAGAGTTAAGGAATTGTGGGATAACCTTAAGGCACATTTTACTCTTGGTGATGGTATAAAAATTCTACATATACGCGAAGATATTCAGAATTGTAGGCAGAATGGTCAGCCCGTTGCCGACTAGTTTGGCAATTTGAAGAAGGTGTTTGGGGACTACAATTCCATACAGGCTCCTTTAGTTTGCAATTGTGAAGCTAGCAAAATACTGTGCACTTGTAATCTTGCTACACGCGCCTCCTAAAAGAGAGAGAGAGAGAGAGAGAAGGATTTGATTTATCAAATCATCTCTGGTCTCGATAAAGGCTATCACACCTTGCAATCCCATATCATGAGCATTGATCCAGTGCCAACAGTCAACCGTGTGTATGCGCTTGTTGTCCAGGAGAAGAATCACCGAGCTTTCATCCGGTCTCACGACTCTTCTTCTGACTCCATGACATATACCTCACGATGCCCACCGCCTATGGGTTCTTCGATAGTTGTCCTTACTGCAGCTAATTGCAAGAATCTCGTATGTACGCATAGTCATCGCAAGGGTCATGAAAAAGCTTCCTGTTTCCAAATCATAGGCATTCCAAAATGGTTCAAGGAGTTGCGGGAGAAAGCCAAAGCTGCTAAGAAGATGGCACCAGCTGCTCGACCAAGCACCACCGCCAGCCTCGGGGTTCCTACCGCCGCGCCCCTATACTCTCGTCGTCGTTCGCCAATGGTGACATATCGCCGCCAGGGTTAGTGGTGGCCTACACTGGTAGTGCCCCTTCCCGTTCTGATTTTGGCCATGCTCTGTCTGATGACCAATGGAGAACCACCATGCATTTATTTAATCAGTTTAACTCTCTTTCTGACCATGGGTTAGGTAAGTCTACTTTACCTTGGATTCTTAATTCAGGATCCTTATATCACATGACCGGTGACAAAGGTTCTCTTACTGATATTGTTACTGCTATCGATACTGTGAATGCTATGCTGCCTGATGGATCTGTGTCGTCTACTACACAATATGGTTTTATTTTCTTTGGTGATGTCACCCTTAATCATGTCCTTTACATACCTGCTTTGTGATTCAACTCATCATCTTGCTCTAAATTGTTATACGCCTTAAACTGTCTAGCTTTGTTTACTGAAAATGATTGCATATTATAGAAAATCAGTACGAGGACTGTGATTAGCGTGGATGAACAACAGGGGGGGTGTTTATTGGCTTCGTCTGCTGGATACTCGTGTTCGTCCTTCTATCATGCAGCTTTTTTAAAGTTGCTTCCGTATCTACTTCTGATTTATGGTATCAGCGTCTTAGACATCCTTCCTCTGCGGTGTTGTCTTCTTTTTCTTCTATTGATTTTAGCACTAATAAAACTTTTGTTCCTTGCTCTGTATGTTATAGAGCAAAACAGACTAGACATAGTTTTTCTTTGAGTTCTTCAAATGCTAATCCATTGTTTGAATTAATACATTGCGATGTTTAGAGCTCCTTATAGCACACCATCTTCTAGTGGTGCATTTTCTTTTTAAACATTAGTTGATGATTATTCCCGAGCTGTTTGGGTTTATTTATTAGTTTCTAAGTCAGATGTAGCTTCTAGATTTTTGGAAGTTTGTGCCTTAGTTAAGAACCAGCTCAGCTGAATTGTCCTGCGCGTCGGAGCTGGCAACAACACTAAATTTTTGCCTTTGAGATCCTACTTTGCTGAATCTGGGATAATTTTTAAGACATCTATGGTTGATGAACCACAACAGAATGGTCATGTTGAATGTAAGCATTGCCATTTGCTGAATGTGGTGCGTGCCTTGGATTTTCAAGCCAATATGCTATTTGATTTTTGGGGAGAATATGTTCTTACTGCTGCTTACCTGATTAACTGGACACCGATGAAACATCTCAATGGACGTACTCCCATTGAGCTCCTCTATGGATGAGCTCCAAATTGCACATCTTTGAAGGTCTTTGGATGCTTGTGCTTTGCTGCTTACATTCCCAGATACCGAGACAAGTTTGCACCAAGAAGTCAGCGATGTTTGTTTCTTGGTTATCCTACCGGAAAGAAAGGCTATCGCCTTTAAGATTAGGAATCCCGCACTTTCTTCAATAGTCAGGATGCCAATTTTTTTGAAGATCAGTTCCTATATGTAGTCACTCTAACACCAGCCTCAGTGCATCTCAGCCGTGCCACCACCTCACCGTGGGCATCACCGCCACCGGAGCCTTACCCGCTGGCCGCCGTCCCACTTTTATCGTCGACCGCCGATCCGCCTGCCTATCCAGATCCACCGTCTATCTGTGACCACCGGCCCCCTATTTTTGTGGTCCGATCTGACATGACGTCGATGGAGTTGAAGCTGCCGCACGTGCCCCATGCACCGACAACAAGCATCACGCACCGCCATTTCCTGACCCACCAACTACACTGCCACCTGTTGCGACATCATCGGATCTGGACACTATCGGCCGCCACCGCTTGTTGCCTGCGCCACCGTTTGCTTCACCGGACAGTCCGACACTACCTCCTGTTGCCGAACTGCCTCCTCTCCTACAGAGTGTCTGAAATTGCCGACCTCTTCCTTACTTGGAAGATTTTTATTGTGATGATGATTATGTCTGTTCTATTACCACTGAAGAAAACCCCCCCACTGCTACGGTCACTCATGCGCCATCACTATCCTAATGTGTTCTCTATCCTCTTACTGATTTTGTAAATTGTGATAATTTTTTAATACGCTATCTAGATTTTTGGGTGCAGTAACTTCTAGTGCAAATCCGACTACTTATTCAGAGGCGTCAAAGCATGCTCATTGGAGAGATGCTATAACTCAAAAGCTTACTGCGCTTGAGCGCAATCACACTTGGACAATGACCTCTCTACCTGGACAAGAATGCAATTGGTTGCATATGGGTTTACCGTACGAAGTTTAAATCTAATGGTACCATTGAGCGTCATAAGGCACACCTGGTGGTTCTCAGGAATTTTCAGGTTGAAGGGATTGACTATACTAAGACATTTTCTCTTGTTACGAAGATGAGTTCTGTTCGCTTATTTTTATCTGTTGCAGTTATTCGTGGTGGGGAACTGCATTAGATGGATGTGTATAATGCTTTCCTGCATGGTGATCTTCATAAAGATGTTTTCATGCAACTTTCTACAGGCTATTATGCGCCTCCTTGACAGGTATGTCACCTTCAGAATTCTTTTTATGGTTTTTACTAGCCTCATCGTAATCGGTTTGCAAAACTAGCTCAGACTTTACATGCATTTGGCTTTGTCTAAAGTAAAGAAGATTATTCTTTATTTGCTTTTTCCCGTGGTTCGGTATCTTTGCATGTACTGGTTTATGTGGATGATTTGGTCATTGCTGGTAGTTCTTTGTTGCTTATCTCTGAATTCAAGAAATACTTGAGCTCTTGTTTTCACATGAAAGATCTTGGTCTGCTTAAGTATTCTTTAGGTATAGAGATTGCTAGAAGACCGGATGGGTTATTTCTTTCACAACAGAAATATGCCCTGGACATTTTGTCTGACATGGGTTTATTTGCTTCTAAATCGACTGATTTTCCGATGGAGCAACAACACAATCTTGTGCATGTTGAAGGTACACTTTACCATGATCCTGAGCAATATCAGCATCTTGTTGGGCGCCTGATCTACCTCACCATCACTCATCCCGAGCTGAGTTATTCGGTTCATACACTTGCACTGTTAATGAAGTCTCCTTGTGTTCCTCATTGGCAAGCTGCTGTTCGCATTTTACACTACCTGAAGAGTTATCCTGGTCAAGATTTATTTCTCCCATCATGTAGTACTTTACAATTGACTGCTTACTGGGATTCTAATTGGGTTGCATGTCCCATTACCCGGTGTTCTCTTTCTGGATACTTTGTGATGATTGGTGATTCTCTAATTTCTTGGAAGACTAAGAAGCAACCTACGATTTCTTGGTCTTTTGCTGAAGTGGAGTGTCGTGCTATGACTGTTACCTATTTTGAATTGTTATGGCTTAAGTATTTACTTAAGGACTTGGGAGTTGCGCATACTTCTCCTATGTGTTTATTATGTGGCAGTCAATCTGCTCTTCATATTGCAAAAAATCCAGTATTCCATGAGCGTACGAAACATATTAAAGTTGATTGTCATTTTGTCCGGGATCTTGTGCAATCAGGAACCATTGATAATCATCATATCCGCACTACAGACCAACCTGCAGACTTGTTTACCAAAGCTCTCAGATGTAATTAGTTTCATTCCATACTTGGCAAGTTGGCCATTTCGGATCCCCATGCTCCAACTTGAGGATGAGTATTAAGGAATGTAGATATTACTTGTAAATTTAATTAGATTCTATTACTTTTTCCTAACTTGTATAGGTATTCTGTACCACTATATAATGTACCCTGAGATCATGAATACAAACACACATCATTGCAACATACTTCAACAACATACTTCACCTGAAAAGAAGGAATAAAAAGATCATAATTATAGTATTGAAGGTACATATATCAGAGATGATGTTCAGACAAGAACCTGGCTAGGCTAGGCTAAGATTTCGCCCTTGTTTCTCGGACTAGAAGTAGGGGTGGGCATTGGGTCGGTTTAATTGGTTTTCAGTTTATTTGGTTTGGGTTATTTGGTATTGCCCCTAAAAACTCAAAACCAATCCGAACTACCAGAAAAAATAAATTTACCAAACCGAATTCGAAATTTGGTTTACAGTTTGAAACCAAATAAACGAAATTCATGGGAAATTTTATTATAAAATAACCAAAAATATATAACTAAATTAAAATTCTATAAAAATATGTAATTTAATTTCTACATCATCAAACTCAAGTGTTTAAAATAAAAATCCAACAACTATGATACAAATTAAACTATAACTATTTTTTGAGTTTTAAATTTTTGGTATTAATATATATAATTAATCTATTTTTTAGTTTCAATTCAGTATTCGGGTCGGTTTTCAGATTGAGTTTCAATATCGAAAACCAAACCAAAAACTATATTCAAGAATAGGTTAACTCAATTCGGTTATCCAAAAACAGTAATTTAAATTTGGTTCGGGTTATTCGAATTCAGATTTATTTAGTATTCGTTTCGGTTTTTGGTTTTTTTGCCCACCCCTAAGTAGAAGACCCGTGCCATTGTGCATATGTTTTTTCTCTTTTTTAACAGTAGTGATTAAACGACGTCGCTTAAATACTGGGTTCAAATTAATCTTTTGCCTTCTGAACTCAAAACAACATCGTTTTAAATTCTGAAAGGCAAAAAAGAGGGGAAAACCCCCCAGTTTCCTAAATTCGATTGGCTAAACTCCTAAAATCAGAAACACCCCAATTGCGTTGCTCCTCCACCACTGCACCATGTAAGTGTCAACCGAAGTTCCATCCGAGCTTCTCAATCTGAAAAACTTAAGTTAATTTCTTTCGTCACATAATCTTATGCATTTTAAAATTTTCCAAATTGCCACACTTTGTGAGGTTGTGGTATTGTTTCTGCCTTGTTTTTTTTCTTGGAAAAAAGGTTTAGTTGTTAATTTGTGAAGTAATTTTGTTGGTTATTGTAGTGGTAAACCTCTTTCCCACTCTCTCTTTCTATCATTGGATTCTTCAAGAATGTTGTTTGTTGCTTTTTTAGCCTTTTGCAAATACATGAAGTTTATTAGTGTTTTGTCATTAGTTGCATCTACCTTGGTAAAGAAATTTGGGTATCTAAATAAGAGAAATAGGAAAAATATTCATACTTTCAGCTTAGGAGACGAGAAATGTCGAAGCAGATGCAACATTTAATATGCATCGTATCTCTCCTTCTGTGTGTATAGTTGTCATGATCTTTATTAGAGTTGTGTAATGCTTATCGTTTTGACTAAAAGTCATTCCAACATTATGTTACACTTATACTTCCAATGTTCTGAATGGTTTTCGTACTGAGTATTATGTGTAATATGATCAATCTGTTTGAGTTATGAAATTAGATTATTTAAATTGGATGGAAAATGTTAGAGTAAAATCACAAAATGTACTGAATTAATGGTGGTCTTCATGAAAAAGTTTGACACATTTACGAAAAGAGCTCTCTTGGTTCATTTAATGATTTTTTTTAAATGCTTGAGAAAGTGAGCTTTCTATTAGCTGCAAGCTTTTGTAATTATGAGTTAATTAACAAAGTGGTGATGCTTGGGATTTGCATAGGATCTTTACTTGTTTGTATTGCACGCTAGTAAAAACCTAATTATTTCGTATTTAACTTATTATGTAAGCATTGTTTGTATGAATATGTTAGAATTAAGTGTCCAGAATAGAAATTGACTTTGTAAATGAGCCACCCCTTAGATACCGTCCTCAATCTACCACTGGTCTCACCTCTGGTGTTTGAAAAATAGTTTCCATTAAATGTAGCCTGCTATTGTCTGGTTTGTGATGCTGGTATCAGTTTTTGAGTTCTATTTATTGGTGTTTGGTTTTGTTTGATTTTTCGTGGGAGGGATTTGTTCCTGCTTCTCTGCATCTCGTAGTGTGGGGGTCATGCTGCTACTTTTTTGTTTGCACTTGATTTCGATTGTTCACTGTACATTTATAGTTTATTTAGATGGTAAGTATGAAAATTTACATGTCATTAACAGATTGATAGATGGTGAGCCGTTCGTATTAAGTTTTGACACCATATCTTTTGCTAATACATTCTTTTATGCTATGTATGTTTGTTTGTAATATATTCTAGTTGTAACCAATCTTGCTGAGTTGGCAACTCAGGATTGTAACATGAGCCCGGTGTGTTAATGTGGTTATGATTTGAATGTAACTTGAGATAGAAAACTCTATTGACATGAATAGAATCGAGCAGATATTCTATCTCTAGAAGAATTTGTAATATATGTTACAATATTGGAAAGTTTTACTTCAAAGCTGCAAGTAAACTGTGGGCATTTTTATTTGGATTCTGATTATTGGTGAAAGTAGATTCATCCTGCTAATATATGCATTTTTTCGTTCTCATGCAAGGATGTTTATAATTTTGTAGGAGAGGTGGGTGCCGTAGCAAACATTTGTCAAAAAAATGAAAATAATTTAAAGCATATATAATACTAAAAGAGTATTCAAATCTATGTCAATACTTAAGACATCCGAACACAATTGAGCAACTCTATTATTTAACCAAACAATGAAATTTGAATTCCATTTTCTATTCTACAAACAAAGACACCCTAAGTGAATTCGGTAAATGCATTGGTACCTAGAATAACATTCTCAGTATTTTATTTATTTTTTTGGAAGTCAGATTAAAATGTTAACAAATCATCCTCTCAAAATTATGTAGATAAATCTCTCATGGATGAAATCAAATGCTTCTTTGATTCTGCACCTCCTTTGAAAGATGCTGATGGGACCATCACCAAAGTTAAAGCATTTATCGAAAAGAATTCCACTCCATTGGGCAAGTTTACTAATTGATCAGGTGTCTGTCTGTCTTTCTTGTCTGTTGGATTGTTTGATGAATTTTTATTTTTTACAAGGACTGGTGGAGCTCAGAGAGTGGTCTATGTCACATCTGGTGGCACTACTGTTCCATTAGAGAAGCAATGTGTTCGTTATATCAATAACTTTAGCTCTGGCCACAGAGGAGCTGCATCCACAGAGTAATCACACTTTTCAGCTTTAGTGTCTCAGTTGAGTATCTTGTTGTAATTGTATTACACTTATGAGATTGTGATATTCGTTTTCTGCAGATACTTTCTGAAAGCTGGTTATTCTATTATTATTTTTTGTATCAAAGGTGTGCTTTAGTTTTTCCAGCTAATAATGAATTGTTCTTGACTAGAAATTGCTTTACCCAAGTGGTAACATCATGATTGGATTACTGTGTGTAGTGGTAGCTGTGAGCCATACTGTAGATGTCTTCCTGATCATCCATTACTAGAATGTTTTAATGCTTTTGATGACTCAATTATTTAAGGTTTGTATTCGTATGTGATTTAAATGATGGATACACATACGTAATTAACTTTATTTACTTTAAGTGTTGGTGATGAGAAAATGACAATATTTTTCTTGAAGGAATTTACATCTTTGATGTGTGCTAGTACTTGGTATATCATGAATACTTGTAATTTCCAATGGTTTTCTGCATAATTAAATGTGCCCTTTTCTCCTCTTCCTCAATTCTTGTACTTACCATGCAAAATGCATCAAATGTGGGTTGTCATCAATAGCATTGTACTGGATGTTGTATGAGACTTTCTGGAATTAAACCTTCTATATTTTCTCCTTTTCCATGCTCAATTTTAGCGTCTTTGACTCTTTGGTGTGTCCCAAATCATGGAAATAAATCTAAATTTGGTTTAATCAAATGTTACTCTCTCCCTTTAAAGATCATGACTCCTTTTTTGGAACAAAGGAGTTGCATTTTGCAAACATATTCATGCCTGGTCATTAATGTATAAAGTTGTTTCTTTTGAATGTTAGTGCACCCCTCATTTCCAAATAAAGTGAAAAGAGCCATCAAAGCGCACCATGCAGTATGAACATATGTTATTTCTAATTTATTTTCATTTTACAATTTGAGATACAGGAACAATCACTTAAAAAAGCCGGCTTAATGCAGTTGGTTTCAGGAGAACGCTTGTTGAAACTTCCATTTACTACAATATTTGAATACCTTCAGGTCAATTATCTGGATTCTTTATCACATTTTGAATGTAGTATGTATTTGACTTTCCAGTACCTTGTGGATGATAATGTATGGTCCCACACAGATGTTACAGTTGATTACTATGTCGATTAATATCCTTGGACCAATGGCTATGTTCCATCTCGCTGTGTTGTCTCTGATTTTTATGTTCCTTTGGAAGCTATGTTATTGTCACATTCACCTTTCTATTGATTTGTCAAATGAATTAGTCTTCCATAACATTGCTTGAAAGATGCACATTGAGGTGAAAGAAAACTAAAAGTGTTTCTCTTCTGTATGGTATTAGAATGGTCAATTTTGCTTCATACAACCCTGTCTTGATGAGAGTGAGACTAATCATTCCTTTCTGTTGGTTGTCATAGACTCTACACAAAATTCAGTCAGGATCCAGTCCTTTGGATATAAGTCTTGCTCAAGTCCCTAAAATGTTCTCATTACTACGGAATGAGTGGGCACTCCTCACCGTAGATAGATTCGGAAACCATCTTTCTCGATTGCTGAAGAATAAAATATAATTCATGTTGATGATTATTAAGATTAGAAGACATTCAGCTTGAAAACATTAGCACATTAGCATTGTATAACTAATCTAATCTACCTAGAACCGGGAACCGGGCATCATTTCCCAGGTCCCGGGCTAAGCTGCACACTTACTATTTGACAGTCAACATTTTTAAACTTTGATCATATATTTGAATAGATTTATAAACAATAATATCATTGTATTTAATGTTATTAGATATGTCATAATAAGTAATTTTTAAATATTATTTTTTTATTTTTTAATATTATACGTAATTAAATATATTAACAGTCAAACATATATCATGAAAATCGTAAAAAATATTATGTGCGGGTTAAATTGGGACGGGAGTATGAGCTATGCATGCAGTTAAAACAAATGCAACGAAACTGTTGTGACTGCTCGCATCCTCATGAAATGCAATTCGAAAGTGTTAATTTCATATCAAGCCTTTATTTGGTCATCGTTTACATGTTTGTAGTTGAAAAGTGTTGTAATTTAAATTAATCCTTTATGGTTATCATTTGCATACTTTTCCATTTCCACCGGTCACTCCTGAATTTTCAATTACTGTATAAAACTATTTATCCTCATTTCTTGATGCATTCCATAAATACTGAATTTGGAAGAAAAGTGGGAAAAAATAAAATAAAAAAGGAAATTAGGAATTAATAAATTCCAAAATTAAATGAAAATAGGAAAATGTTAAAAAAACAGTAAATTTCTATTTTAAGGCTTGTAGTGTTCGTCGAAACGGTTCCAGCGCCACCAGAATCGCCTGATTCTGAGTTCGGATGTAAAACTTATGCTCAAAACCGTATCGGACCTTTGAAGCGATCCATCGCTTCTTCAATCTTTGCCGCCATTCACCCTGCATCAGTCTCCTCCACCATTGAAGAACTCGACTCCGAGTTCTCATCAGGATATAGAACCCCATCCTCATGGTACTCATAAATTTCAGCCACATTAAAAGTGTTGGAAATGCTCATAGTATCCGGAAGAGCCACCACATAAACATTATCATTAATTTTTTGCAACACTTTAAATGGACCATACTTACGTGTTTTGAGCTTAGTGTAAGTACCAATTGTGAACCGCTCCTTGCGCAAGAACATCATCACTTTATCACCTTCCTTGAACACTGATGAGACGTCGAATGCATGTATTTTTCAAAGTATTTAACATCACTTTTGTCATATTTTTGTTGTAAGATTGCTAGATTTACGTTGTTTTACATGATAAGGGGTTTAGACGACCATTTTTCGGTTTTTATATCTAAATCCTTCATTTTGTAACCTATGTTTAGTCTAATGGATTTTTGGTCCTTACGAACATCTAGATTCAATTTCATGAGCTTCATTTGTAGATGTCTCGTGAGCCCTTTGGAGTGGTTAAGTGAAGGCCATGTGCCAAAATGTGACAGAAGATAGAAGGGTTGAAGAAGGAAGGCAAATAAGCGGATGAATGTCACCCGAAAGTTTAGACAAAGTTCATAAAATTATCTGAGAAGAATCAGCCTACAAGGGTAGCGTCATTGGATTCATCTTCCCGAGCACTATAAAATCGACTACAAGAACTCCCAAAATAGATCAACGGTTCACCCGTGGGAATCAAAACAAGAAACCGCAAATTGTAGCTCGCTCGGGCGAAAATGGCGACGCCCGAACGGATGGATCTGAATTTTAAGCTGAGACCTCCATCGCTCGGGCGAGGCCATTTCCGCCCGGGCGATGCCTGCTACATTTGGACCTTCTTTTTGACCAACTTGGGCTATAAATAGCCCATTTTCTTCCCCATTTGCCCAAGCCCGACTTGGGGGCTCCAAAACCCTAATTTTTCACCATTTTCTTCATTTTCTTCAATTTCTTCTTCTTTCTTTGTAGATCTTTGTTCTATGTTATTGCTTTTGATTATCTGGCTTAGTTTTATCTTGGGAGTAATCGATTGAATCTTCCATATCTATGTAGTAAGAACCATATCTATCTATTTAGTGCTTTTGCTATTGTGCATTTATTGAGTTTTGAATGTGAATTGTTAATGGCATTGATGTTGTTGAAAGCTTGATTATATGAATTGCTTGTATGATTACTTGTTAGGGTTGGGAGAAAGTAGCTAATTATCCCCTCTTTTAATGTGGAATCCAAGAGTATGAGTTAGAGCTTCTTAATGATATTGATGTGTTGATAATTGCTAAATGAATGTGATGACGATGAGCTCGTTGTGATGTTTGTTTTAGGTAGCAAATGAGATAGGTCTATGAATGTCGATCGTTCTTGACTAATCTTGTGTAAATGCATGAATTGGTTAAATGCTTAGACACGGTGTAGTGTTTATAAGTGTTGCCAAGCTTGTTGATTCTTCGTGCTCAATGCCATCAATGGGATACTTTAAGTCGTGCTTCGGCTAAGGGAGTTATTGGTGAGGTTTGACAAGAGATGTCAAATTCACTCTTGCAACTACTAAATAAGAAGAATGGAAGATTTATCTTCACAATAAGTAGTGGAAGTAGTGAATAGATTTTTTCACTCGTTCTTCAAGCCTTTGTTATTTAGCATTCATGTGTTCCTAATGCTATGTTTTACTTCATTTATGCCATGTTTTATTTGAGAATAGGAAGTTTTTGTATGATTTAAGTATTAGGGAGTTAGGAAAGTGACGAATTCCTTAGCTCCTTTGCATGAAAATTTAGAAACATGAACTTAGAACTTCTTGTGCATAATGCGTTGTGATTCTTGCTAGATAAGTATGTTAATGTAGATTGTTCTCATATTTCTCCTATAGATGCATTGAAGGTTGAACCTTGAATGTGGTTTTTTTTTGTGTTTTAGCCTAATGAATGTTATGTTTGGTTAAATGGCTATGTCTTTGGTAGAAGGCTTGTTGTTATCAAATCCATGGTCCTTCCTGTATAATGCCGTTGATGAAATACCTCTACGGTGTTGTTTGCCAAGAGTGATTGTCAACGAGGTTTGCAAATGGTCGTTGTTTGTCTTTTCAAATTACTATTAAGAAGGAATGAATGTTGATCTTTCATTGGCATTCCCCATAGGTAACAATTGTAATAGAATGAGTGAATGGTTCAATGATCTACATTAGTTTTGGAAGTGGATATTAATTTCTCCCAAGGTTTTATCTTTTGTAGTTTTTACCCCCTTTTCTTAGTTTGTTTGATGATTAGCATAGTTACTTAACTTTGCTAGTTAGTTTGTCTTTTAATTTCATAACTTAGGACCACAACCAACCAAAACCACCCTTTTTTACTTTGCAATATGATTTTGGAATTTTGAAAAAAAATGGTGCGTCTCACCTTGAGGGAACTCATGATGAGAAGAGAGGCTCAACAAGCAAGGTTTTATAGGATGTGTCATTCCGACCATTCTACCGAGTCTTGCTATTTGTTGTGGGAAGAGCACTATGAGCGGGAAAGAACCCTTGGTTTCCAAAATATGGGTATTATGAAGAGTGCTACCAAGATGTAGGAGATGTTAGTTTTCAAGGGCATGAAGCTCAGGATTGGTATCCATACCACAATTCTTGCACTCCGGAATGGAGTGGTAATCCGGATTGGTGGTATGAGAATGAGCCGAAAAACCAACAATACAAGCAAAATAGTTGGCCATCACCACCTTAAACCATACTCCAAAACCAAGCCCAACAGGGAACTTCAAGTTTGACACGTGAGGAAGTCATGAATGCAATAGCAAACTTGAACAACTTTACTAGTGAGGAGCCGGACACTTGGCTCTCGTCTAGTGTTGAGGCTATTGAGGGGCATGCGAGGAGTATATTAGAAGCGTTGGCCCAGATGGAAGCTCGTGATTCCAAAAATACACCATCCCAAATCGAACTCGAGGATTCGGTGAGTGAGGTCACCGTGGTAAATGAGCTTGAGTTTGAAGAGGATAAGGAGTTTGTTTTCGAGGATGAAAAAATGGAGGAAGAGGTGATTGTGCTACATTCATTAGCATCATCACCCCTTCTCCCACCTAGTGAACCAACTACCATTTTCGAAAGTTGTGAGGGAGACAAGAGAGGAACCAAAAGACAATTCCAAACCTCCTAACCACCCAACTTATTTCAAACAATCTCCACCTTCACAAGACTTTCCTTTTGAAAGTTTTGTACCCCCAACTCTCTACTTTTGGATACTCATGGTGAAGGGGTTCAAACATTCACCATATGGATAACATTAGAGTCGTGCCGATGACCTTAAAAATACGGAGCTTCTCGGGAGGCAACCCAAGCTTTTAAGTTAGGTTAGTGTTTTTCTTTTCTTGAAAAAACAAATCCTCAACCATGTCCTCAAACCCTTACCCAAAACCACAAGAATACCACCACAATCCACCACCAAAAACAACTACCAAAACCACCATCTAGGAGTACTACTAGTTGTTGTCTTTTGTGAGTGTTGATCGGGATTTTCATAGTTCTAGCTTCGTAGTGGATGGATCAAAGTTACATGTTGGACGGAGTTCGAGAAAATGGAGGAGAGAATATTCATTGAGAAGTGAGCATTGCCATCACCGGGAAGGACATTCAATGTCCTAGTTGTGAATTTTTTTCCCTCTCTCTTATTTCTTTATCTTTTCCTTTTTTCACATTGAGGACAATGCGTGTCTCAAGTGTGGGGAGGTAAAGAGAAATATATCTCATTTTATTGTATTGTAGTGTGCATATGCTCCACTTTGATTTTTTTTGTTTGAAAAAAATGAAAAAAAGAAAACAAAATTCCCGCTAAGTTGAAAACCCGAGAGGGAAACTTAGGCAAAAGTGGGAGGCCCGGATAGGTCGAAAATCCAAAAGGGCGACCTATGCAAAAATGAGAGGCCAAACGGTGTGGAAAAAGTTGAGGGTGAGAATTGAAAAAGAAAAACGTGTGAAGCTAGGATGAAAACTCTAGAGAGCTCCTAGGAAAAATGAGAGAAATTAAAATTTTTATGCTTCACTTGATTTGTCTTTTGGTGGTTTTTTCGGTAGATTAAGTTAGTTTGGCATTACATGTATACCTCACTTTTGTTATGTTTTTTTTGGTTGTTTAGATTATCTTAGGCTTTGGGATGTGAAAGTGTTAGAGATCCTTATGTCTTGGGGGTTAGGATAGTCTAGGAATATGATGTGGGATGTTTTGGGATAACTTTTACATGCTAGTTTACGCTTTGATCTTTGCTTGTTCTTATTTACTCGAGGACGAGTAAGGTTTAAGTGCGGGGAGATTTGATGAGACGTCGACTGTATGTATTTTCCAAAGTATTTAACATCACTTTTGTCATATTTTTGTTGTAAGATTGCTAGATTTACGTAGTTTTACATAATAAGGGGTTTAGATGACCGTTTTCAGTTTTTATATCTAAATCCTTCATTTTGTAACCTATGTTTAGTCTAATGGATTTTTGGTCCTTAAGAGCATCTAGATTCCATTTTATGAGTTTCATCTGTAGATGTCTCATGAACCCTTTCGAGTGGTTAAGTGAAGGCCACGTGCCAAAACGTGGTAGAAGATAGAAGGGTCGAAGAAGGAAGGCAAAGAAGCGGATGAATTGTCACCCGGAAGTTTAGACAAACTTCTAAAAATTATTCGTAAATAATAAGCCTACAAGGATAACGTCATTGGATTCATCTTCTCGATCACTATAAAATCGACTACAAGAACTCCCAAAACGGATCAACGGTTCACCCGTGGGAATCAAAACAAGAAGCCGCTAATTGTAGCTCGCCATGGAAGAAATGTCGTACCCCGGGTAGAAATGTCGTCGCCCGGGCAGATGGATCTGAATTTTGGGCTCAGACCTCCACCGCCCAGCCGAGGCCATTTCCGCCTGGGCGACGCTTGCTGCATTTTGACCTTCTTTTTGACCAACTTGGGCTATAAATAGCCCCTTTTCTTCCCCATTTGCCCAAGCCCGACTTGGGGGATCCAAAATCATAGTTTTTCACCATTTTCTTCAATTTCTTCTTCTTTATTTGTAGATATTTGTTCTATGTTATTGGTTTTGATTATCTAGCTTAGTTTTATCTTGGGAGCAATCGATTGAAGCTTCCATATCTATATAGTAAGAACCATATCTATCTATTTAGTGCTTTTGCTATTGTGCATTTATTGAGCTTTGAATGTGAATTGTTAATGACATTGATGTTGTTGGAAGCTTGAGTATATGAATTGCTTGTATGATTACTTGTTAGGGTTGGGAGAAAGTAGCTAATTCTCCCCTTTTTTAATGTGGAATCCAGGAGAATGAGTTAGAGCTTCTTATTGATGTTGATGTGTTGATAATTCCTAGATGAATGTGATGATGATTAACTCGTTGTGATGTTTGTTTTAGGTAGCAAATGACATAGGTCTATGAATGTCGATTGTTCTTGACTAATCTTGTGTAAATGCATGAATTGGTTGAATGCTTGGACACAGTGTAGTGTTTATAAGTGTTGCCAAGCTTGTTGATTCTTCGTGCTCAATGCCATCAATGGGAACTTTAAGTCGTGCTTCGGCTAAGGAAGTTATTGGTGAGGTTTGACAAGAGATGTCGAATTCACTCTTGCAAACTACTAACTAAGAAGAATGGAAGATTTATCTTCACAACAAGTAGTGGAAGTAGTGAATAGATTGTTTCACTCGTTCGTGAAGCCTTTGTTATTTAGCATTCATGTGTTCTTAATGCTACGTTTTATTTCATTTATGCCATGTGTTATTTGAAAATAGGAAGTGTTTGTATGATTTAAGTGTTCGGGAGTTAGGAAAGTGACGAATTCCTTAGCTCATTTGCATGAAAATTTAGAAACATGAACTTAAAACTTCTTGTGCATAATGTGTTGTGATTCTTGCTAGATAAGTATGTTAATGTGGATTGTTCTCATATTTCTCCTATAGATGCAATGAAAGGTTGAACCTTGAATGTGGTTTTTTTTGTGTTTTAGCCTAATGAATGTTATGTTTGGTTAAATGGCTATGTCTTTGGTAGAAGGCTTGTTGTTATCAAATCCATGGTCCTTCCTGTATAATGCCGTTGATGAAATACCTCTATGGTGTTGTTTGCCAAGAGTGATTGTCAACGAGGTTTGCAAATGGTCGTTGTTTGTCTTTTCAAATTACTATTAAGAAGGAATGAATGTTGATCTTTCATTGGCATTCCCCATAGGTAACAATTGTGATAGAATGAGTGAATGGTTCATTGATCTACATTAGGTTTGGAAGTGAATATTAATTTCTCCCAAGGTTTTATCTTTTGTAGTTTTTACCCCCTTTTCTTAGTTTGTTTGATGATTAGCATAGTTACTTAACTTTGCTAGTTAGTTTGTCTTTATAATTTCATAACTTAGGACCACAACCAACCAAAACCCACCCTTTTTTTACTTTCTTTTATATATCTATATATATATATATATATCTACTTCTAGCCTATTATCAACATTTTATGTTTGAACTCTTAAGAAAATCCCTCTCCTTTGTGGACGACCTTGACTTGCCGCTATCTACTTAATGTTAGATAGTAAGCATTTAGGGCTTATAAATATTAACTTTGAGAGGTACGACGATGGCCTCCCAAACACCTTGAGCCTTTTGCGCTTATCAGCAGCCTCCCTATTTTTCTGGCCGGTAGGCTCCAAACGAGTCTTGAAAGCTTCCTTGGTCTCCACAATCTCCTTAGCCATATTTTCTGCCAACTTTCTCAGTCCGGAAGCCTTTGGAAACTTGACCAAATCCACCACGTGCTTCGGAACTGCAGTATAAACAAGAGAAAATGGAGATTTTCCCGTAGCTGAATGTACTGCACTGTTATAAGAAAATTCAACCCGAGGCAAAGCCAAATCCCACTTCTTCGGCTTCTCATCACAAACACTACAAATCATATTTACCAATGTTCTGTAAGTAACTTCAGTCTGCCTCGTCAGTCTGGGGATAGGCTGTAGAACTCTTATTCAAAGGAGTCCCAAACATTCGCCATAAGGTGATCCAAAAATGACCGAGGAATTTGGTATCCCTATCTGGAGTAATGGACCTTGAAACACCATGAAGACGAACAAATTCCCGAAAGAACAGCTTTACAATATTGGACGCATATGTAGTCTCTTGCATGCAATAAAGTGCGAAAGTTTGGAAAACCTGTTCACCACCACGAACACAAAAGCTACACCACATTGGGTACGTGGTAACCCCAGCTCAAAATCCATGGACAAGTCTAGCAAAATATTTTTTGGAACATGTTAAGGCATGTAAAGACCAGTATTTTGAGACTAGCCTTTAAAAACCCAGCAGACATAACACTTCTTAACAATAGTACTCACGTCCCTATTCAAATGCGGCCAATCATATCTCTCCTCCAAACCAGCAATGGTCTTATATCTCTCCAAATGACCACTAAGACCGCCGTCATGTAAATCCCGAATCAGATTTTTCCTCAACGTAGAGTTAGGGATGTACAATTGATCTCCTTTAAACAGAAAACCATCACGAATATGAAAATCTACTTCTTTAAAATTACCCGCATTTCACTTCACCCAAATCTCCTTAAATTCAGCATCTTCTTTGTACAACTCCTTCAGACATTCAAGCCCAACTATTTCCCGTGCCAAAATAATCAACAAAGAATCCCTTCTACTTAAAGAATCTGCCACCTTATTCGACTTTCCTGACTTATGCTCAATAGAAAGGAAAATTTTGCCGAAAACTGACCCATCGAGCATGCATCTTATTAATCATCTTTTGGCTATGGAGAAATTTCAAAGCCTGATGATCAGTGAACAGAAAAACTCCTTCTGAATCAAGTAATGCTCCCACTGTCTTAGAGATCTAAAAATAACATTGAACTCTTAATCATAAGTACTTCACTTTTACCGAGCCTCCAGAAATTTCTCACTGAAAAACGTCACTGGCCTTTTCTCTTAGGATAGTACAACCCCAATTCCTACACCACTAGCATCACATTCCACTTTCAAAACCTTGTCAAAATCATGTAATGCTAGCACGGGCGCAGTACCTAGCTTTCCTTTGATCAAGGAAAAACTCTATTCCTACTCGGGACCCCAATGGAAATTTTCCTTACTTCAAGCACTCAGTTATTGGAGCAGTCACATCACTGCAAATCTGGACGTAGCTAGACCATGGAAACTATGTACCTCTATCACAGACATTGGTGTTAGCCACTCGCGGATCACCACACCTTCTCCTCATAAACCTGAATCCCATATTCACCAACAAAAAAAAACTAGAACAAGCAACTTGTTGGTGCTGAACGTACACTTTTTCAGGTTAATGTACAACTGATTTTCAAGCAAAACTTGCAACACCTGTCGAAAATGCTCTAAATGTTCCTCTTTGGTCTTACTGTAAATTAGGATGTCATCAAAGTAAACCACCACAAAAGAACC
The DNA here is from genome assembly GCA_037428765.1 of Rubia yunnanensis. Taxonomy (NCBI): domain Eukaryota; kingdom Viridiplantae; phylum Streptophyta; class Magnoliopsida; order Gentianales; family Rubiaceae; genus Rubia; species Rubia yunnanensis. The sequence goes on from CM075067.1 coordinate 57,594,402, forward strand.
AATGAAAGGGCATAAAACCTGGTTCATCACCCTCATAAAAGTTCTAGGAGCATTAGACAACTAGAGATCCATCACCAACCACTCGTATAGTCTGTCCTTGCTCTTGAAAGCCATCTTCCATTCATCTCTAGGCCTGATACAAATCTTCCAACTCATCAAGCATGTCTTTCAACCGATGAATTGGAAATCGATACTTGATGGTAATCTTGTTAATAGCCCTGTTATCAACACACATCGGCCATTGATTTCCTTTCTTCGGAACAAGAAGAACAGGAACCGCACACAGATTCCTACTCTCATAAATGAACCCTTTCTTCAGCAAGTCCTTGATACGTTCCCTTAGAATCTCATTCTCCTTTGGGCTCATACGATAGTGCGGGAGGTTTGGAAAACTAGAGTCGGGAATCAAATCAATTTGATGCTGAACATCCCTCTTAGGAGGTAACTCACTCAGAAGCTCGTCGCCAATTATTTACTCAAAATCCTCCAAAATTGTTTGCAATTCCACTGAAATCGGTGCCTCTTTTTTCTCATCACTCAGTAGCCCCTTCATCACCACGAGATAAAAAAAATTGGCTTCGGCAACAGCCTCATCAAGTTCCACTTCACCTTGTGTCATAACCAAAAAAATTGACTGCTTTCTTCCTGTGACACTGTCAAAATGCAGAACAGGAGCCATAGCAATCCTATGCCTGCCCCAAGCAAACAACATGATGTTATCACGCCCCTTGTGTGTAACATCATCATCAAACTACCAAGGCCACCCCAACAACACATGACACACATCCATATCTAGTACATCACATATCACGTTCTCCCTATAATGCTTCCCAATTGAAATAGGAACACTACAAGTTAACGTCACTCTATCTTGATTACCCTTACTAGCCCAACCTAAGGCATAAGGTTTTTCATGGGGCTCGGTGGAAAAATGTAGATATTCAACTAACTTAGCAGAAACAAGGTTTTCATTTCTACCATATCCCTAATTAAATTGCACAACTTGTTATTAATCGAACAGTGGGTTCTAAAAAGATTCTTAAGCTGCTATTCATCCTTGGATGACAAAAAAATTGCTGCAACACAATTCTGAACTTCTCAGTTGCCTCTTCTTCAGTGAACTCAGCTCCTTCATACTCACCCGCTGCATCGTCCTCGACATTCTCTTCCAGAAGAGCCACAGTTCTTGATGGGAAAACATTTGATATGTACCCCCACACCACCACAACGGAAACACTTGTCACTACGTGGCTTAGTGTACGAGTAAGGCTGTCTTTGCGTCGGTGCACTGGCTGGGAACACCTTCCTATCCTGCGCACCACCTGAACCACCGCACCAGCACCAAGGTTGGAATTCCTGGTTACCACAATCCTCTCATTGCTTCTAGATGACTCAAAACTGCTTTGGGGCTGAATTTTCCGAAAGCTAGAAAAACCACCACCTCCGCCACGAGGAGAATTCTCCATCATTTCTGCTTTCATGGCCAAAGTTGAGCCTCGGTCAGAGTCCGCACAATCTGTAACCCCATCCTCTCCTGAATTGGAGGTTTCATGCCACTAATATACCTAGCCACCCTCTGATTCTCAGACTCGCCTAGTTCATTCCATTCATAATATTGCATGAATTCCGCCGTGTATTCCTGAACTGATCTCATTCCCTGGAAGCATTCTGTACTGGATGAACAAAATCTGCTCGTAATCAGTGGGCAAAAATTGATCCAGCATCATCTGCTTCATTCGTCTCCATGATCTAATCAAAATTTTGTTCTGCTTACGCCTTGAGTCAGCCAGCCAGTCCCACCACACAGCGGCTGTACTCTTCAACTTCACTGTGACCACCATCACTTGTATGTCCTCTGGAATATCCATGACATTAAAAAATTGATCAACTTTGATATTCCAATCAAGCAACTCTTCCACGCCCATTGATCCATAAAATAAGGGGATATCACCCTTAACTCGGTAATCAAGATTATTTAGTTGATTATCTTGATCCGCCCAAGTCTGCATGATGATTTATTCCTCATCCGAACTTAATGAATAATCGATGATATTCTTCCCATTCGAATTCCCCCTGGCCGATTATTCATCATTGGTTAGCGTCTCCACACGCATCGTCAACTCCTCTATCTGCTTACTCAAATCAACAAGTTCCACGGTAATCACTGCTCCTTCTGCCTGGGTTAATGGTTGATCATTCATCGTGAATCAATGGAAAAGGTCACGAAAAAGCCTTCTCTGATACCAATTGATGCAGTTGGAATAATCTAAAAGATTCGCAAGAACGAATCCTAGGGTTTGGTTCTAGAATCCACCAGAGAGAAAATAATTCTCAAAATTATTATTATGAAAGTTGAACTGAGGCCTCGCCGGAATTCATAAGTACGCACGTTTATGATTTAAACAAGAAGAAGAAGAAGCGAAGGCAGAATCGGAGGAGGCGTACGAAAATCTGGCAGAGGCACAAAAAATCTGGTGGAATATTGACTGAAATCCGGCATAAATTGGCGGTAACCGTCAGCCGGATGCGATTTCCAATCGGAGGAATGGTTTTCAGTCAGCGAGAGAAATAAAATGAAAAATGAAAATTCTAATTTTTTTGGTGATATATAGTATTTTTATACTTGCAAAATAGGTCCCTAAATATTTTAGCATATTTTATAAAAAAAACCCCATCCCAAATGAAACTTCTTATAATTGTACAATAATCTCTTGCCTAATGTTTAGCCTACCTAAAGTAAGACTTTTTGTGAATTTTTTTTTTTTAAAAAAATTGCTCCTATGTAATAGAGATGTAAATCAATTAGAATCATGATAAGAAATTATTACCCTTTTTGATTAATTTTGTCCATATCATGTTCCATATTTGTTTCTATTTTGTATGTCCTTTGTACGTGCTATATATATGAATACACACATGCACAATTATGTGTGGGTTATATATTCTATCATGGAATCAGTCAGGTCTCTCTAAATTCTCTGGGTTTTCCTAAAATTTCCAAATCCTTTTTCCTCCTAAAAATTCCGACCACGATCGGGCCCACCCGTTGTCACACCACTGATCACCATTGTTGTCTACTGCCGATGATCACCGATCGGAGTTCACCGGATGCCGCACCTCACGCATCGTCCACGCACCACCTGATCATCGTTCACATGCCATCGCATCGCTTTCATGTGTCGCCGCCTGCTGCTGCTTTTTGCTCTGTTCGTTGCTGCGCCAAGTCCACACACAAAAGTTAAATCATTCATCCACTGCAATTCATAAGCTTGTTGTGTGTTTGGTGCGATTTGATTTTTCTATTGTTTTTGGATATGTTCCTACTTTTTCCTGATGACGTCAATTACGTTTCCATTGTTGATCAGCTGCATCACCATCCAACTTGATGGTTCCAACTACTCTCACAAGCGTACTCAAGTTGCCTATGTTTACGTACTATCAAATTAATTAGTTTTGTTGATGGATCTGCCAAGTGCCCTGAACCACCTACGAGCTCGACTTCTAAGGAACATGATACCAAGGCCTCTGAGGATATCAATGCTCGTGATGCTTTGACTCAGGCAGATCAGTTAGTCTGGGCCGATCTTTTATCATCACTAACTCCATCTACAATGCCAGTAGTTGACAGTATGGTCACTTTTGCTCAGGTGTGGAATGTTTCAGCCACTAAATACCAAAAAAATTCTCATGCTCAATTCCATTATCTCTATGATCGTTTGTATGTCATTCGCCAAGATAATCAGTATGTTTAGGATTATTAATCTCGTTTTAAGGATATCCTTAATGAATTGCGTGTTCTTGGTCACCCTCTTAATGATGAGAACATTGCTGTTATTTTTTGTCGTGGTTTGAATGATTAGTTTTCTTAGTTTTCCTCCACTCAAATGGTGAATGAACCTTTACCACCTTTATATACTCTTGTTGATGATGCTGAGGCTTTGGATATTTCTCTCAAAGCTTGTTTGTCTACCTCCGGATCAGCTCCTACTTCCTCTTTTATTAGTCATCAGGTGTTTAGACAGACCAACTGTGTCAGGGGGGGTTGCGACTATGGACTAGATGAGGGGGGCGGCTAAAACTGCAACCGTGGAAGAGGTGGCAGACATAATTCACCACCGGCTGGCGGTGGCGCCCTTATGCAAGGTGGCAGTGGCGGTGGCACTTATGGGTGCCAATGGTGTCATCATCCCAGACATCTTGCTGAATACTACTACAAGCTTTCTCATGTTTCCCGTAATGATGTTTCAAATACTGCAGACTCAGCTCAGCCATAACATTATCATCAAAACAATGCTACTCCGGATTGGTACATGGACTCTGGTGCTACCAATCACATGACTGCTTCAGTATCCAACTTGGATAGCGTCGCTTCTTATAACGCCAATTGTCGTGTTTATTTTGACAATGGTTCTTCTTTGCGTATTACCCATATTGGCAATTCTCGGATTTTGAAATCACTCACTTTATCTTATGTCCTGGTTGTTCCCCATATCACCAAGAATATATTATCTGTTTCCAAGTTAACCAGGGATCTAAATGTTGTTGTTTGTTTTGATGACACTTTTTCACTATTCAAAACAAGATTACCGAGGAGCTCGAGGTCCAAGGACACAGTGAGGGCTATCTCTACATTTTAAATTATAGTGGTGCTACTTTAGTTTCATTTGTCAATTATAGCCAAGGCCTCATTTGAGCTATGGCATAGTCATTTAGGACATGTTCCTATTTCTATAATTTTATCTTTGAATAAGAATGGTAGTTTTTCAGTCACAAGTTTGCTGCCTAAGCCTCATTTGTGTTCTTCTTGTGACATGGTTAAAGGAAAGAGTCTTTCTTTTAATGATAATTTAAAACGCGCACAACACATACTTGATTTAGTTCCCTGTAATCTCTCGGGACCCTCACATGTTGTCTCCCACACCAGGTACCTTTAATATGTAATCTTTATTGATGATTTCTCTCAGTGTACTTGGCTATTTCGACTACGACAAAAGTTTAATTTTGTGGAGGCATACATGCAATTTAAGGCACTTGTTGAGAATCAATTTTCTACCACCATCAAAGTATTTTTGAGTGATGGCGGAATCGCATTTGTGATTCATTGTATGCAGAATCATTTTGCATCAAATGGCATTCATTATTAGCTTTCTTGTCCTTACACTCCTGAGAAATGTGGTCATGCAGAGAGACGCCTCATCATATTGCTGAGATAGGTCTGTTGATGCTCTTTCAGGCTAGCCTTCATCATACATTTTGGTATGATGTTTTTTTGTCAGCAGTCTACATCATTAACAGACTGTGAACTTCAATTTTATCTGGTCAGTCTTCACTCTCTGTTATATTTGGTACTATGCCTGACAACTCCAATTTTCATCCTTTTGGTTGTTGAGTTTTCCCGTATTTGAGGTTCTATTCTATGCATAAACTGGCCACTCGGAGTACGTCTTGTATGTTTTTGGGATACAGTTCTCAGTACAAGGATTATCAATGTCTTGATCCTCTTACGAAGGAGTACATCACTCGCCATGCTCAGTTTATGAGTTGTTTTTTCCTGCTGCCCATACTGGCATTGTTATAGATTTATCATCACTAGATGTTTATGCTTTTTTTGAGCTTTCACCAGTTCCATCAAAGATTTTTCAGCCACCCTCTTCAGCAGAACCACCCATTATTTTGGAAATTTTAAATTTCCAATTGTACCGAAATCTCAGGGTTCTTCAAAAAATTGTATTTGTCTGCCACAGGGTGACCAACAGCATGATCAACAGCAGTCAGCGCCACCAGCTCAGCTTACAATGCCGCTGCTGCCGACTAATGCGCCGGCCACCCCGGCCATGCTTGTGTACCATGCGCCTCCTGTCCAGCCGCTGAAAGCTACTCCAGTTACAGCGGGTGATCTGACTTCACCACCGCTTCCATTAGCATCTCCCACATGGCTATCATCGCTATTCTCGGGTTTTGTGCCCGTCTCGAGATCCACACTATCTTTGATTGCGGCTCTCTCTTCTCGGCATCTGATGGACACTCGTATGCACCCTGGTTCTTTATGGTACAAGGATTTTTCTGAGTATGATAGTTCTGTTTTACTAAATGCTTTGTTTTCTAAGACCGAGCCACGCAATCATCGCTCGACTGTAAAGGATCTTGAATAGGTTGCTTCAATGGACTTAGATATGGATGCCTTACACACTCAATAGACGTGGGAGTTGGTTTTTCATCCTTCAAATGCCAATGTTGTTTGGTTCAAAATGGGTTTACAGATTGAAGTATAAAGCCAATGGCTCACTTGACCGAAACAAAGCAAGGTTAATTGCTCAGGTTTTTTTTTTGCAATTACCTAGCTTTGATTATAACCATACATTTAGTCTAGTGGTGAAGTCGTCTACTATTTGTACTGTGTTGTCTCCTGCTGACCATCAAAATTGGCCATTGCGATAGCTAGATGTCAAGAATGCATTTTTAAATGGCGTTCTTGACACTCCGGTTTACATGGTGCATCCTGCTATATACAAAGACCCGATGCTTCCTGATTTTGTTTGTCGTCTACACAAAGACATTTATTCTTTTAAGCAAGCTCCGCATGCTTGGTTTTAGTGGTTTAGTTCTTTTTTTATTGGCCGGGGTTTTGTATGCATCTCTTCCAATACCTCTTTATTTGTTTCTACTTTGTATACCCTTCGTACTCACTATATATATATATATACACACACACACAAATACACATGATCACAATTATTTGTGGGTTTTACATTCCATCACTATGTTTAATTAAAAGACCATCCTTGTTCCTTAATCAATTGGCTCAAAAATAATATTGTTTTAGTAAGAATAAATAAGTATATATTTTTTATTAAATGAATATTATCGTATTAGATTTATGTGAGTTGCTAATATTATAAATAAGATTTATGTTCCATATATATTTTAATGTTAGGGAGATATTTTTATTAATTTTATTAAGGATGAGAAGTAATTGAACTCGACAACATAGTTGTTTGAGCAATATATCTTATAATTTTAATTGATAAACCTTCTATTGTCTATCAAAAACCTTCACAATATAAAAATATTAATATTATTCTCTACCAGAATAAGATTAAAATAGTTATGAAATTTTATATTATTCACAGTCAACAAAAAGATGCAGGGAAAAGATGGAATGCAGGGAAAAGAAGAAAAAAAAATTACAACAAAAAAGAAATCACATGACATTCAACCAAAATCATTCATATTTGCATCGTTCGACAAGTTAGATTAATTAACTCCATGTTAATCTCAATAGTTTCTTCTATACATACCATATGGAGAGTCTCATAAACCAAGATGTCAGGCTGGTTTTGAAAAATGTCGATGTTTTGAAGGAATGCGAGCTTCTCTTTTCTCGGGTTTTTCTTGTGGAGTCCCAGGCTGCTGTACAAATGGGTGCTATGTGCTCAACAGAGCTTGACCAATAAATAACACACGTGGTTTCTGAAGACTCTAGAACAGAAAAATCTCGTTAAGCAGTATAGGAGAAAAGATTATTGGTCAACCCTTGTGGATAGATGATGCCTCTTATGTGTGGGAAAAACAACTGAAAGAAAAATATCCAATTGGCCACGTGAACAACTGATGGAAATCTACAGAGATTAAGTGATTCTTTAATATTTTTACTAATCCATTTTATTACGGGACACACGGATGATTGTCTATGAGAGATCACACCATCTTGTTGTAGCAACCCTCTAAAAGTTTATCGTTCTCTTATCATATGTCAAATTGGGAATTGGCCCGAATGCACCTGTGAGTACGGATCTATGACGAGGATTGAGTTAAACTACTCTGTTTCTGCTTAGATTCCACAAGTTGAGAATTTATGCTTGTGGTTGCAGAGATTTGCACAGACTATCAAAAAAAAACTTTTTACCTACCTACCAAACTTTTTCCTCTTCGCTTGTTGTTGGCTTATCTTTTCTTGTTCCGGTATCCACCAAAATATTGTTTATGGCATGACTTTCGTAATTGTCTCTAGCATGACTTTTTTATTTAGCGCACCGCTATCTCTAACATGACTTTCCTAATTGGAACATAAAGTGTTGGCCAGCTGATTATCATTAAAAAAAACTAACTAGAGCCATTTTTGGTGGTGTTCTTGGTGTATATTTCAATTATTTTTTAAAAAATGCACCATTCATTAATTTCAGGTTTTCATACCCTTGTATAGGTTGTAGGGAGTTTTGTTTGGGGTTTGAATTTCTTTTCTTTTCTTTTTCATTATTTGGTTTGCATGCTTGATTTTTAGTTGTTTGGTACATTATTGGCAACTCATCATATATAACTAATATTTACAAATGTTGTTGGTAAAAATTAAAATAATAATATGGACAAATGACTTCAGGGGCTTTTGAACTCCCTCTATTTTACCCTTTTAGTCATTTATCTTTTTTTTAAATACTTTTAGCCCCTCATCTAACAAAACTGCTAATTCGTCACCCTGCCATCCAGTCAGAACATTATTTCTGAAGTCTTCTCCTTTAGTTGAGGGTAAACAATGACTTTTCACTCTTTATTATTTATAAAACAAGCCATGTACATTTTTTTATTTACATATTTTCCATATATATTTTAATTACAAACCAAACCCCTCCTTACATTTTCTAAAAATTACAATCCAACCTTCTTCCTAAAACACCACCGTCCGCCACCACCGTCTGCCACCACCAGCTCAGCCCTCGCTACCACCTGCTTAGCCCTCACCACCACCCATTCCATCCCACCACCACCAGCCCATCCCTCACCACCACCAGTTCAGCCTTACCCCACTTGCTCATCCCAGCCTTCATTTGTTGAGCCGAGGGAAGCTTCATCTTTTGAAACACACCGCCATCGTCAAGTGTTAGTCCTTCATTCCTCCACCACCGCCATCATCTCACCACCATCACCGCCTCCCTTGGCCTCTGTCCATGACCACCAGAAATTGATGTCAATTCTAAGCCCCAACTGCAAACCTTGAACTAGCTATGCCCCACCAACCTCAATTTCCTCGAAACCAGCTCAAGAAACCTTCAACTTGTAGTTTTCATTTTTCATTTTTCTCACTTCTTCATTCGCCATGTTCTGGCAAAAACCAACATGTTTTCACCGGGCCTTAACTATCAAGATATACACCTACTTCTCTTCTTCGTATAAGGACTGCATCAGTTTGTATTGTTCACCAAACTTAGATATCAGCTAAATTGTTCAACACATTGTTTCTCCACCTGCCCTCCTTTGATCCTTGTTATACATGTTATGGGGCAACATTTCCATGTTTGTAATCGGTTCTTCCTTGACACATCCGGAGTGTTTCATAACTCACTTCTCAATCTTTCCGTTTCATATTATTTCAAAAATGACATTCTTCAAAATGGAATGTTCAGGCTTGGAGACCAGCGAATCAACAAGTGGTCCAATGGTTCTACATGCTAGGGTCATTGGACAAACCATTTTTATCCCATCTGTACCGTGAAGCTCCATTGCCTGTATACAAATATTAAAGGAACTATCACCCAATACCAATTGGCAACATGTGGGAAGTCATCGTCGTACCTCTCAAAGTTAATATTTTTAAGACTTAGTGCTTCCTATCTAAAACTTAGTAGAAAATGGCAAGTTGGGGGCGTCCATGAAGAAGGGAGATTTTCTTAAGGGTTTAAACATATAAGGTGGATACTATATATGTAGATATATAAAAGCAAGTAAAGAGGGGGGGGGGTTGGGTTGTTTTGGTCCTAAGTTATGAAATTAAAGACAAGCTAACTAGCAAAACTAGTAGAGTCAAGTAACTGTGCTAATCATGGAGCAAACTAAGAAAAGGGGTCAAAACTACAAAAGACAAAGCCTTGGGGGCAATTGATTTCCACTTCCAAACCTCTTATCTATCCTTGAATCTACAACCTATTCATTACCTTAACTACTTCTTCTGAGGATAAATCTTCTATCCTTCATAGATTGTAGTTTGCAATAGTGAATTCGACATTTCTTGTCAAACCTCACTAATGACTCATTTACTCGATAAATGGCTAAAAGTATCCCATTAATGGCATCGAGAATGAAGAATCAACAAGCTTGGTAACACTTATAAACACTACACCGTGTCTAAGAATTGAACCAATTCATTCATTTACACAAGATCATAGACCTTTCCTATTTGCTACAATAAACAAACATGACAACGAGTTCGACATTATCACATTCATCTAGCAATTATCAACATATCAACATCATTAGAAGCTCTAACTCATGCTCTTGGATTTCATATTAAAGAGGGGAAACTTATCTACTTCCTCCCAACACTAACAAGCAATTCATATACTCAAACTTCCAACAACATTAATGTCATTAACAATCCACATTCAAAGCTCCATAAATACACAATAGCAAAAGCAATAAATTGATAGAAAGAATTCTCAAGACATGGCAAAGAAGCCTCAATCAATTGTTCCCAAATACAAAACTAAACTAGATAATCAAAACCCATAACATAAAAGAAAGATCTACAAAGAAAGAAGAAGAAAATTGAAGAAAAGAGGGTGAAAAAATAGGGTTTTGGAGCCTTAAGTTGGGCTTAGAGAGTTGGGGAAGAAGAGGATGAAATGCTATTTATAGTACAAGAAAAAGGAAAGTAAAAAGAAAGTTGTAGGAAAATTTTTGCGAGTCGCGATGCCTCCTTTGTGACTCGCGACCAGATCAGGATTTTTGTAAAAATTGTGAGCTCTTAGGTTGATATTTCGCAAGTCGCAACACCATTTCGTGAGTTGTGCTACAAAAAGTCCAATTTTATTTTGCTTCCTCCGGGTGAACTGTTGACCCTTTTTGGGAGTTCTTGTAGTTGATTTTATAGTACCCGAGAAGATGAATCCAATGGTACCACCCTTGGAGGCTGATTCTTCTCAGAACTCCATTTCAAAGCATAGATCAATTTATCTTCTACCACTTTGTGAGTGGCCTTCCATCTTCTACCCTCCTTTCAAATGACCGTCACTAAACCACTCCTAAGTGCTCACGAGAAATCTACAAATTAAGCTCAAAAAATGGAATCTAGATGCTTGTAAGACCAAAAATCCATTAGACTAAACATAGGTTACAAAATGAAGGATTTAGATATGAAAACTGAAAATGGTCATCTAAACCCCTTATGATGTAAACCTACCTAAATCTAGAAATCTTACAACAAAAGGATAACAAAAGAGATGTTAAATACATGCATTTGACGTCTCATCATGCTCCAACACTCTCAAGCCAGTAGTTTCCCTTTAGAGAATTAGAATTTCTCGGTTTAGTCTCAATTCCTTCTTCAATGCTGCTCTTCTTGTATTTATAGGTGTCCACAGTCATGGTTTTGCATTTCTAGCGTTTGAGATCGTGGTTGCATCATGGTTCCTATAATTTTATTTTGTGGGAAAACTTCTTAATGTGGCTCCATCTTTATCGGTTTGTGATCTAGTGTTTCAGACCAGACTCTGCCTTTCTCGATTTGTTAGCCCTATCTACCTTTTATTCTTGGTCTGGGCCTAAATCCCATCAACCTTTAATTTACAGGTTAATGATGTGGTAAATGGGCTACTAAAAATCATAAGTCCCCCTAGCCATGAAAACTAGTACACACGTAGCGATGGCTTCGTTTGCGGAATGTATGCAAACTCTTGTTTTGTGAGATTTTAAATCTATAACAACGTGTTCATCATTGATGTAGCTAAATTTCTTCTCACGAAGTGTTACTTGCTTCTTAGCTATCGATGTGTTTTTGATTGGTTTCTTGATTTTGAATTTCTAATTTAAATATCTTTCATACTTCTAACAAACTTAGTCATTTGAAATTTTGGTTCTTTGAACCGAAATTTCCTCCTTTTTACTCGTTGCACCGTTCCAAATTTTCCTCTCCTACCGTTATAATTCCCCTTTATAAGTACTTTGATTTTTGTAGCTTAATTTGATCACTATTCAGTGTACTGTATCAACCTATAGTATGCCAATTTCTCGTATTCCTAAAATGGTAAGCCACTTTTTGTCAGACATTCATCATTACTTTTCTGATTTGACCTCTCTTGGCTTTTAAGTTTCTTAAATTGAATTCCTTAACCCTTTTAGATTCTCCACCCTCTTCCTACCTTCTTCATTCTTCCAGTCTTGCCATACTTCATCAGCTCGTAAGTTTTCTTACTCTTAATCTTCTCTCTCTATAAGGCGATTCTTATAATTGTAAGCTTGTGTGTCATCTCCATTATAATATTTTTGTTTCCTAATCTTGATATAGGAGTTCTTCAACCGTTTTCCTTTTTTTTTTTACAGTTTTTTCCTGGGCTTGTACTCTGTGTTTTCCCCTCAGTTTTATCAGAATATACTCTTTGCGTTCTGTGACTCTGTTTGATAGAATATTCGTATGAATTTTAGGAATTATGTTTGCCTCAATATCTATCCTTAAAATAGGCGAACCCTTCGTAAAAGATGTTCCGGTTGAAAATGTCAACTCTGAGGAGGATTCCGACCTTCCTACCAGTTTTTCTACCATCAGTCGCATTCTTTCCAATTACTACTTGGATAATTTAAAAAATAGTTTTCCTTTTTTGTCCTCCTACTAGCTTAAGGCCCCTGATAGTTCTGAGAGTGTTCGTACTCCTCCTCCTGGCTTTATCTCATTTTATCTAGACTATCTTAAATTTGGATTTGTTTTTCCTTTTTCTCAGCACATTATAGATTTACTCTCACATTACCGACTCGCCTTATCCCAGCTTCACCCTAAGGTTGTATCGATCATTGATGCTTTTTATCATGTCCGCAAGGCTGCTCAAATTCCTTTTTCGACTGGCCTATTTGGTAACCTTTATCTGCTTAGCAAGGTGAAAAACTTATCTGATGAGTTCACCCTTTACCCAGTCATTCCCAATGTCGAGTTTGTCAGTGGATTTCCTAACAACAGCGGTGTGTGGTAGAGAAAATTCTTCTTTATAAAACTTGGTAATGAAAGCGAACTAGCTCTGTGAGTTTGGAATTATAATGTTCTCAAATCCAAACATCCTAAGGACAGGGTTCGTCTCAATGCTAAGTCTGAAGTTGTATTAACACTCGGGCAACATTCGATCTGTCTTTGCCATGCTGATTCTGAGGGTAAAGGTGTTTGTTTGTCATTATCTTGTCCTTTTTCCTTGCCCGACTTATTGTTATCTCTTTATTTTTGTCATTGTCCTATTATCTCTATGTGTGCGTCTGACTTGTTTTGTACTCTGGATTGCAAACATGGATTGAGCTAAGCATCCCGTTAAGAGAACATTTTTTTATGACGATGAAAATGAGGAGCTAGAAGCTATAGCTACTCAAACAAATGATAACAATGCAAATGTTGTCTCACAGGAGAATGTCATCAAAGCTAATTCTCTGCAACTAATCACTGAGGTTATAGGTAATGAAGGTGAAGGGGTAGTCGAGAACACCGCAACTAATACCTCTTAAAGAAGAAGGAAAATGGATTGAACTGGTGGACCATCAAACGCCTTGGATCCTCCTAAGAAAATGGGGCGTATTAGCCATTCTCATCCTAAAGTTCCATCACAAAGCCAAGACTTAATGGTAGAGGGAACCAATGCTTTTTCTTTTTCTAAACTTTCGCTCCATGAGACAATGGTCGTGGTATGTTTCTTAATGGTCTTAAAATTATATTTTATTTTCTTTGATGCTTCTCTATTACGAAGTTTAACCATTTTCTTTACTTTTTTAAAAGAATTTTTTTACAATAAGGTTGGTGAAAGTCTTCAGCTTGTCAGTGAACGGGTTGCACATTTCGCTAAGGGAAACAGTTTAATCCCTAGAAAAATGTCAGACCACCAAAGAGAGGTTTGCCGCTCCGAATATCTCTCTTGAAGCTGCTTAAGAGCACGCACGTTCTGGTGAAGAGGGTGCCTTAGATGCTGAGAAGAAATCCGCGGCTCGCCAAGAAGAAGTCTTTCTAAAAGTTATTTGAGGGAGTTTCTACTTCTACTTGCAACGTTAGATACTGCGAGGCTCTGGTCGAACTACGAGGACTGAACCCTACTCTTAAAGCTCAAAATTTACCTAAACTAGCCAAGCCTGAGGCAGTACTGAAGCAATAGAAGGCTATGCTTAATGATGGTTTCATTAGTAGCATTTCTGATGGTGGTCATTCTTATGCTTTGCTGTCTCACCTCGCTAGTCTTCCTTGTTTTCCTTCTGGGGCTAAGTTAAAAGAGTGTGAACTTGATTATTTTAAAGTTCTTCCCTTTGGTTTTTTGCGCTCCTAATCCTTCTTTTAATTATGATGGCAATCTAAACATTGAGGCCAATGCAAACGCTGAAGTCTCCACTCAGCATGTGAACAAGGAGAATTCTGCTATCGTTATACAACATTCGTCCGCGTCCCCCTCTAATGTTAGTGATCCTAGTGCTATGGATTCTTAGACCTTTTTATTTGTAAGTCTAAACAATACTCTGATGTATGTTTGTATTTTGTACTATTATGGCTATTAATTTTGGGCTACCCTTCTAATTTTGCGACTTCTCATCATATTAGTTTATATGCATGGATTTGATATTTTGGTTAATCATAAGTTTTTGAAACATCTTGACTATTTGGGATACAATGTTCATTTTCCTCATCGTCCTGGGTTTTTTGTTTCCTTATTCTCATTTCCCCATTAGATTGATTGAAGCTACTCAGTCTTCATCCAAGGAATATCTGGAGCTTGTTTCTGTTGATCGCTTCCTTAATTGGATTTCATTCCATTGTGTATTGGATGTCAAATTCCTACTTCCTCATTATCTCCATATCTTTCTACGACATGCCCTTGTATTTGGTTTGTACCAGAGGTTATAGTATTGAGTCTTTTGACAAGGATATAGTTCATAGTTTACGTGATCTTACATATGTCGGCGTATATATACGTTTGCTTAATCTTCCTAATCTCATTCAAGAATGGGTGCTATCGTTGGGTATTTGCTTAAAGTATATGTTGCTTAGTATCAATGACTTTAAAGTTGGATGAAATAAGACTATAAAGCTACTCAAGAGTTTGCATGTGAATTGAAAGAGCTTTGTGTTGAACAAAACAACCTTATTTAGCACCAGCAGTTGAGTATCTTTAGAATTCTTGGTCAGCCAGAGGAAGCAACGAATTTTGCTGCAAGCAAGGCTCGCGATGCTCGTCAAAAGACCTTGATTATTGATATGCAATTTTCTCGCATCGACAATTTGCTGGATTGATTGAAGAAAAAAAAGAGTGTGATCACCTTTCTTCTTCTGCAGTCGGGTGGCAAAGTAAATTTGATGAGCAGTTTGCTATAAATACTTAGCTACGTAGTGAAAATGAACATCTTTGTGCTGAGTGTAATCGTCTTGACTCATCTGTGCATCAGCTCGAACAAGCTTTTGTTGACTACAAATATAAGCTTCAGGCTCTTCCATCGTCATCTCATGGTTCTACTAGTCATGGAGACCTGGTTATGGATATTGGCGGAAAGAGGATTAACTTTTCTAAGTCTGTTAGGTTGCATATTCGCCGATTCGAGGACGAAGTGCAAAAATCGATAGTTGTGAATAAGAGTTAACAAGCTATTGTTGATGTTATGAGTATGCATCTTGACCATTGGGAATTTGGCCCTATATTTGATTTTAAGGTGTACTATGCTAGGTATCTTGGTCATATGGAATGAAGGAGTCTAACGCAGCATCCTGCCTACTTGTACATGGAATGACGATATGATCAGATTCTACATGAGGAGTGTGTGACTGAGAAATCTCTCCATGGGAATGAGCAATCTCATTGCGAGGCTGAGCAATCTCATTTTTGTGGAGGTTCTTCGTCTTCTGGATCATCTCGCGAATCATGGCGAAGAATTTTTTTTTACTGTACTAGCTTCTTTTATGGAATTTCTCAAGTAGTACTTTTATGTTATGTTGATTCGTATTTTGGAATCTTGCTCATCTGATGGACATAAAATGTTATGCGTTTATTATTTTCCCTTGTTTGGTCATATGTTTATCTAAGAGGTATAATTAGGGTCTTAAACCTTCACCAAGCAAAGCTGCGTGGTTTATTGTTTGCTTCTGTTGCTGACACTATAGGCACATTTGCCTTTTTTGCAAGGTATATAGCTTGCTAAATCAATAGCTTGTATTGTGCGAACTTCAAGATCTATTGCTTGCTTACATCACTGCTCTTGTGGGCATATATGCCTTTTTGCAAGATCTACGGCTTGCATAGTTAATATGGCGAGGCTGCAAGATCTATCGCTTGCGAACTCGAGAGATCCATTTTGTGCGAACAACAATATCTATTGCTTGCTGACATAGTTTTTTTTTGTAGGCGTGTCTGCCTTTGTGCAAGATCTATAGCTTGAAAAAGAAAGATTGCAAAGTTGCAAGATCTATAGCTTGCAAAATCGATGAGTTGTACTGTTAAAATCACAAGATCAATTGCTTGCTTTTGTTGGTTTTCCTAATTTTGTTAATTGCTTTCATACAACTTCGTAGTTTGTTAGGGTATGATTGATAAGACTTAATTGCTTTCGATTGAAAGACTTGGTATTCAGTTTGCGATATGCCATAGTTTGCTATTATTCACAATATGCAAGTAAAGGACATGAAAAATAATTTGCCCCAAAAGATGCTTTTTGATATTTATAATGTTTTAATTGCAATAATATCGCCTACAAAACAAAACAAAGGTGAGAACATCACCAATGATCATCTCATGCCTCTTATAAAACTATATTTTTCATGTCTTCCTCCTTGGATGTACATCTAAAACTTTCTCAAGTTGATCACATGCCAAGTATTGGGGACACTACTGCCATCCAATCTCTCTAACCCATAGTTGTTGGATCGGTGTGCCTTTGTTATCTTGTACGGTCCTTCCCACTTTTGGCTTAGCTTTCCCTTTTCTTCTACTAGGCTTGCTTCATTTTTCCTCAATACGAGATCACCAATTTGAAATTGCGCCGCTTTGACTTTCTAATTATATTCTCTAACCATCATTTCCATGTAATTTGCCACTGTAATCATTGCCTTTTGTCTTTTCTCTTCAAGTTCGTGTAAATCCAACTTCATCATTTCGGGACTACCTTCCTCCTTGTATTGTTCTACTCAAAGGCTTGAGTTCCCGATTTCCACTGGTTTATAACCATAGGCAAGACTGTATGGTGTTTCTCCCATTGGTTGTCGAACAGTTGTTCTGTATGACCATAGGGTATTGGGTATCTCATCGACCCAACCAATTTGCTTTCCTTCCAATCGTTATTGGATACCCAGAACTACGGTCCTGTTTGTTACTTCCACCTGACCATTTGCTTGGGGGTAAGCTACAGATGTAAACTTTTGTACAATCCCTAACTTCAAACACCATTCAGTAAAGGTTCCACTTGTGAATTGTGTGCCATGATCGTGACGATAATTTGTGGCACTCTGAAGCGAGAAACTATATTCTGCCAAAGGTTACTTATGTTGTGACTCTTCCCATAGCTTTGCTCCCACCCATTTTTTGAAGTAATCAATTGCCACAATAAGAAATATAGCATTGCCAACACCTTTTGGAAACGGTCCGACTAGGTTGATTCCCTATTTATCGAAAGGTCATGCTCCCTATATTCCTATTAAAGCAGTCTGTGATTTATGCATCATTGGGGCATTAATCTGGAAATTTTGCCACTTGAGCACGAAGTTATGCACATTTTTAAACATGGTTGGCCAATAGTATCCATCTCGAATAATCCTTTTCGCAATTGTTCGAGACCCTTGATGCTTTCCACATAATCCTTCATACACTTCCTTTAAGATTTTACCTGTTTATGATGGTCCCACACACTTTATCCATGAAGATAAAAAAACCTTTCTTGTATAAGATTCTCCCTTCATAAACTTAATTGTGAGATCGCAATTCCAACTTCCTGGATTGTATCTTTTCTGTTGGCAACTTTCCCATTGCAAAGTAATCTATTAACGGTGTCATCCAGTTTACTTCTTCTGTCGGGGCTGTTGACATGGTTGTTATTATTGTAATTCTGACTAGAATGACCTCCACTTTCACATCTTTGTGTTCGATCAATGAATCAAACCCAAATGTTGCCAACTTGTTCAAGGCATATGCTTTCGTGTTTTCACTTCTTAGTACATGCTGAATATTGAAGTATTCTAGTTGATTAATAAGATGGTGAACCCTCATAAAATAATTTATCAACTATTCTTCTCGCACTTCATAGTTTGCCCGTATTTGCTGAACTACTATCTGTGAATCACTAAAGCCCCAAACGCTTTTGACCTCCATCGTGATTGTAAGATCTAAGCCACATATTAACGCTTCATATTCAGCTTCATTATTGGTGAGTGGGAAATCAAAACGAAGTGAATATCTGTACTCTCCTCCTTCTGGATGGACTAGTAGCAGTCCTGCACTATAACCTTCTTTGCTAGATGCTTCATCAACAAAAAACTTCCATACGATGTCTAGCCACTTGGATTTTCCTTTGTCAATTCCAAGATTTTGTTGCGTATTTCCTCTCGTGCATCTGCACTTGTCATCTCCGCAGTGAGTTCTGCTAAGGTTTGTGCTTTGATTACAGTTTGCGGTTGGAACTGGATCTGACATTGCCCCAATTCAAGAGCCCACTTGGCTATTCTACCAAATGATTAAGCCTTTCTCAGGTAGTCAGTAGAGACTACAATCCCATGAATGTGAAAATAGGATCGCAGTTTCCTTGCTGAATATACCAAAGCTAGAGTTAATCTTTCAACTGGAAAATATGCCATTTCTACATTCTATAGTATTCTGTTGATGTAGTATAGTGGTACTTGTTTCTAGCCTTCTTGACGCACCAAAACTGAGCTTACCACATTTCTGGAAACCGCCATGTAGAGATATAGTGTTTCTCTAGGGATTGGTGGTTTCAGTGTTGGTAATGCCCAAAACTACTCCTTCAATGACTCATATACTCTCTGACTTTTCTCGTTCCAACTAAACTTTCTAACCTTCTTAAGGACTTCGAAGAGTGAGATGTGTTTCTCATCTGCTTTGAAACAAATCTACTAAGCGATGCCAATGATCCCATTAATACTTGCACTTCCTTAACTATTTGTGGTTGAGAAAGGTCAACTATCACTTGTATTTTCTGTAAATTAGCTTCAATCCTCTCGGAAGATACCTTGTATCCTAAGAATTTTTCCGCACCTACTGCGATTATGAATTTCTTTGGATTAAGCTTTTTCCCAATCGCACTCAGTGTATCCAAAGTTTCCTACAAGTCTTGTGCGAAGTTACATATCCTTTTGCTTTTTATAACCATGTCCTCGACAAATGTTTCTACATTTTGCCTATTTGATTGCAAAATGCATTGTGACCACTCTCTGATATGTTGCTCCTGCATTTTTAGGCCAAACGACATCTTCACATAGAAAAATATTCCAAAGCTTGTAATAGAGGCCATTTTTACTGCATCTTCTGGGTTTATCAATATCTGGTGATATCCCTTATATGCATCCAAGAAATCTAGGACCTCGTATCCAGAAATTGCTCAACTGGCTGATCAATTTTAGGTATAGGATAAAAATCCTTTGGGCATGCCTTATTTAGATCAGTGAAGTCTATACACATTTTTCACCCCAAGTCTGTCTTCTTTACCATCACTAGGTTTGCTAGCCATTTTGGGTAGATTACCTCCTTTATAATACCAGCCTTTAGTAACACTTTTATTTCTTCTTCAATCACATTCCGTCTGTCACTAGCGAAGCTTCGTTGCTTTTGCTTGACTGGTTTGACCAAATCACTGATATTTAGTGAATAGGTAGCAATTCCTGCGTCAACTTCTCCCATACTCTCCATGCGAATGTATCATTGTGATTTCACAAGATTTGTATCACCTTTTCTTTCTCCAGGTTTGGAAGGTGCTTTCCTATTTTAACGCACTTAGAGGTGTCTTCGTCATCCAAAGTGATAACTCCAGTCTCTTCTCCTAGATCTATAGGAGGATCCAATTGGTTGAGCGAGTCACCATATGTTATAGTGCTAATAATTTTTGTTTGTCCATAATATTTCCTGTTTTCATCGCGATTACCAAACGTTGTCTGGTTATTTGTTGGTTTCCTCTCACTGTTGCGATTCCTGTTGGAGTTGGGAACTTTATGAACAAATGGTATGGAGACCATATCGCCTTTGCTATATTCATCTAAGCATTAAATGAACTTGGTGTGTCAATGACCATGAAGTCGCATATGATAGTATAGTTTTTATCATTTTCACCGATTGTTACAGGCAGTTGTATATTGCCCAAATGTGTCTCTGCTCGCCCCGTAAATCCTATAAGTGAGGATGTGGACTTCTTTAGGTCAGTCCGCTTGAATCCCAACCTATCGAAGCAATCCACAAATAGGATTTTGACTGCACTCTCATCATCTACGAACACCCTATGAACCGTTGCATTTCCAATCCTAGCGATAAGGACCATTGTGAGGTGAAGCATTAGGAACTGCATCCTCTTCGCTTAACGTGATTGTTTCGTCCACACAAAATCTCTTGTCCACAAGATCTTGTGGTGGCGAATGCCGGGGCTTGGATTTCCAAGCATTATTTGGTAAAGACTTAATTGATTCATATATCGATAGGACTACTCTTTCTGGAGACTCATTTGCTATGTCTTCTTCATAATCCACCACTGCTGTCACCTTCTGATTCTTGTTACGGCTTGGTTCTTGGCCATGGAGGTTCCTGCTTTATTAGCTTCGTTGTATTGGTTCCCTCCTTCTTCTTTCTTGTATTGGCTGAGATAATCATTCCTTGAATTATCCTCTATTTGCTTTCTCAAGTCTATGCAATATTCGATGTCATGCACATGATCCTTATGGAAGACACAATAGTACTCTCTGGATCTCTTGTCTGGAGGTGCTATCATTGGTGCTGCTTCACGAAAAAACTCTATGTTCACTTGCTAGATTTAGTTTCATAACTATGTTAGAGGTGTGTGTTCGGAAAGTGTGCTCTGCTTCCCAATTCTCTTCCCTTGAAAGGGAGATCTCCTTTTCCCTTCTTCACAAAAGTTCTTTGTGAGTCTTCTATCATTCTCTTTTTGCCTTGTTCCCACTCTATCTTGAGGTTATTTTCTTTTTCAGGTTGGACATATTGTTAAATTATTTTTTGCAATTCCCTTGTGTTTTCGGGCATGTTCTTTGTGAGTTACATGTGGAATTCTCCTGATCGCATGCCTCATGTGAATGCACCCAACAAGGATCAGAATGACAGATTGCAAACCTGTAAACTTTCCATGACGAACCTATTATGGTATTCTGTGAGACTTTCGCTTCGCTTCGCTATGTTGTTTAGGTTTGCTATTATCTTGGTGAACTTTTGTTTCTAGTAGAAGCTCCCCAAAAACAAATTCGACAGCTGTGCCCAAGATTTAATGCTTCCATTTGGTAAGTCTTCGTACCATGTAATCGTTGTTCCCGATAGGAATATAGGGAAAGCCTTATACACCAACTCGATTTCCGCATTGTGAAATCTCATGCTATTTTGATAGGAATGTAGGAATTCCTTTGGGTTAGTTGTCCCATCATAAATTTTGACGTGCAAGGGCAGGTTGAAGTCCTTGGGCATTTTGAAACCACGAAGATGCAGTGTTAACGGTGATTTGTCTGCATTATCATCTCCCACTATATCTCTTCACTCATCCCTATACTTAAGATCTTCATGCTTTTGACTTGTTTTTTGACTTATTTTCTGGGATTTTGGCTTGAGAGTGGTCGAGAATTGACTGAATAGGTGTTCTCTGTTTGCTTTTAGGAATGATTCGAACGCTCTCCTTTCTTTTTCTTGATATGTGTTAGGAGACTCTGCTTCCTCTTCATTATCTTCCATATTTTCTTTACTGTTTTTTCGTTCTCTACTATGGACATATTCTTGATCTTGGCTGTAGGATGCATGCTCTTGTTGCGTCCAGTTGTTTGTTCTTATGTATGATGGTTTTGGCTTTTCTCACTTCTGGTGAACACTATTATCTACTTTGAAGGGAATAAATGGCTAAAAAAATTTCTCGTCCCCACAGACAGCACCAAATGCTGTGGTATTTCCGATCAACCAAAGTGACTGTAGTTCACCCTATATCCTCTTCTCCAACAAAACAGATTCTGGAAGTGATTCCAGGGACAATGCTCCAACGCTCAAGTCAGTAGTTTTCCTTTAGAGAATTAGAATTTCTTAGTTTAGTCTCACTTACCTTCTTCGGAAGCTGCTCTTCTTGTATTTATAGGTGTCCACAACCGAGGTTCCACTTTGGTAGCGTTTGAGATCGTGGGTTGCATCATGGTCCCTATAATTTCAGTTCGTGGGCAAACCTCCAAACGTGGCTCCGCCTTTATCAGTTCATGATCGAGAGTTTTAGACCAGCCTTTAATTTACAGGTTAATGATGTGGTCAATGGGCTAGGTATACACAAAAAACATTGACATAAAAATCTTAAATTTAATATAAATATATTGTGCAACATAAATAATATAAATAATTTATTTTTCTTCAATTTTGAACTATGACACACTTTACTTTATTTTATTTTTTTAAAAAAAGATACAAATATATGCAGTAATTTTTAATTGTAGTTCAAATAATGATAAATGTGTGAGTCCATCTCTTCAAAGACGGCCTTTCCATAAGTCTTTTTTTTAAATTAAAGACCATCCGAGGATGGGGGGAATATATTAGGCTCCCCGGGCCAAAGTAGGTGAGCCAAATTAGGCGCTGAAAGTCTTGGTACGTTACAATTTACAAAAAGATCATCCCTATGATGATCACGGAGCTAAAATAAGCTCCTGAAACTACCAAAAGCGGTGTTTCCACCTCTTACATACAAAGAAACAAAGAGACTAACTAAAACATATTGTACGGTCTAAGAAACTATTTGGCTAGTACACCGCGAACAGGCCGAAGAATCGAGAATTTGAAACCCCTATTTGTCAACGCTGTGCCAGCCGGAATGGAATTTTTGTTCCTGATTGATGTTGCATTCCAGCATGGTGTCTTCATTTAGCAGTTGAGGAGTTAGATGTTTCCTCCGGAGTGTCGGGCAAATTGCTGTAAATTCCTCTTGAAGAAGAGGGTGAAATTCTGACCAAAAGTAGCTCCCTGCTCCCTATGCTTGCATCAGGTGGACGACCTGAAAAGAAGAAGAAAGAAACTAGCAGTATTTGAAATACTCACAGAGAGACAGGCTGCGAAAGTAATGAAAAAAATAGCAATAGATTCTCTTGGTAGCTAAATGAATAGACCATTTCTATGTCATACAGGTATCCATACGGGATCCGATACGAATCGCTGGATAACGTATGCAGTCAAGTGACAATAATCCCCTAAGGAAGAGTGAAATTGAACTGTAATCTAAATCACCCCGTAGGAGGTTTTCCTTAGAAAATTTTGCCAAGAAATCAGTAGCCAAATTAGCTTCTCCAGGTATATGCTGAATCGGGGTTGAGCACTGCTCTAAATGAAGTGCACTGCAATTGGAGAAAACTCTCCAAGGGCAGGAGAAAGGGTTCTAAATACCCCTAACAGCATTTAAGCAATCAGATTCAATTACACAGTTTTCTAAAGCTAGTTCTGAACAGATAACATATCCACATTGTATAGCAAACAGCTCGGCATATAAGGGGGGTGGACTTTGGAAAATTTTGACTCTCATTTTAACCACATTTCCATTCCAATCCCTCACTATAACAGCAGCTGAGGAAAGACCACTAGAGATCCATGATGCATCAGTGTTGATTTTGTAGCCATTTAGTGGTTTTTTCCAATATACCGAAGTAATAACTTTTTTCTTCTTCTGTAAGATATGTGGAATAATTTTATCCCGAATCTATTGCTTATGCCTATCTCTATTACCTATCAAGTTATGAGCTGTGAATATTTGATAGATCGTATCTTTAATTTCGTAAACACAGTCATCATGTGAGAATGGTCTATTGTCAAAAATGACTTTGTTCCTATGGGTCCAGAGGGTCCAAATTGTCACCAGTAGAGCAGCGGTGATCAAGTTGGCATGAATTTTTGATTCAGCCCTATATGATAAGTAAAATTGCACCCTACCTTTTAAGTCCCTAAATCCTTTTTGTTGTAACCGTAAAAAGGAATGCACACTTTGCCAGACAGCACATGAAGAGGTGCAAGAATTGAAAGAGTGGTCCAAATTATCTAAACTGTTCATGCATAGAGGGCATATCGAGGCAAAAGAAAAACCCATCCTACTTAAAATGTTATCAAAAGGAAGTATACTGTTTAAAGCCCTCCAAAGAAGCACAGACATCTTTCTAGGTATGAAAGGGGACCAAACCTTTTTAAAATGTTGAATCTCAGGTCCTTTTTGTCTGAGAATATTATAAGCCGAGCTCACTGAGAAGTTCCCATCAATTGTGGGAGTCCAAACTAGCTTATCATCATGAGTGTACTCCAACTGCACTTCCTGCAAAATAAGAATGATATTGGTAGCCAAATGTGGCTCCAATTTTGGTAAGAGAGTAGTTTTGTTGCTAATGAAATCCCTGAGAGAGATATTCATAAAAGGAATATCAATATTCTCTGGCCATTTATAATAAAGAGCACCGTTGCCTGTCCAATTTGCATTCCAAAATGAATAGTCCCCTTTACCAAAAATAACTCTAGAGAAACTATTTTCCATAGCTGTTATTCTGGTGATTCTACCCCAAGTGTGATTTTTTATAAGAGACAGGTAGTTTCCATAGAAGAGTTGCCCATTGGGTGTTGTTAGTTTGGAGCTTCCACCATAATTTACATGAGAAAGCATCTACTACAGCATTTAGGTTCCTAAAACCTATACCATTTTCATCCACAGGTAAACTCATTTTTTTCCAAGACCTCCACCTTTTCCTCTCAGAATAATCACTTTTTCCCCAGAATAGGTCCGAAGCCATTTTTTCCATTGTTTTTAAAACTATCCTTGGGGGTTTTAAAACTCCAAAAATATGGATTGGAATTGACAGAAAGCAGTGATTAATCAAAATGATTTTACCAGCTGAACTCAACCATCTGTTCTTCCAATTTTTTATCAATTTCTCCATTCTTTCTATGACAGGTAAATAATGCTTCTTTAAATTACGACCTGTGAAAATAGGAACACCAAGGTATTTGAAGGGAAAAGAACCTTTCACCATCCCCAATAATCTCCTAACAGACTGGATGTGATGTGGAGGTGTGTTATGAGAGACAAAAAATTCTGATTTAGCAAAGTTTATCTTTTGACCTGAGGTTTCCTCATAAGCAATCAGAAAATGTTTAAACCGCCTTAAATTTTTGGTCTCAGTATTCAGAAAAATAGCAGTGTCATCAGCGTACATGAGATGAGTAAGGGGTGAGAAAGCATTGGGGAGGCTAAAATATCTTAAATATCCTGTAGAAAACATTTTCTTTAGACCTCTAGAAAAAGCCTCTGATAGTATATTATACAGAAAAGGGGAGAGAGGGTCACCTTGCTTGATCCCTCTAGTGGAAGAAAAGAAGCCAGATATTACCCCATTAATTAGAACAGAAAAATTAGCTGAAGCAATGTTATGCATAATGAGTCTAACAAATTTACCATGAAAACCAAACCGTAGGAGAATAGAGTTTAGGAATGACCAAGAAACCCTATCAAAAGCCTTTCGCATATCAAGTTTAACAATGAGATTAGGAATCTTAGATTTCCTAGACAATAATCTGGTCATTTCTTGCATTAGTATCAAATTATCTGAAATGTCCCTTCCTTTGATGAATGCACTTTGTTCAGGTGAAATCAGTAAATGCATTAGTGGTTTGATCCTCTCCATTAACAATTTTGAGAAAACTTTATTAACGAAGTTTGATAAGCTAATTGGTCTAAAATCTGCAAATGTATTCGGGATAGCTTTTTTTGGAATCAAAGTGAGCCAGGTGCTAGAAATGGCTTTAGGGATGCTACCATTTTAAAAAAAATCATTTGCAGCTTCTAATAGATCTTCCTTAATGGTTTCCCAGAATGAGGTGTAAAAGTCACCTGAGAAACCATCTGGGCCCGGTGCACTTGTTTTATTAAGGTCAAAAACTGCATATTTCAGTTCCTGAATGTTAAAAGGATTAAGCAAGTGGATGTTCTGTTTATCAGTTAAAACTCTAGGAATTTCTTGCAGAAGATGATTAAAATAAGTTCCCCTTTTTTGTGACACATCCTCGTTAAGTAATTCCTGATAAAATCGAACCCCCTCTTCTTTAATCAGGTTTGGATCAGTTATCCAAATTCCTTTTTCCATCTTTTATTTTACCTATTCTGGATTTGGCTTTCTTTTCCTTAATGGTGTGATGAAAGTAGTTAGTGTTTGCATCTCCCTGTTTTAACCAGTTTAGCCTAGCCTTTTGCTTCATGAAAATATTGTGTTCCCTCTGAACTCTAAGAAGCGCAGCTTTTGATTTCATGAGTTCCATTAAAACTGATTCATCTTGTGACTGCTGAAACAGGATTTCCAATTCATTGACTTTTGATTCAGATTGTAAGAGATTATTGTTTACATTGCCAAATATGTTTTTGTTCCAATCCTTAATTACAATCTTAAGTCTCTTTAGTTTTTGAACAAACCTATGCATCCCAGTTAGAGGGGATATTAATTTCCAATTTGATTCCACTAATTCTCTAAAACCATGTCTGTTTGTTCACATTTCCTGATATCTAAAAGGTCTTGGAGCCTGTTCTACTGCAGACTGGATAGATAGTAGTAGAGGGGAATGATCAGATGTCATTCTATTTAGAACTTGTATAGAACTGTTTGGAAAATGATCCAACCATTCTAGATTACTCACACCCCTGTCTAATCTTTGGAACTGGAGATCCTTACATTTATCCCTAAATCTATTGTTACTCCAAGTGAAAGAGTTGCCTACAGTAGGGATATCATGCAAATCCATGGTGTTTAAAAATTCATTAAATTGATTCATGCTTTTCCTAGGTGTTGACTTTCTACCTTTGTATTCAGAGACCGAGGCTACAGTATTAAAATCCCCCTATGTATATGGATGGTTCAGGTGTTGGTGATTTTAAATCAGACCATAAAACTTCCCTCAACTGTCTATGTACACTAGCATAAATGAAGAAAACATTCCAATTGACAGAGGAGGCATTGTCTGTTACTCTTGCCTGTAAATACTGATCAGATTCATTTAATATGGCTAAACTGAAAACATGATTCCATAAGATCCAAATTTTTTCATTCTGGGCATGGAGGGCATTATTGTAACCAAGTTCATGCATCAAAGTGTTTAAATTTTGTTTATCATGCCATGGTTCAATTAAACATAGAATGTCTATCTTGTGTTTCAAGTTAAGAGCCTTTAATCTATCTAGTGAAGTACCATATCCCCTAACATTCCAGACTAAAATATTCCCAATTTTTGTGTATTTTATCATTTAAAACTGGGGGGGGTTGCTTTTTGTGATGATCTTAGTTTCCTTAGTTTAGTTACTGGGGCATTACTATTTTTACCTTCTTGTCTTCACTTTTCCTCAAATTATCTGATGTAGAGATACTTACCTCCAGTTGAGCAATTTGCTTTGCAGTTCTGTTATGTTCTTCGAACATGATTGGGTCTTGGATTTCAGGGCATGGAGCTTGCTCTGCAGGAATACTCAGTACTGCTTCAGGAGCTTGCTCTTCTGAAACACACAGTACTGCATCAGGAGTGGACAAACATATCCCCATATTGTTTACCTATTCTGTACTAGTCAGGGGTGGCACTGCTTCCTGTGATTCCAGTGACTCATGGAAAATGTCAACAGCTTCGTCCTCTTGGGCAACAAGGCTATCATCCTATAAGTCAGTTAAGGTTTGGAAGGCATTTGATATAGAGACCATATTCTTCGTAACTGACTCTTCCTGAATAGGAAGTTCAGGCTGTTGAGTCTTTTTTCTCCAAAAAAAATTTGTGATAGGTTTTGAGATATCATCCAATGAATAGAAAGGAATATTTCTATTCACATGAGTAACTGATATTTCTTTCCTAGGAATATTTCTTTCCACTAGAGAGACTGATTTCATGTTTTGAAACTGGAAATCAATTTCTTTTTGGGAGACTGATAGGTTAGAGGGGCCTTCCATATCCAATGATACATTAGGGGCATTACCTAGGTTTTTCTGAATAACAACAGGTTGAATATCATCTGGAGCTGTAGCTTGTCTACCCTTGTTCACATTAGTTGCAACTAAGATTTTACTGTTTTTTCTCAGTTCTGGATGCAGGAAGTTACAGTTAGCCTGACTATGACCAATAATCCTACAGTGAGTACAATACAAAGGCAACTGATCATATTCAATAGGGTAATCTGCTACTTTATTGCCAATTCCTACCACTATTGAATTAGGGAGTTGAGACAAGAGATCCACTTCAACACATACTTTAATTGCAGAAGGTCTAGTTAGAGCATTAGTTGCAGAATCCATTTTGAGGAATTTTCCTATCTGGCTGCTAATGCCTATGATAGCCGAGGTATTATAAAAATGTAAAGGGAGTTGGTGAATGGTTACCCATGCTGGAACAAAAGATGATTCAGCAGTGGGTGAGAAATCCGGAGTCCACTTCTGGACCTTCATTGTCGATCCATGAACTATCCATTGGCCCTTCATCCAGCACCGTTGATAGTCCTCGCTATCCTGAAATCGAATAAGAACATGTCGATAGTCAATAGATCCCAATTGGCACTTAGCTTTAAAATCAATTGATTTGAAAGTAGAAACGAGTTTCTCCATAGGAGGTTTCCCCCTATTGAATTTTCCGACCAAAGCATTCTGGTAATGTGAAGCCAGAATCTCGCCTTCCTCAGGGGGAAGGATGAATGCCAATTTGCCCTTATATTCAGTAATAGGGTGCAAATTGGGCGTGTCTGGAAGGGTGGATAGAAGCGATGAAGGTTTTGTATTCAAAGCTTGTAGGAAGCTTTTGTTTATGGAAGAGTTGGGATCGGAGGTTTGGTTAGGCGTCGGAGACGCCATGACCGTCAACCAGAATCAGAGGAAAGAGCCGTTAAAACAGAGAAAATAGGAAGAGGAAGGAGTACAGTAACGGAATTTTGTGAATAGTAGCGGAAGTGTGTGTTTCGCACTCAGAGTCGCACGCATAAACAGTAAAAAAGGAGAACCAGAAAGACCAAGGTTTAAAGTGCAAATTAAAAGAAATAAGAATAAAAAATTTGGGTTGTATGAATCGGGTTATAAACTTTATAACTATTACACGTTGTATAATAAATTTTTAATATTGCAACTAAGACATTTTACCTTTCTATTATTTCAATAAAACTCCGTCTTTCGTAAATAATTTCCTTATGCATTAAAAAAAGAAAAAAATTAATATTTAAAAATTTTAAATAACATAAATGAACAATCCTTTAAGAGGAAGATATAAATTAAATTATTATCGAATAAGTATATAGTAAAAAAATAGTATTGCAAAAGAGTCCGTCTGTTTAAAGACGGTCTTTCTATAAGTTATGGAAAACCCAATGTTTAAATAACAAATTAGAAGAAATCGATATAAAAATTTTGAGTTGCATTAATCGGGTCATAAACTTAGAACTACTGCAAGTTGCATAGTAAATTTTTAATATTGCAACTAAAACATTTTACCTTTCTATAATTCTAATTCAATTATGTCTTTCCATATGTCTAAGGAAAGTCGGTCTTTCCCAAGACTTTGCCTATGTACAAAGGACAACTGTGAGTTTGAAACAATATAATGAGCAAAGTTTTCACTGTTTTCTTTTTCATTTATGAAGAGGGCTATCTATTTCGAGGTTGCTATGACACAAAATTATGTTGTTATCTATATTGAGTTTTTTTGTTAAATAAGATTGTGTTGTGCGGAATACCCGAGAAAGAACAAGTAAAGAAAATAAAGCGAAAAATAAGACACCGAGATTTTTACGTGGTTCACCAATTGGCTACATTCACGGCCGACCAAGATCGGATTCCAATAGAGAGAAATGCTAGAATTACATATTTCCTACTCTCTACCAATCCTATCTCTTACAGGTTACAATAAAAGATGGGCACTATATATATAGTCCTCTCCACCTTAAACCCTAGCGGCTTTGGGCCCAGAAACAATCTGGCCCAAACCAGAACAGGAGACAAAATGCCAATAACAGCCCAAACAGAGGACATGCTATACCGTCGGGCCGGGGGCGACTCCGCCCCCCGGATTTCCAGGCCAGGGTGCGCTCCGCCGAAGCGAGGCCCCCGTACCAACCTGTTGAAGCGGCTAATACATATTCAAGGCATACCAACATGCTCTGTCAGTATGCTATTGACTAGGAATTACGAACAGGGTAATTGTTTGGAGAGAGGGAGTAGGTTTCTGTGTGTGCACTAACACCCATACTACAAGCTTAATTTCCTCTATTGTACGAGTACTTTGTAAGTTTATGCATCTTGACAATGATCTAACTACTTAAATTTCATGTGTATTGTGGAATGTGTTTAAAATATGTTTCTTAGCTACTTCGTAAGATATTGATGCTTGTGGAACTGATTAGGTAGGACGCGCGCCAAATTGTTTATGCTGGGGCGTAAGATGTACTCCACACACAAGAGTCTCTCGGCCAAAGATCATCCCAATGACTTTGCCAAAGAGGATGGATTAGGTGAATTTCCGCATTTAATGTTCTGAAAGTATCGTTAATGTTTGGATTCGACATAATGATAAATTATTTATTGTTGTGTTTCTTGTGTTAGATCAACTTGCCATAGCTGGTGGTTTGAGGGAAATCGGGAACTCCTCGTGGAGGCGTCCCTTGCCACATGTATTGGTTGCGATCATCTCTTCGTCAGTGTTTAGGAATCACCTCAGGTATATTTAGATTCTTCTGTTATGCTTTTGATTTAAAACTGCTAAGTTAGGAAATCCTTTTTATCTGTTTTTTTTCCTTTTGGATTTGGTTTCTATTTTTGTTTAGGGTGGTTAATGACACATAACATAGCATTTCTGTGGACCTTGACTTTGAGGGAGATACCATCACTGAAGGTACTTTGTGGTTTCTTTGTGATCGATTTTTAATATATTTTTTGAATTGTCTGTTTAATAATACCGTTCAATTTTTGAATGAAGGATTGGTGGTGAGTACGTGCTTAGGGGGTGCCTTCATTGGTTCAATGATCAGTGGCTGGATTGCCGATGGGGTATGGTCGTAGGAGGGCTTTCCAGTTGGGTGCTTTACTGATGATAGTTGGGGCTTCTTTGAGGTGAATGCAGGCGGTCTATTCATTTCCCTTTGCTGATTTAAATTTCAAGATCAAGTTTGAATGTTTTGCTTTATCCATCTGTTAAACACCATTACTCGAGATTGTCTTTTATTAGGCTCTAGAAGTAGTTGTAATATATATGCACAAATATTGAAAGAGATGCTGGTGAAGACTATGGCTTACAGATTTCACTTTCTTGCTCTTCACCTGTTCGATAAATGTCCCCATAAAATTGTGGCAAAGAATCTCTTCTTACAACTGTGTGCGAATTTTGGTGACATTTGGTGCGATACTGTGTGTAACCTACATTTCTCCCCTACCAACGGTCTGAAACCTACATTTCCTCTACCAACGGTCTGTAACCTTCCGTTAACTGCCGGAATTGGCTTCTCTGATTCCTCGGCATCGGGCCTCAGCATCGGCCATCGCCGTGAATGATGGCCGATAACGTAATCAACCAGCCACCTCCTCCCAAAACCTTCACCGCCGCTCTTCAAACCAAAGCTCCCCCTCTTTCCAAGAATCTCCCAAGTAATCCCGAATTGGTTCCTAAATCTACCCATCTCGGGGATTCGGCCTGTCTCTACTCGGATGAACAAATCGCTACACTAGCGGCCCATTACTCCAACGCCTTGGTCGGTAAGTTCACAAAAGGTAGGCTATCAATGGAGCAGATGGAGACAGCTCTCAAAACAATCGGTTTTGAAGGTAAGTACCAATTAGGTTCATTAGATTATAAGCATGTCTTACTCCGTTTTGAGCACATTAACGATTATCAGAGGTGTTGGATGAAGGGTATCTGGAACTTTAACGGTGTTTTGCTTAAGATGCTTAAGTGGACTCCAGAATTCTCAACCCATAAGGAATCCCCCATTGTTCCTATTTGGTGTACTATCAGAGAGGTCCCTTTGTATTATTATAACTCTGCTTCCATTGAATCAATTGGTAATAGCATAGGGAATTTCATAAAAAACGATCTAGCTACTGATATGCTCACTAGACCCTCGGCCATCAAATTCTGTGTTGAAGTTGATTTACAGAAACCACTGAGCCCTCATATTAGGCTAGGTTCTGTTTCAAACAACACTAAGTACAAGATTGAATATGAGGATATCCCTCTCTACTGTAACCACTGTGCTAAACTAGGCCATTCCCTGAGCCAATGTAGAGTTATTTCACAAACCACCAAGGATAGACCTGAGGAAGTTAGCTTAAATCCGATCCAACCTCCTCCTCAGTGGCAGGCAACAGGTAAAAAGTTCACCACCCCTCCTCTGATCAATAATTTAACTAATGATCTCCCAACCACTGATGATGATATGGCTGCCACAAACCTGGAAAATAATCCTCCGAGTGTAATCCTTAATACTCCTGCTAGGAGTAATCCACTGCAGTCAGGCACTCCTATGCAATCAGGAACTCGTACTCTAGTGATCCCTGAGCATTCAATTACTAAATTAATTAAGGAGACTGAAAATGCTAAACCTGCCCGGATACCTTATGCCAAAGATGATCTCCATGTTGGTTCACTGCTGGTGCCACTGAGAGATACTACTAACAACCCTACACTTTCCTTACCTGGAAAGATGTCAAACAGATTTTCTGTTTTACAGGATGAAGGCTGTTCCTCCTAGTATCATGAAGACAAGAATGAGGGAACACCTGAGGACCTGCAAATGGCTCTGGATCTGGATTCCTCTGGTCAGCAACAACTACAGGAGGCTTCTACATCAGAGTTCCCAGGTAAGTATGTACAACAAGGTAAGGCAAAAAACAAGAAGGTCACCTATTTGAGTCAGCTCAACAAAATGCTTTTAAGATCAGCTACTAAAGGTAATAATTCTAATGAAATATGATAATGAAGACCAATATTAATTTTCTGATCTGGAATCTTCGAGGCATGGAAACTTCAATGATTAGACTTCTTAGTCTGATCAAACTAAAGAAAATTCAGTTGTTATGTATAATCGAGCCTATGCATGATAATTCTAAAACCCAGTACTACATGAATTCACTTAACTTCTCTAATAATCTGGTACTTCCTAATGGGAAGATTTGGCTCTTCTACTCAAATCCTGTATCTGTGACACTGCTTTCCTATCATGAACAATTTATCCATGTGAATATTTCCCACCTCACCATTAATCTTTGTATGGAGGCTGTTTTTGTTTATGCTTTAAGAAGTAGGGAGGGTAGACAAGACCTTTGGAGAGATTTAAAGCTGTTATCTAAGGGGGACACTATTTTTATAGGTGACTTTAATACTATATCTTCTGTGGCTGAATATAGAGGTCCCTCTAACCCTGGCCTTGGTAGTATCAGAGATTTTAATACATGGATTAACTCTAATGGAATTCAAGAGATAAACACAGTAGGTAACTTGTTTACTTGGTGTAACTCTAGGCTTAGAAATCCTACATCTAAGAGATTAGATAGGGGACTTTGCACTTTATCATGGTATACTAAATTCCCTTCATCAACAATCCAGATCCTTAATAGAAATACATCAGATCACTCCCCACTACTCCTCCAGCTAAACAATTTGGTTCTCTCATTTCCAAAGCCATTCAGATTTATTAATGCTTGGTTCCAGAGGTTAGAATTTTTAGCATTAGTTCAGGAAAATTGGGAAAGGCCAATTAAGGAGACAGGAATGGTCAGGTTTTATCTGAAATTAATCAGGCTTAAAAAGATGCTAAAAATATGGAACAAGGAATGTTTTGGGAACATAGATTCAAATGTCACTCTAGCTGAGGAGGCTCTAAGGATACAGGAACTGTCCTATGACCTGAACCCAACACTGTCTGAGAAAGTCAATCTTAACCAGAAAAAAGCTATGCTACTAAAGACTTTAAAAGAGAAAGAGAAATTCTGGAAACAAAAAGCTAGGCTTAAATGGCATAAAATGGGGGATAATAATACTCAGTTTTACCATAAGGTGGTACAGGAAAAGCAATGTAAATTACAGATCAGTAAAATCAGGAATCATGAGGGTCAATGGCTAAACACACAATCAGAAATTCAAAAAGAAGCTGTTCTCCATTTTACTGATTTGCTAAATGAACCTAACCAGAATACCTCAGATACCTATTGCTCTCATTTCCTGTCCCAAATCCCCACAATTATGACTGATAGGGATAATCAATTTTTAGAAGCCT
The DNA here is from genome assembly GCA_037428765.1 of Rubia yunnanensis. NCBI lineage: Eukaryota > Viridiplantae > Streptophyta > Magnoliopsida > Gentianales > Rubiaceae > Rubia > Rubia yunnanensis. The sequence goes on from CM075067.1 coordinate 57,628,809, forward strand.
TAGTTACTGATACTGAACTTCATGCAGTGGTAAATAGCTTAGACAGTAATAGCAGTCCAGGGCCAGATGGGTTCACACCAAATTTTTACAAAAAATGCTGGTATGTTATTAGGCAAGATCTGATTGATGCTGTCAATGATTTCATTTCTGGTTCTCAAATCCCTAAGGGTATATCCAGTACTTGGATAGTCCTCATCCCAAAAAAAGCCACACCATGCTCTTTTGGGGATTTCAGACCAATAAGTTTATCAAATGTCATAAACAAAATTTGTTCTAAGGTCTTGATGGAAAGACTAAAGCCTCACATGGAGGCTTTAATCTCTCCTAACCAATCCTCTTTCTTGAAGAAATGAAATATTTCTGATAATATTTTGTATCTTCAGGAAATGATCAGGTGTCTGGATAAGAAAAACAGAATTCCAAACTGTATAGTGAAACTGGACCTCATGAAAGCATTTGATAGAGTGAATTGGCATTTCCTTAGTCAGATTTTAGTTAAATTTGGTTTCAATGGGAAATTTTTAAATGCAATTATGAATAATTTATCTCAAGCATATTTCTCTGTCTTGGTAAATGGGAATCCATCAGGTTTTTTCAAAGCTACCAGAGGTATTAAACAAGGTGATCCCCTTTCTCCTTTCCTTTTCAATATTTTCTCTGAAGCATTCTCTAGAAGCTTATCATTCATTTTCTCAAACAATAGGATTACTAGTTTCCAAGTTCCTGCTTCTATCTCTGTTGTTTCACACTTAATGTATGCAGATGACACTATCATATTTTTGCAAGCATCTAAATCCAACCTGGTTAGGATCAAAGCTTTTTTAGACATCTTTGAAATCACTTCGGGACAGAAATTTAACTTTGATAAGTCAGAATTTTATCTTAGCAAGAGAGCTTCAGTTTTAAGATTCAACCAAGTAAGTGCCATACTGAAAATAAAAAAAGGCACTTTCCCATTTACTTACCTAGGCTGTCCCATTTTCAAGGGTAAAACCCTAAAAAGATATTTCCAACCATTGATGGCTAATCTTGACACTAAACTTCAGAGTTGGAAAAATAAGTGGCTTAGTGCGGGGGGAAAAATGATCTTAATTAAACATTGCTTATATTCTTTACCTCAGCACCTGTGGGCAGTCACTAATCCCCCAATGTCAATCATTAGAACCTTTAAAAAAAGACTAGCCAGGTTTTTCTGGGGTGAATCTGAGGGAAAAAGCAATAAAATCTGGAGGAAATGGTCTACAATTTCAGTTCCCACTGAGATGAATGGTCTTGGTTTTAGGTCTATGAATGCTATTCTTGATACCTGCTCTGCTAAGCTTTGGTGGAAAAGTCAGCTAGGAACAACTTTGTGGGCAAAATTGCTTTGGGCTTTGCCTATGTCCTATAGAAAATCAGTAACGTGGAAAAGAATCTCAGCTGTAAACTCTTTTGCTGAGAGGAATACCAAAATTATTCAAGGTAAGGGAATCTGTAGCTTCTGGCTGGCTAATTGGTGCCCATCTGGCCCCCTTATTAACATTATCCCTCAGAGCATTGTTTCTGGATTGCCATACCTGTCTGTTGCTGACTTCATTAATGATAAACTTACTGTTCTATCTCAAATTAACTCTTTCCTAGAACGTGATACTCTGACCTTTCTGCAGGATGCACAACTAATGGAGGATAGAGATGACAGACTAATTTGGATGCCTGAACCCTCTGGTAATTTTACATCTAAATCTACATACAGAGCACTAACTCTGCCAACAGGTAACTCACTTGCCCCTAAATTCATCTGGAATAATGCAATTCAGAAGAAGGTATCTATTTTCACTTGGAAGCTGTTACAATCCTTTCTTCCCTTTGATGAGATTCTTATTAAATGTGGTTTCAGTTTGGCATCTAAATGCCCTGCTTGCTGTAACTCTGACTCTATTCAGCACTTTTTTATATCATGTCACATTGCTAGATCTGTTTGGAGTAACATTGCATCAATAGTTGGCTTTCACATCACTCAGGAGCACTCCCTCTCAGAGAGGTTTTTTCTTTTCTGGGATTGTCATGACCTACTGGGCTGGAAGCAGTTCATATGTAAAATTTTGCCATCCATAACATGCTGGTCTCTGTGGAAAGCTAGGAATAGGTTTATTTTTTATTCTAAACCCTTCTCCACACTGGCTATTACCAAGGAAGTACAGGAGCTTATAAAACTGACTCTCTTCTCCTCACCTAGAACATTTTTCTCTCATTCTGTAATGGATTCTCCTCTAAGCCTATGGACACCTTTTACTCGACCACCTCCTAAGCCTAATATTTCCATTGTTAGGTGGGAGAAGCCTCCTGTAGGAACAATTAAAATTAATACAGATGCATCATGGTATCCAGATAAGGCCTCTGTTGGTTTAATTGCTAGGGACAGTCTAGGGGATCCATTACTTGCTTTATCTGCTGATATTACTGCTGCTTCACCTCTGGAAGCTGAAATTAAGGCACTTCTACTGGCATGCAGTAAGTTCCATGATCAGGACCATAAGTATGTCTTTGAAACTGATTGTAAGCTGGCTGTTCAGATGATAAATGATCCATATGTGGCAAATTGGAAGCTCTTTGATCTGACCTATAGAGTTAAAAAATTACTTGGATCATCCCATTTACAATATGTGGTTAGAGAATGCAATGCAGTGGCACATACTATTGCAAAATCACATTATAGCTCGGTCCTGAGTCTAAATCTGCAGAACCTTACTCCGCACATTAAGGGGCTGATCTTATTGGATAAAGTTCAGACTCCACACATTAGAGTACATCTTTTACCTTCGAATTGATACTGTTATTTTTTGCAGGATAAAGATGGACTACGGATAGCAACTCAATAATACTTTGAGTGTCTCGAGATGGTTACTTCCTCCCTGATGTAGCACTCCTGCTGCTGCGCTCATTTGTTGCAGGAATACTATAGACTATTTGGTTTTGGTGTTGCCTGGCCACAAGGGAGAACTAACACGAGGGGTGGAGGTTCTCGCTTGTGGATCGCAACTCCATTACAGATCAAGTCACTATTGTATAGCTGTCTATATCTAGATTAGATAGTTTTAGTACTTTTGGAGGCAACTGGGTTGCCTCACCTACAGTTATATTACTGTAACTCAACTCTGGTTTGTTCAAATTTATTTGGTTGACTGGGTCTGGGGAACCTAATATATATCCCCCACCTAAAAAAAATAAAACTTCTGACCATAAATTACAGTAACCCATATTTTTGTTTTAGCTCCCTGAAACTCCACTTCCAGATTAATTCCTTAAATATGTTTAGTGATTCTAGAAACATTACATACATCTAGTCTCCATCCCACCCATACTCTGCCCCCTTTAATCAACTCTGCATTAGAGACAAGCTCCCAATCCTTCCTAAAGTTTCTCCAACATTCTTTTTCATTTTCAACCTGTATTTTTGTTTCTAAAAATCCAACTAACCCTACATGATTTTTTAACACCAACTCCCTAATTTTTTTTTTGTTTTTCCTTATTATTTATTCCCCTAACATTCCAAACTAATATCTCATTCATTATCATCAGGTGGTTTGAGAGAATGAAAATACCCGGAACTGTTCTCGCCATGTACTTCAACCTCTTTCCATACAATGAAAACTCTTTTCCCTTTCCTTTGTAATTCTATGAAGCCTTCCTCATCCTTATCCTTTCCCTCTACAGGTTTCTTTCCTCCTTGTTCTCCTTCTTTCAGTTTGATACCTCCCTAAGCATCCGTCTTTCCCTGTTCACCATTCCCTCCAACCTTTGGTACATACACTCTACTGTGCACCAAGTTCTTATGTTAAGGTTTCCCTTCCTTTCTGCATTGATCCACTCCATGTTCTAATAGTGTACACTTTCACAGTAAATTGGAAGCCACTCAAACTCTACCTCCTGTTTCTGTATGAAATCTCTCTCATATATATAAGCACTAGTTTTGGGCACTTCTTTCTCAATTTTGACCTCCACTTGAATCCTGGCATAAGTTAATCTTTCAAGGTCCTTATTTGCTCTATCCATCTTGAGTGGCACTCCCAAAACAAATATAATCTTACTCAATATGGAAGGCTTCCAATAAATAACTGGCAGTCCAGGTAAACTAATCCATACAAGGACATACACTAGGTTAACTACTTCAAACTTTTTAGTTTAGTCAATGATCAAAAATGGGTTTCCATTAAATAATATCATTCTCCTTTCAATTATATCCTCTTTGGTTTTAAATTTAACCATGAACACCCCATTCCTTATCCTCCAAATTCTTTGAATCTTGTTCCCCCAAAGTCTACAAAAGAATCCCTCAACCACTATATACAAGGGAAAACTACCCATAAACCTACATATAATCGTTGTTTCCCAGTTTTTAGAACTCTCAGCTACTTTTTCGATAGATATTTTCCCCATTTTCATCCCCTCAAATTCAGATGGAGGGAAGAATTTTACCTCATCTTTGCTGTCCACGAATAGCTCCTTCCACTACTTAGGGTTTAATTCCTCCATTTTTTCTGCCCAGCTCAATTTTTGATTCGTCGATGTCCCTTTTACCTGTGTACTCTCCTCCTTCGATTGCTGAATCTCCTTCCTGTTATTGACCTCTTGATTTTTTGGAGTAACCTCAATTCTTTTTTCCTCACTTTTCAATACCTCCTGCCTGACTTCAATTTCCTCCCCTATCTACATACCTTCCAGCAATTTCCCCATCTTCTGTTTTCCTGTCAACAAATTCCTTCTCAACTCTTTCGTCTCTCTTGTAGTGACCCTCTACGATTTCCTTCTTCTACCGCCTGATCGTCCCATGGCACCTCCACCTGAGTAATCAATTGTTTAGGAAGGAAAATTTTCACACAGTAAAGTGGTGTCTCCCATAGTCTTGGAGAGAGAGGTTTTGACAAGTCGCTCTTGCTTCTGTTATACCGATTCGTATGTGACGTCGCAATCATATTTTCTATAGATGGTTCGATCAATGCAAATTCGCACATTCATTGGTAGACCACTCAGTTGTACTGATGTTTTTGGGATGTCATTTTGACTTGGTAAAAAAAACCATATTTCATGTCTTCATTTCCCATTGTCTGACTATCATAACATTTCACCTTTATGACAATATGAATTACATCAATTATGGCTATCAATTCTGGTTCCATCCGTCAACCGATTGAGGTTCTCAGGCAGATATTCCCATTTCGTAAATACTCTGGCCCAGACAAACTTTGTGTCAATTCCAAGTATGGTAATTTCTCCCTGTTTCAAACAAAAAGAATTTTCAATCAACTCTTTCTACAGATAACTTTCATAAGTACTAACAAATGTTTTTGTATGTTATTTAGTACATCCCAAAAAACAATTGAGTACCTACCGCCATACAAGTTGGATGTTGTGATTAGGTGCAAAAAATAGGAGTACAAAATGCACTACTCAGGGAACATGACGCTCAAGATCATGACCCCGAATGGGTTTGGCAAGTTTCTTGACGAAGAGGAACTTGAGATTGGGGATACACTGTACTTCGAACTCATAAATGGCGTTGGGCCCGTAGTGTTCCGTGTTGTTATTCTTCCCCCCGAACGTTAAAGGGCTTTCTAATACTTCATATAACTATGTATTCAAAACTTATTTTCTTGTATTTTGTTGAATTTGAATTGGGACGTATTTTGTATCAGATATCTTAAAATTTAAAATTTCTTTTTTCAATGTTAAATATTTAACATAACATGTTAATCAATGTTTTTTTTAGAATTGTATTTATAAATTGGAATTGTTGACAGGCTGGGTGCTAGGCCCATATATGCAACGTTGGTCTCAGGTCGGTATGTTTTTGCATCAACCGATATACTTGCGACATCACACTTAACAAGTGGACTTCAAAACCATTTTAAAATGATGTCGTTCTCAAAATAGGTTATAAATATGGTAACCTTAACAGACCGGTCAAGCTTTTCTCCATAAATTTCCCACGAATTTCAACGGCCTCCCCCTTCCACCCTTCTCTTGTGTATTGGAAAAAAGGTATGGTTTTTCTAATCTCCTAACACATAAGTTTTGTAATTCTTAATTCATAATGTCAGATCGGTGGCCTGTGAATTTAATTTTTTACCCTGCTTTCTAGCATTTGTTTCAAATTTATGAAAGTATGAAGTTTCCTTGACTTTGAGTATTGGTACTTTGTTTTGGTAATTCTCCCAAGGTTTTTTTGTTTTATTTCATGTAGAAGAATCTTCATTTTTTCCAGTTTGATATGTTTCTTCCCGTAGCAACCTATGATATCTGCGAAATCGGTTGTCTATCTGATGTAGTTCAGTTCGTCCGACAGATTTGTAACCTTGCAAAATTATTTTTTCAAGTTGAAAATTTTCATTTTATGCCGTCGTATGTATCTCGGTATAACATTCTGTTTGCCTGAAATGTTACCAACTTTGCATTACTACCTTTAAGTTTACATTGGATTTCCCCATGAAACATCGTTATTGTGTCGTTATAATATTCAATTTATCTGATACACAACCGACATCGAATTGAAAGTTCAACCAAAAGGGCGGATTAGACGATGTGAATTGATAACCACACTATGGAATGCCATGTAAGACTTCGCAACCAATACATATATGCATATACATACATATATATATACATATATATACATATATATACATACATATATATACATATGTATACATACATATATATATATATATATATTTCTAGATAGAACTCCACAGTTTAATTTTTAACAACTAATACATTCTTATTTTCTTACAGTTCACCACACAACAGAGGCACCCAGAGTCTTTTTTCTTTGACATTGAACATCATTCAATGGCTATTGATAGTCCACATTTCGACTGCACTTTGAAGCAAATGAACTTTGGGAAAATACCAGCTTTGGTAAAGCTTTTTAGATAAATTTTATTTGTTGACAATTGCATATGTATATACATATATATATATATATATGTGTGTGTATATATATATATATATATATTCTAATTAATATTTTTTATGGTGACTTACTACTTCCCATGAGAGATTGTACCAGTCATACTGACTGAGAAGACCCCCATAGTTATGAGGTGCTATGGGAGTGAGTGGCAAATAAACTACTCGGGGGTGGGAGGGTCAAGGCCCCATCCCCAAAGGGTTTTGGCAAGTTCCTTAGGGGTAAAAACCTACACGTTCTTCGAGGTGATACAAGCTAGTGGCCCAATCATCTTCAAGGCCATCATTGTCCAAGCTGATTGAGTGTATGTTGATCTATGTTATGTTGGAAATAAGCAGTTCTTATTCAAATTAAATTATGTACAATATAATTGTAAGGATATTTTCATGACTACTGTTGTTATAATTATTTGACTATCTTATTTGAACATTTAACAAATGGGGTACTGATTGTGTTTAAATTAAGGCAATATTTTTAGGGTGCTTGTAACACAATGATTGCTAGCAACTGTTGCACCTAACTTATAACCTTAATTGTACATTCCCCCAAATTAATTGTGATGATGGGATATTAGGAGGAGAGAGATGTCAAAGACAATGGGGAAAAGCGCACGACCTCTATTTGATTGTATTTTATTTTCTTTTGTTAATGTCAAAATATCTAGCAACAAACATGTTAAATGTTCACTAAATATTTAAACAGAAGTAAAAGGTTAAAAAAAAGTAAATAATGTTACCGAATAACGTGTGATGTCGCATATGTTCTCTGAAAAGGTTTCCCGACTTTGCTAGATATGTTGTTGATAATGAGAGGTATTGTTAAAGATTAGTGAAGTCGCATATATGCAACAAACATGTTTAAACTTTCTTTAACATGTTTGTTGCATATATGCGACTTCACTAATCTTTAACAATACCTCTCATCATCAACAACATATCTAGCAAAGTCGGGAAACCTTTTCAGAGAACATATGCGACATCGCACGTTTTTCGGTAACATTATTTACTTTATTTTTTAACCTTTTACTTCTGTTTAAATAATTTTCGATGTAAAAAACCAATTATTTAATTCAGTTTTTTTATAACCAAGGTAAATAATATCTTTTACTTTGGAAAAAAATGTCCGAGGTAAAAGAACTGTTTACCTCAGTTATTTGGAGTTAACAAAAAAATCGAGGTAATATGCGACTTCACTAATCTTTAACAATACCTCTCATCATCAACAACATATCTAGCAAAGTCAGGAAACCTTTTCAGAGAACATATGCGACATCGCACGTTTTTCGGTAACATTATTTACTTTATTTTTTAACCTTTTACTTCTATTTAAATAATTTTCGATGTAAAAAACCAATTATTTAATTCAGTTTTTTTATAACCAAGGTAAATAATATCTTTTACTTTGGAAAAAAATGTCCGAGGTAAAAGAACTGTTTACCTCAGTTATTTGGAGTTAACAAAAAAATCGAGGTAAAAGGGGTGAAGTAATAGGTCATGTTTCTTGTAGTGAATATAGATATGACTATGGTTAGTGGGAAAGAATTATCTATGACTACGTATACAATTAACGCTTCCCTAGATTTCTCCTACACCACCTCCAAGAAATTAAGGCACGATGACTCAAATGGCCCCCTAGATATTTATCACACAAATATTTGGCCGGGTGTGAGTGACGCTACACTCCTTTGTCCTAAAGCCATGGCTAGGAAATATTTTAAGAGAGTAGGAGCTAATGCGAGGAAAGCAGAGAGTTTTTATGTCGGTCACTTAACCGTAGATGAGCGTCTCGTTTATGAGTGGATATGCCTAAACATTTTTCCCCACGGGTGACCATGCATGTAAGCTGACTATTGCTAACCTCGTGATGTTTTACTGCATCATAGAAAGTAGAAATATAAACTCAGGCTTTGTAGTCATCATTTTCATGTTCAAGGCCACGCAGACAAAGAAGAAAGATTTTCCTTACAGTGGTTTGATAACCGCTATGATAAAGAAGGCGGGCATAATTGAGTAGGATAAGCCTTTGAGGATGGACTACTATAACAAGATTTGGTTCCAACAAAAAAACCTCCATATAGACTTTGACGGCAAGTGAGCCTACTATGAAATGCCTGGTCAAAAAGCTATGATTTCCAAGAGGGCTCACGAAGCGGAAGAAGAAATAGACGAGGCATTGAGCTCCTCTAGGAGATTGAAAATATTACTTAAGTACAATTTAAAATATTAATTTCAATATCCATTTAATTTTGATGTATTTTGATTTTTAGGTACCGGCAGCGGTTGGAAGGCTAGGTTGACCAAGTACTTTGGTTTTATGCGTGCGAACTTGGCCGAGACCTACAAAATATTGACCTGCGCTCATACCCAGCATGTCACGTTCCTGAAAACTCAGGGCTTGCAATTGGATTTGAGTGAAATGACGAGCTGCCTAACTTTGAGCCGGTCTTCTCGGAGAGGGAAGATGATGATGGTGATGATAGTTATCATGGGGGAATGAAGGGAACATTGTATGCCAAGAATAGGGTTGGGGGGAATCTATATAAGATGAAGTTGTTATGTGGTTGGTGAAAACATTGGATATTTTTAGCATGTTATTTGGTTGTAAAACATGAATATGTAAGGTTTGGATGATGGATAATGTTTAAATTCATTAAGTTTGAATTTTTTTCAAATGGGATTTTGTTTAATGCTAGGTAGATGTAATTAATGGTCAAATAGGTGATTTTTTAAGGTGCGTGTTTTGTGAAATATGAAAATGACCATATGACAAGATGACTTTCTGAGCTTGGAAATACATTTTTCCTTTGCATTTATAGACCGGATCCATTTCCGGACTCGGAAACAACTCAATTTTTCGAACATGTTGGCACGATTACCTTTTCAAGCTCGGAAATAGAGTTTAAAAAATTGGAAAAATCTCTTGCTTTGAAGACAAGAAGACACGAGCCCCTTTCCGAGTTCGAAAAGTAAGCTTATGAGCTTGTGTGACATTTCTAGACCATTTCTGGAAATTTAAAAGCGTACATTTTGTTCCATGAAAAAATATTTCCGAGCTCGAAAATGTTTTGTCCAGGTTTATTGAAGAGACGAAATGGACTTTCCAAACTCAGAAAGTCCTAACTATATAATAAAAAAAGGGGATGAATTAGATTCATAAAATTGGTCCCTGAAATCCAAACCCTAGCTTACATTTTGAACTCAAAAATGCCCTCAAATTCCTTCATTTTTTGCAAACCCCATAATGTATTTGGCATGATTAGGGGTGGTTCACGCTGCGGAATGTCTAGATCTCGTTAAACCAGCCATAATCCGGCTTTGATGATACAAGGTTTGTTTCTAAATTTGCAAAAAATTGGTATGATGCATTTTTTGAGAGGGCAAAGTTATAAGATACATTTCTTGTTGACTTCAATGGGAATTTAGCTTTAGGGTTGGCTGATTCCCTAAAACCATTTAGTGAACAACATATTGAGAATTTTCTTTCGTGTAATGAGAAAGCCTATTTTGATTTGACATGCCAATTTTATGCTAATTTGCAAGAAGTGGATAGTTGGGATTATGCTACATGGGTTGGGGGAATTGATATCCCACTTAGCTAGTGGATAATTAAGAAGATATTAGATTGCCCGTACTTGCACCCGGAAGTCATTTACCCAGAGCACATTGATGGTCCATTGGATGATTGCTACCATCGGGAAAAATGGCCTTTTGAAGTTTATTCTCCCTACATTGACCACGTGGAGTGGAGTGTATGTTACTTCAACCAAGATAGATTAGATTTAGGAAAACCGGAGTCCTTCAATCTAAAGCTTCTCCCTATAGACCAACATATTACATATGAGATGATTAATAGGAGTTTGGTCCCCTCGGGTGGACACTTGACCGAGCCTAATTACCAAACCCTTATGCTATTCTATTTAATCATGGAGGATAGAAGGATCCACCATGGGGCAGCTATTTTAGGCATATGTTGCATTATGCAACATCGAAGAAAAGTATTGGCTCGCCTACCGTATATGATTTTAATAATTCGTATTTTAGAAAAATCCTTGTAAGGGAGCAAGGCAGTGTGTGATCAATAGCCATCAGATGCCGAGAAAAGGAACCCAGCACCGGAGATGGCGCAGATCCTGAGGTGGGTGTAGAACTCAAGGTAAGCATGGAAACCAAGATAGCAACGACAGCCGAGCTAGAAAATCGATGGATGAAGGCTGCGCTGGAAGATGAGGAGGCATTGGATTGGTCATTAGAGTCGATGGAGAAGCAGGGGGTGGCGCGTGACGAACACGCGTAATTGGGGTGTTCGACGCGTAGACACCAGTTGATGGCATGTGTGGCAATTTTGGTGCTGCGGTCGGCTGTCATACAGATTGCTGGTCACCAAGTGGCACACAAATACAACTTTCGGATAAACCCTGAGCTTCTTGTACAATATTGTCCAAAATAGTGAACGACGTGGCTGAAGAATATGGCTCAAACACCTCCAATAGGATTGATGAAGGCTCTAAATTTTTTTTTAAAATCTAGTGATAATGCATCTGTAATGGAACCAGTACCGGTAGCTAGAAAAAAACTCATCAAACCGAGCATGGTGAGTGATGTACTCCTTCTTCATAAGAGGATCTACACAGCGATAACCCTTGTACTCTGAACTGTAACCCAAAAATATGCAAGACATACTCTGAGATGCTGATTTATGCGCTACATAGGGCCTCAAATATGGAAAAACTTGACAACTAAATGGATGAAAATTGGAGTAGTCAGGCGAAGTACCGAAATAATAAAGGATTGAGACTGACAAGATAAAACTGGAGTAGGTAGTCTGATCATGATGTAGACCGCTATCAAAAAACCATCATACCAAAATGAATGATGAATGCTAGAATGATAGAGCATCGACAGACCTGTCTCAGTGATATGACGATGCTTCCTCTATGCGTAACCGTTTACTCAGGAGTTTAAGGACAAGAAATTTGTGATGAATGCTCTTAGTCGCAAAATGAGATCACATGCAATGATTAAGAAACTTAGTTTTACCATCACTCTGAAATACTTTAATAGTGGTGGAAAACGGGTTCTCAACAAGTGCTTCAAATTGCATATAAGCCTCCACAAAATCATACTTTCGTCGTAAAGGATATAACCAAGTAAACTGGAAAAATCTTCAATAAGACTTACATAATGAAGGTAAATAGCTCTAGAGACAATAGGTGAGGGTCCCCGGAAGTCACAATAAAATAAATTAAGTATGCGTGGTGTGCATTTAAAATTATCATTAAAAGAAAGACGCTTGCCTTTAGTCATCTCACAAGAAGAACATAAAGGAGTCTTAGGCAGCAAACTAGTAACTGACAAACTACCAGATCTACATAATGATGAAATAATAGAGAAAAAAAAACATGTCTTAAACGACTATGCCATAGCTCAAATGATGCCTTGACTTTATTTGAATTTACAAAAGAAACTAAAGTAGGACCACCATAATCTAAAATGTAGCATCTCTCAATGTGTCCTCAACCCACGAGCTCCTTGGTAACCTTGTTCTGAATTGTGAAAGAATTGCCATAAAAACAAACAACATTTAGATCTCTGGTTAACTTTGTAATCAATAACAAGTTCTTGGTGATGTTTGGAACAACCAAGACATCACATAAAGTGAGTGAATTAGAAATCCGTGAATTTCCAGAGTGAGAAATATGCAAAGAAGAACCATTGCCAAAATAAACAAACCGATTACCATTACAAGGAGCGACGCTCTCTAGATTGGATGCAATGGTAGTCATGTAATTTGTAGCATGAGAGTCTGTGTACCAATCACGTGTGGAATTATATTGTTGTGGTTGAGCTGTATCTGCAGTATTGGCAACATCATCGTGAGATACATGAGAAACCTTGTAGAAGTATTCACCAATGTATCCGGGACGATGACACCACTGGAGGATGTAGGTGTCACCGCTGCCATGGCCTCCCCGCAGTTTAGAGTTGTTACCACCTGGAGCAGACGATCGGCCAATGCCTCTTCTATGGCCGTAGCCTCGACCCCCTCTGCCATGCACATTTATGCAGCCTACCCTGCCACGGGTGGACTGTCAGATTATTGCTAGGATGTAGTAAAGGCAGTAGGTCCAGACACATAAGTAAATCTAGCTTTAAAGGAATACTCCAAAGCTTCAGCATTAGCCACAATAGTAAACAGCTCAGGTGGTGGATTTTTAATCATCTAAGCTTGTGAAAACTAGGATAAGTTATCACTTAAACCATGACAAAATAGCATGACAATGTCATCATCTATAAGGGTATGACACGTAACATGCAATTCATTAAGAATATATTTAAAGAAAGAGTAGTAATCCTAAATACACGGATCACCTTGACGAATACCATAAAAAATCACAGAGATGATGACGACGAGCAAGAGAACAAGAATTGTTCCAATTTTTAGTAAATAAAGCATCACATACATGTGCAACAATGATCATACCAATAACTACTGCCATCGCATGCGGATTAAGGGATGAAAAAATGGCTGCTTGGAATAGCTGATATGGTTGAATGCAAGCATCATAAGCTTATGCAATAGCTTTTGTTGATTTGGCATCACTGGAATCCTCTTCAGCAAATCCCTTTGAGGCTAAACAAGATGGTGGTGGAGTCAGACATTTGTTCGGTCCATCAACAAAACCAATTAACTTGGTAGTGTGCAAAAAAGAGGTAACTTGAGTACGCCAGTGAGAGTAGTTGGAACCATAAACCTTGATGGTGATGTAGTTCATCAACGCAGGGAGCATAATTGATGTCATTGGGAACGAAAAGGAACAGATCCACACACAAAAGAAAAATCAAATTGCACCAAACACACAACAAGCTTATGAATGGCATTGGACGACTGATCTAACTCTCAGGCGTGGAATATGGAGCAGCAGAGAAATGGCAGCGAGCAGGAGATGAAAAGCAGTGATGGACGAGCAATCAGTGGTGGCGCATGCGGTGGAAGCGACAGTGCATAAGGGACCGGATCGACGACGTGTGGAGGGTCATAGAGTTGGTGACTAGTGGTTTCTGATTTGAGATCATCACCAGCTAGGGCTTAGCAGTGATGATCGGTTGAGACCGGTCGGTGGGTGCGGGCGAGAACCGGAAAAAGACTTGAAAATTTTAGGAAAAGCCAGAGAATTTTTATAGAGACCTGACTGATACTATGATAAAAACCCCAAGTAATTTTCACTGTGTGTATTCATATATATAGTGAGTAAAAAAGGAATACAAGAGCTAAAAAATATGGAACATGATATATACATAACCAACCAGAAAGAGTATTCCTTTTTTATCCAGATTATAACTGATTTACATCTCTATTACTCACATTCAACAAAAACATACTCCATCTGTCCTTAACTAAGTTTCACAGAATTCTTTTCACAATTTTCCAGAAACATGTTTGACCATAAATATGTTTCACTACGTATAATAATGGCAAATAAAATGTTGATATTTAGAAACTACTTGCTATGATGAATATAACAATATTATATACAATAATATTACTATTTATATATCTAATAAAATATGTGGTCAAAGTTAGATCATGTTGTCAAATAGTAAGTATGCAGATTAGTATGGGACAGGGATTATGCATTTTAAACGACCGACCAGTCAATGGCCTCGAGCTCCTCGAATCGACTTGCAATAATACTGTCCCTAGAGGTCTTAGGGGTTAGTACTCTGATGGCTAAGTCAGTCAAAGAGTCCGTATCATATTAAGATAGAATGAATTAGAAAAATGAATACGTACCTGGGATTTATACTGTATGTATTAACTAAATTAATCCTTAATTATAGCCATCAATTACCCTATAAATAAGTTTATTATTGTAATTCAATATCTCAGATGGGTCGTGATTATTATGGCCCAACATACCTCTCAGGCCTGACCTACATCGAAGCCCCCAGAAAACTAGATCCCTCTTATTCAAGACCCTAGAGCAGTACACCGTGACCTACATAAAATGTCAAAGTTTCTCAGTGATTCAAAATCCTTGAGTCATTCTTAATCGAGACCATACGTTCCCAAGGGTATCTCGAGGATGTAGCGATTTGGGATAAACTTTGTTTCATACATTTGCAGGTCTCGAAAGAGGGAATCTAGTTTTCTCCTTACATTCTTTTATCAAGATTTCAAGAGATAGGCATGTTCTAATGACAAAATCCGCGCACGTTTGAAAATCGCACGTGCTCTTATTCCCAAAGTGGCATGCAGAGAGAATACAAAAGGATAGTTGCATCTTTTCATAACCTTTTAACTTCCCAATGCGGTTATTAATCATGCTGCCATTTAAACCTATTATCTGCTCCTTTTTTCTTCACTTTTCCATTTTCACTCATTTACAAGAAATTTCACAAGGAAATTTATCTCAGAGCTATTTCTACCCCCCCCCTTTCATCAGCAATCTCATTCTCGTCGCCTTTCTTCCAGAAACTAGTAAGTTTTTCCCTCTTCTCCTTCTGTTACTCCCTCTTTCTTCCTTTTGAAATCATGACTGATTCCAACGAGCGCTCCGCTAAGAAGGGGGTTTTCGGTGAGGTTTCGGTGGATGAGGAGTGAGTCTTCTCACCCAATGGAGTAAGCTCTATTTCTGAACAGCATTACTATGATGAGCCACGACGTGATTCTTACGCGGGAGGGAATACGCCGAAAAATACTACCCTTAACCCTCGGATTTTGCCCATTACAAATATGCCTTCTGAGGGGTACACTAAAATTTGGGCCCTAGGCATAGGAAAACCATGTGAGAAGGTCCCCTATCAGTGGTAAAATTGGTTTTTCTCCCCCTTGATTCCTATTCTCGAGGTCCAAGAGGGGGAAGATGTGTCTCCTCAAAGAGGGGATTTACCCCCGAAGGGAGAGAAATGCCCCATGAGGCATTAGGAATATCTCTTGGAGAAGAGGTGCCTCGAAAGAAGAAAAATGGGGTATCGAGAGAGAGGAAGTTTAAGAATTTTGTAAAAGAGCATCCATCCTCAAAGGCTGGAAAGACTATCTCGAAGATTATAGATTCGATTCCCCTTGGTCAGGGAATATCTCCAGATGTAGATTCCAGCCTTTTTTAGAGGAAGATACCCCTCATAACCTTCCCGAGGGGAGATCAGTCATTTCCCTCAGGCATTTACATTGTGGGCTAACTTTTCCTTTTCCCCCTTTATTCTCCAAACTTCTCAAGCAGTTCCAAGTGAGTCCCGCCCAAGTCCATCCCAATATCTTGATGATTATCATGATGTTCTTATTGAGATGCCATGATTTTGGTATCAAGGCAAGGTATAAGTTTCTCCCTTTGTTGTATTATTTGTCCTATAGTGGAAAATCATCCGATGGGATTATTACTTTCACTAGCCGAGAGATACACCACAAGGTTTTCATCGTTCCTGGCAACTCGGGCGACTGGCAAAGATGGTGTAAGGGGATCTTATTTTAAAGTAGGAGGCATCGAGTTCCTCCGTGGAATTGGAATGTACAAGTCTAGTTTCCAAAACCAGGGGAATAGATTTTCCCTAAGGATATCGAGAAGCATAGACAGAAATTATTATCCAGTTCCCTTGATTATACTCATTTTACCAACCCCAACCAAAGTATCGGGGGCTTTGCCTAGTCGGCCATAATCTATGAGAAGTATGTGTACAAAAAGCTTATGAAGAATGGAAAGAAGAGGAAAAGATTACTTGAGGACCCTCTCAAAGACCCCCCCCCCCCTCCTGGCGCTCCTAACAGTGGTTTTGAGCCATCAGAAGCTTCCTAAGGTGTTTTAATGGAACTCTATTATTATTTTGTTCCTTTCTTTTGTCTTTCTTTATTAACATCATCTTCATGATTTTTAGTGGGTCTCGGAGGGTCTTTAAAAAACAAGAAGAATATCCCAAAGAATGACCTAAAGCAGGGTCAGAGCAATTGTAGGGGGACCTATGTCCCCTCCAACCAGACTTCCACCCCTCCAGTTGGTGGTGGAAGGAATATCTTGCCCTAGCGGGATGCTCAACCTCTCAATAATAGGAATGCCAGTCAAAGGATGGAAACAGAAATTGGGCAGAGTGTTGGCCTCTCTCACCAAGTTCATCCCCAAACACCATCCTCAAATGCTGCAATAGCTACCTCCAACATCTTAACTGTGTATGTACAAACCCTAGTGACCATGGTCGCGAATCCTCAGGTTATTTCATGAACTCCTTAAGGTTTTATGACAGTACAATTCTAAGTTCTTAACTATTGAATTAGTTATGTAGCCTTCCGAGCTTCTCAGCCGAGCTACTCAAAACTTCTCCACTTTTATTCAAGCTCTGACATCTGGTCATGGTAAGTTGCAAAAGGAACTAAGACAAAAAGATGTCCAGATCTCCTAGCTGAAAAGGGTGCTCGAGGAGGAGAGGAAGATGCACGAGAGGATAAGAAAGTGCTCAAAGAGGAGAAGACAAAGATGGCGAGAGTTGACTCCGAGATGTGACAGCTCGTTCTGGAGAAAGATACCCTTGAGAAGACGGTTAAGTCTGCCGAGGACCCTATTGATTAGGTCAGATTCTAGATGCATTCAAGGACAAGCTGCTAAACAGCCCTGATTTTTTCAATTTCTTTGTTAGCCTTCTTGAAATTGCAAAGCAACTAGGTTATTCTGGAGAAAGATACCCTTGAGAAGAGGGTTAAGTCTGCTGAAGACCCTATTGATATGGTCCAGATTCTGGAGGCATTCAAGAAAAAACTGCTAAACAGTCTTGAGTTGTTCAACTTCTTTGTTAGCCTTCTTTAAATTGCAAAGCAACTAGGTTGTAGTGACCTAGCCGAGGAAACCTTGAAGCCTCAACTCTCGTTGTCCTTGTCCGAGGAGAGTGCTAAGTTGGTAGAAGAGCTTGTCAAACCTGAGCGCAAGGAACTCCTAGAAAAAAAAGTGGGACGAGGCAGTCAATTTTTGTGGCCTGCGATTTGCCCTGATGGACTACATCAAGTCCAAGGGGCTATTTCTTACTGCTGGAGGAATTCAAACTATTCCCCTTCCAAATGCCTCTTACGAAACCTCCGAGGAAAGAGCTTAACCTGAGCCAAATATAGAAGAACAGATTGTGTCCACCTCAAAAGAGGATAACTCTAGGGTTAGTTCTTAATTTGTAAACTCTTTCATTTATTGGCCTCATCGTGTAATCTCTTTGTTTTAAGTGACAAAAATATTCTTAGGCTTTTTAAATCTCTCTCTCTTTATTCTTATTGTATTTCTTTTCCTCGTAGTTTGATTCATTGAAACGGCTCTTGGAAGGTGCTAACCATGAGCTTTCGAGCACTAACAGAGAGTTGAACGAAACACATAAGCAACTGATGTTGGAGATGTGAGCACTTTCCCCATGTAAGGAGGACAAACAAACCTTAAAGAATGAAATTAATCAGCTTGAAGAGGAACTTAAGTTGTGGTAAACTAAAGATAATCTAGTCTTTAAGGAATTTGTTAAGGATTTCTTAGCTAAGGAGTTCAATGGGACATATCCTTTGGAGGTAGTAAAAGATCTTGATCCCACAGATCAAAGCTATGAAGAATTATTGCGCCAACTAAATTTAAAGTTTGGGGCTCTGAAGAACTATTGCACCAACATGACTAGGCTACCAGTCGTGGAACCTAACTGCTTGTATGGGTGAAAATGACAAGTTAAAGGTGCAAAGAGAGGGCATCTCCAAACGATACATGGTTGCTGTGGGGAAAATAACCTCTCTCGAAGAGGAGTTTCTATCATGGAAAGTAGCTAGTGAAGAACCCTCCCTAGCATGGGAATTTCCCACGAGGAACTCATCTGCAGGAGACATTTCTCCAGTAGAGACCCTTTTATCTGAGAATACTCAACTTTTAGGAGAGATCAAGGCTTGGAAACTTCATGCCAAGGACCTTGAGGAGCGTATCACGGAGTTCGAGAAGAAGATTACCGTTCATGAAGTAAGCCTTCAAGCCTACATGCATTCTCATGGCATTTCCACCCCATATTTTATTAACAATAATCAATTGCCAAAGTTTTTTCTCAAGGCCTCTTCTTATTGGATTAAGGAGGTCAACGTGTATAAGGATGGGACCCCTCGACAAAAGAAATCTTCCGACCTTATTCTTGTATGGTTAAAGGAATTGCGATTAAAGGGCCCCTCCCCTTTGGGAAATCGCAGGTCTTCTTGACCAAAGTTGTCTCTCAAGAGAGCTGATAAGAATCTTGGGTCCTCAAATCGGCTGCTAAGAGGTCTTCAAGAAAACGTGGCCGAAACGAGGGGTTTTTGAAGAAGCAATGTAGAACTACTTCAATGCTCGACCCCTTCGAGTATCCCAAGGAAAATCAAATGAAGGATATTAAAAAAACTACTAGCATTAAGATGGAAAAACTTGAACTTTTGGAAACAAAGTTGAAGGGGTTAGAACCTTCCCCAACAGATCTTTTCGAGGAGGGGTTTTCCCCAACTAAGTAAATCAATGTTGTGTTATGTCCTGTACAAAAATGTACTTTTATTTATTAATAAGGATATCAAAATATTTTTCTGAGTGTTATCTTTGGAAGGCAAAGGTACTTTGATTGCAAGTAAAGTCCCTTGAAACACTCATGGCCTTCAGGTAGCGTTCAAGGGCTTGAAATGTTATAACAGGATCTAAGTTGCACATGTATATATCTCCCCGTAAATATTACTTTTCAATTGTCATTACCACTTGAAACTTACCTATTTAGAAATGCCTCTGTCAGCTTCGATGAGTAGAAATTGAAAATTTCAAAGACACAAGCAATTTTACCCAGGTTCGGCGTTTCCACATATGTCCTGCAAATTTTCTCCACTAGTTCATCATTCCAAGATTACAAAATTACCTCATGAGTTCCGCTTAAGAGCGAACCACTCAATCATTAGCCATAGCTTGAAATATCATCTAGAGTGATGCTTAAGAGAAAACTACTCGAACATATGCCGTAGCTTGAAATATCATCTAGAGTTCTGCTTAAGAGCAAACCACTCGAACATCATCATGAGTGCCGCTTAAGAGCAAACCACTCAAATATCAGCCATAGCTGGAAATACCATCTAGAGTGCCTCTTAAGAGAAAACAACTCGAACATCGGTCGTAGATGGAAATATCATCTAGAGTACCACTTAAGAGCGAACCACTCAAACATCATCATGAGTGCCGCTTAAGAGAAAACCACTCAAATATCATCATGAGTGCCGCTTAAGAGAAAACCACTCAAATACCATCATTAGTGCTTCGACCTTTTTTGGGTTCACATCAATACTCCTTGCGGAGACCATGAATCCAAGGAATTTTCCTTCTCTCACACAAATAACACATTTGGATGGGTTTAACTTCAAGTTAGCCCCTCAAAGCCTTTCAAAAGTCTCCTCCAAATCTGTTAAGAATTCCTCGTGGCTCCTGCTTTTTACTACCATATCATCGATATAAATCTCCATATTCCTCCTGATTTGCATCCTGAATAACTTGTCCACTAATCTCTGATAAGTGGCTCCAAGATTCTTTAGCTCGAACGACATCTTCTTATAGCAATAAGTTCCTACATCTATAATGAATGATGTTTTATCTTTGTCACCTTGTGCAATAAGTATTTGATGATATCCCTTGTGTGCATCAAAGAAAGCTAAAATATGATATCCCATGATGGCTTCCACTAGCTTGTCTATTGGTGGCAATGGATAGCTGTCTTTGGGCAACACGTGTTCAAATCGGTGAAATCTATACACATTCGTCAGGCCCCATCATGTTTGGGGACCATAACTGGATTAGCTAACCATTCGGGGTAGAAAACCTCCTCAATAACATCCGCCTTCAGCAACTTTTCAACCTCTTCTTTTACTGCCCCAGCTCTCTCAGGCTCAAACACTCCCATCTTCTGTTTGATCAGCTTTGTCGAGGGATTTAAATTAACCATGTGTAGTGCAAAACTCGAGGGTACTCCCGTATGGTCAGAAGTATCCCACAAGAGCACATCCCCATATTTTTCCAATGGATCTTTTAGTCTTTCCTTGATGTCTTTGGGCCATCAAGGAGTGGGCATCTGCACGGTATTGGCAAGCCCCACGTCCACGTGTACTATTACTGCATCCCTCTATTTTCTTGCCTCTTTCACTGCGGTAAGATTACAACTTTGGGCCACGACCTGATCTCCGCGAATGGATGCTATCCCATTCTCTATTAAGAACTTCATCAAAAGGTGGTAAGGTGACCAAACTGCTTGAGCCTGGCATATCCGCAGTCTTCTTAGAATCACATTATACGGAGATGGGGCATCAACAACTGTAAAAAATTTACTTATGGTTACCCCCTTAATACCATATGCCACACGAACCAACAATGTTATCTCTGCCAGGGGAAATATTGGGTTCCTCATGAAGCCAGATAGGGGCGATGTCGACTTTTTCAAATTGCCACGCCCTATTTCTAGCTGGTCAAAATGGTCAACAAAAATTACTTCTACTCTACTTCTGTCATCAATGAATACCCTCTATACGAGAGATGTTCCAATGATCGCTGAAACCACTATGGGGTCATCATGAGGCATATGACTTGGTATCACAACTGCCTCAGAGAATGTACGGTCTCGTCTGGCCAAAACCTTTTATGGCAAGGTTCTCCTACAGGAACCCTTCGAGCCTCTGCTTTTATTACGACATTCGAGGATCTTTCTCCAACAACACTATTGATGACATTAATCAATCATCGAACGGGCGGCTTTTCCCCATTCATGTTATCCTGATTACCCCTCTGCTTTTCCTGTGGTCTTTCCTGCCTTCCCTCATACAACCTATCTCGAGCCATCTGTTTTTGAGGCCTTCTATCACCTCAACCCCCATTATTCCAATTATTTCTTCTGCAGGGCTGCCATTGATTCACTCGAGGCCTCGAAGGTGCGACCTAATTTCTGGGCCCTTGCCCTCGTAATCGTCCTTCTCACTCGCCTCTATCATTTACATTCTCAACTGCATGCAATCATTTATATCATGGTCGTAATATCTGTGATGATTACAATATTGGTTCGTCGCCCTCCTTGTCATAATCGCACTGTGCAAATTCTGCAAAGATGGGGGAGCAATCCTCGAAGTAAACTCAAGATCTGTGTGGGGGTTCTTCCTCCCATTGTTGATGGCATGTGAGAGTATTTCTCGAATGGTATTCTTATAGGCTTGATCGTTCATTTCCCTCGAGTGAATCAATGGCTATCTATTTTCTTCCTGGTTGCCCCTTCTACCTTCGAATATTGTTCCACAACCTCCTGAAGTTTTTGCAAAGTCTTAGGAGTATTTGAGCTCAACTTCTTGTATAAATCCAAGTCTTGCATCCCCAACAGATACCCTTGAATCACCTCATTTTCTATAGTCTCTATTATGCCAAACTCGTCCACATATCGATGGTAAAAAGCTTTTGTGATTTCGCCTAACTTCTGCTTTGTTTGATAAAGCTCCAACAGGGTTTTCCTGAACTTCTTCTTCTGTGTGTACTGGCTTAATAATGCTCCACTGAAGTATGGATAGGAGTGGAGAGAGCCACTCGATAACTTGTTGAACTATTCCTGAGCTTTCCCTCGGAGATTGCTTCCGACCAGCTTACATGTCAGTTTTTCATCAAAGTCCCTCAAGCTCATCAAGCTTAGGAACATTTGTATGAACTCGCAAGGATCCATCTCTCCGATGTAAGTGGGAGCCCTTCTGGGGGTTTAAATTCCATTGGCTAGCAAACCCCTGTTATCGAGGCCCTGAAAGGTGACCCTTCAGCCTACCCCAGTGACCCGATCCACCTATCTAACTCTCTTTGAAGGGTATCACTTGCATCATTTCCTGGTTCTTACTGTCTCCCTGTCACATTCGGGCCCCTATCGTGGCCCCCAAACTGCGACGGGTGAATGGGATGGGTTCCCATATACCCAGAATTTGCCCAAGTCTGTCCAAAATACGGGCGTGTTGGCAGTTGCCCATAGGGGTTGTAATGTCCCTAGTTAGCCATTGGCCCATGCAATCCTGCACTTCTATATCCCTGGATACCTGAAAAAGTCATCATCCCATATGCTTCCTCTATTCCGGGGAGCGTGAAGGTTGACGCAAATGGGACTAGTTGAGGCATTGGGTACAACCGGTGAATAATTTGGGAAAGAAGGTTGAGGCCTCACGTGTTATGCCTCTCCTGTATACGCCATTTAAGGGTATGCTACCACGAGCGAGGGTGGAAATACCTCATATGTGACTCCCACACCCCTCGGGGGGGGGGGGGGGGGGTAACTGCCGTGAGAACCTGCGGTACTCGCTTCACATCCTGACTTGGGCATGTCCCCTATACATTCTGATTTCCTTGTGCATTGAACCCATGGGCCTCATGTACGAATCCTCGGAAACCTCACCGAACCTTCCGTCCCTATCATTCTCAAACTGGTTGGCCCACCCTGCTCACGTCCAAGGTTTTCGACAACTTGTCTAGCAATTATCTCTGTGCATATCGAGGGTCCCGCAACATCCTCTCACGTGGGTGCGACCGTACTTGGAATAAATTTGGTCGAGGCTGGTATCCCTTCAGGTTCTACGACCGAAACAGACTCTGCCCTTGATTCAATCACCGGCATTTGAACATAACTTATCGAGGGACTTGCATCTCCTGGGGATTAACCATGTCTGACCTTTCGGGTTGCGCTATACTATCAATTCTTCCACCCCTCAACCTTAATCTTTTACTCCTTCTGAGGGGCTGCTTTGCGTTACCGGCTCCCGTGCCTTTTTACGTTCATCTTTCACTCCTCCATCAAACCGTAGAATAAACTCCAAAAAATCCAAACCTGGTTTAGTCGATCCCCATAGACGGCACCACTTGATGCGTTTCGAACGATCGAGTAGTCAACGGGCTCGAACTCCTCGAACCGACCTGCAATAAAACTGTCCCTGGGGTCCTAGGGGTCAGTCCTCCAATGGCTAAGTCAGTCAAAGAGTCTGTATCAGATTAAGATAGAATGAATGAGAAAAATAAATACATACCTGGTATTTATACCGTATGTCTTAACAAACAATCTCTTAAATTATAGTCAGCAGTTACCCTATAAATACGGTAATTATTGTAATACAATATCTCGGTTCATATTATAAGCCAATATATATCTCTTGAGCCTGACATACATCAAGGAATATATAAATTACACTTTAAAATCCAATCTCATTAAGAGATGATCTAACACTAAACTTTTAAAGAAATTAATGGAACTGGAGTCCTTGAGTCCAAGTGATTTTTGCGGCAATCATCATCATCATGTTTATTTTTGGATCACTCTCATGTCCAGTATTATTTTTTATGTCTTTTCATTACGAAGCTTCTATTGGAATATCTGGTTATTAGTGAAGGCTACGAAAGCAAAATTATATTTTGCTACTGCCGAGATTTATGACACAGTGAATCTGATGCTTCATGCGTTTCAATTTAAATTATTCATTTATTTTAGGATATTATTCTTTTTTTAAAAAATTTGATCGCATATTTAAATTGACATATGAGATATAACATTATTGATATTATACAAGTAATTTTCAAAAAGTAACTTTTTGTTTGCCGTTATCATACATGCCTAAACATATTATTGATTAAACATATTTTTTGAACGGTGTATAATAATTATTTTGTAATTTAATTTGGGATGGAGGGAGTAACAAAACAACTGAGAAATAGCAGCTGATGGAACAAAGAGAAAAACTCCAATATCAGGGTGCAATTTTAGTTAAATTAATCAAATCTCGCGAGTTAATATGCAAATTTCGCAGTTGAAACAGGTTATAAGAAGACCCGTGTCTTGTTTCACGCACCCCTTTCTCCCATTTTAATCAAATCTAATGGGTTAATATGCAAATTTCGTGGGTTGAAATGGGTTATAAGAAGACCCGTGTCTTATTTCACCCCTTTCTCCCATTTTAATCAAATCTCGCGGGTTAATATGCAAATTTCACGGGTTAAAACGGCTTATAAGAAGACCCGCATCTTATTTTACGCGCCCCTTTCTCCCACTCTCTCTTTTCATCATTTCTCCCGCCAGGCCCTGTTTCCTTCCCCCCTTTTGTCTTCAAAACAATCAACCCCACCCTCAGTAATTCTCCTCCCTTCAACTCCACCTGCTTTCCCAAACCAGTGCCAAGAGATGCAGAGGAATCCTACAACCATGGCGAGTTTCATTACCGCTCCATATTGTGTCTAATTGTCGGGATTAATGCCCTTTGAGGTTTCTCTTTTTCGTATTCCTTTACATTTTCAACTACTTTTCTTTTATCTTGCTAAATGGAACGAAAATATAGATATCAGTGGTTAGATTTGTTTCTTGCTAACTACTTTTATGTATTAAGTGGTTGTGAACTTATTGTTGCAGGCTCTTTTATTCTTCTGAATGCAGAAGCACATGCCAATTCTAGGAGGACTGCTAGGGAGATTCTGACATTATAAGCTGATTGATTGAAGTGTTCTATTTTGAAAATTTAAGAGAATGCAGTTTGAAATGTGCTTGATCAATGGCTAATGTTGCAGAGACTAATGTTGTATGTATTCCGTAAAGATGTGTCAAGGGAAAGATTATCACTAGCCCTTTTTCCTTACAAATTAGTCAAATTGGTAAAATTGGTATTCTTTTAGCATTTGTATTATTGCATATTGGAGAGTAAATAAAAGTATAAGCAAAGTTTTTTTTTTTTTTAATTTGGGTAATAACTCAAATGAGCTCCCAATAAATTCCATCTCCTCTCCTTGCTCTTGGTGGGAATTAAACCCATAACTTCATAGTAGTAGCATTAGACTTCAACCGCTAGGTTAACATTCAATTTCCAAATATAAGCAAAGTTATTAAAATTATTAACAAGCATTCTAAACCTACGAGCTATATTATGTATTTGCTACATATAAGTTATATAATTATCTTGGCGTTAATGAATGTATAAATAAGTCATTATAACCATTAACAAACATTCTAAGCATGCAAACTGGTTTTTTACATTTACTACTGGTAAGTTTTATCAGTATCTTGCACTAAATGGAAGTCTAAATTACGTCCTTAAAAATATTATCTAATTTTTCATTTATGAGCTTTAATTTTTCTATCATTATCTTGCACAAAATAAAAATTCAAACAAAGTTCTTAGAGTAAGTCTCAAGAAAGGCGGTTGTCCATAAGCCTATGGACAGGCCAGGGACTGATATTCAAAATGAGGTTTATATTGTAATTATTTAAAAAATGGTGTACCGAGTAATTAATTAAAGCTGAATGTCTGTTTTTAATTTTCATCCATGCCTAATTTTCCTTTTGTCAACAGCTTTGAGCAGTAATTTTTTTGGAAACTGCAATCATTTATCACGCGTGTTTGCCCTCTCTTCTCCTCTCTTCTCCTCTCTTCGTTCTTCAATACCTCTGTTCTCCGATTTTCATTTTTTCAATTTCGCTCTTCATTCTTCACAAAATCTTGCCGGAATCGCGCTGTTCTAGTTTGCGCCGGAATCGCCTGAATTTGGTAAGATTGATATTCTAGGTTTTGAAATTTCGTTGCTGTTCTTTTCCATTTTTGCTTTATTGCTGTTCGCGATTCTGATGTAAGGTTTTTTTTGTGTATTTGACCTAGTCATGGTTAGGGTGAAGGGGAAAGCTATTCTTCCTAAAGCGGAGAAGTTGTCTCAACCATCTTCTTCTCCTAGTTCGTATTCTTCCTGTTTTCCGTTTTGAATATTTGGAGTTTCCGGCTTTTTTTGTTATTATTATGTGTGTATGTGTTTTTTCAGTCTTGTTGATGTTGACTCTTTTTAGAAACTTTATTTGTAAGTTAGATATGCATATGAGTTGTTGTTGTTGACTTTTTTGTTAGTTAGATCTGTATGTTTTGAGTCATTTTTATAACATGCATTTCATTGTTTAGAAGTTGGATTTGTTATTGTAAGATATGTATTAGTTAGATGCTCTATTTTTCCAGTATGTTTGTAGTTCAGTTATAATGTGCATTTATTTTCTTAGGAGCTGCATATGTTAGGTTAACAACTGTATTAGTTATTCATCATGTTTTTCCGATTTATATGTCAGATCCGTATGTTTTGACTCTATTTTATAATGTGCATTTGTTTTCTTATGATTTCTATGTGTTAGTCTAACATTTTTCTAACTTAGTTACTCTGTTTACCTAGTTACTTATTTTGTTGTTGACTGATTGTTATATTGTGTACTTATTTTCTTAAATTTTTCATATGTTAATATAACTTATGTATTAGTTACTTAGTTTGTGTTTTGAGTTTCACTGATTGTTAGTTAGTTATTGTTATTCTTTCTGATTTGCTAGTATGTATTTTGTTTCATTACAAATTGCTTATGTTAGTTTACTATATGCATAAGTTAGTCATAATGTGTATGTCAGATTATGTTGCTTACTGACTGTCAGACTATGTATGCATTTGTTTCATTACAAGTTGCATATATTAGTATAGCCTATGCATTAGTTAGTTATACTGTTGTTCTACCATATTAGGTTGCTTATTGGTTGTCAGAGTATGCATGCATTTTTTTTATACAACTTGCATTTGTTTGTATGCTTTATGTATTAGTTTCTTACTATGTGGTATATGATTAATTTTAGCTGTTCCTGAAGGAGGTGGAGATACTATTCAACGTCAAGAACCTGAGATAGAAGAAGGTGATTGTAATTTTTATTTATATTTATTTACTTATTTTCTTATACATTTACTCATTCAAATATGTTATATTTTTTTTGTTTCTAAGAAGGTGGTTAGAAAATCTAAAAAGAAGGATGAATATTCTCTTCAAGATGAGCTGAAGAAGGTTCAGCAGTCTTATGCTTCTAGAGGTTTTTTTTTCTTTACATTTTTCATTTTATTTATGTGATTATGTTGTTTTTAATATGTGCTTATACAGTTTTTTGTTTTTCATTTTTTTGTGTAGTAGTTGTATTGGCACGTAGGTCTGCCAGAATTTGTGGTGGTGCTACTCCACATATTTCATTTCCTGCCGTTCCTAAGCCGGGAAATAAGAAACAAATGAATGTGGGTGTTAAGCAGCTGAAAGATGGTGAAGGTGTATCAACTGTGGGTGAAGGTGGATCAAGTCAAGAATTTGACTATGACACACTCCTGAATGATGTTGTTCGAATGAGTAGAGAAGTAGTTGGTGTTGATGAAGCCGGGGGTTCTAAGGTAGTGAAGAAAGATATTAGGGACATTTTGGATGTGCTGATTGATAATGTTAATGCTGGTGTTGAAGGGGTTGATGCTAATGTTGGTATTGAAGGTGGTGGTGTTAAGGGTGTTGATTGTGTGGATGGTTCAGCACAAATTAATGGTGAAGTTGTTAGGTCTGCTGAGGGGAAGGATGCTTCAACAGATATTGATGCTGAAGTTGAGGCATATTTTAATGAGCATGATACTGATTTGAATAGGAAAGAGACTGAATCTGTTAGTGAGGAAGTTGTACCTGCCGGTGAAGGTTGTTCTAAGGATGTTGAGAATAATGGTGAAGGTGGGTCCAGTGATGATAGTGACAGTATGGACAGTATGATTAAAGACTATATTAATGAAAATTAGTGGATTTTGGATTCAGTTGCGAAGGCGGAAGCGGCCCAAGCTGCTGTGGCTGCATGTGAGAGGGAAAGTGAGGGTGGTGAAGCTGATGTGGATGTGGGTGAGAGTGTTGAAGCTCGACCTACTGTGGTGGTCTCATTTGAAGGAGAGAATGAGAGGTTGTCACCTCGTATGTTGAGCAAGGAGAATGGTAAGAAATGTGAGACCTCTGCTGGACAGAATAAAAGGAAGGAAGTCGCCTGCTGAGAAGGCGATGAAGACAAAGACTAAAAAATTTGTTGTGAAGAAAGGTGCTGTAAAGGCGAAGAAATCTGGTGGAGTTTTGAAGGAGTCTGCTGAGAAGATGAAAAAAGGTGTTGAAGGGGCAAAAAAAACTGGTTTGAAGAGGAAAGCAGACAGTACTACTGGTGAAGGTTCAGGGTCAGGAAAAATGGTTGCTGGTGAAGAAGAAGTTGCGAAACAGCAGCGCAACCGTCAGAAGAAGCAGGTGGTCAAATTTACTCCTGAGAAGGGTAACATGTAAGTGTTTTTCCCCCTGTTTACAGTGTTACTTTAATATGTTATAAACTGTACTTGTTTCATAAGATGCTACATTTGATAAGATTCAGTGTTTATTTATTATTCATAGTCTCAAATAATCTTACACTTTTCATGACATGTATGTTTACACTTTTCATATTTTATTTTATTTTAGGTTTGCTAAGAAATTCTCAACCAACTGTTGTCCTTTGAAGCTGAAATCGTTAGTTGCCTCGCTCACTCCTACCCAAAAGATTGATGTGAAAGATATAGGTTTTGGTAGATTTCTTGCATTTGACATCTCATCCATTCCTTTTGGAATTGTGCCTTGGCTGGTTGATAGGTTTGATTATGTGGATTGATTTCATATTGTTTTATGCTGACTACAAATTGTTCAATGCTGACTACTTATTTTTGTTCTAGGTTTGATCATGTTGGCTGTGTGCAAGAAATATCTAGCTTAAGGTACATCATTACTCCTGATGATGTGTTTGATATATTCTGTATCCCTAGGATTCCAGGTTGTGCCGTTGGTTTGGTTAGGAACAGTGGTAGGGGTTTGTCAAGAGATGTGGAGATTAGGAATAAATGGAGAGATGAGTTGGGTGCTAATAAATATGGCAATATTTCTCATGTTAATCTTTTTGAGGAGCTGGGTAGACTAAGTGATGGTGGTGAACGCTTTTAGAGATTTTTTGTTATGTATGCCATGTGTACTTTCTCGGTGCCAACTACCAGAAACTTGGTTGATTTTTAGCTGGTTAGTGCTTTAGAAAATGTTGGGACCATTAAGAGTCTTGATTGGTGTGGCTTAGTGCTTGATCGTTCTTGTGAATGTGTTAGGAGCTTCAAACCTGATTCGGGTAAAAGAGACGTGTCTTGTGTTGCCGGTTGTGTGTTTGTATTACTATTGGCTTATATTTATAGGTTTCCTTTTAGAGATTAGCCTAACCCTACTAGACTGCTCTTATGCATGCATTGGTCAAACAAATCTTTGCTCGGTAGGGCTCATTATCTTGAAAAAATGGGTTATGTAAGAGGGTTTTGGTAGAGGCTGGTTTTCCTTTGACAAAGGATGGGATGGTTAAAGATAAAAAGAAGTAGCCAGCAGCAATCAGAGGGAACTTGTAATGAGAATATTGGCCACGGGGGGCTTCATACACCTACTGCTGCATGTGATGGCAGTGCTCAGGAGCCAGGATTTATTTCGTATCGAATACCTGATGGCGTGATGAGCAATGAAGACATTGACAATGCTACCAGCAATGTAAGTATTTTTTGTCTTTTTTTTACATTTTGTAAAAACTAGTGCAAGTTGTTTTAAAACTAATGCAGATGTTAGTTAATCTAATGCAGTTTGTAGTTCATATTTCCTTTTTTGATAGTTTCTGATTTTTTATTGGACTGATATTTGTTCTTCTCTGCAAGCCTCTGAATAGGGCTTGCCTCATTTTCAAACGAGACATGGAGGTCATTACACGCTTTTTGGTTCAAAACCTTGAGAAGGCAAATGCTAGTCCGATTGTGCGACCACAACCACAACCCTAGCCACAACCTCAATCAGAACCACAGGAAGAAGGCACAACAACATCAAATGAGGATCATGTTCATGTCAAGACAACACAAGAAATTATGGAAGACCCAGGGATATATGAGTGGGTTGATAAGATAGTTGAAGAATACATGAGGAAAACTCATTCTATGATTCCTTCATTCTCCCTTGGGATTGAAGGACTTGAAGATTTGTAGCTTTAGTATCTTTGAATTGTTTTGGGATGATTTGTAATCAACTTATTTTGTGACTGGTTAGTTTGTTGGTGGTATGTTAAGCGCAATTGAGACGCTGTTTTTGGATTGGTGTTTAAGGTTGAAGGTGTATTTGGATGATTTGTGACTGACTGTTTCGTTGGTGATTTGTTGAGCGCATTTGAGACGCTGTTCTAGGATTTGTTTGTAAGGTTGCAGGTTCTATTAAACAAATGCATGTTTAGTTTGAAGAAGTACAATTTTTATGCTTTTAATTCCAAGTTGATTTTTGAATTATTTGATGTGGTTGATTATGTTGATTTTCTGAGCTTATAGGAAAACAAATGCAATTGATAGGTTAATAAACTACATGTGTAAGCTAAGTAGTTATACATGTATTTAGTGGGTTTCGTATCACTAAAATTAGGTTAAATATAATACAAGTCCCTTTTTAGGGAAACAAGTGCATGTTGAATGTTAAGAAGTAATATTTGCATGTTTATTAATACCAAGTTACATTTTAGTTATGTTATGTGGTTTATTGTGTTGGGTTTTGTAGCTTATAGGAAAACAAATGCAATTCATAGGTTAATAAATTACAGTTGTAAGCTAAGTAATCACATATCAGTTAGTTTGTAGTTAGTGTTTCTATATCAATAACATTTTGTGAAACAAAGGTTGGTACTTAGGCAAACAAAACAAATGCAAGTTATAATTAGATAATTTATAGTTGCAAGCTAAAAAATACATTATGTCATTGAATGTATAAAAATCCTAGGTAAACAAAAATCTCAGGCATACAGTATGATCCTGAAAAACAAATACAATATATAGGTAAACAAATGCAACTTCTATAAAAAAAACAATGGTACTCTTTACAATGTCTTCACATCTGGTGTTTTTTTGCCAAATTCAGTAGTTTTCACCCTTGGTTTTTTTCTTTTTCCATGCCTGATTTTAGCCTTTTTCCTCTTCCTTTTGTCTTCACTTGGGCTAGATCCAGTATCTTAGGTGCACTTGTTATGGTTGAGTTGCTTTGGCTACTTGTGGTTGGTTGTTCAATGACATTTGTTTTTTATGCCAACAAGTCTTTTATTCTTGCTGAGCAGGTGCCAAACATATCTTCAAGAGCGCTTCTAGCTTCTAAGTTTCCTTTGGTCTTTAAAACCATATTGTAGAATCTGCTGAACATATGGTTCCTCCATGAAACTACGCCATTGATTCTTTCCGATTGTTGTTTTCCTTGGCCAAGAATCCTGTCTCATACTTCTATTTTGGCCTTTTTTTTGTCCACCTTTTGAGGATGTACTTTACAAGTATTTCTATGATGAAATGAAGGTGCAATATTATGAGAGTGTGAAAGCACAACATACCTGACACCTCGAAGGACTTGCATGTGCATTGTACTTCAACTAGCCCATCTTTTTTTTATTCAACTGTCTCGTATTTGGATTCATCATGTTCTAGGCTGACCTCATTTTTTTCGGTGGTTTTGATAACAATTCCTTGACCTTAGTTTCCATTGCTAGGAAAAAATCCTTTTTGAATCCTTTGTACAATGCAAGTGTGTAAACCTAAGCAGCATATTTAACCAAACCTGTACAAGCCGAGTAGTGGGAAATAAAAGCATATTGTAAGTTAACAAATTCGTGTTATAGACTAAGTAATACATATTTTTAAATGTGAACATACCTGCTTAGTTTTGATAATTTGGCTTTGCTTTTGTACATGCATTTCCTTTTCTGTTTCATCTCTCCTCCACTTTCTAGTTGTTTGGTTGAAGAGCTCATAGAAGTGTGTCAGTGTTGTTTTGTTTGCACTGAAGCATAGTACATGGTTGGTGCTTTCAATTTGTTGTGCTGATAAGATGTCTGCTGAGAAAATATCCTTGCTGAATGTTGTGCTCCATTTTTCACGGATGCGGTACAGGCTTTGAAACCATGTGCTAGTTTCCAGCTTGTATGTGGCAATCATTGAGGTCCATTTTTCTTTGAATTTTGTTGGATTACGACATCTTTTCATACAGTAGTCTAGATCGCTTTTGAATGATTCATCTTTCTTTAATCTCCCATAATGTTGTATTGCATTTTGTTTTATGTGCCACAAGTACAACCTGTGTTTTGTGTTTTGGAAGACCTGGAAGTTGCAACAAGAAATGGAAGTTGATTAGTATACATATTGTAAGCTGACAGGTGCAGAAGCTAACATTCCCTACTCAGTTTCAGGTCTAAGAAATGGAATTTCTGTAGCTGCATCATTTTCAGGAAACTTTATTTCTCAAGTAACAAGTGCAGCTTATAAGCTATGTTTTGCATACTGTAAGGTAAGAGGTGCAATGTCTAACAGTGCATATTCAGTGCTCAGAACTGTATGCAACAAATTTCCAAAACATACCTCATTTATTGCTTTGCCCATTGCAGGATCTTAATCTATGAATATCGTGACAAGTTCCCTTCCTTCCATTGATTTCTTGAAAGTGTTGAGAAGCCACACAAAAGTATCAGTCAACTCATTTGCTGTCAAAGCACAAGCAAACATTGTTATGTTCCAGTGATTATTGATTCCAACTATTGGCGCACAAATAAAGTTATACTTGTTTGTTCTGTATGTAAGTGTCAAATATGGTGACATCTCCGTAGAGTTTGTAGTCCTCCAGCATCATTGAATCCCTCCAAAACACTGCTGATAGTTTTGTTTCCTCGTCGAACTTGAATTAGAAGAAGAAATCTTTATCCTTATCATTGATTTCCATGAGTGTGTCAACAAGTTTTTGAGCATCTCCACTTTCTATTTCTTTAATCCGAAGTCGACACACAAAGTTGAGGTGGTCTTTCATCGTATGCCCTAGATTTTCTTCTCCACCAGCTTCAAAAGACATGTATTTATATCCTAAAATAGGTCTTAAACCTGCGTGTTCCATTGTTGTGATGACCTTTCCTTTGTCTTCTGTAATCCTCTTTTCACTCCTACTGAGATACTGTCAGGCTGGTCTTGTTAACTCATGATTATGTACAGTATTGTGGTGTACCACGATGTAATAATACTGCTCTAGATTCACTCTAATTTCAGTTAAACATCCTGTTTTTGTAATCAGGTCCTTTCTCTTCCTCTTCTTCTTCTTTTCAGAATGATTTTCATTATCCATGCAAGGAACATGGCTGGTAGTGCTGGTTTTTAATCTTTTCACTTGGCCTCCAGCAGAGCACTTGTAGTACTTTTCACGAATCTGGCTTTTGCTGTTTCGATGTTGGCAGTCTTCCTGTAGCTGAAACCAATAGAATTTCCATGCTTCTTATACAGAGCATGAAGTGCTTCTAATGTTTTTGCTTTTACGCCAGTAATATTTTCAGTGGCATCAATTTTATTTAAATTTAGAAAATCTGTACCTTTAATAATAAAGAATACAATTTCTAATGTATGCTCTGTTCTGATAAGCATAAAAAATACTACTTGTAATGTAACGCATGCAAAGTGTAGTGTATTTTGTACATGTTTTAATCTCAACAATGCAGAAGTTTGTCAAAAGTTGGAATTGACAAATGCATTTTCTGTGTCTTGTTCATTTTAATCTAATGCATGTTTATTTGTAACCTATACGTGATATAAGTTAACAAATGCATAAATAATACGAATTTCTGTGAAGCATGTAGTTTATATTGCTAATGTTTCCATATGTTCATGCATGTTCATAGCAGTCAAATTTTAGTGTCCAGAAGTTTCAAAAACTACTATATTCATATCGATTGCAATTGAACACTAGAATTTCAGTTCGATGAGAGAAAATCATACCTTCATAGGAATTGAGATGTAAGCCAAAGAAATATGACGTGTGGCTAGGATGAAAACCCGAAAGGGCTCCTAGGTAAAATGAGAGAAAATCAGAGAAATGGAAAATTTTTAAGTGTTCACTCATTTGTCGATGTTGGATTCATAAGGTTGTGGTGGCCATACGGATGGATCGGGTAGCTTGACATCTTGAGGACCTCTTGGGAGTGGAAAATTTAGCGGGAGAAGACGTAAACTCTTGATCGTTAATATACTTAGTTTTTAGGTTGATATATTGATATAAAGTGGAGCATGTGTTTTGAACTTTATACATGTCTTTAGCTTTACCTTGTACCATTGGATTTGGGATTGTCAATTCGAGATTTGGAAATGTTTTGGAGATAGCAATGAATTGATAGGGTGATATGGTTTGGGTAGATTTAGGAATGGGGGTTGTAGGAAAGTTCTCATTTGACCTTAACATTGGGATGTGTGATATTGAGAGTTTTGTGAGGTATTAATTTGGGGGAATAATAGTTAGAATGTGGATATGTCATTTCCTTTGTATGCTTGGATCTTTTCTTACTCGAAGACGAGTAAGGTTTAAGTGTGGGGAGGTTTGGTATGTCCATTTTATGTGCATAATTTAGTACTTTTTGGGGTCACTTTTGTGCTCTTTTATTATCAAGAGCTTGTTTTTTCCTTGAAATTCTCTTAGGAGAGGTAAGAGCAACTTTACGCTCTTTTACCTCTTCTAAGTGGATTTTGCATGACAAAGGAAGAACATAGAGGCTTGAAGACCGGAGACCATTAAAAGATCACTTTTCGAAAACTTGCTTCAAAGACACGAAGACTTGAAGACCGGAGGCCGTCGAAGACCAATAATATATTCTTGAATTGCATTTTGGTTCCACCAATTTCATGATTCGATGACTCCAGCTTTCTTGGAGGGACCTATGTGCAAAAAGTAAAAACTTTAATCGTAAGTCCAAATTGAAATCTGCTCGAAAGTGATGCTACCCTATACACCCTCATTGTATTTTCCAAGTCTGTAATGAAATATTTATCAACAATCCAGCACAAGAACATATCCATAATCCTTTCCGATTCCCCTTTCTATCTTTTAAGTAACCAACTCTAGATTACTATAGAACATGTAGTAGCTTTTCAAAATTTCATCCAAAAAATAATTTATTTTCTATTTATATATATATATACATGCCAGAATAGCAAAATTCATATATTTTGGACAAAAGAATAATGTTGTAACAATTTTTTGAGCCATAGCATAATTTTCCCAAAATATGTTAGAGGCGCTTCCGTCAACCTAGTGTACCTCAAATTTTAAAGATGCAGTCATCTCTTCTTTAATTGCATAGGCGGGATAATGAATTTTTTGAATTTTAATTCCAAATTTTGTAGAGATTTTTTAAAATTTTGGAATGAGCACCGGTATTAGTTACTTGGGCACTGGTATGCGTACAAGTGCTCAACACTTAGAAAAAATTCCCATATTTTCTTTGGGGTTCATTTTTTTTAAAATAAACCATTCAAAGCATCCCTAAGCAGCTGCATTTCGTATATTTAGGCACCGGTATGAGCATTTTGGGCATCGGTATTTGTACCAGTGCTCTACACTTAGAAAATTTTTTCAAGGTTTGCTCTCGGGTTCATTTTTTTCAAAAAAACCATTCAAAGCAGCCCTAAGCAACTGCGTTTCAGTATGTTAGGCACCGATATGAGCATTTTGGGCACCGGTACTGGTGCTCAACACTTAAAAAACCCAACTTTGTTTCATCTGAACCATTGATTTCTTTTGTTGATTGAATCTCAACCGTTAAATGTTTTCCTATATATACTACCCCTCAAACCCTAAATTCACCCACCCTCATTGTCTCTCTTTATCTTCTCATTAACATCCTTTCCATCTTCTCCCTCTTGCTCCGACGCCTCTCCCTCTTCGCTGCCGCCTAGATCCGATGTCGCCGGTTCAATGCTTAGCATCGACGATGCCGCTTCGATGCCTCTGCCGATGCCTCCCCGACTCCATCTCTTGGACTAGCTCCAACTCCTTCTCCCTGTGGTGCTCTGGTTGCTGGTCCAAGTTGTGAGCTCCACTAAAATTTTCGGTTCAGCTCATATCCAACCTCACTTTTGGTTCTTTGACGTTGTCTAGGGTTTCTAAAAAATTAGGTTCTAGTTTTATTGATGATTGATTATATGTAATGAAGTGTTATGTTTGAGAGGTGTTATGTATTTTTAATCATATGTAATGATGTTTTCGGTTTTGGTATGAA
Organism: Rubia yunnanensis; assembly: GCA_037428765.1. Taxonomy (NCBI): domain Eukaryota; kingdom Viridiplantae; phylum Streptophyta; class Magnoliopsida; order Gentianales; family Rubiaceae; genus Rubia; species Rubia yunnanensis. The sequence continues at coordinate 57,665,662 of CM075067.1, forward strand.
ATTTCCTATTTTTACATGAGTTTCAGTTTTTTTTTGTGTTTTGTTCATTCTGGGTTTCATATTCCGACCGGTGAGTTTATTCTCACTGGCTGGATTTTTAAAAAAATGATTGCCTATTTACTAGCATCGGCATTTCATGCATAGGCACTGGTAAATGGTACCGGTGCTCGAATAGATTCTAGCTCCGGTACGACGTACATGTGTCTATGACACAACACCTTTTGCACCGGGTCACTTAGACACCGGTATCAAAATTCTAAAAATACCGGTACCTATGAGGTGAAAATACTGATGCCTATGGGGGGGGTGTTTCTCCCAGTAGTGACATGAGTTTCCCGAAGGCTTACATCAAGTCATGCATGCATGATTACATGTAAGGCGCTAAGTAGATATTACAATTCTAGTTTAAGGTCTCAAATGGCCACACAAGAGATACATAAAGGCACTAGTGAGTAACACAATACTAAGCAAATGTCCATGTTGCAACAAAGAAGGGAAAATTAAGGATATGTGGTTATCATTGCGAAGCCTTAGAGTAGTCACATAAGTACGACCTGAGACTACCATCAGGAGCAAATACAATGAAGTATCAAATAGAAGCACACAAAATGTTCCATCTACACTTCTGATCAAACATTTAAGGCAATGAAAAAAAACGTCAATGAAGCTCCCCAACTAAAGATCCGGTTTGTCTCCATTTAACCCGTTGAGATCATTCCCCCTTAAACTAGGAGACTAAAACAAGTCATTTTAATTGCAAAATATCTTCTTCATTGGTTTATAGAAACCACTTAGATTGCAGAATTATCGCTAACCTGATCCCAAAATATTAGAAAGACCAATTAAATTGAATGAATAAAAAAGTTTGCCTAAAAATCTAGTGGACCAAAGTCTACAAATCTAATTTAAATTCTTAGAAAGAAAGGTATCTCCAAAAGTCCATTGATTTAACAACTTTGACTTGGATTTCTCCTAACCATCTCTTTCGATATCAAATTTGAAGTCAATCAAAATTTATCGGACTAAAGCTGTCTGAAAAATAAATATTGACAGATATAATTCCTACCTGATACTTAAATAAAAAAATCCATTTTAATTACAAGCCCTTTTAAAAGTAAACTAAAAAGAAAAAAGAGGAAAAATGAAAAAAAAAGTGCAAAATTTAAAGCCTCTCACCCCGAAAAGTAGGAAATGAAAAAGTCAAATAAAAAAATGAAGCTAAACCCCCATGCTCATGTCCTTCCCAGGAATAGCTACAGAATTCTATACAGTCCGAACAAATTTTGGCCCCCAAATTATTTTCACACTCTATATATGTCGCAGCCATCAAAGATATACCAATGAAAATGACATCGTCGCATCATTAAAAATTAAGTATACCTATCAACGTCACAATGATGTGGTGCCTCAAAAAAGAGTCTTTTGAATATTCTGACCCACCAAAAATTCCTAACTCTAGCGGAGTTGAGACCAAGTTAGGTCGGCCCACCAAGTTGAGGCCGAGTGGAGTTCCACACTGAGTCAAACTGAGTTGCACCGACTCGATGACTCAGTTTTGTTGGAGCTAACCCAGCTCGTAAAATGGAGTAGGCCCGCCTCATAGACCTCGCCATGGCCAATAAATTGGAGCATCGTTGAACTGGAGCCTTCGCCACGAGACGGCGCGCCCTGGATCTATGGCCTTCTGGAGCACCGGTGAACTGGTGTCTTCACCATAAGGTTCGCCACAAGCACCGGTGAATGACGTCTACCTGGAGCAAAGATCTCGCCATGGCCACTTGAAGCTTAAGCTTCGCAACAGTGAAATCAACTTTTTCATCTACAGTCTAGATCTCGGAGAGGGGGGAGGGGAGGAAGGGTCTGGGTGTAGATGGGTTGGGAAGGGTGAGATTGTGGTGGGGAGGGGTCACCGGAGAAGGTGGTGCGGTGGCGCCCCCCTGAGGCAACTAGGGTTCTGGTTTTTGGGGTGAGGGAAGAAAAAAAGGAAGAGCGTCTAGAGTGAGGAAGCGTCGAAGGTGCGTCGAATATTTTGAACATATATATATATATATATATATATAATACATGTATATATTTAAAACAAGGAACAAACATTCTAAACACACGAAATAATAAAATTTTGCTAACTGTAATTTTATCATTATATTGAAAAATATATATCCATATCAGTCACAATTTTTTTATATATTATTGGAAACTTTATTTAATAAAATTAATAATTCATAGAAACACGTGATTTAAATAAGTAATAAAATTGAATATTAATTGTAATATTGAGACTAATAATCTTAGTTTCAAAAATATATTATTAGTGTAAATAAAAATGAAAGATATATTATATTGAATACATAAACCATATTACTCTGCTAGGAAAATGTATCAAAATTAGATATCGGCCCATTGGTTGAAGGCATGCTTCAGGAGCGGTTTGTTGGGAGTTCTAGTCTCAATGACACAATAATATATTTTTTTTGAATTTTCTCATATGCCCGTGAAGTAACGCGCCCATAACTACCATTCTCCATTTTATTTCAAGACCACAAAAGGGACCACCGGATCCGCGAAAGTTAACTCCCTACTTGTAGAAATTGCATGTAAATCCCTAGCCTCACCATAATTTATAATTTATGGTGAGACCGTCTCACCCAAGTGTTTGTATGGAACAAGTTACTAATATGTTGTACGACAGATTGCATGTTTTCGATATGTGCTAATCGTGGTATAAATTATGGGTTAGACTACAATATTTGACTTTAGTAAAAGAGCAAATTAATTGAGGGTTATGTATAAAGATAGTTATAGATAAGAATTTGAAACGTGTAAATGTCTGTCAAATCCTCCACCATAACTTAACAGGTGGTTTTCTTTAAGAAAAAAAAATTAAATTTCACTAAAATTATATATATACTTAAGTCCATTAATTCTTTGATATATCTATATTTATGTTCTTATTTATAAGAATAAGATCTAAATTCATATTAGGAACCATCCACAAAGAAATTACGAGTCTTATTTCATTAGTTAAAGAAACAAAATCCAATAAAATTAAGAGTTAAGTGCTAATAATCCTATGCTTTGATCGAAAATGCCAATCTAACCCTGTAAAATCTAAATGTGTAATTCTAACCCTATTATTTGGACGAAAGTGTCAATCTAACCCTGGCAACATGAAATTGGCCAGAATTAAGTAAACTGACCATTATACCCATGATTAAAAAAACTAAATAAATTAAGAAAGTCCATTTTGCCCTCCTCTTTTCTTCTTCTTCCTCATTTACTTTTATTTTCTTTCGTGGGTTTGAACCCTATTCTTGAGCCCAAACCCATTTTCTTCCTTTTATTTTCTCCTCTTTGGCGCCTCTAGAAATTTGCCCAGAAATTTTCTTTCATAAATTTTCCTAAATCATCTTCTTAACAAGGGGGCCCGTCTGAATTCTGCTCTTCAGCACTGAAATTTGCATCACGCAAAGAGGATTGTCACAGCGGCACTGGATTCGATGGGGCTTGGGTCGGGCTCGGCCGCCGGTGTAGGTTTCCCTGTGAGGACGAGTGCGGTAGCTGTGATTTAGAGAGTAGATGGTGGTGGTGGTGGTGGTGGTGCTAGGGTTGAGATTGGAGAAGTGGTGCTGCTCGACGGTGGATGTGATGGGAGGTGGTGGTGTTGGGTCCAGTTGAGGGAAAAAAATCACGTAAGTGTGAACGGGGGACTAAAGAGAAATTTCTAGTTTTGTGGCTACAGTAGCCAAAAACAGCATCAAATATGGAGAACGCATTCTGCAAATGCGTTCTCCAGTATGCAGAATTGTTATTTGTTGACTTTTTTCTTGAGGACGCTATTGCTGAATGCCTCCTCTCCTATTTATATATATTTTTATTTTGCTTTATGAATTTCCGCTTTGGTGGAGGCCATGTTGCCACGTGGCGAGGACGCATTCATTGAATTCGTCCTCCAATCTGTGTTAAACTCCAGAACCAGTTTAGATCTTCTTCTTTTTCTTCCTTCCCCCGCCATTCTGCCATTCTTCTTCCTTCCCGAGCCTTAACCGCTATTCGAATCTTCCGCCTTTGCACCGCTGATTCTCCAGCATTCCACGCCAATCTCTGCCTCCTTCCCGACTTCTGCGCAATTATGTGTCCATCTCCGCCTACTTCCAGCAATTTCCTTGCCGTCGCCGCCGCAAGGTTGATTGTTTTTCATAGGTCTCCAATTTTATATTTTCTTACGTTGTATGTTTTTTTGGTGATATTTATATTGGTTTTTTGGTTGTTGGCGAACACGTCCATCGTTGAAGAGCTTAGAATTTTCCGCCGTTGACTGCCGTTGACTGCCGTTGACCACCGCTGACCGTCACTTTGGTCACCTTGTCCGTGAGTCTCAGACATCCACCCAGTCAAATTTTCATTTTTCGTGAAGCTAATTGAACCTTACATGATTTTATGAATGTGTTCAACGATTATGTGTGATTTTACGAATGTGTTCAACGATTTTGTGTTACATTATAATTTGTGGAGAACCCGAAATAATTCTGTTAATATGAATGTGTTGTATGATTGTGTGTAGTTTGAATGATTATGTTTGGTCCGATGCTATGATAGCGTTTAATGCTGATGTGTGACTATGTGAAGTAATTATGTGAATTGTTTACTGATTAATGTATTAAGTTTGTAGTAATAGTTTTATTATTGTGGCCGAGTGGGGCACATATTTGAGGATACAATGAAAAGGAATTTTGAATGAAAAGGAATTAAAAGTTATGTATTTGTATAATGCAGTTGTATGATGTTTTTGACGGTGTATATGTACAAAGGGGGTCAGATTAAGTTTGATTTGACAGTGGATGTGTATTATGATCCTCCAATACCGGAGTGGAACGTGACTCTCGAGAGGAGGTTGAACCACTCCGAGTTAGTTGATTTAATTGTCACAAGACTTGGCATTGCAAGTGAGGGGTATATGTTGAAAATTTATTACCGCTGTCCTGAACTGATTGGTTCGGCTGTATACTATCGGTGTTATAATGTGGAAGATGATGAGTCAAACGCATTCTTCTTCAACATTGTTGATCGATTGTCATTGTCCTCAGCTGATTTGTACATTGTTACGGAAAAGTTGACAAGCATTAATGACAGGGCACAGCCAAGCACGTTCATGTCGTTGTTGAGCAACATGAAGAACTTTACCACTGTACCAAGTTTACCACTACCTGTTCATCGCCGAGGTTTTGAAATTGATGAGTCCATCCAACCTGGTGCGTATGTTCACGTGGATTGCACTCAGCCATCCACAAGTGGTGATATGTATGGTATGGGCCATGACAAGCTGAATGTCTTCGATGATGATTATGTGGGTGACATTGGCAACCATGTTGATAGCGAAGGCGATGGTGAGGAAGCAGAACTTGAGGGTGGAAGTGAGGATGATCGTTCCTTATCAACAGATTCGAATCCTGGGGACGACAATCAGCAAGTGGTGTGCACAAACAATGTATCTACGTCGTTTCATATTCTGGTGAATCCTGATACACAGACCTATTATAGGGATTATGGAGGCCCTGATAATGATAGCTATAACCCACTCATTTTGGTTTCGGAGTTTCTACTTATGTTCAAGAGACTGGTGAAGTGGAGTTCGATATGCGATTCCAGACGAAGCTGGAATTGGTTGAAGCTATTTCTAGGTGGAGTTCCATGATGAACAGGGAACACAGAGTGATGGAGAACCGGTCACGCGCATGGTATGTGAAATTCAAGGACACTGTCGAAGGAACTGGTAATTGTCTATGGGTTGCCAGAGCAACCAAAAAGGCTTCGCATAGCATGTGGAAGATCACCAGATGGGCAAGTAGGCATGGGTGTATTGGTGCTGGTCGATCTACAGGTAACATTAATCTGACGTCGGTGATGATTGTCTGTTCAATTCGCCACCACATTGATGTAAACCCTTCATACATAGTGAAAGATGTTCAAGCTCAAGTCAAGACGGACTTCAATGTCACCCTTTCCTACAAGAAGGCGTGGTATGCTTGATAGAAGGCAATTGACATGGTATTTAGAACTTGGGAAGAATCATTTGAACAGCTGCCAACGTATATGGATGAGCTTTTCAGGGCTAATCCGAGCACGGTTGTTGATTGGGCTGGCGTACCTGAAAGAATACACGGGCATAGGTGTAGGAAATTTAAATTTGTGTTATGGGCATTTGGTCAGGCAATTGAAGTCTTTCGCCACTGCAGGCTAGTCATTAGTGTGGATGGCACTCATTTGAGAGGTGCATATAAGGTCACAAAGCTATTTGTCGTGACGCATGATACGAATGACAACATACTCCCCATCGCTTACGCAATTGTTGATGCCGAAACGAATGAAAGTTGGAACTGGTTCATGCGGAGACTGCGTCTTTATGTTGTTGGTGGTGATAGCAGGCCAATCTATATCATATCAGATAGGCATGATGGAATTATAAATGCAATGAAACATATGGAGGAGTGGATGGAGCCAGCTGGATACCACCGATTTTGCTTGTGGCATTTTCAGTCCAACTTCTTTACTGCTGATGGCAGGAGGTTTAAGAATGTACTTATGAAGACTCTGGTTCGGTAGCTTGGTGGTGTCAGATGAGAGAGAAAGTGGAGGGAGTACAAGGAGGAGCTGGAGAGTATAGATCCATCTGCTTGGGCTTGGTTGGTACAACAAGATAGCAGTAAGTGGTGACTTGCATTTGATGAGGGTGATCGACGTTGGGGAATTCTCACAACGAATTTGTCAGAGAGTTTCAACAACTGTTTACGGAGTGCACGTCATCTCCCAATAACAGCGTGTGTCAAAGCGACGTTCGAGCGAACAATTAAAATGTTTGCCTAAAGGGTAATAGATGCCACGAATTGGAGGTACTTTCCTTATTCATTACAGTTCTTTATGTGTTCACAGACCAGTTTCTGGATTTTAAATTCTTGTTCGTTTGTCTAGGTTTGTGTTTCCTAAGAGGAATTGGAAAAAGTTTCAGAAGCAAGAAACATGGGCATAGGGACATATCCTCACCTTGTTTGGTCATGCGTCGCAGACTTATAGGGTTGTGACAAAGAACATTGATGGGAGCATTAGTTAAAGACAGTACACTGTCAAATACCGGAGAAGGGAGTGTACTTGTTGCGAATGACAAATTTTCCATTTCCCTTGTTCCCATGCCTTGGTCGTCTGTCGGCATAGGCGTGACTATCCTACTAGTCTGTGTGACAGGGTGTATCACAAGACCACCTATGTGCAACAGTATAGTCAGGGTTTCATGCCTGTACGAGATCCATCACTTTGTCAATGTGCCAGTTGGAGGTTGATTCCTGATGCTAAAAAGTTTCGCAATGGGAGGCGTGGTCAATTTGTGAAGAGAAGGATAAGGAATCAGATGGATGAGCGGGTGCCGGGTGAATCTAGAGGCATCCGTAGGAGAGGTCATGCTTAGTGTATAGTTCGTAGTGTGGTATTCGTGGGATATGCTGGAATGTGTATCACATGATGTAGTATTACTTGTAATCGAGAAATATGTATCACATTATGTAGTATTACTTTTATTTGAGAAATATGTATCACATTATGTAGTATTACTTTTATCTGTGCTATTATTCAACAATTAATTTTGACATGTGCTGGTAATTGTTAACAGGGATGAACAATGTACCATCCAGGACCCATTGAGAAGGATTTGTTGTACCTCCACCGGGAGCACCGTACTCGTGCACTGTACAACAGACATTTAGAAGATGAGGCACTACAGGTGAGGCGGTGCGATGGGGCATGCTGGACCGATGAAGGCATGTACAAGTTATGCGGTATGTGCGTGAAGCAGGATTTCAAGGACTCTTGGATTCCGCACCAATACACATTGGCCATTCCTTTATCACTGCCCTAGTGGAGCGTTGGCAACCGGAAATGCATATATTTCACCTACCGATGGGGGAGGCTACGGTCACTTTGCAGGATGTAGGAATCATGTGGGGTTTTCCAATCGATGGCATACCAGTCACATGTGTAGACACTGGTAGGCGTATAGAGGATTGGCAGAGATTGTGCACAGACTACCTGGGTGCTACACCAGACCCCATTTCTATCAGAGGGGGTCGCATTAGGGCCAGCTGATTGGGAAACTTATTGCACAGTCCGCTCCCCACTGATCCCACTGAGGTACAATGTTAACAGCGGGCTAGGGTTTTCATTCTACTACTGGTTGGGGGAATGCTCATGTCAGACACGTCTGACCACCTTATCCTGTTGCTCTACTTGTCGGTACTGATGTATCTAGGTGCAACACATCGATACAGTTAGGGGAGTTCCATTCTGGCACACTTGTACCGGTGCTTATGTGACACTGCAATCCCACAAGTTAAATCCATAGCTGGGCCACTTGTCTTGCTACAGGTAAAATTGTTGGTCAATCTAGTCTTTTGTAAATAATGTCCATAATATTACTTTATATTACATTTAATTATATTTATTGGCAGTTGTGGGCATGAGAACGCATACCATCCATCCGACCTGCCGGTGCTCTACCAGTTACAATGACGATGAGTGCTCTTGGATCCCGGGACGTGTTGAATTAGTCAAGCGACACTCTTTTTAAACCACAGGAAATTCCAACAAATGGCTAACAGAATTCACTCTGTTCCTCGTAGGTGGAGAGCCCAGTACGATTTATCACAATCACCGATGCATGTTTTAAAAGTGTATTGCGATCAGCTCACATCTCTCAATCACAATCAGGTATAGGGGTGGGCAAAAAAACCAAAAACCAAACCGAAAATCGAATTATCCGAATTTGAATAACCCAAACCGAATTTAATATACGGTTTTTGGATATCTGAATTGAATAAACCGATTTCTGAATATGGTTTTTGGTTTGGTTTTGGATATTAAAACTCAAACCGAAACCCGGACCGAATACCAAATTTTAATTAATTAAATTAATTATATATATATATAATAATAAATAAATTTTAAAACTACAAAACAAAATTTATATGTAAATATAAGTGGGAGGACTAATCTATAAATTTTAAAAAATTACCCCAAACATCTTAACATTAAATGGATCAAATAGACAAAAGACTGATATTCAATTGTTTTATAATCCATATTCATTATAAACAAGTTTAATAAATTAGTTCGTTTAAATTTCTTATAAATTTTAAAAACAAGTATATATATTCTTATAAATTCTTATTGGCATGAACGTAAATCGAAATCATTAACTATAATCAATAAATATTCATATCTAAACTACAGTGCTCTTAGTAATCACAGTGATAAGGTGCACGAATAATTGATTCTTCAACAGTAAACTTTCACTAGACTAAAGCATTTCTCAAACAATGGACATTTTCCTCTGCTCTCAAAAATCAACAAACTACAATGGACTCAGAAGAGATTACTTGGTGAAGAGATGAAGACGGTGATTAGCCAACCGAGAAGCATAAACAAGTGAGGATGTGGATCGTTGTGTAATGGTTATGCTTCCGGTAGAATGAAAATGAGCCTATTTCAATCTGATTCATAATCTCCAGTCTCCACTTCCTATATTTACTTAAACAGAAGAAGAAAATATGTCAGTTCAAAGTCAAAATCAACGTTTAAATCTACTCGTATAGAACCTAAAGCAACTAGCCTGGTACAACCCTTATCTAACCGCAGACAGTGGCAGAACCAGAACTGATTTTAAGGAGGGGCGGGAGCGGGATGATAATAGTAGAAAAATAATTTAACATAATGCACGATCTAGAATGTATAAAACATCATTTTTACATAAACATAAAGATGTAAGAGATAAAATTTATGATAATTTAGATTTTATATTTGAACTAAAATATAATACATTTTAATACATTAGCTCTTAGTTTTAAAAAAATACAATTCCTAATAATTTTGATGAATACATCTACTAAAATATGTAATTTTAAACTTTAAAAAACTTAAAAACTATAATATATAAATATCATAGTTAATTTAGGAGAAAGTCTCCTATTAGACCATCTAAATGTTAGACTAATCATGAAAAATCTCGTTTCAATAACTAACAGGGTCAAATTATAATTATTTATACATTACTATACATTTGAAAAGTTATAAGAAATTTGTTGCAATAAATAAAAACAAATATCAAATCAACTTATTAGTTATATCAATTATATAATAACCTCGTATAATGATTTGTCAGTCTAAAACAAGACGTTGTGTTAATTTAATAGTGGAATTTTTGTTTCACCCTCTAAATGTATTTAAACTACTTATATAAATAGAAGAGAAAGAAATCATAAAATATATTATAAACACATTCATCATGTATGGAAACGGTAAAAATATAAGTCAAACTAATAGGGTAATAATAATAAAAATGATTTGAGATCAAACGGTATTAAATAATCCTCAGTCACAAAATACTCCTCAAATTAAATAATATAATAATAAATGACAAAATTTTGGAAAATACCATCTTTCCATTATTCCATAGGCTTATGGAAAGACAGGGTTTAATTATAATAATACAACGTAAAAGGTCTTAGTTGCAATATTAAAATTTTATTATGCAACGTGTAGTAGTTATAAAATTTATAACCCGATTCATTTAACCCAAAAATTTTATCTTCATTTCTTCTAATTTGCATATTAAACCATAATATTTCCATGACTTATGGAAAGACCGTCTTTCAAGAGACAGACTCATAATAAATTCAACAAAAAAAAGGTAATAATAATTGAAGGAAAAGTTGGAAAAATGAATCCGCAAGGAAAATGGAAAATGACTCATGCTAGGGCAGCAAGGCTTTAAAATGATAAAAGAAGACTTAGCAATTAGCATTACTACATTAGTCCCACATCTAAAGATAGTGGAGACTTAGCATGCATATCAATTATAAATACTAGGGTATCACTCCTCCATTTCTTCAAAGCAAAGCATTAGAGGCAATTGGGCCTCAAGTGACAAATTACTTGGCTTTGAACTATTGAGTTGTAATTGTTAATTTAAAGTTAAAATTTTGACATGTTTATGGATTTTTTGGTTTGACCCACAATTGTATTGGGCAAAATAACTGATTGAATTGAATTCGATTTGATAAAGATTGGAATCAATTCGGTTTATTCGGTTTCAAACTGAAACTGAATTTTGAATTCGGTTCGGATAATTCGGGTTATTTGAATTATTTGGGTTGGATTTGGTTTTTAATTTTTTAGGAGAAAAATTGAATAACTCGAATCGAATAGACCGAAAACCGAATAAACCGAACCGACGTCCACCCCTAATCAAGCTAGATATGAGCAAGGCCTTCGATTGCATTGAGTTGATATATGTGACTAGTACATTGACACAAATGGGCTTTCCTCGGAGATTTGTGGAGTGCATGATTTTGTTGTTGCATAAAGTAGAAAAGTAGACCAATTTGTGGCTGCTTTTGATTTCGGATGCAGAGGGTTGAGGACGCATTTCCATAATGCGTCCTCCCCTTTTTTTATTTCAGATTTCTTCCCTTATTGTTTTCGGTAGTGGTTCCATTTTTGTTTATTTTTTAATGCCATTTGGCCGCGAATTTTTTTTCTTCCGGAAATAGTTAGCATTTATTTTATTGTTTATGAAATCGATTGGAGGACTTGTGTTGGAAACGATTTTATTTTTAGCATCAGTTAGAGGACTCGTTTAGAAAATGAAATAATGCCTGATTTAGCATTACTTTATTTTTCCCGAAATGATTTTCGTAGCACTCGTTTTGGGGATCGACTCCTTAGATCCGGCGAATTGTTTCTATGAAAGTATTTGGAGGAATCATTTTTGAGACGAGCCCTCAGACCTGGCAATAATTTGATTTTTGACGGAAGAATTTAGAGGACTCATTTTTTGAAACAGTCTACAAGTCGGGCATTATCTAGCTGTTCTGGATATTATGCGGAGGACTCGTCTTTGGAATGAGTCCTTGGAAGCCGTCTAATTTTTTTTCTCAGAAAATTAATCACCGAAATGTTGTAAATGAGTGCAAATTTGCATAAATTTATTTCTCGGGAGCTCCTCGAACGAGTCTTGGAATGGGTATTGTTTCCTACAATTATTTTGAAAAAGTTGTAAATGAGATTTGCAATTAACTACGGTGCTAATCTAAACTGTGAATGAAATAATGTTTATTATATGTTGTTATGTTCTGTAAATTTATCGTGAGGAGAATTTTATTTATTGGGGAGAAAGCTTATTATACTATTCCGCCCTGAGTTCGGCAAGAGTGTGGTGTTTCAAATGAGTCGCGATTTTGAGTATTAAATCATCGTGGGTTGCTGTAGTTTGTAACTTACTATTTTTGATCCGCGTGTTTTCGGTCAAGATTGCGCATAAGTAGACTTTTGTGTGTTTGATGAAAATTTGGAAATTAGTCAAATGATGATTTTGGGTCTCGTTGTTTGAATTTTTTTGACTAGTCTTGAATGTCGGTGCAGGAAGGGAGTATTGCATAGTTAGAATGGATACTAGTTAGTATAAATGTACAGTGTAGAACAGTACGAGTGAAATGTAATGCCGATTAGTGTTGAATAGCATGTACTGTCCTATCGATGGTCTCTGCAAAGCTTTCCACCCGTTCCACACGGGGGAGGACGTATGGTCCTGGATGTCCGCCGTGGTACAACCGTCTGTGCAGGTACATGTTCTTCCTCATGTGGAGCTCCCTCCGGTATGTCCTCCTCCATTTCGTATCCCGCCTCCTCGTTCGAATCACAGTAGGCATATGGAATAGTACCTGTATGTGATGGATCGATATGCGACATGTACGGATGACTGGATGTTGGAGTGACATATGCATTGTAATATGATGCATCCATGTTGTACTGTGAGGGTTCCCCGCCTGATGGTCCGCAAATCGGTGGACTCGCATGTGAGGGGCCCGCTTGAGATGGACCAATGTGTTCTGCATGCCCCCTAGCACGAGGCCTCCGACCTCCTTGCCGACCAGGTGGGGCCTGACGGTGGATTCTGAGTCAGTATATCTGACACCAGGGGGCGGTTCCTCACAGTGCACAAACGGTTGATAGTGTTGCGGCCTGGAGGGCTGATGCGCATTTTGTAGACTACGTGTGATAACATGATGCATCCCCCTTATGACGTCCACACAATGTTGGGGCCAACCATCCAAATTAATGTCTGACATGCCATGCAACTGTGCCATTGCCTGCAACTACGGAATCGAGATGAATATGTCAGATATATAATTTTGAGGAGCTCTGTTGTATTCTTTCTTGACAATATTTGAAATTTAGGACATACCAAGTACTCCGCGGTTGCACCGTCTCCGTGGAAACCCTCAGTAGCTATTACAGGCCACCCTGGTTGATCAATGAAGGACACCGTCTTGCGGAAATACCACTCCAAGTAATCACGGCTGGGTAGGTATGGATCCGCACTCCCCAGTGTGGGTGCTTGTCGATTGGACCGTTGTTCCCAAGTGTCGAGATATCTTCTGAGCTCGACACGCCAATCCATGCCAGACCTTCCTCGACGGTCTCTAGTATGGACTAAGTTGTACTCATCCCTACTAACCAACTGGGTGGGTATTGGTTGGATCAGGCCGAACTGCCTGAGAACATGATGCGCATAATGGAACTCCACGGCATGCCAGCAGATGAGATCGACGCAGAGCAGCCAATTGTTTCTACCATCCGTACAATATCGCGGGAGTTGCTCCAGGACGTCCTCGGTATATGGCTGCCATGTGAACTGAGACAACATGCATGTGTTGCAGTTAGGCAAAGGAAACCATTTTTCATGCGAAGTCTAGAAATCAAAATCCAATTATTCCTATACCTGATTGTGGTTGAGAGACGTCAGTTGATCACGGTACACTTTGAGAACGTGCATTGGCGATTGTGAACAATCGTAACGGGCCCTCCACCTATAAGGAACCGAGTGAAATACATTAGCCCTACTATGGAATTGCATGTGGACTTATGAATACCGCATATTGATGAATCAAACAAGTACCGGGATCCAAGAGCACTCATCGTCACTATCACCTATAGTGCCCCGGCAGGACGGATGGATGGTATGCGTTCCCATGCCCATAACTGCTAGTAAATGCAATAGAAATGCCCGTTAATATTAAGCATGGTATGTACAGATGACTATGTTGACCAACAATTCTACCTATAGCAAGATAAGTGGCCCAGATATGGATTTAGATTGTGGGATTGCCGCGTCACATAATGACCTGTACAAGCATGCAAGAATCGAACTCCCCCAACTGTACCGATGGACTGCACCCAGATCCGTAAGTGCGGATAAGTAGAGCAACGGGATGAGGTGGCCGGACGTGTCGGACATCAGCATTCCCCCAAGAAGCAGCAGAAGGAATACCCTAGCCCGCTGTTGGCATTGTACATCAGTGGGATCAGCAGGGAACGGACTGTGCAATAGCGTTCCTAACCACCTGGCCTTAATGCGACCCCCCTGATACAAGTGGGGTCTGGTGTAGCTCCCAGGTAGTCTGTGCAGATCAGCTGTCAGTCCTCCGTACGCCTAACGATGTCAACACATGTTACTGGGATGCCATCAATCGGTAGACCCCATAAGACCCCTATATCCTGCAAGGTGACCGTCGCCTCCCCCATCGGTAGGTGAAATGTGTGTGTCTCTGGGCGCCAACGCTCCACTAGGGCGGTGATGAGGGAGTGGTCAATTTGTATTGCGGCAGATTCCAGGAGTCCCTGAAATCCCGCGTCGCGTACATACCGCATAGCCTGTTCTGGCAGTCGCTCAGTCCAGCATGCCCCATCGCACCGACGCACCTGCAGTGCCTCGTCCTCTAAATGTCCATTGTATAGGGCACGAGCACGGTGCTCCTGATGGAGGTACAGCAAGTCCTCCTGAATGGGTCATGGATGGTACATGGTGTTTTCCTGCGCGCAAATACCAACCCAAGTTAGATGTTTTTTCTGGAAGAATAGCACAGAAGAAAGCAACACTGCGTAATGTGACACATATTTGGCAAATATAAGTAATACCACATAATCTGCTACACATATCATTTAATACAAGAAATACTACGTCACACTACGAACGACAGACTAAGCATTCCCTCTCCCATCGATGTACAATGCAAACCAAATGAAAGATGGAGGTTCTATTACAGACACCGTATGACACCACGATACTAAGCACGGCCACGCCTACGGACGGCCCTGGTTTCACCCGCCACCCTGTCATCCATCTGATTCCTTATCCTCCTCTCCGCAAACTGTCCACGCCTCCTGTTACGAAACTTTTCTGCATCAGGAATCAACCTCCAACGGGCACGCTGCCAGAGTGATGGATCTCACACGGGCATGAAACCTGACTGTATTGTTGGACATATGTGATCGTGTGATACACCCTGTCACATAGACTAGCAGGGTCGTCACGTCTATGCCGACAAACGGCCAAGGCATGGGAACAAGGGAAACGAAATATTTGCCATTCGCGACAAGTGCACTCTCTTCTTCGGTATTTGACCGTGTACTGTCGTTCACTAATGCTCCCATCGATGTTCCTCGCCACAACCCTGTATGTCTGCGACGCGTGCCCGAACAGGGTGATGATATGTCCCTGTGCCAATGTATCCTGCTTCTGGAACTTTTTCCAGATCCTCTGTGGGAACACGGACCTGGACAGACTGGCAATGTCTCATAATCAGCAAACCGGCATACGGGTAAATCTGAAAATGCAATTAACTGACAATCTACCTCCAATTCGTAGCGTCCGTAAGCCTTTGTGCAAACATTTCAACCGTTCGCTCGAACGTCGCTTTGACACACGCTGTTATTGGAAGGTGGCGTGCGCGCTGTAAGCAGTTGTTGAAGCTCTCTGACAGATTCATTGTCAAAATTCCCCAACGCCGATCACCATCATCGAAGGCAAGACACCACCTACTCCTATCTTTCCGTTCCAGCTAAGCCCAAGCGGACGGATCCAAACTCTCCAGCTCCTCCTTGTACTCCCTCCACCTGCTCTCGCGCCTGGTACTACCAAGCTGCCACACCAGAGACTTCATGAGCGCATTCTTGAACTTCCCGCGGTCATGTGATAAGAAGTTTGACTAAAAATGCCGCAAGCAAATCCGGTGGTATCCGGCTGGCTCCATCCACTCCTCCATATTTGTCATCGCATTTACAAGTCCTGCGTGCCTATCTGATATGACACAGATTGGTCTGCTATCACCACCAACAACGTGAAGACGCAGTCTCCCCATGAACCAGTTCTAACTTTCATTCGATTCCTCGTCGACAATTTCGTAAGCGATAGGGAGGATGTAATCATTTGCATCGTGGGTCACGGCGACCAGCATTGTGGACTTATATGCACCTCTCAAGTGAGTGCCGTCGACACTGATCACTGGCCTGCAGTGGCGGAAGGCTGCAATTGCCTGACCGAATGCCCAGAACATAAATTTAAATTTCCTACACCCGGGACCGTGTATTCTGTCAGGTACGCCAGCCCAATCAACAACGGTGGTCGGATTAGCCCTTACAAGCTCATCCATAAAAGTTGGGAGCTGCTCAAAAGAATCCTGCCACGTTCCAAATACCATGTCAATTGCCTTCTGCCGAGCATACCAGGCCTTCTTGTAGGAGATCGTGACATTGAACTCATCATTCACTTGAGCTCGTACATCTTTCACTGTGTACGAAGGGTTAACATCGATGTGGTGGCGGATTGAACGGGCGATCATCACCGACGTCAGATTCACGTTACCCGTAGATGGACCAGCCCCGACACACCCATGGCTACTAGCCCATTTGGTGATCTGCCACATACCATGCGAAGCCTTTTTCGAAGCTCTGCAAACCCAAACACAATTCCCAGTTCCTTCGACGACGTCCTTGCATTTCGCATACCATGTGCGTGAACTGCTCTCCACAACCCTGTGTTCCCTGTTCATCATAGAACTCCACCGTGAAATAGCTTCGACCAACTGCGGCTTTGTCTGAAATCGCATACCCACGTCCACTTCACCAGTCTCTTGAACATAGGTAGAAACGCCGGACCCAAAATGGGTAGGGTCATAGCTATCCTCATCGGGGCCCCCATAATCTCTATAGTAGGCCTGTGTATCCGGGTTTGCAAGAATATGAAACGACGTGGGTACATTGTTCGTGCACACCAATTGCTCTTCCTCGTCCCCGGGATTCGAATCGGTTGATAAGGAATGATCATCCTCAGTTCCACCGTCAAGTTCAGCATCCTCGACATCATCTTTGCTGCCATCATACCGAGCATCGCGGTCGCTAATGTCACCCGCGTAATCATTGCGGAAGACATTCTGCTCGCCATAGTCTACCACATACATACCACCACTTGTGGACGGCTGGGCACAATCCACGTGGCCATACCTTCCAGGTTGGCTGGACTCACCAAATTCAAGACCCCGGCTACGAACAAGTGGTGGTATACTGGGTACAACGGCGGAGTTCTGCACGTTGCTCAACAATGACATGAACGTGCTTCCTCGTGCCCCATCATTAGCGATCGGTAACTGTTCCATGACAATGTAAAAATCTGCGGAAGACAATGACATTCGATCGACAATGTTGAAGAAGAACGTGGTTGACTCATCATCTTCCACGGGATAACATCGATAGTATACCGCAGAACCAATCAGCTCGGGACATCGGTAATACATTTTCAATGAACAACTCTCCCTCACAATGGCCAGTCTCGTTACAATTAAATGAACCAATTCCCAGTGGTTCAACCTCCTCTCCAGAGTCACAACTCGCTCCGGTACTGGTGGATCATAATACACACCCACACTCAAATCAAACTTAATCTGACCCCCTCTATACATATACACCGCCAAAAACATCGCAGAACTGCAACACACAAACACATAACTTCAGATTCATACTAGTTGGACATTCCTATTCATTGTATCCTTAAGTACGTACATGTACTCCACCCGGCCACTTTAACAGCACTATCGACACGGACATAACACATTAATCAGTTCAACTGCTATACATAGGCATCACTTTCATTTCCTTCCCATTCCACATTCTAGTTCACAAGATCCTCAAATGTCATTACTTTTGCTACAAGCTCAATACATCAATCACTAAACAATTCTGATAATTACTGCATTCAATAACACGGGACCATTACCCGCAACAGACCATACTTAATCATTGAGGGTACACACAATCAGACAACACAATCATACACATACAATTAAATTAACTAAATTACTCCGACGTACCAACAAATTATAATTCAACCCAAAAATGCAACAACTGACCGACGACCGGCAATGTGCCACACACACATAATGTTGGAACACGTTCATATAATTCTGTAGGCCGCAATTAACTAATAGAAAATGGATAACAGAGTGGGAGGGATTCTGAGACTTACGGAGAAAGTGACAAAGGCGGCACAGGCTGCGGTCAACGTGGTCAATGTGGACAATGTCAGGTCCACGAGGTCAACGACGGGTCAACGCGGGCAACGTCGAGTCAACGCGGTCAACGATGTCAACAAATGCGGTCAATGTCGGGTCAACATCGGGTCAACGTCGGTCAACACAGGTCAACGCGGGTCAACGCAGGTCAATGCGGGTCAATGTGGGTCAATGCAGGTCAATGTGGTCAACGACAGGTCCGACGGCGTCCACTTCAACCCGAACACGATCTCTGCAACTGAAATCCGATTAAGAAATCAGTAGCAATTAACAAAAAAACCAAACAAATATTCAGCGAATAAAAAGGAAAATACCGGATCCCTTAAAAAATTCGAACTGCAGATAAAAATGGTGGAACGCCGGTAGAGCAATGCCGGAGAAAGAGTGGGAGAAATGTGATAAAGGAGGCTAGCAGTGGGAGAAATGTGAGAAAGGATTGCTAAAGAAAATGAACAATGTTGGAAGGGGAGCAATTCAGATGGATTTAAACAAAAAATTCTGACGCAGTATGCCACGTGGCAGCACCCGATTTGACCAACAATTCCACTTTTGACTGGATTTTTTTTAAAAAAAAATAAATCCACCGAGGACGCATTATCATAATGCGTCCTCTCCACGTGGCTCTCCCCGATTCGACCGACAATTGGACCACATTCCGCAGCAACGTGGCATCACCCTCGGCCGACACGTGGCCTCTCCCCCATCAAGTATTCGGCCACGTGGCATGACAGAAATTTGACCGGAATTAAAAAAAAATTTCAAACGGATTGGAGGACGCATTATGATAATGCGTCCTCGCCACGTGGCAAAGCCCCATTCGGCCACGTGGAAATACGGAAATTTTACCAGATTAAAAAAAAATTCAACCGGATTGGAGGACGCATTACCATAATGCGTCCTCGCCACGTGGCAAAGCCCCATTCGGCCACGTGGCAATGCGGACATTTGACCAGAATTTTACAAAAAAAAATTTAAATGGCTTGGAGGACGCATTACCATATCGCGTCCTCGCCACGTGTCGCGACGCCGTACTTCACCTGATATTTTTGACCGAAAAAGGCAAAAAAAAAACAAAAAAAACGAGAGGACGCATCACCATAATGCGTCCTCCATAGGAAGTTGCCGTTTGTGGCAACTGTAGCCACAAACAAGTCATTTTCTTGAGATTTGTGCAGCTAATCCGACAATGTTTATCATCTATATCATTCTCATTCATTCTAAATGGGGGAGATCTTGGCCTTTTGCAACCAAAGATGGGCATTCGTCGGGGAGACCCACTTTCGCCGTATTTGTTCATAATATGCTCCGAAGTTTTCTCTTCTTTGTTGACCGACTTAATGAGGGTAGGGCTATTGAAAGGAATAGCGACATCCCAGTTTGAACCGAAACTATCTCATCTATTCTTTGCAGACGACACCCTTTTGTTTGGAGAGGCTATAGAGTTTGAGGCAACTTATATGCTATGGGCGATCAACTCATTACTGTGCCTGTGTGCGATCAACGTGCGATTTCACACAGTCATCGCTCTTCTTCTTCACCTCCATTTCTAATTGCTACTGATCTTACCCAATTCTCACTGCTACGACTCCATTATTTGCTTGATAGACACATCGGCGGACGATCATGGCGTCGCCGACGCCTCCTCCGCCTCTGGAAACAATCCCTAACCCACTGGTCGCTCGAAGCTTTGCCCAAGCTCTCAACACAAAACAATCCCCCCTCCTCTCGTCCCTTCCGGATACCCCAAACCTACACCCGACAACAGAATACAAGGGAAAGATAGCATATATACTCCCTCCCGAAGAAGGAGAAATCCTAGCTTCACACTACCAGAACGCCCTCGTCGGGAAGTTCATCAGAGGGAAACCGCAGATGGAATCGCTACAACAGTCCTTCAAATCAATAGGTTTTAAATCGAAATTTCAAATTGGTTCTATTGATTATCTTCACGTTTTGATTCGATTTCAGGAAAATGAAGACTACCAAAGGTGCTGGATGAAGGGACAGTGGTCAATACAAGGTTACACAATGAAGATGCAGAAATGGACACCAGATTTTTCCCCATCAGTGGAATCTTCGATAGTACCAGTCTGGGTAACATTTCACAAACTACCACTTCATTTCTATAACAACTCTGCTATAATTGGAATCAGTAGTCAGGTAGGAAGGTTTCTTAAGATGGATGCTGCAACAATGGCATTAACTAGACCTTCAGCAATTAAAGTTTGTGTAGAAATAGACTTGTTAGCTCAGCTCCCTAAATCAATTATGGTAGGAATAGGAAACAAGGTAGCTAAATATCCAATAGAGTATGAGGAATTGCCAACATATTGCACTCACTGCAAAATAATTGGTCATAGTAACACAAGCTGCAACTTTTTGCATCCTAATCTGAGGAAAATAGCTAACAGGAAGTTAGAGAATACTGCCACTATTAAGCCGAGAACAGGCCCTCACCCTACAGAGGAAACTAAATTGGGAGGGACATCAGCTTTAACAGTTTCACAAAAGGAAAAGGATGTGCAGAATCAAACAATAAACACAGGAATCTTAACTGACAGCAACATAAATTTCTTTAAGGTAAGTCATAGAAAACGTAATGGTCCATTTTACTCACTAGATGATATATCCAAGCCAATAACCACATCCATTTGGAGAAAAAAGAACCACTCCCCTACCCATTCCCCCACAATGGAAAAGGAAACAAATAAGAACACAATTACAATCTCTAATGCCTTCCAATCCTTGGAAGACAGTGATGATGAACAGGTAGAGCAAGATGGGGAGATTGCAGAGATCTTCCATGAAACAGTTGAGTCACAGGAAGTTACATTATCAATTGATATTAATACTAACCAAAATACTTCCCCTGTGTTTCTAAAAGAACAAGTCCAAACGGAGATGGAAGAGCAAGCACAAAAAGGTTCAGCAGAGGAAAGCTCCAGCATAGAGGATGAATTGAAAGAAAAAACATCAGAAATCTCTGAGATGGTAAGTTTGGAGAAAGAAAGTGAGCAGCCACAGGCTCAGGTAAGACCCTCAGAGCAGAATCTTTCATCTGTGATTACTAATAACAATGGTAAGTCAGGAGAAAAAGGTAAAAACTCAGCTAAGACTAGTAGAAATCTCAGATCAACACAAAAAGCCAACCCCAAAATTTTTAAATGATAACACACACCATAATTGGGAATGTATTAGTTTGGAATGTAAGGGGAGTTGGAACCTCAATAGATAGACTTAAGATACTGAAACAAAAACATAAGTTAGACATAATGTGCCTAATTGAACCATGGCAAGAAAATCAGAAGATCATTAAGTTTAAATATGACCTTGGATATCAGAATGCTTACTCTGCTCAGAGAGCTAAAATCTGGCTATTTTGGAACCAGTCTTTTAGCATCTCAGTTTTAAGTGAGACCGATCAGTATGTACAAGTTAATATAATTGATTCTTTATCTTCTCTGAGTTGGAATTGTGTATTTATTTATGCAAGTGTGCATAGATCAATCAGAGAATCCTTATGGGAGGACCTAAAGGCAGCTAATCTTCCTCATTCTATTTTTATTGGTGACTTCAACACAGTAGCTTTAGTATCTGAGTATAGAGGGAGGAAGTCAACCCCGAAAAAAATCATGAAACAATTTAATAATTTTCTAAGGGATCTGGACTTGCATGATATTCCCACTGTAGGTAACTCCTTTACATGGTGCAATAACAGATATAAGGAACGATGTAAAGAGTTAATATTCCAAAGGTTAGATAGGGGACTTTGCTCATTAGACTGGTTTGAAAATTTTCCTAACAGCTCAATACATGTTCTAAATAGACTGTCATCGGATCATGCTCCTCTTTTATTATCCATACAATCATCTGAGGAACAAGCCCCTAGACCATTTAGATTTCAGGAGATGTGGACTAGTAGACAGGACTTTCTAAATTTAGTGGAATCTAATTGGAACCAGGACACCCCCTACAGAGGAATGTATAGGATGGTTTATAAATTAAAAAGGCTTAAAAAGGAAATAAAGCAGTGGAATATAACTCACTTTGGTAATGTTGATCAGAATCTGACTCAATATGAGAATAAGGTTAATGATTTGGAAATCTCTTTTCAACAAACCCCAACTGATTCCATATTGACAGACCTGAACAACACAAAACAGCTGTTGATGAGGGCTCAAAAGGAGAAAGTAATCTACCTTAGGCAAAAGGCTAGACTGAATTGGTTTAAATATGGTGATGCTAATACTAGTTATTTCCATCACTCAATTAGGGAAAGAAGAACTAAATCTAGAATCAGTAAGATTAGAGATGAAAATGGAATTTGGATCTCTGATCCAACAAAGATTAAAGAGGAAGCAGTTGGATTTTATAAAGCTCTATTTAATGAAGAAGAACCATAGAAGCAAGGAACTTATATGAATCATTTTCTAGCTGAAATACCTGGAGTAATAACTGAACAAGAAAATGATCAACTGTTATCTCCCTTCCTGATCCATGAGCTTAAGTTTGCAGTCTTCAACCTTAATAAACACAGCTCACCTGGTCCTGATGGATATTCTGGTTTTTTCTATATCACCTTCTGGGATATTGTAAAAACAGATTTACTTGAAGCTGCAAATGACTTTCTGAAAAGTGGTAAAATTCCTAAGGCTATTTCTAGTACCTGGCTAGCATTAATTCCTAAAAGAACAATACCTGTCACTTTCTCAGATTTCAGACCAATAAGTCTTTCAAATTTTGTGAACAAGGTTTTTTCCAAGATGATGATGGAAAGGATTAAGCCTTTCATGTCTCAACTAATATCTCCAGAGCAAAGTGCTTTCATGAAAGGGAGGGATATCACAGATAACATAATATTGATGCAAGAAATGACCAGAATGTTAAAAAGGAAATCAAGGAAGCAGAACCTAATCATCAAATTAGATATGCAGAAAGCTTTTGATAGAGTATCATGGTCTTTTCTTAACTCAATTCTCCTTAAATTTGGTTTCCATGGAGTTTTTGTGAACCGGATACTGCAGAACATAGCCTCAGCCCATTTCTCAGTGATAATTAATGGTGTAGCATCAGGATATTTTGCATCAAATAGAGGAATAAAACAGGGAGATCCCCTCTCCCCATTTCTGTATAATATACTATCTGAGGCCTTTTCCAGAGGAATTAAAAAACTTTTCAACATAGGTTTTCTGAAACATTTTGATTTACCTAAGACATGTCCACAGATAACTCACCTAATGTACGCAGATGATACTGCTGTATTTCTCAGTGGAAATAAGGAAAACCTGAAAAGATTTAAAAGATTTCTCAGTGCATATGAGCAAACAACAGGTCAGAAAGTTAATTTTTCTAAATCCAACTTCTATGTTGATCCTGCCACCCCAGCAGATAGAATTCAGACCATAAGGAGGGCATTAGGGATGACTACAGGAGAGTTTCCTTTTCAATACCTAGGTATTCCCATATTCACAGGAAGGAACACTCAGAGATATTACTACCCTATACTGGAGAGATTAGAAAAAAGCATAAATAACTGGAAAAATAAGTGGCTTAGTACAGGGGGGAAGATCATATTAATAAACCATTGCTTTCTTTCAATCCCAACCCATTTGTTTGCTATACTAAGACCTCCTAAGGTAGTTTTGAGGAAGCTGGAAAGGATGGCATCTGGTTTGTTCTGGGGTACAAATGATAGTTCAGAGGCAAGGAAAAAATGGAGAGCTTGGAGTAAAATGAGTATGCCTATACAAGAGAATGGGATAGGGTTTAGAGACCTTCAAGCCACAGTTGACTCATTCTCCTGTAAGTTATGGTGGAAGCTCCAAAAGAACACCACTCAATGGTCTCAACATCTGTGGTCACTACCTGTATCCTATAAGACATCTCAGGTATGGAAGAGAATCTGCTCCATTACTGAAAAAACAAATAGATTGACTAGAGTAATTCATGGAAAAGGGGAATGCTCCTTCTGGAACTCAAATTGGTCAGGAGAAGGTGCTTTATATTATGAATGGCCTGAGGAGGTGGAACTTCCTTTCCCTGATATAACCTTAAGCACCTTCATCCTGAACAAAGACTCTAATCTTCCTTCTGTGGAGCCACATTTGGCTACCAATATAGTTACAATATTGCAGGAGGTAGTCATCAAGAATTCACATGAGGACAGACTGATTTGGGAACCTTCAACGGATGGGAATTTTTCAGTCAGCTCAGCCTACAAGATTCTGAGGCAGAGGGGTACAAGCATCAGAAGTTTACACAAGGTATGGTCAAATTTCATACCAGTTAAAATGTCTATATTAACTTGGAGAGCTTTGAATGGAATTTTGCCTTTTGAAAATGTTCTATGTAAGCTTGGTTTCTCACTAGCTTCTAAATGCCCTTTGTGCCCGAACCACTCGGATTCAATCAACCACTTTTTTAACTCATGTCACCAGGCAACTGCAGTGTGGAAAAAAGTTAATAGCCTTCTGAATTTACATCCACCTAGTTTTAGGAGTTTCAGTCATTTAGTTGATCACTATCTCTCCCTTCAGGTAGGGTCTAAGAATCTGAATTATGTATACATAGCTGCACTCATTGTTACAACATGGTCTCTTTGGACGCATAGGAACAAACTACTATATGAAAATCTAGCTTTTTCAGTAGATGCATGTTTTCAGAATATTAAGGACCTGTTGTTCATAATCTTCACTGCAAATCCGTTGAAAGGAAATCCTGACAAGCATAAGAAACTAATTCAGGCAGGAATCATTCCTAGTATAACTCTAAAAAGGAAGAAAGAAATCTCAATTTCAGCAGTTAAATGGGAAAAACCAACAAATGGTCTTAAGTTGAACACGGATGCTTCATGGGTAAATGGGGGAGACTCTTCTTGTGCTGTAATAATTAGAGATTGGAGGGGAGATGTGAAACTAATGAGAGTTAAAACCTTTAAATCAGACTCCCCTTTGCAAGCAGAGCTGGAAGGTATTATTTTTGCATATCAAATCTGCTTAGAAATGGATATTAGAGGTAGTATACTAGAGTCAGATTGTCAGCATGCAATAAGAGCAATACATGATCCTTATTCTGGCTCATGGAGACTATTTTCTCTTTACTATTATCTGCATGAGATGCATACAGAAAACCAAATCCAATATGTCCCTAGGGAAGCAAACACAGTGGCTGATTTTTTGGCAAAATATGCTAGGGAGAATTCCATAAATGGAGATTTAAACTCAGGCAATACTCCATCTTTCCTAAAAGGCTTGATTATGCTAGATAAAAATGGAGTTTATGGGGTCAGAATAGGAACAGCAAGTGGTAACATAACCCACACATAATATGCTTTCTCGGGTACATGTTTTTATACAGGAACAGAGACTGCTTCTTTTTTGTCTCCTTCATTGCAGATTAATAGGCTGAGGAGGAAGAGGGTTAACCAGAGTATGACCATTGGAAGAACGGTGACACCTTGGAATGTACGGTGACACATGGCAGTAAAGATCGGACGAAATGGAGAACAACTCAGGAAGTTTAGTGGCTGGCCACCCTCAAAGGATTTTCCAAAGTAAAAGCTATCAGATAGCATTGGCAAAGGTTTCACGAAGACTTAGAGGATAGGCTTATGGCTTGGGTTACGGTTGTCTCTAACTGACTTGTGTCTTGTCTTTCGATTCACTAACAAGTTCGAGCGCCAACTACCTAGCCATTAGTATTTGTAATCCTCTAGTTCTACTCAAGGTATCTTCTACTATTTTGGAAGCAAAAAGGTGTTGCTTTAAGAGCAATATGCTCTCACATTGTAAACAAACTAAGCCTCGGCTTCTTTATTACTTCTTAAGGGTTTGGGAAGCCTAATACAACTTTCCTCCATCTCAGGATGGTTTAATTTAAAAAAAAAAAAAAAAGGGCGATCAACTCTGTCGAGAACATATCGGGCCAAAGGATAAACTACTACAAGTCTGGGATAGTATTCAACCCTAACACTCACTAAGAGATAGAAGCAAAGTTTGTGACATACTAAAGATTACAGAGGTTTTCTCGCGTGGGAAATATTTAGGATTGCCAGCAGAGATAGGGCAGAACAAGAAAGAGATATTCCAAGGTTTGAAAGATAATATTCGGGCAAGGATCGATGGAGTCAAGGGAACCTATCAATGGGTGGGAAGGAAATATTGATAAAACCCGTGTTGTAAGCTACCCTCGGGTTCACGATGAGTTGCTTTAAGATCCCCGACCAAATACACGAAGACATAAGGAGTATGATTAGTCAATTTTGGTGGATGGATTCGACGAACAAGCAGTATACAATGGGTTGCATGGTTGAAGCTTGCGATAGCAAAGGTAAATGGTGGAATTGGCTTTAGATACTTAAAGGCAGCAAATATGGCATTCCCATGCAAAGAGGCTTGGAGAATTCTTACATTCCCAGCATCTTTGTTGGCTAGGGTATATAAAGATAAATATTTCCCTAGCTCTTCAATCTTTGAGTCGGAACAGGGAAATCGTCTATCTTGGTCTTGGTGTAGCATCTATGGAACATTGGCCATATTGAAGTTGGGATGTAGAAAGCGGGTCTCGTCAGAAAGAAACCCAAGCATATGCCACGATCCGTGGCTTTCGAGAGAAAATTCAATGTTTGTGGCTATAGTAGCCACACACGGAAGAGAATAGGGAGGACACATGTAGAAAATGCGTCCTCTCCTACCCCCCTTTTTTTTCGATGATTAATGGCGCTCGGACGTGGCGAGAGGATGCATTTCCAATATGCGTCCTCTAATCCGGTCAAAGATTTCAGGCGCAGCAGACGGAGGTGTAAGGGGCAAGCGACACGTGGTAGCGGATGTGGCGAGAGGACGCATTTCCAATATGCGTCCTCTCCTTCCGGTCAAAGATTGCAGGCGGTTGCAGGCGGAGTAGGCGATGGCAGGGAGAGGACGCATTTACAATATGCGCCCTCCGATCCCTTCCCTTTAATTCCCAACTCTCCCCTTATATTTATCCACTTCTTCTCTTCTTTCTTTTGTTATCCCTTTCATCCCCATTTGTCCGAAAATTTTCTTCATTTCACCTCCCTTCTTCCTTCTCGAGATTTCACCACCACTCTCCTCCGCCATTGCGCCGATTGTTCTCCGACATTCCGCCATTCTCCTCCCCCATTCCGCTTGTTCACAATATCGGTAATGTATTTTTAATTTTTGCAAAATCCTACATTTTGCTCTTGTTTTATTTTGTTAAGGATTTCTTTGAGTAAAATTTGTACTGGATTTTTGGTTGTAGAGATCACAATCGGCCTGAAGTTCCTGCCGTTGACCGTCCTTGACCCACCGCTGACCCGCCGTTGACCGTCGTTGACTTCCACATTTGTCACCTTGTCCGTGAGTCTCAGACTGCCACCCACTTTTTTTTTCATTTTCTTGAAGTTAATTGAACCCTAAATAATTTTACGAATGTGTTCCACGATTATGTGTGAGTTGTGGTAGAAAGTTTGTTGTTGATTTTTTGGTTAAATTATAAATTGCGGAGAACCCGAAATAATTTAGTTAATTCGGATGTGTTGTATGATTGTGTGTAGTTTTAATGATTAAGTTTGGTCCGACGCTTTGATAGCATTTAATGCTCATGCGTGACTAAATGAAGTAATTATGTGAATTGTTGACTGATTAATGTATTAAGTTTGTAGCAATAGTAATGACTTTTAAGGATACTACGAAAAGGAATGTCGAGTGAAAAGAAAATAAAAGTGATGTCTTTGTATAATCGTTACTGATTAATGTATTATGTTGTATTAATAGTGTTCTTAATGTGGTCGATTGGAGTACATGTACATATTTGAGGATACAATGAAAATGAATGTCGAATGAAAAGGAATTAAAAGTTATGTATTTGTGTATTGCAGTTGTACGATGTTTTTGACTGTGTATATGTATAGAGGCGGTCAGATTAAGTTTGATTTGACTGTGGGTGTGTATTATGATCCTCCAATACCGGAGCGAGTTGTGACTCTCGAGAGGAGGTTGGACCACTCAGAATTAGTTGATGTAATTGTCACGAGGCTTGGCATTGCGAGTGAGAGGTATATGTTGAAAATATATTACCGATGTCCTAAATTGATTGGTTCGGCTGTATACTATCGTTGTTATAATGTGGAAGATGATGAGTCAACCGCGTTCTTCTTCAACATTGTTGATCTATTGTCGTTGTCCTCCGCAGATTTTTACATTGTTATGGAACAGTTGACAAGCACTAATGATTGGGCACGGCCAAGCACGTTCATGTCGTTGTTGAGCAACATGCAGAATTTTGCCGATGTACCAAGTGTACCACCACCCGTTCATAGCCGAGGTTTTGAAATTGGTGAGTCCAGCCAACCTTGTGGGTATGCTCACGTGGATTATGCTCAGTCGTCCACAAGTGGTGGTATGTAAGGTATGGACCATGACGAGCAGAATGTCTTCGATGATGATTACATGGGACAAGTTAGCGACCATGTTGTTCGGCATGATGGTGGCGAAGACGATGGTGACGAAGGTGAACTTGACGGTGGAAGTGAGGATGATCGTTCCTTATCAACTGATTCGAATCTTGGGGACGAGGAAGAACAAGTGGTGTGCACGAACAATGTACCCCCGTCATTTCATATTCTGGCGAATCCGGATACACAGGCCTACTATAGGGATTATGGTGGCCCTGATGAGGATAGCTATGACCCAACTCATTTTGGGTCCGGAGTTTCTACTTATGATCAAGAGACTGGTGTAGTGGATGTGGGTATGCGATTCCAGACGAAGGCCCAGTTGGTTGAAGCTATTTCTAGGTGTAGTTCCATGATGAGCAGGGAACACAGAGTCGTGGAGAGTAGATCACGCACATAGTATGCGAAATGCAAGGACGTTGTCGAAGGAATTGGGAATTGTCTTTGGGTTGCCAGAGCTTAAAAAAAGGCTTCACATGGCATGTGGGAGATCACTAGATAGGCAAGTAGCCATGGGTGTGTTGGTGCTGGTCGATCTACGGGTAACGTGAATCTGACGTCGGTGATGATCGCCCGTTCAATCCGCCACCACATTAATGTAAACCCTTCATACACAGTGAAAGATGTACAAGCTCAAGTGAAGGAGGAGTTCAATGTCACCATTTCCTACAAGAAGGCGTGGTATGCTCAACAGAAGGCAATTGACATGGTATTCGGAACTTGGGAGAATTCTTTTGAACAGCTCCCAACGTTTATGGATGAGCTTGTCAGGGTCAATCCGAGCACCGTTGTTGATTGGGCTGACGTACCTGACAGATTACACGGTCACGGGTGTAGGAAATTTAAATTTGTGTTTTGGCCATTTGGTCAGGCAATTGAAGCCTTTCGCCACTGCAGGCCAGTTATTAGTGTGGATGGCACTCACTTGAGAGGAGCATATAAGTCCACAATGCTGGTCACCGTGATGCATGATGCAAATGATTACATCCTCCCCATCGCTTACGCTATTGTTGACGAAGAAACGAATGAAAGCTGGAACTGGTTCATGGGGAGACTGCGTCTTCACGTCGTTGGTGGTGATAGCAGGCCAATCTGTATCATATCCGATGTGCATACTGGACTTATAAATGCGATGACACATATGGAGGAGTGGATGGAGCCGGCTGGATACTATCAAATTTGCCTGCGGTATTTTCAATCCAACTTCCTATCATATGATTCCGGGAAGTTCAAGAATGCGCTTATGAAGACTCTGGTGTGGCAGCTTGGTGGTGCCAGGCGAGAGAGCAAGTGGAGGGAGTACAAGGAGGAGCTGGAGAGTATAGATCCATCTGCTTGGGCTTGGCTGGAACGGCAAGATAGGAGTAAGTGGTGTCTTGCATTCGATGAGGGTGATCGACGTTAGGGAATTCTGACGATGAATTTGTCTGAGAGTTTCAACAACTGTTTACGCCGCGCACGCCATCTCCCGATAACAACGTGTGTCAAAGCGACGTTCGAGCGAACAGTTGAAATGTTTGCGCAAAGGGTTATGGATGCCACGAATTGGAGGTACTTTGTCACTTAATTACAATTATGTATGTGTCCGTAGAGCAGTTTCTGGATTCTAAAATCTTGTTCGTTTGTCCAGGTCCGTGTTTCCTAAGAGGAACTGGAAAAAGTTTCAGAAGTAGGATACATGGGCACAGGGACATTCGTAACCTTGTTCGGCCATGCGTCGCAGACTTATAGGGTTGTGACAAGGAACATCGATGGGAGCATTAGTGAACGACAGTACACGGTCAAATACCGAAGAAGAGAGTGTACTTGTCGCGAATGGCAAATATTCCGTTTCCCTTGTTCCCATGCCTTGGCCGTCTGTAGGCACTGTAGGTCTGGCGGTGCGATAGGGCATGCTGGACCGAAGGTATGCCTGACACAGTTATGAGCTACGTGCGTGACTTAGGATTCCAGGGACTCATTGATTCCGTACCGATACACATAGACCATTCACTCATCACTGCCCTAGTGGAGCGGTGGCGACCCGAGATGCACACATTTCACCTACCGATGGGGGAGGCTACGGTTACACTGCAGGATGTGGGGGATGCGATGGGGTCTTCCAATCGATGGGATCCCAGTCACAGGAGTAGACACCAGTAGGCGTACGGAGGAATGGATGATAGTGTGCACGGACTACCTAGGTGCTACACCTGACCCCAGTGTTATCCGAGGGGGTCGCATTAGGGCAAGCTGGTTGGGAAATTTATTGCACAGTCCGTTCCCTACTCACCCTACTGTCAACAGGGGGCGAGATTTTTCATTCTACTGCTGGTTGGGGGAATGCTCATGTCAGACACATCTGGCTATCTAATTCCACTGCTATACTTGTCGGTACTGATGGATCTAGGTGCAGCACGTCACTACAGTTGGGGGAGTGCATTCTTGCACACTTGTACCGGTGCTTATGTGACGCTGCAATTCCACAAGTTAAATCCATTTCTGGCCCCCTTGTCTTGCTACAGGTAAATTAGTCTGTCACTCCACTCATTTGTACATAATGTCCACTATGTTACTTTGTATTACATTTAATTTAATTTACTAACAGTTGTAGGCATGGGAGCGCATACCATCCGACCTACAGGTGCTCTACCAATAACAGTGCCGATGAATGCTGTTGGGTCCCGGTAGGTGCCGAATAATTCCTGTTTTCAATTTTTAAAACCATAGTCAATTCGATATACTGGCTAATATAATTCACTCTTTTGCTCGTAGGTGGAGAACCCTTACGATTTATCACAATCACCGATGCATGTTTTGAAAGTGTATCGCAATCAGATCACATCTCTCAATCAGAATCAGGTATAGGCCAACTTGGATTATATTCTTCTGATTTCGTGTGAAACATGGTTTTCAGTACCTAACCACAACACCATTATGTTCTTTCAGTTTATTTGGGAGCCATACACGGCGGATATCGTGGGACAACTCCCGTGGTACTGTACAGCTGGTAGAAAAAATTGGCTAGTTTGCGTTGACCTCATTTGCTGGCATGTCGTGGAGTTCCACCACGCACATCGTGTTCTCAGGCAGTTCGGCCTAATCCAGCCAATACCCACCCAGTTGGTCAGTGGGGATGAGTATAAATTGCTTCATACTACAGATCGTCGAGGCAGGTCTGGCATTGATTGGCGTGTCGAACTAAGAAGATATCTCGTTGCTTGGGAACAACAATCTGATCAACAAGTAAACCCACTTGGGTATGCAGATCCATATTGTCCCAGCCGTGAATACATGGAGTGGTACTTTCGCAAGACGGTGAGCATGATTGATCAGCCAGGATGGCCTCTAACAGCTACAGAGGGTTTCCATGGAGACAGTGTAACTACGGAGTACTTGGTATTTCCTAAAATTCAAATATTGTCAAGAAATAATGTTACGGATTTCCCCTACATTGCATATCTAACATATTTATCTCGATTCTGTAGTTGCAGACAATCACTGAGGTGCACATCAGGTCAAACATTAATTTGGATGAATGTCCCCCACAATTCACGGACGCTCTCAGGGGAATCAATGAAGTTGTCACACGGGGTCTACAACACGCGCATCAGGCCTCTAGATGGCAGTACTATCAGCCGTTTGTGCACTGTGAGGATCCTCCCCCTGGTGTGAGATATACGGACCTCAGAAGCCACCGTCAGGCTCCACCTGGTCGACAGGGAGGTCGGAGGCGGCGTCCTAGAGGCCAAATGGAACACGTTGGTCCATCACAAGCTGGACCCTCACATGCGAGTCCACCGATTGGGGGACCATCACATGGTGAATCCTCATATTACGACATGACTCCATCGGAATACACTTCATATGTCACTCCAACAGCGAGTCATCAATTCATGTCGCCTGCCGCTCCATCACATACGGGTAGTGTTCCACATGGCTATCGTGAGGAGGCAGGAGACGAAATGGAGGACGAAATACCAGAGGGAGTTCCACATGAGGAAGTGAATGTACCTACACAGATGGCTGTTCCACGACGGACATCCAGGACCATACGTCCTCCACCATGTGGAACGGGCGGAAAGCTTTGCAGAGATCGTCACTAGGACAGTGCATGCCAGTGAACACTGATTTGCATTACATTTCACACGTATTGTTCGGCTATTGTACATTTATGCTAATTCATACTCATTCTAACTATGCAATACTTCATTCTTACACCCTAATTCAGGACTAGTTACAAAACTGCAACTCACGCTTCCCTAATTTATCGTTTGACTAGTTCTCAAAATATCATCAGACAAACACGAGTCTACTTATGCATAATCTTCATCGAAATCAATGGGATGACAAATAATAAGTTATAAATTGCAACATTCAAGGATAATTTATTACTTAAATTCACGACTCGTTCTGAAAAATACACTTTTGTTGAATTCATGACACGATTTTATAATCGGAAAAAAACTGAGAAAAATTCGCTGCAATTAAAAAAAATCCCGCATAACGGTCATTGAGAATAAGCATTTTACCAAATAATTAAAATTCTCCAAACGCTTATTTTACCCAATTTACCGAATAGTTAATTGTCATTACGAAAGTCAGCTTTGAGGGCTCGTTCAAAACCTATTCGGGAATAATATTCCGGAAAAAATAGAAGCCAGCTCCTGAGAACCCATTTCAAAAATGAGTTCTCTAAAAAATATTCCCAAAAAAAAAAACCAGCTCAGAGGTCTCGATTCTGAAACGGGTCCTCTAAATAATTTTTCGAAAAAATAAGAATGCACAGCTACGAGGACTCGTTTTCAAAATGCGTTCTCTAATAAATTTTTGGGAAAAAAAATTTAATCAGCACCAAAGCCGACTTAAGTATTTTCAGCAAAAAAATTATTACATCAACATTAGGACGCATTTTTAAAATGCGTCCTCTATTACTTTAAAGCTAAAAAAAATTACTCTTAAATTAGCGGAAAAAAAATAAAATTCCATGAGGACGCATTTGAAAAATACGTCCTCTATTATTTTAGAGCAAAAAAAAATTAAATCAGGAGCATGAGGACGCATTACCCTAATGCGTCCTCCACCATGTTGTCTATTTTTCAGAACCACCGTACCCGCAGCCAACATTCAAATTTTTAGCATAGTAAAATCAAGAACTCGGCTTCCGAACTCGGCAAACTTCATGGTGGAAGAACCTGAATGAATTCCACATGAATTATCGCGATTTTTGGATTTTATTGATGAATACAATGAAAGATGGCATGTGGATGTGATTCAGGAACACTTCTAGGAGAATGATGCGGCTCAAATATTGGATATGCAGCTTCATGGACAAAACGGGATGGACCATTGGATTTGGCATCAAGGAAAGCATGGAAAATCTTTCGTCCGATCGGCATACCATGTCATTATCGAAGACCCTCGCTCCAAACAACACCATCAGATCCAGTGGCCAACTATGGGCATGGATAAAAATTTTTGGACCAATCTTTGGAAGCTCTGGATTCCTCAAAGAGCGAAGCACTTTGCTTGGAAATTGTGCACTGACTCCCTTGCAAACAGAAAAAATCTTCGGTGCAGAGACTGTTGGAAAAATGATTGTAAAACAAGTTGAATTTCGTCAACTTTTGGGCTTAGTTTTGAGTTGGGTTCGAACTGAATTAGAGTCAGTGGGTGTCGTTTTTGGATTCTCCTCTGCGAGTACTATAAAATCGACTGTTTAAACACTCAAAACGGATAAAGGGTGAATGAGATATGGATGCTCAAAGAGTCACTCTGAGAATGGAAACTTAGGCGGAAATTCATCCGTACGTACTAAGTATTCTGTAATTTTTTGACTGACTAAAATGCGTTTGGATCGCGTGGAAGTCTCCGAAAGCCCAAACCGCGTAACAAATATTCTAAGAATCACGTGTGGAATATCTGAGATTTGATACGCGGTTAATCATGATAAGGAATATGATATTCTTATCTTTCCAGAATCTATTCAAATATTTGTAAAAAATATTTGGTGGTTAGAGAATATTTTCTCTGATTACGGAAATCAGATCTTCCACGTATCTTCTCATATGGATTCTTAGACGTCTATAAATAGAGCCTTTATGTCAGACAGAAAACTCGCACCATTCTCAAGTTCCTCCCTACTTCTAAACTTGAGTCTTATCTTCTTACTCTGTCTTTGTCGGTGATAGTCCTTCGGGCTTTGTGTGACTCCGAGGTAATTTTACTTGTTAAATTACCTTCGATGGTTTTATCCTAGGGAACGATGTCCACGACAGGACTCATTCGTTTCAAGGACAGCGAGTGTACTCGTGACTCCATCAATATGTGATATATGTGATTGCTTGAAACGTGATTATTAATTGTACGTGTGAATAATTAGTAATATTTGATTATTCATTAGCAATATTTCATTAATGTTACTGATGTTAAATTGTTCATTAGTAATATTCCAAATTTGTTACTGATGTTAAATTGTTTGCATACTTCCGACATGTTTGTTTTCAATATACGATCAACAGTCTTGAAACGAATGAAATTTGTTGGGTTATATTGAGAAAAAAAAAATTTTTAAAAAAAAAATTTTACACGTCATATATATTAATGCTTATGCGAATTATATGCCTTGTGTGGATATACATATATGTCAAATGTGCAATACATGTCGTATGCAAATTATATGCATGTGCAATACATGTCGTATGCAAATTATATGCCTATGCAATACATGTCGTACGCAAATATGCAATACATGTCGTATGCGAATTATATGCCTAGTTTGGATTAATAGTATATATGCAGTATACTTCATAAGTAATTAGAATTTGCATTCATAATACTCAACTAAATAGTTGTTCAAAATTTATGTATGCTTACGTGGTTAGATGATTAATCTGCATCAATATTGCATGCCTTACATTACCATATTTTTGCATGGTTCGCATACGCATGCGTAAGGTTCTACATTACTTGCATGATTTAATATATTCCATATATGTGACTTCATGCTGTATGCAAATTGTAAGTTTGGAAAGATATGCATGCTACTAATATGCATGTGGTTTTGCAAGTCTGCGAAAATATTTGATTGCATGCTTTATGGAAATTGTATACATGCTAATTAATTGGTTTTGGTTGTTTACAACAGAACCATGTCGAGCGATGAGACTATCCATGAGGCGACGCCTCATGTGACTGTTCAGGCTAAGACTACCCCAGGGGTGACGCCTCTTATGGCTGTTCCTCATGCTGAGAAACCCGAGAAGTTCAATAATGGTATGAACTTCAAGATGTGGCAACAGAAGATGCTCTTCTACTTGTCCACTATGGGTTTGGAGCGCTATGTTCGCGAAGATCGTCCATTTGCAGATGAGACTAGCAATGTGGAAGTCCAAAATACTGCGGTGGAATGGAACTCTAAGGAATATATCTGTCGCAACCTCATTTTGAATAGCCTTCACGAAGCCATTTGGAGTGTGTATCAAGTGAAAGAGCCTTCTAAGGTGCTGTGGGAAACTCTTGACCAAGAGTACAGGGGTGAGGAGGTTGGATCCAAGAAGTGGGTCGTCGGCAAGTTCCTCGACTACAAGATGGTTGATGCCAAGTCTGTGGTCAGTCAAGCTCAAGAGCTTCAAATGATGATCAATGAGCTGATAGCCGAGAAGATGACAATGTGCGAGACTCTCCAAGTCTATTGCATCATCGAGAAGCTGCCTCCAAGTTGGAAGGACTTCAAGAGTTATCTAAACCACAAGCGAAAGGTGATGACTATGAGGGATTTGATCAAAAAGCTTCGTGTTGAGGAGGATAACCGCATCTCTGAAAAGAGGATGAATGGATATGTGCCTGTGGCAAGGGCCAATCTCGTGGAGGTTGGTGGGAGCTCTAAGTCAAAGAAGGCCAAGGCAAAGAAGGGATCCAAGTTAGGAGCCAAGGGTGGAGTTTCGAAGAAGTCGAAGTTCACTGGAAAGTGCTACAATTGCAACCTCGTTGGCCATAAGTCCTCTGAATGTAGGAAGCCAAGGAATGCCAAGAACGAGGCCAATATGGTTGAAAATCTTGCACTAGATGTGAATAACATCGATCTGTGTACTGTGATTTCTGAAGTCAACATGGTGGACTCCAATCCAAAGGAATGGTGGATTGATACTGGTGCTACTAAGCACATTTGCTCTGTCAAAGAAGTGTTCTCAAACTTCAAGGCAATTGAAGATGGAGAGACCATCTACATGGGCAACTCTGCAACTTCTATGGTGAAAGGGCGTGGCACTGTGGTACTGAAGATGACGTCTGGGAAGGAGTTGACTTTGAAGAATGTTTTGTATGTGCCAAACATTCGCAAGAACCTTGTGTCCGGTTCTATGTTGATCAAGCATGGTTTTAAGCTAGTGTTTGAGTCTGATAAGTTAGTCTTGTCAAAGCAAGGTATGTTTGTAGGCAAAGGTTATGAGCTAGATGGTATGTTCAAGTTGAACACCATGGTTGTACCTCCTAAGAAAGATGAAATGAATGCTTCTTCTTCTGCTTACATGATTGAGTCTTCCAATTTATGGCATGGTAGACTAGGACACGTTAATTATGATTCGATAAGAAGATTAATTAAAATGGAAAACATACCTAACATGGAAATTGATGCAAATCATAAGTGTGAAACTTGTGTTGAAGCTAAGATGACTCGAACGTCTTTCAAACAAGTTAAACGAAACACGAAACTTCTTGAGTTGATACATACCGATATTTGTGATCTCAAGTTCATGCAAACAAGAGGAGGTAACAAGTATTTCATCACTTTCGTGGATGATTGTACGAAATACTGTTATGTGTACTTGCTGAAAAGCAAAGATGAGGCAATTGAGAAATTTGTTCTCTACAAAACAGAAGTTGAAAATCAACTTGATAAGAAGATCAAGGTGATTAGAAGTGACCGTGGAGGTGAATATGTAGAGCCATTTAGGGACTATTGTTCTAAACATGGCATTATTCATGAGGTCACTGCCCCCTACTCGCCTCAATCTAATGGTGTGGCTGAACGAAAAAATCGCACTCTTAAAGAGATGATGAATGCAATGTTGATAAGTTCTGGGTTGCCACAGAGCATGTGGGGGGAGGCTATTTTGACAGCCAATTATCTTTTGAATAAGATACCCCGTAAGGATGAGAAAGCAACTCCTCATGAGCTGTGGAAAGGCACGAAGCCATCCTTTACGTACTTGCGAATGTGGGGGTGCCTTGCGAAGGTATTAATCCCACCCCCCAAGAAGTTAAAGATTGGACCTAAAACGGTTGACTGTATCTTTATAGGATATGCACATGAGAGTAGTGCTTATCGCTTCCTTGTACATGAATCTCATCATCCAGAGATTCACAAGAACACAATCATGGAATCAAGAAATGCAAATTTCTTTGAGAATGTGTTCCCTGCCAAGGAAAGGTCTGAATCGTCAAAAAGGACCGTTGAGTCACTGGACGAAGGCGTAGTAATTCTCGACGATCTCGAGGATCAAGAGGAGGAAGTGGATGAACCTAGACGAAGTAAACGGATTAGGACCGAAAAATTATTTGGTCCTGATTATCTAACGTTTATGCTTGAAAGTGAGCCACAAAGTTATAAAGAAGCTGTAAATTCGTCTGAGGGGCCTATGTGGAAAGAAGCGATTAAAAGCAAAATCGACTCAATTCTACATAATCATACTTGGGAGCTAGTGGACTTACCTCCAAGGTGTAAACCACTGAGCTACAAATGGATCTTCAAGAAGAAGATGAGAGTAGATGGCTCGATTGACAAGTATAAAGCCAGACTTGTAATCAAAGGTTATAGACAAAAGGAAGGTCTTGACTACTTTGATACTTATTCTCCAGTCACGAGAATAAGCTCCATTAGAATGATACTTGCTATCGCCGCATTGCGTAAGCTTGAGGTTCATCAAATGGATGTGAAGACTGCCTTCTTGAATGGAGATTTAGAGGAAGAAATCTACATGGAGCAACCTGAGGGGTTTACGGCTCCCGGACAAGGAGGAAAAGTCTGCAAGCTGGTGAAATCATTGTATGGTCTCAAACAAGCACCAAAGCAATGGCATGAGAAGTTTGATCATATTGTCCTTGCCAATGGTTTCAAAATCAATGAGTGTGATAAGTGCATCTACGTGAAAGACACGGAAAAAGGATATGTAATCCTATGTTTATATGTAGATGACTTGCTCATTGTGGGTAGTAATGAAAAGATGATCAAATCTACCAAGGACATGTTGAATTCTCGTTT
Source organism: Rubia yunnanensis (assembly GCA_037428765.1). NCBI lineage: Eukaryota > Viridiplantae > Streptophyta > Magnoliopsida > Gentianales > Rubiaceae > Rubia > Rubia yunnanensis. Next base: position 57,704,807 of record CM075067.1, read on the forward strand.
TGACATGAAGGATATGGGACTGGCGGATGTGATCTTGGGAATAAAGATCATCCGAAGCTCTGATGGTATCACATTAACCCAGTCCCATTATGTAGATAAAATCCTTGAGAAATTCAACAAGAATGACTTAGAGGTGGCGATGGCTCCAATAGATCCAAATTTGCATCTACGAAAGAACAAATTGGAGGCTATTAATCAGGTGGAGTACTCGAGAGTCATTGGGAGTCTGATGTACTTGATGAGTTGTACTAGACCAGACATTGCCTACACTGTAAGTAGGTTGAGTAGATACACGAGTAATCCCAGTATGACTCACTGGAAAGCAATAACTAGAGTATTGAGATATCTACGTTTCACTCGTGATTATGGTCTACATTATTCGAGTTATCCAGCTGTAGTTGAAGGATACAGTGATGCAAACTGGATACACGATATAAAGGATCTGAAATCCACTGGTGGGTATGTATTTACACTAGGTGGAGGAGCAGTCTCGTGGAAGTCCTCTAAACAAACGGTTATTACTCGATCCACAATGGAATCCGAGTTTGTTGCCTTAGACAAGGCAGGTGAGGAGGCCGAATGGCTCCTTCAATTTGTAGAGGACATTCCTAGATGGCCGAAGCCTGTGCCAGCCATATGTATACATTGTGATAGTGTATCTGCTATTGGAAAGGCTCAGAATATGCTCTATAATGGAAAGTCTCGTCATATTCGACGGAGACATAGTTCTATAAGACAACTTCTCTCAACTGGAGTGATCACAATTGACTATGTAAGGTCTAAGGACAACATAGCTGATCCCTTGACTAAGGGGTTGAATCGAGAGGTAGTTGAAACATCATCGAGAGGAATGGGACTGAAGTCCATTAAATGATGGGTTACGTACGTGGACACCCAACCTATGTGACTGGAGATCCCAAGATCTAGGTTCAAAGGGACAACTAAACTGCAAAGACCCATCACGATCACTGTGGGGGGTTCATACCTCCTGTCTTATTTCCTATGATGAAGAAACAGTGAAGTGAGTGGAGGTTAAGCATTTAATTGCTTTTAATGATTCACGGCATCGAGTGTATGATACTCGAAAGAGCGCAATAGTTTACGGAACTGCTCTTACGCTAAGAATCACCTATGTAAGAGAGAAGTGTGGCCGCTTCGAAAGGGTATTGTTGGGACGCAATTCCTTAGAAACCTTACAGAACTAGGCGTGTGCCATGGCCTGATTAATGGACACAACCGAGGAAAGCACAAAGGCTAGGAAAGATGTCTGTGGGAAGTGCATTGTCGTTCACACAAGCGGTCGGGGAAGTTCAAGGACATCGCGTCTACTTCCTAACCAGTGGGCTAAGTGTACTCTCTCAAGGGAAAGTTCAAAGGGTGACACCTACTTATCCTATGCAGCATCTATGCCGACGAAATGAATCTATCACCAAGTAAAACTCCGTGTCTGGCGTGATTGTTCTGATTCCACATCAATATCTATTCATGTGGGGGGTTGTTGGAAAAATGATTGTAAAACAAGTTGAATTTTGTCAACTTTTGGGCTTAGTTTTGAGTTGGGTTCGAACTGAATTAGAGTCAGTGGGTGTCGTTTTTGGATTCTCCTCTGCGAGTACTATAAAATCGACTGTTTAAACTCTCAAAACGGATAAAGGGTGAATGAGATATGGATGCTCAAAGAGTCACTCTGAGAATGGAAACTTAGGCGGAAATTCATGCGTGCGTACTAAGTATTCTGTAATTTTTTGACTGATTAAAATGCGTTTGGATCGCGTGGAAGTCTCCGAAAGCCCAAACCGCGTAACAAATATTCTAAGAATCACGTGTGGAATATCTGAGATTTGATACGCGGTTAATCATGATAAGGAATATGATATTCTTATCTTTCCAGAATCTATTCAAATATTTGTAAAAAATATTTGGTGATTAGAGAATATTTTCTCTGATTACGGAAATCAGATCTTCCACGTATCTTCTCATATGGATTATTAGACGTCTATAAATAGAGCCTTTATGTCAGACAGAAAACTCGCACCATTCTCAAGTTCCTCCCTACTTCTAAACTTGAGTCTTATCTTCTTACTCTGTCTTTGTCGGTGATAGTCCTTCGGGCTTTGTGTGACTCCGAGGTAATTTTACTTGTTAAATTACCTTCGATGGTTTTATCCTAGGGAACGATGTCCACGACGGGACTCATTCGTTTCAAGGACAGCGAGTGTACTCGTGACTCCATCAATATGTGATATATGTGATTGCTTGAAACGTGATTATTAATTGTACGTGTGAATAATTAGTAATATTTGATTATTCATTAGCAATATTTCATTAATGTTACTGATGTTAAATTGTTCATTATTAATATTCCAAATTTGTTACTGATGTTAAATTGTTTGCATACTTCCGACATGTTTGTTTTCAATATACGATCAACAGAGACATCAATGTAGCGCGAGAATGTCCGCTTTGTTACGAGGGATATGGTTCGAGTAGACATGTATTTTTTCATTGCACATATGCACGATGCGTGTGGAGTGCAATAGGTTTTTCAGATTTGATTGACGCAAGCTCTCGAACGAGTGGCAATTTTTGGTTCAGAAATCTGTTGATGGAAAATTATGTCACGGATCGGGAGTTGCTAGTAATGGCCTGTTGTGGAGTTTGGTTCCAATGCAACCAGAAAATCTTTGATAATGAATGTGTAGAGCCAGCTGGCATCTGTTCAAGCATGCCTGGCACAATTTGCAAAAGAAAATTTATGGCTTGAGAGAGTTGCAAGTTGTCTTTAGGAGGAGGCTACGGTCAGACAACCGGAGATGAGAAGAAAGGTTTTCTTTGATGCAAGCATTGCACAAGGGAAGGCAGGATGCAGTGCATGGCTTTTCGACAACGAAGAGAAATTCATGCAAGGTTTGGGACGTGGGTTCGAGGGGATTACTGACCCTTTATATGCTGAGGGCTTAGCCATGCAACTTGCATGTGAACTGAAGGAAAATATGGGGGGAAGCATCATTATCATAGGAGATACGTTGAATTTGATTCAAATGGTTAGAGGAGATCTGGAATGTCCGAGCTCGTGTGCGGAGTTGAGGGCTCGTTGCATAGAAAATTTGAGGAAAACCCGTCCGATGGACCATATTGGGTGCCAAGAGTACATAATTCCGTAGCTCACTTGCTTGTGAATTATATAAAAAATGTAATGAGATGGTCGATCCCACCTGCCTTTGTATTAGACATTGTTGGACGATTTCAGTGATATGAAATGAAATACGATTTTTACTTCAAAAAAAATAATCTATGGACCTGTCACAAATTTGTTCACGTGCTGGTCCAAAACCTTCTCCCGAATTCCTTCCCTCCGTAATTAATGGAAGACAGTTTTGGCTTTTAGTCCTAAATTCTTGATTTTTACATGCATGAAATTTGAAAATTGGATTCAGTCGCTGTTGTTGTCAAATCTGGACATGAGGGTGAAGGACGCATTCGTGGAATGCATCCTCAATGTGCCAATTTTTTTCTGATTATTTAGAGGACACATTCTTGGAATGCGTCCTCAGTTATGCATTTTTTACGCTGGAAAAATATAGAACGCATTCTACGAATGCGTCCTCAAATTTGGTCTTTTTTTTCTGATTATTTAGAGGACGCGTGCTCAATTTAGTGTTTTTTTGCTTAATATTTGGTCTATTTATTTTATTCCAGAAAATTTTAATTCCCGAAAACTCATTACAGGAAATATTTTTTATTCCAGGTAATTTATCTCGGTTTGGTCATATTTTTTATTGCGTGATTAAATTTTTGGTCTAGAAAATTTATTATTTATTCCCAAAAATTTCAGATTATTTTTTGTTGAGTATAGCTGTGTTAAATGTTTGCTCTTGTACCTTTTGGAAAAAAAGTTTAGAAAATTCTAAAAATGTCTTGTTTGAGGAAAATTCCGCAACTCGTACAGGTTTCGTTAGAGGACGCGTCTTGAAATCGTGTCCTGAATTCAACAAAAGCGTATTTTCAAAATGAGTCGTGAATTTAAGTAATAAATCATTCTTGAAGAATGCAGCAATGTATACTTTACTATTTTTCATATACTTGTTTTCGGTGAAGATTGCGCATAAGTAGACTTGTGTTTGTTTGATGATATTTTTAAAATTTATGTAACGATAAATTAGGATCGTGTGATTGGCAATTTTTTAACTAGTCTTGAATATAGGTGTAGGAATGAATTATTGCATAGTTAGAATGAATAGAAATTAGCAGAAATGTACAGCAGCCGTACAATACGTGTGACACGTAATGCAAATGAGTGCTGAATGACATGTAATGTCCTAATAACGACCTTTGCAAAGCTTTTCACCCGTTCCACACGGGGGAGGACGTATGGTCCTGGATGTCCGTCGTGGAACAGCCATCTCAATAGGTACATGTACTTCCTCATGTGGAGCTCCCTCTGGTATTTCCTCCTCCATTTCGTCTCCTACCTCCTCATTCGAATCATAATGGACATGTGGAACACTACCTATATCTAATGGAGCGGTAGGCGACATGTATGCATGATTAGTTGTGGGAGTAACATATGCAGTGAAATCAGCTGTAGTCGTGTTATGCTGGGAGGCTTCCCAATGTGATGGTCCAGTATGACTAGCAGTGGAAGTACGATATGCAGTGAAATCTGACGTAGTCATGTCATAATGTGAGGGTCCACCATGTGATGGTCCGCCAATTGTTGGACTCGCTTGTGTGGGTCCAGCTTGTGATGAACAAATGTGTTCTGTATGGCCCCGAGCATACGGCCTCCGACCTCCCTATCGACCAGGTGGAGCAAGAAAGTGGCTTCTTTTGTCAGTATATCTCACACTAAGGGGAGGCTCCTCATAGTGCACAAACGGCTGATAATACTGCAGTCTAGAGGGCTGATGCACATATTGTAGACTACGTGTGACAACACCATGCATTTCCCTGATAACGTCCGTGAAATGTGGGGGGCATTTATCCAAATTAATATCCAAACTGATGTGCAACTCGGTCATTGCCTGCAATTATAGAAACGGGATAAATATGTTAGATATATAATTTTGAGGAAATCCGAAGTATTATTTCTTAACAATATTAGAAATTTAGGAAATACCACATACTCCATAGTTGCACCGTCTCCATGGAAACCCTCTGTAGTTGTTAGAGGCCGTCCTGGCTGATCAATCATGGTCACCGTCTTGCGAAAGTACCATTCCATGTATTCACGACTGGGTATGTATGGATCCGCACACCCAAGTGTATTTACTTGTTGATTGGATCAATGTTCCCAAGCATCGAGATATCTTCTCAGTTTGACAAGACAATCCATACCAGACCTTCCTCGACGGTCTTTAGTATGAAGCAATTTATACTCATCCCTACTGACCAACTGGGTGGGTATTGGCTGGATTAGGCCGAACTGCCTGACAACACGATGTGCATGATGATACTCTATGACATGCCAGCAAATGAGGTCAATGCAAAGTAGCCAATTGTTGCTACCAGCTGTACAATACCACGGGAGTTGTTCCACGACATCCTCCGTGCATGGCTGCCAAATAAACTGAAACAACATACATGTGTTGCGGTTAGGTAACTAAAACCATTTCCCCACGAAGTCAAAAAATCATAATCTGAATTGGCCTATACCCGATTGTCATTGAGAGATGTGAGTTGATCGCGGTACACTTTCAAAACATACATCGGTGATTGTGATAAATCGTCCAGGGCTCTTCACCTATGAGGAACAGAGTGAATTATATTATCCATTTGTTGGAATTGCCTGTGGTTTAAAAAGAGTGTCTCTTGACTAATTCGACACGTACCGGGACCCAAAAGCACTCATTGTCATTGTTACTGGTAGAGCACTGGCAGGTCGGACGGATGGTATGCGCTCTCATGCCCACAACTGCCAATAAATATAATTCAATGTAATATAAAGTAATATTATGGACATTACGTACAAAAGACTAGATTGACCAACAATTTTACCTGTAGCAAGACAAGTGGCCCAGCTATGGATTTAACTTGTGGAATTGCAGCGTCACATAAGCACCGGTACAAGTGTGCCATAGTGAAACTCCCCCAACTCTATCGATGTCTTGCACCTAGATACATCAGTACTGAAAAGTAGAGCAACGGGATAAGGTGGCCGGATGTGTCTTCCATGAGCATTCCCCCAACCAGCAGTAGAATGAAAACCCTAGCCCGCTGTTGACATTGTACCTCAGTGGGATCAGTGGGGAACGGACTGTGCAATAATTTTCCCAACCAGCTGGCCCTAATGCAACCCCCTCTGATAGAAATGGGGTCTGGTGTAGTACCCAGGTAGTCTGTGCATAGTCTCTGCCAAACCTCTATACGCCTACCAGTGTCTACACCTGTGACTGGTATTCCATCGATTGGAAGACCCCACATGATCCCTACATCCTGCAAAGTGACCGTAGCCTCCCCCATCGGTAGGTGAAATGTGTGCGTCTCTGGTTTCCAACGCTCCACTAGGGCAGTGATAAGGGAATGGTCAATGAGTATTGGTGCGGAATCCAGGAGTCCCTGAAATCCTGTTTCCTGCACATACCGCATAACTCGTATAGGCATTCGATCAGTCCAGCATGCCCCATCGCACCGCCTCACCTACAGTGCCTCATCCTCTAAATGTCCGTTGTACAGTGCACGAGCATGGTGCTCCTGGTGGAGGTACAACAAATCCTCCTCAATGTGTCCTGGATGATACATTGTTCGTCCCTGTTAACAATTACCAACACATGTCAAAATTAATTGTTGAATAATAGCACAGATAAAAGTAATACTACATAATGTGATACATATTTCTCAAATAAAAGTAATACTACATAATGATATACATATTTATCAAATACTAGTAATACTACATCATGTGATACATATTCCAGCATATCCCACGAACACCACACTACGAATAGAACACTAAGCACAACCTCTCCTACGGATGCCTCTGGATTCACCCGACACCCGCTCATCCATCTGATTCCTTATCCTTCTCTCCACAAATTGACCACGCCTCCTATTGCGAAACTTTTCAACATCAAGAATCAACCTCCAACCAGCACATTGCCAAAGTGATGGATCTCGTACAGGCATGAAACCCTGACTATATTGTTGTACATAGGTGGTCGTGTGATATACCTTGTCACATAGAGTAGCAGGATCGTCACGCCTATGCCGACAGATGGTCAAGGCATGGGAACAAGGGAAACGGAAAATTTTCCATTCACGACAAGTACACTCCCTTCTCTGGTATTTGATTGTGCACTATTTTTCACTAATGCTCCCATAAATGTTCCTTATCACAACCCTATAAGTCTGCGACGCATGACCAAACAAGGTGAGGATATGTCCCTGTGCCCATGTGTCTTGCTTCTGAAACTTTTTCCAATTTCTCTTAGGAAACACGGACCTAGACAAACGAACAAGAATTTAGAATCCAGAAACTAGTCTGTGAACACATAAAGAACTGTAATGAATAAGGAAAGTACCTCCAATTCGTGGTGTCTATTACCCTTTGGGAAAACATTTCAACTGTTCGCTCGAACGTCGCTTTGACACACACTGTTATTGGGAGATGACGTGCGCGCCGTAAACAGTTGTTGAAACTCTCTGAAAAATTCGTTGTGAGAATTCCCCAACGTCGATCACCCTCATCAAACGCGAGTCACCACTTACTGCTATCTTGCTGTACCAACCAAGCCCAAGGAGATAGATCTATACTCTCCAGCTCCTCCTTGTACTCCCTCCACTTACTCTCTCGTCTGGCACCAACAAACTGCTAAACCAGAGTCTTCTTAAGTGCATTCTTGAACCTCCCGCCATTAGCAGTAAGGAAGTTGGACTGAAAATGCCGCAGGCAAAATCGGTGGTATCCAGCTAGCTTCATCCACTCCTCCATATGTTTCATTGAATTTATAATTCCATCATGCCTATCGATATGATACATATTGGCCTGCTATCACCACCAACAACATAAAGACGCAGTCTCCGCATGAACTAGTTCCAACTTTCATTCATTTCGGCATCAATAATTGCATAAATGATGGGGAGTATGTAGTCATTCGCATCGTGCATTATGAAAACTAGCATTGTGGCCTTATATGCACCTCTCAAATGAGTTCCATCCACACTAATGACTAGACTACAGTGGCGAAAGGCTTCAATTGCCTGACCAAATGCCCGAAACACAATTTTAAATTTCCTACACCCGTGCCCGTGTATTCTTTCAGGTACGTCAGCCCAATCAACAATGATGCTCAGATTAATCCTGACAAAATTGACAAAAAGTCAAATAAAAAATGAAGCAGAACCCCCATGCCCATGTCCTTCCCAGGAATAACTAAAGAATTCTATATAGTCCCAACAAATTTTAGCCCTCAAATTATTTTCACACTCTATATATGTCACATCCATTAAAGATATACCAATGAAAATGACATCATCGCATCATTAAAAATTAAGTATACCTATCAACGTCATGATGATGTGGTGCCTCAAAAAAGAGTCTTCTGAATATTTTGACCCACCAAAAATTCCTAACTCTAGCAGAGTTGAGACCGAGTTAGGTCGGCCCACAAGGTTGAGGCCGAGTGGAGTTCCACACTGAGTCAAACTGAGTTGCACCGACTCGGTGACTCAGTTTTGTTGGAGCAGACCCAGCTCGCAAAATGGAGCAGACCCACCCCATTGATCTCGCCATGGCCAATAAATTAGAGCATTGTTGAAGTTGATCTATGGCCTTCTGGAACACTGGTGAACTGGTGTCTTCACCACAAGGTTCGCCACAAGCACCGGTGAACGACGTCTACCTGGAGCAAAGATCTCGCCATGGCCACTTGAAGCTTAAGCTTCACAACAGTGAAACCAACCTTTTTGTCTACAGTCTAGATCTCGGAGAGAGGGGGGAGGAAGGGTATGGGTGTAGATGGGTTGGAAGGGGTGGGATTGTGGTGGGGAGGGGTCATCGGAGAAGGTGGTGCTGTGGCAGCCCCCCTGAGGCAACTAGGGTTCTGGTTATTGAGATGGGGGAAGAAAGAAGGCAGAGCGTCTAGAGTGAGGAAGCGTCGGAGGTGCGTCGAATATTTTGAACATATATATATAAATAAAATAAATGTATATATTTAAAACAAGGAACAAACATTCTAAACACACGAAATAATAAATTTTTGCTAACTGTAATTTTATCATTATATTGAAAAATATATATCCATATCAGTCACAATTTTTTTTATATATTATTGGAAAATTTATTTAATAAAATTAATAATTCATAGAAACATGTGCTTTAAATAAGTAATAAAATTGAATATTAATTGTAATATTGAGACTAATAATCTTAGTTTCAAAAATATATTATTAGTGTAAATAAAAATGAAAGATATATTATATTGAATACATAAACCATATTACTCTGCTAGGAAAATGTATCAAAATTAGATATCGGCCCATTGGTTGAAGGCATGCTTCAGGAGCGGTTTGTTGGGAGTTCTAGTCTCAGTGACACAATAATATTGTTTTTTTAGAATTTTCTCATATGCCCGTGAAGTAACACGCCCGTAACTACCATTCTCCATTTTGTTTCAAGACCAGAAAAGGGACCACTGATCCGCGAAAGTTAACTCCCTACTTGTAGAAATTGCATGAAAATTCCTGGTCTCACCATAATTTATAATTTATGGTGAGACCGTCTCACCCAAGTGTTTGTGTGGAACAAATTACTAATATGTTGTATGACAGATTGCATGTTTTCGATATGTGCTAATCGTGGAATAAAATATGGGTTACACTACAAAATTTGACTTTTAGTAAAAGAGAAAATTAATTGAGGGTTATGTATAAAGATATTATAGATAAGAATTCGAAACATGTAAATGTCTGTCAAATCCTCCACCATAACTTAACAAGTGGTTTTCCTTAAGAAAACAAAAATAAATTTCACTAAAATTATATATATACTTAAGTCCATTAATTCTTTGATATATCTATATTTATGTTCTTATTTATAAGAATAAGATCTAAATTCATATTAGGACCCATCCACAAATTATGTCTAGAACCACAAAGAAACTACGAGTCTTATTTCATTAGTTAAAGAAACAAAATCCATTAAAATCAAGAGTTAAGTCTAATAATCCTATGTTTTGATCGAAAATGCCAATCTAACCCTGTAAAATCTAAAAGTGTAATTCTAACCCTATTATTTGGATGAAAGTGTCAATCTAACCCTGACAACATGAAATTGGCCACAATTAAGTAAACTGACCATTATACCCATGATTAAAAAAACTAAATAAATAAAGAAAGTCCAGTTTGCCTCCTCTTTTCTTCTTCTTCCTCATTTACTTTTATTTTCTTTCGTGGGTCTGAACCCTACTCTTGACCACAAACCCATTTTCTTCCTTTTATTTTCTCCTCTCTGGCACCTCTAGAAATTCGCCCAGAAATTTTCTTTCAGAAATATTCCTGAATCATCTTCTTAGCAAGGGGGCCCGTCTGAATTCTGCTTTTCGGCCCCAAAATTTGCATCACCCAAAGAGGAGTGTCACATCGGCACTGGATTCGATGGGCCTTGGGTCAGGCTCGGCCGCCGTTGTAGGTTTCCCGGTGATGATGAGTGCGGTAGCTGTGATTTAGATAGCAGATGGTGGTGGTGGTGACCACAAACCCATTTTCTTCCTTTTATTTTCTCCTCTCTGGCACCTCTAGAAATTCGCCCAGAAATTTTCTTTCAGAAATATTCCTGAATCATCTTCTTAGCAAGGGGGCCCGTCTGAATTCTGCTTTTCGGCCCCAAAATTTGCATCACCCAAAGAGGAGTGTCACATCGGCACTGGATTCGATGGGCCTTGGGTCAGGCTCGGCCGCCGTTGTAGGTTTCCCGGTGAGGATGAGTGCGGTAGCTGTGATTTAGATAGCAGATGGTGGTGGTGGTGGTGCTAGGATTGAGATAGGAGAGGTGGTGCTGCTCGACGGTGGATGTGCTGGGTGGCAGCGGTCATGTTGGGCGGAGGTGGTGGTGCTGGGTCCAGTTGAGGGAAAAAAATCACGCAAGTGGTGAGCGGAGGACTAAAGAGAAATTTCTTGTTTTGTGGCTACAGTAGCCAAAAGTAGCATCAAATATGGAGAACGCATTCTGCAAATGCATTCTCCAGCATGCAGAATTGTTTTTTGTTGAATTTTCTTAAGGACGCTATTGCCGAATGCGTCCTCTCCTATTTATATATATATATATATTTTGCTTTATGAATTTATGCATTGGTGGAGGCCACGTTGCCACATGGCGAGAACGCATTCAGTGAATGCGTCCTCCAATCTGTGTTAAAATCCAGAACCAGTTTAGATCTTCATCTTCTTCTTCCTTTTGCCGCCATTCCGCCATTCTTCTTTCTTCCCAAGCCTTAACCGCCATTCGAATCCTCCACCTTTGCGCCGCTGGTTCTCCGGCATTCCGTGCCAACTCTGCCTCCTTCCCGACCTCTCCGCACTTCCTCGTCGATCTCCGCCTACTTCTGGCTATTTCCTCATCGGCGCCGCCACAAGGTTGGTTGTTTTTCATAGGTCTCCAATTTTCTATTTTCTTATGTTGTATGTTTTTTTAGTGATATTTATATTGGTTTTTTGGTTGTTGCCAAACATGTCCGTTGAAGAGCATAGAAGTTTCCGCCGTTGACCGCAATTGACCGCCGTTGCCGCCGCTGACCGCCGTTTTGGTCACCTTGTCCGTGAGTCTCAGACATCCGCCCAGTCAATTTTTCATTTTCGTGAAGCTAATTGAACCTTACATGATTTTACGAATGTGTTCAACGATTATGTGTGATTTTACGAATGTGTTCAACGATTTTGTGTTACATTATAATTTGTGGAGAACCCTAAATAATTTTGTTAATATGAATGTGTTGTATGATTGTGTGTAGTTTGAATGATTATGTTTGGTTCGATGCTATGATAGTGTTTAATGATGATGCGTGACTATGTGAAGTAATTATGTGAATTGTTTACTGATTAATGTATTAAGTTTGTAGTAATAGTTTTATTATTGTGGCCGAATGGAGCACATATTTGAGGATTCAATGAAAAGGAATGTCGAATGAAAAGGAATGAAAACTTATGTATTTTTATAATGCAGTTGTACGATATTTTTGACGGTGTATATGTACAAAGGGGGTCAGATTAAGTTTGATTAACTGTGGGTGTGTATTATGATTCTCCAATACCGAAGCGGAACGTGACTCTCGAGAGGAGGTTAAACCACTCCGAGTTAGTTAATTTAATCGTCACAAGACTTGTCATTGCAAGTGAGGGGTATATGTTAAAAATATATTATTGCTGTTCTAAACTGATTGGTTTGGCTGTATACTATCGGTGTTATAATGTGGAAGATGATAAGTCAACCGCGTTATTCTTCAACATAGTTGATAGATTGTCATTGTCCTCAGCAGATTTTTACATTGTTACGGAAAAGTTAACAAGCACTAATGACGGGGCACAGCCAAGCACGTTCATGTCGTTGTTGAGAAACATGCAGAACTTTACCACTGTACCAAGTTTACCACCACCTATTCACCACCGAGGTTTTGAAATTGGTGAGTCCAGCCAACCTGGTGCGTATGTTCACGCGGATTGCACTCAGCCGTCCACTAGTGGTGGTATGTATGGTATGGACCATGACGAACCGAATGTCTTTGATGATGATTATGTGGGTGACATTAGCGACTATGTTGTTCGGCATGTTGGTAGCAAAGGCGATGGTGAGGAAGCTGAACTTGAGGGTGGAAGTGAGGATGATCGTTCTTTATCAACAGATTCAAATCCTGGGGACGACTATCAATGAGTGGTGTGCACGACAATGTATCCACGTCGTTTCATATTCTGGTAAATCCTGATACACATGCCTACTATAGGGATTATGGGGGCCCTGATAAGGATAGCTATAACCAAACTCATTTTGGTGCCAGAGTTTCTACTTATGTTCAAGAGAGTGGCGAAATGGAGTTGGGTATGCGATTCCAGACGAAGCCGGAATTGGTTGAAGCTATTTCTAGGTGGAGTTCCATGATGAACAGGGAACACAGAGTCGTGGAGAGTAGGTCACACACATGGTATGCGAAATGCAAGGACGTTGTCGAAGGAACTGGTTATTGCCTATGGGTTGCCAAAGCAACCAAAAAGGCTTCGCATGGCATGTGGGAGATCACCAGATGGGCAAGTAGGCATGGGTGTGTTGGTGCTGGTCGATCTACATGTAACATTAATCTGACGTCTGTGATGATTGCCCGTTCAATTCGTCACCACATTGATGTAAACCCTTCATACATAGTGAAAGATGTTCAAGCTCAAGTTAAGATGGAGTTCAATGTCACCCTTTCCTACAAGAAGGCGTGGTATGCTTGACAGAAGGCAATTGACATGGTATTCGGAACTTGGGAGGAATCATTGGAACAGCTGCCAGCGTAAATGGTTGAGCTTGTCAGGGCTAATCCAAGCACCGTTGTTGATTGGGCTGACGTACCTGACAGAATAAACGGGCACGAGTGTAGGAAATTTAAATTTGTGTTTTGGGCATTTGGTCAGGCAATTGAAGCCTTTCACCACTGCAGGCTAGTCATTAGTGTGGATAACACTCATTTGAGAGGTGCATATAAGACTACAATGCTAGTTGCCGTGACATATAATGCGAATGACTACATACTCCCCATCGCTTACGCAATTGTTGATGCCGAAATGAATGAAAATTGGAACTGGTTCATGTGGAGAATCCATCTTTATGTTTTTGGTGGTGATAGCAGAACAATATGTATCATATCAGATAGGCATGATGGAATTATAAATGCAATGAAACATATGGAGGAGTGGATGGAGCCAGCTGGATACCACTAATTTTTCCTGTGCATTTTCAGTCCAACTTCCTTACTGATGATAGCGGGAGGTTTAAGAATGCGCTTTTGAAGACTTTGGTTTGGCAGCTTGGTGGTGCCAGATGAGAGAGCAAGTGGAGGAAGTACAAGGAGGAGCCGGAGAGTATAGATTCATCTGCTTGGGCTTGGTTGGTACAACAAGATAGCAGTAAGTGGTGACTTGCGTTTGATGAGGGTGATCGATGTTGGGTAATTCTCACAACGAATTATTCAGAGAGTTTCAACAACTGTTTACAGTGCGCACGTCATCTCTAAATAACAGCGTGTGTCAAAGCGACGTTCGAGCGAACAGTTGAAATGTTTGCCCAAAGGGTAATGGATGCCACGAATTGGAGGTACTTTCCTTATTCATTACAGTTCTTTATGTATTCACAGACTAGTTTCTTGATTCTAAATTCTTGTTCATTTGTCTAGGTCTGTGTTTCCTAAGAGGAATTGGAAAAAGTTTCAGAAGCAAGACACATGGGCACAGGGACATATCCTCACCTTGTTTGGTCATACGTCGCAGACTTATAGGGTTGTCACAAGGAACATTGATGGGAGCATTAGTGAAAGATAGTACACAGCCAAATACTAGAGAAGGGAGTGTACTTGTCGCGAATGGAAAATTTTTCGTTTCCCTAGTGCCCATGCCTTGGCCGTCTGTCAGCATAGGCGTGACGATCCTGCTAGTCTATGTGACAGGGTGTATCACACAATCACCTATGTGCAACAATATAGTCAGGGTTTCATGCCTGTACGAGATCCATCACTTTGGCAATGTGCCAGTTAGAGGTTGATTCTTGATGCTGAAAAGTTTTGCAATATGAGGCGTGGTCAATTTGCGGAGGGAATGATAAGGAATCAGATGGATGAGTGGGTGCCGGGTGAATCCAGAGGCATCTGTAGGAGAGGTCATGCTTAGTGTTCTATTCATAGTGTGGTGTTCATGGGATATGCTGGAATATGTATTACATGATGTAGTATTACTTGTATTTGAGAAATATGTATCACATTATGTAGTATTACTTTTATTTGAGAAATATGTATCACATTATGTAGTATTACTTTTATCTATGCTATTATTCAACAATTAATTTTGAATTGATAACAGGGACGAACAATGTATCATCCAAGACCCATTGAGGAGGATTTGTTGTACCTCCACCAGGAGCACCATGATCGTGAACAGTACAATGGACATTTAGAGGATGAGGCACTGCAGGTGAGGCGGTGCGATGGGGCATGCTAGACTGATCGAATGCCAGTATGAGTTATGCGGTATGTGCGTGAAGCAGGATTTCAGGGACTCCTGGATTCCACACCAATACACATTGACCATTCCCTTATCATTGCCCTAGTGGAGCGTTGGCGACCAGAGACGCACACATTTCACCTACCGATGTGGTATGCTACGGTCACTTTGCAGGATGTAGGGATCCTGCGGGGTCTTCCAAACGATGGCATACCAGTCACAGGTGTAGACACTGGTAGGCGTATAGAGGATTGGCAGAGACTGTGCATAGATGACCTGGGTGCTACACCAGACCCCATTTCTATCAGAGGGGGTTGCATTAGGGCCAGCTGGTTGGGAAACTTATTGCACAGTCCATTCCCCACTGATCCCACTTAGGTACAATGTCAACAGCGGGCTAGGGTTTCCATTCTACTGCTGGTTGGGGGAATGCTCATGTCAGACACGTTTGGCCACCTTATCCCGTTGCTCTACTTGTCGGTACTGATGGATCTAGGTGTAACACATCGATACAGTTGGGGGAGTTCCATTCTGGCACACTTGTACCGGTGCTTATGTGACGCTGCAATCCCACAAGTTAAATCCATAGCTGGGCCACTTGTCTTGCTACAGGTAAAATTGTTGGTCAATCTAGTCTTTTGTACATAATATCCATAATATTACTTTATATTACATTTAATTATATTTATTGGCAGTTGTGGGCATGAGAAAGCATACCATCCATCCGACCTGCCGGTGCTATACTAGTAACAATGTTGATGAGTGCTTTTAGGTCCCGGTACGTGTCGAATTATTCAAAAGACACTCATTTTAAACCACAGGAAATTCCAACAAATGGCTAATATAATTCACTCTGTTCCTCATAGGTGGAGAGCCCGGTACGATTTATCACAATCACCGATGCATGTTTTGAAAGTGTATCGTGATCAGCTCACATCTCTCAATGACAATCAGGTATAGGCCAATTCGGATTATGATTTTTTGTGACAAAGCCTACCCTATTTCCTTCCCCATATAGTCTGATGAAATTCATGCGCCACCAATATTTTATCTGTGATAAGTCTTCCAGATATAAACGCTGACTGTGATTCCAAGAAAACTTTCAGAATAATGTGTCTTAACCTATTCGTAATTACTTTCGACTCTATACGGTATACTACTTTACACAGACTTATCGTCCTAAATTGAGTGATGAGTTCAGGCTAATCAACCTTTGGCAATAGCACTATATGCGTGTAATTCACATTTGGCTCAAATATAGTGGTTGAGAAAATTCAAGACAAAGAGAGTAACATCACGCTTCACCATGTGCCAGAAGTTTTGAAAAAAGACAGGGCTCATACCATCAGGTCCTAGCGATTTGTAAGGATGCATTTACTTCACACCTCGCTCCACTTCTCCTCCATGATATTGTCGCTTTAACTTTTCCACCATCTCTTGGGTCACCCTAGGTTGCAGTCTTCTAAGGACATTCTGATCTATCACCATTGCAAGTTCCGAAGAGGAGAACAAGCCACCGAAAAAATCCATAATGATATTCTCCATGCTTCCTTCGTCCGTCTTTAATTCCTGGTTCACATCCCGCAACCCTGCTATGAGATTTATAGCTCTCCTTCTCGAGGTGTGTCGATGAAAAAACTTGGTGTTCTTATAAATCACATAATTTGTGTTTCCTGTGCAAGTTGCTAGAATTGTTGCCACCCTTGTCGTCTTCAACCAACTGTATGTTCACCATACACTCTAGTAAAACGAAAAGAACTACCAAACATTGTTACATAAGCATTTATATGACGCTGTAAATATGACTTCAAATCCACTACAATACGTTTACTCCACAAATGTGCAAGGCCACCAGAACCACCCTGTGACGCTACTTCTACAAAAAAATTAAACTGACTCTTTAAGACTTCTACTGATTCAACACAACACTTTGTTTCACACAAAAAAAAAAGTAACAGTGATTTCATGCGTACAACAGTACACAACTCCTGAACTGCCCGAATCCTTCCGAGACCCCGACAGTTCTAGCTTAGGATACTCATTGGCGTGGGCAGGACTGGACGCCATTGCCAGTCTCTACTTGTGCGATACCCGGACATGCTAGAGTGCGGGGTACTTCTTCTTCTCTAGACTCCAGTTCTGTTTCTAGTTTCTTGGTGAGCAAGCAAGCCTCCTCCTCCATCTCACTCTCCAGGTTTAGCTTGCGTTTGGGGTTCTTGTGCATCTCTCCCAAATTCAGTTGCACCTTTTCCTGGTTCATCTTATTCCCTGATGCTTCACCCTCCTGCTTCCTTAGAGCTGTAGGCGGATTTAGCGTCTTTGGAAGTCTCCTCTTGTTGTGCAATGTTTTTTGTCCACCTTTATTTTCATCTCCCATACTTGCCAAAAGTGCCTTCGATTTTTCCCCTTCATCCTTACTGGCCCTTGTCTCCCTTCCTTCACCAACTTTTTTTTTTGTGCTTTCACCTGGAGGTCTTTTATATCTGATTTTTAGGATTTGCCTGGCAATCCTCTTCGCTGGCGAGTCAAACTTTATAGGATCTTGTACTAACATAGGGTTGAGAGGCGTCACAATGTTCATTTTACTCTAGCTAATCAGGGAGCCAATCACCTTGTCCTTCAGTTTCCCCACCACCTTTGCTTCCTCCAATGGGTTCAACGTCTCCTCTTCCCTCGTAACAACAAGTGCTTCTTCATTCATGGCTTCCACCTTCTCGTCCGATTCACCCTCCGGCGGCAAGGGTGGACGCCGGGTCGGTATAATCAGTTTTTGGTTTATTCGGTTTGGTTTATTCGATTTTGCTCCTAAAAAACTTAAAATCGAAACCGATCCGAATTACTAGAAAAACCAAATTATCCAAACTGAATTTGAAATTTGGTTTTCGGTTTGAAACCGAATAAACCAAAAATATATAAACTAAATTAAAATTCTATAAAAATATGTAATTTAATTTCTACATCATCAAACTCAAGTGTTTAAAATAAAAGTCCAACAACTAAAATACAGATTCAACCATAACAATTTTGGAGTTTTTAAGTTATGGCATTAATATATATATAATTAAGTTATTTTTTAGTTGCAATTCGGTATTTGGGTCGGTATTCGGATTGAGTTTCAATATCCAAAACCAAACCAAAAATCATATTAAAAAATTGGTTTACTCAATTCGATTATCCAAAAACCGTATTTTAAATTTGATTTGAGTTATTCAACTCCGGATTATTCAATTTTTTATTCAGTTTCCAATTTTTTTGGCACCCCCTATCAGGCGGTGTTTCTACTATACTTCCAAACATTTCTGGTACCCCTTTCAAGCTCGGACGTCACACCGGTACTTCAACAATTTTTATTGCTCCGGTCTTCTTTAGTACTCTTCCAGCGTTGTTTTGAATCTGTTCTCCCTCCATCCTTTGGCCGCGAGAGACTTTTGAGAATAGTGGAGAGTGCCCTGCTGACCAGAACTGGGGCCATGCTTGCCGTTTGTCCTTCCTTCTTTGCGCCGTGCATATCTCGAATTTCCGCATCCAGCCTCGCCCGCACCGTTTCTCCATGCTCCATCTGTTCCCCCCTAATCGCTATGTCCATATTAGTGCTACTCACTCCCTTAGTTTTTTTTTTTTAAACTCAAAACACTCATCATCAATGAGTGGGGGTTTTCGTATTAAGGGATCCCACACCCTTTGAAATAGCCAAAAAGTTTAATTTACAAAACAGGTGAATCAAGTTCCTATGTCAATACGTGAAGCTCCTGATAATTGAATGAAATCTCTTGACAGTGTTTCCTTCTATAAGCTCTCCACCCCTGTGTGAAGCTTATGAAGGCCAGACAATCAAGAGATTCCAGTCCAAGGAGCATACAATGAATCGCCTAGCTAGTGTAGTGTTGTTTCCATCTGAATTGAGGGAATAAGGTTTCCCTGCGGTTGAGAAACAAGAACCTCTGTGATGTTTGAATCTCGACGAACTGAGTGGTGTACCCTCTTCCAATTGCAAGTTTTACCAAGAAGTCAGGTGTTTGGTTTCCTTCTCTGTGAATGTGGCTGAAGATGGCCGTTTGAAACATTGAGGCAGCTAATTGGATCCGGTCCCGAAGCTGCAACAGAGGCCACGGACGGATCTGACCATGGAAGATTTGTATCGCCGCAGCATAATCCGATTCGATGTGAACATGATCAGTCCTTGCCTTTGCAGCTTCCAATCCTGTGAAGATAGCCAACATTTCAGCCTTTAGAACTATTAGATGAGGCATTAGAAGGGTGTTATCTATTTCCATACAGCTTGATTCAGCATGTAAGGCCCTTTTATTAGTATCCCTAAGAACACATCCTAACCCTAGATTATTCCTTTCTAAGGCTGCATCACAGTTAACTTTTAGTCCAAAATCTGGAGGTTCCCATTTTATTAGGTTCAGTATTCTTATCCTTTTCCTTTTATAGGGAGGAACTAATCCCTTGGATACCAGGCTACATTGTGTATGGCATCTAGCTTTAGGATGAACTGAGAAGGTCATAAAGCACAGATTAGAAATGTTTTTCCATTGAGCATGAACACAGCTTCTCATGTTATCATGAATCATTTTGTTTCTAGTTTTCCATAATTCCCAACATATTAAACAAGGAGGAACAATAATTATGGAGGAGTGATCTGGTGAAGCTGGTTTTAAAGACCAGTAATATTCCACTCTTTCCCAGATATTATTAAAAGATCTAGTTGGCAAATTCAGTGCTTCATGAAATTTATTCCAAAGAAACATAGCTGAGGCACATTAGTTGAAGTAATGAGAAAGAGAATCTATATTTTCACAAGCTGTACATTTGGAAAGTAAGTGAAGACCAGTTTTCATGAGGATATCAGCAAAAGGTAACGCACACAATAGCATTTTCCACATAAAGAAACTGACTTTTTTTGGCAAAACCTGATTCCAAACGTTTGTGAAAATTTTCAGTTCAGGTTTGATGGGTCTGAAAGCTTGATAAGCTGATTTAATAGTAAAAGAACCATAAGTATCAGGTTTCCAAATAATATAATCCTGCTGTTCTGTGAGAGGCATGTACTTCAACAGCTCCAGGTTTATGGAAGAGTTAAATAAATATGAGAGTTGAGGGATATAAATACCTTTGTTTAGCTGAAAATCAGCTACTGTAAGAAATGGAAAAGGAACTTGTACCTGGGCTTCCACCTGGTTAATGTGAGGTCCTGAGCCTAGCCAATCAGCTATCAAAAAATTAGAAGATCCTTTACCTATGATCACCTGGGAATTACCTCTGCCCTGCTATTTACTTTTCTGTACCTAGCCTAGGTTTCTGATTTTCTGGCATGGGGGGGTAATGACCACATAAATTTAGACCAATTTGACTGTCCTATTTGAAGTTTCCACCAGATTTTAGTTGAGAATGAATTAATTATTGATTGAATATGCCTTATACCTAGACCTTGTTCTTTCTGTGGATATGAAATTCTATTCCAAGATATCCAGTGCTTATTTAGTCCATGTTCTGTTTTACCCCATAAGAAATTACTAAAGATGGATTTAAGCTTGTGGATTGTGTGCTTAGTTGGTATAGTGACAGCCCATGTGTGTTGAGGTATAGATGTTAAAACATAGTTTATCAAGATTATTTTACCCCCTCCTGTCAACCATTGGTTTTTCCAGTTAGATATTTTGCTGTTAACTGAGTCTATTAATGTTTTGAAGTGCATATTTAGTTTTCTTCCTTTGAAGACCGTGACACCTAAGTAAGAGAAAGGTAATGTTCCTTGGGTCATGTTGGTTAAGTCTTTAATCTCTTTCTTCTTATTCCCACTTAGCTTCCCTGAGTAGTATGCACTATTCTGAAAGTTTATTTTCTGTCCTGTAGCTTTTGATAGATTTCCAGAAATATCATTATGTTTTGTAGGGATTTTTTGTCCCCTTTAGAAACACCACAGTGTCATCAGCGAACGATAGCTGGTTTATTGTGTTTGCTAATCCTGGAGTTTTGAATTGTTTAATGTTCCCATTTAAGAATTGAATCCTAAGGTTTCTAGTTAGAAGTTCTGTCAAGATGTTAAAGAGGAAGGGTGGTAGTGGATCACCTTGTTTTAAACCTCTAGTAGGTTTAAAGAAACCACAAGGTGATCCATTTATCAGAATAGAAAACCAAGTTGAATTTATGTTGTTCATTATGATTTTTACTATATGACCATGAAATCCCAGATGCAGTAGAAGAGTGTTGATGGTTGACCATGAAACACAGTCAAAAGCCTTCATCATGTCTAATTTAAGAATTATATTTAAGGATTCATTTTTCTTATCAAGCATCCTAACTGCCTCTTTCATCATAAGAATATTATCCACAATATCCCTACCCTTTAAAAATGCTGACTGTTCCTCTGAGATTAGGGAGCTCATGAATGGTTTAATTCTTTCTACCATGATTTTAGACCTCAGTTTATTAACGAAATTGGAGAGACTTATGGGTCTAAATTCACTAAAGTCTTCAGGGGTTTTTGTTTTTGGTATTAATGCAATCAGTGTGCTTGCCACTGATTTTGGGATGGGAATACGAGCTTGGCATTCCAGCATTGCAGTTAAAACATCATTCTTAATTATCTCCCAAGCCTTTCTGTAAAAGAGCCCTGGGAAGCCATCTGGGTCAGGGGCTGAAGATGGGGATAATTCAAAGACAACTGATTTGATTTCATCCAAGGTTATAGGTTTTAGCAATTGGATGTTATCATGGTCAGAGATAGAAGGATGGATTTCCTTCATTAGGAATGACAGGCATTGGCCAGATGGATCATCATTTCCATCGGATAGAAGTGTTTTGAAAAAATTAACTGCTGCCTCCCCTATTAGAGACTGAGAGTTCAACCAGTTACCATCCTGATCTTGTATTTTCATGATTGCTAGTCTTGCATGGTTTTCAGTGATAGACTTATGAAAGTATTTAGAATTTAAATCCCCATCTTTAAGCCACTTCATTCTAGTCTTTTGTGTTAGGAAAATGTTTTGTTCAACCAAATGCCTAGTTAAAACTGCCTTAGCCTCGTTCAAGTTAGTTCTGTCAGTAGCTGAGTGTGATATGTCATAAAGGGAATCCAAGTTAGCAACTTCTGTTTCTGATCTTGTTATGTTATCCTGTACATTACCAAAGACCAGTTTGTTCCATGCTTTTATTTCGTTTTTAAGTCTTTTAAGTTTTGAAGAGAAACCAACTAGACCCTGTTCCAGGATGGGTTGGGACCAGCTGGTGGCGATGAGGTCCATAAATTCATTTATGTTAAACCACATTTCCTGAAACCTAAAGGGTTTAGGGGATGTGATATCCAAATTTGAAATGTCCAGTAACATGGGGGAGTGATCCGATGATGTTCTACTTAGGATTTGGACAGAGGAGTGGTTAAATAAGTTGAAAAAACCGTTATTTCCCATTACCCTATCTGATCTCTTGGAGGTTGGGTTTACAGCTCTGTGATTGCTCCATGTTAAGTGGTTTCCTACCGTGTTTAAATCTGATATTTGAACTTCATTAATAAAGGAATCAAAATCAGTAATAGAGTTCAAATTTGGAGAGCTAGGGCCTGAGTATTCATCCATAGACCTTATGACATTAAAGTCCCCACCAATAAGAGTTGGGGAGTTATCAAACCTAGTATTCAAATCATTGTAACCTAGAGTCTATCCTCTCTATTGTATGGAGCATAAATGAAGAAAGCCTTAATTATCTTTGCCCTATCTTTTATGATTATTTCCACTTGAATGAAGTGATTATGGGTTGCTAGCAGGTTTAGGTCAATCCTATCAGAGTACATGATCCATATCTTATTATGAATCAAACCTAAGTGATGACGAAAACAGAACATCTTTTTGTACACATCAAGCTGGTTTAATTTACCTTTAGGTTCAATAATAACTAATAAGTCCAGTTTATGTTTCTTAGACAAATGCTTTAGCCTAACTTTAGAAGTTGATAAGCCTCTAACATTCCAAATTAAGCATTTAACTGTCATTGGAAACTTTATTTTTAAAGCTAACCCGGAACTCCTTTTGGGAAGATTCACCTGAGATGATGTTTGTGCTTCTAATAGCTCAGCAGGTAAGGCCCTTGGATTTTGCTCTTGTTGCATATCGTTTGTGTTAGCCTCCTGATTGTCTCTGATAGTGTTGATGTGTGGAAGCTTCTCCTTAACCTGTGAGGAGTCAATATCTGAAATAGTTTCCTTATTAGGGATCCAGGAAAACTGGTCAGAAAGGAATATATCCGAGTTTATGGGAACTTTCACTTTATCACATAGAGTATCATCATTAAAGGATGTTAAAAGGATATTCTTCTTCTGTGGAGATGAAGGAGCTATGTTGTAGCCTCTGGATTCATATCCTTCCTCTAGGTGATCTTCGATTGAGTTGGTATCCGAGCTATTACCTTCAGTATCTATGGTTTGCTGATTTTGGAACCTTTCATGTGGTAGCTGAGTGTTCTTTTCTGAGTGATCCCCTGTATTTCTATCAGAATTTTCTTGTTGTTCATTGTGGTCTGTCTGTAAGCCAAGATCATACTGACCCACAGATTTTATTTCCTCTAAGATAGCAAATCTATTTCCAGAATGGGAGGCAGTGTATTCCACACTTTGAGGGAGAGCCATATGGGGTGGGGTGGAATTTTTCTGGTGACTTTGGTTAGGCTTGGGTTGGTATACCTTAGTGATGGCTTGGAGTTAATCCTTGGTATTATTTTTTAAGTTTCTGATTTCCCATGACATGTCTGCCATAGAATGTTTAGGATCAGAAACCTTTCTTATGTTGTGAACTCTTGAATCATGTGGTTCCATTTGGTTTACATTACTCACCACTAGATCTCTTTTACAGTAGAATTCACTATGGCCGAGCTTAAGACATTTCTTACAGTTTTGTGGGAAATCCTCATAGGTTATAGCATAAGATTTTTTGTGAGCTATCGAGCCTAGCCTAATATTATTCGGTCTAGGCTTAGAAACATCCATTTCTACACACAATCGAATTCTGGAAGGCCTAGTTAGGTTTTTAGTGGGAGCATCCGCAAACAAGAGTTCTCCTAAGGAATTCCCCAAATCAGTAATAGCCTTAGGGTGGAAGAAATATACCGGAGGAAATTCGACCGACAGCCACACCGGAGCTAGAGCTAATTCCTCATCATAGTCGAAATTTTTTGTCCATTTGATGATGCGCATGATGGTGCCTCCCATGGACCAGGTTCTTTTTAGCCAGCAGCAATGGTAGTCTTCGTCTAGATCGAAGGTGATTCTGATGTGCCTGGAGTCCATTGTCGATAGATGAGCTTTGCCTTTGAACCCTATGGTCTTGTTTGGGTTATGAGGAACTCCATTGTTGGGCGGCCTCTGCTGAATTTGCCGATTAGGGCTTTTGAGAATGGAGCAGCAAGAATGTCGATATCTTCCTTCGGATATAGGACTCCTAGTTCCCCTTTGTAATTGAAGTGGGGATGGAGGTCAGATGCAGGTGGGATGGGGAGTTTGGAGTTTTGTTTGAGGGCTTGTGCAAAGGATGGGTTTGCCATGTTCCATGGCGTCGCTGCCATGGCCGGGATTTGATGAGGACGTTATACAGTGTAATCGCCTTTTTCAGAGAGAGTTTTAGAGAGTCAGTTACTCCTTTCATTAGTTAGCGGCTGTGCTGAGGCAACAACGCCCATGCCTCTTGATTCGCTTACAACCTGTCCATCCCTGTCACCATATTACTGATTACTTCTAGGGTTCGTCCTCCCAAAACGTTGGTTCAAGGCTGAGTTTTCTCTTCCACTCTCCTGAAATTCATCAGTTCTTCTCCAAACTTTTTGGAACGGTGATGCATTAGGGTTCACTTTGATCTCATCAGGGTATCTCACTTCTTCCCGCTCCGCCAACGGCACCATCATACGGCTTCGACACTCCCTCTGAGTATGTCCCATGCACCCGCAAAAGGAACAGAATTCTGGAAGCTTTTCGTATTGTAAAATCAACAACAAATCACTCCCTAGATCCTCCATCATCTGCACCCTTTTCAGCGGTACATTAACCCTTATACAACATGGAACCGTCATGTACGAGCTGACCAAGGATCCATCCACATCCTTGTTGACATCAACGAAGGAAAATTTCTAGTACTGTGGCTACAGTAGCTCACAGAAGATTCAAATGTGGAGAACGCATTCTGCAAATGCGTTCTCCCACATGCAGATTTTGTTTTACTTTTCTTAAGGACGCTATTGCCTAATGCGTGCTCTGTTATTTTTTTTATTTATTTTGATTTATGAATTTTTGTGTTGTTGAAGCCCACGTTGCCACGTGGCGAGGACGCATTCAGTGAATGCTTCCTCCAATCTTTGTTAAAATGACCAGAACACTTTGCCATTCAGATCTTCTTCTTCCTTTCCTTCCCTAAGCCTTCACCGCCATTCGGCTTCTCCACCCTTGTGTCGCTGCTTCTTTGCCATTCCGCGCCCTTCTCTGCCTCCTTCCCTCTCTCCATTCATATAAGTGATCAATTTCGCCTCCTTCCCAACTTCTCCACAATTACGCGTCCTTCTCTGTTTACTTCCGACATTTTCCTCGCCGGCGCCGCCGAAAGGTTGGTTGATTTTCATAGCTCTTCAATTTTCTATTTTCTGTTGTTGTAGATTGTTTTTTTGCTGATATTTATATTGTTTTTTTGTTGTTGCCGAACACATCCGACGTTGAAGAGCTGAGATTTTTTCCCCGTTGACCGGAGCTGACCACTGTTGACTGCCGTGACTGCTGTTGACCACCATTGACCGACGTTGACTGCCACTGACCGCTGCTTTGGTCACCTTTTCCGTGAGTCTCAGACACCCACCTAGTCAATTTTTCATTTTCCTGAAGCTAATTGAACCTTACATGATTTTACAAATGTGTCCAACGATTATGTGTGAGTTGTCCTAGAAAATTTGTTGTTGAATTTTGTGTTACATTATAATTTGTGGAGAATCCGAAATAATTTTGTTAATGTGAATGTGTTGTATGATTGTGTGTATTTTAAATGATTATGTTTGGTCTGATGCTATGATAGCGTTTAATGGTGATGCGTGATTATGTGAAGTAATTATATGTATTAATTACTGATTAATGTATTAAGTTTGTAGCAATAGTTTTATTAGTGTGGCCGAGTGGAGCATATATTTGAGGATACAATGAAAAGGAATATCGAATGAAAAGGAATTAAAAGTTATGTATTTGTATAATGCAGTTGTACGATGTTTTTAACGGTGTATATGTACAAAGGGGGTCAGATTAAGTTTGATTTGACTGTGGGTGTGTATTATAATCCTCCAATACCGAAGAAGAATGTGACTCTCGAGAGGAGGCTGAGCCACTCCGAGTTAGTTGATTTAATCGTCAAAGGACTTGGCATTGCAAGTGAGGGGTATATCTTGAAAATATATTACCGCTGTCCTGAACTGATTGGTTCGGCCTTATACTGTCGGTGTTATAATGTGGAAGATCATGAGTCAACCGCGTTCTTCTTCAACATTGTTGATCGATTGTCGTTGTCCTCAGCGGATTTGAACATTATTACGGAAAAGTTGACAAGCACCAATGATGGGGCACGACCAAGCACGTTCATGTCGTTGTTGAGCAACATGCAGAAATTTACCACTGTACCAAGTTCACCACCACCTGTTCATCGCCGGGGTTTTGAAATTAGTGAGTCCGGCCAACCTGGTGCGTATGTTCACGTGGATTGCGCTCAGTCATCCACAAGTGGTGGTATCTATGGTATGGACCATGACGAGCCAAATGTCTTCGATGATGATCATGTGGGTGACATTGCCGACCATGTCGTTCGTCATGTTGGTAGCAAAAATGATGGTGAGGAAGCTGAACTTGATAAAGGAAGTGAAGATGATCGTTCCTTATCAACATATTTGAATCCTGGGGATGATGATGAACAAGTGATGTGCACAAACAATGTATCATTGTCGTTTCACATTCAGGCGAATCTAGATACACAGGCCTACTATAGGGATTATGGGAGCCCCGATGAGGATAGTTATGACCCAACTCATTATGGTGCCAGAGTTTCTAGTTATGTTCAGGGGACTGGTGAAGTGGAGTTGGGTATGCGATTCCAGACGAAACCAAAATTGGTAGAAGCAATTTCTAGGTGGAGTTCAATGATGAATAGGGAACATATAGTCATTGAGAGCAGGGCACACACATGGTATGCGAAATACAAGGACGTTGTTGAAGGAACTGGTAATTGTCATTGGGTTGCCAGAGCAACCAAAAAGGATTCGCACGGCATGTGGGAGATCACCAAATGGGCAAGTAGGCATGCGTGTGTTGGTGCTGATCGATCTACGGGTAACATTAACCTGACATCGGTGATGATTACCCGTTCAATTCACCACCACATTGATGTAAACCCTTCATACACAGTTAAAGATGTACAAGCTCAAGTTAAAACGGAGTTCAATGTCACCCTTTCCTATAAGAAGGCGTGGTATGCTCGAAAGAAGGCAATTGAGAAGGTATTCAGAACTTGGGAGGAATAATTTGAATAGGTACCAACGTCTATGAATGAGCTTGCCAGGGCTAATTTGAGCACCGTTGTTGATTGGGCAGACGTACCTCACAGAATACACGGGCACAGGTGTAGGAAATTTAAATTTGTTTTCTGGCCATTTGGTCAGGCAATTGAAGCCTTTCACCACTGTAGGCCGGTCATTAGTGTAAATAGAACTCATTTGAGAGGTGCATACAAGGCCACAATTCTAGTTGCCGATGCACGACGCGAACGTCTACATACTCCCCATTGCTTATACAATTGTTGACGCAGAAACGAATGAGAGTTAGAACTGGTTCATGCACAGACTGCGTCTATACGTGGTTAGTGGTGATAGCAGGCCAATCTGTATCATATCAGATTGGCACGATGGAATTATAAATGCAATGAAACATATGGAGGAATGGATGGAGCCCGCTGGATATCACCGATTTTATTTGCATCATTTTCAGTCCAACTTCCTTACCGCTGATAGCGGGAAGTTCAAGAATGCATTTATGAAGACTTTGGTTTGGAAGCTTGGTGCTTCCAGACGAGAGAGCAAGTGGAGGGAGTACAAGAAGGAGTTGGAGAGTATAGATCCATCTGCTTGGGATTGGTTGGTAAAGCAAGATAGCAGTAAGTGCTACCTTGCCTTTGATGTGGGTGATTGACGTTGGGGAACTATCACAACGAATTTTTCAGAGAGTTTCAACAACTGTTTACGGTGCGCACGTCATCTCCCTATAACAGCATGTGTCAAGGCGACGTTTGAGCGCACAGTTTAAATGTTTGCCCAAAGGGTACTGGACGCCATGAATCTGAGGTACTTTCTTTATTCATTACAGTTCTTTATGTGTTAACAGGCCAGTTTCTGGATTCTAAATTCTGGTTCATTTGTCTAGATCCGTGTTCCCTAACAGGAACTGGAAAAAGTTTTAGAAGCAAGACACATGGGCACAAGGACATATCGTCACCTTGTTTGTTAATGCGTCGCAGACTTATAGGGTTCTGACAAGGACTATTGATGGGAGCATTAGTGAAAGACAGTACACAGTCAAATACCGGAGAAAGGAGTGTACTTGTCGTGAATGACAAATATTCCTTTTCCCTTGTTCCCTCACCTTGGCCGTCTGTCGGCATAGGCGTGACGATCCCGCTAGTCTATGTGACAGGGTTTATCACACGACCACCTATGTGCAACAACATAGTCAGGGTTTCATGCCTGTACGAGATCCATCACTTTTTCAATGTGCCAGTTAGAGGTTGATTCCTGATGTTGAAAAGTTTCTCAATAGGAGGCATGGTCAATTTGAGGAGAGAAGAATAAGGAATCAGATAGATGAGCAGGTGCCGGGTGAAACCAGAGCCGTCCGTAGGAGAGGTCGTGCTTAGTGTTCTGTTTGTAGTGTGGTGTTTGTGGAATATGCTGGAATATGCTGGAATATGTATCACATGATGTAGTATTACTTGTATTTGTGAAATATGTATCACATGCTGTAGTATTACTTGTATTTGTTAAATATGTATCTCAAGCTGTAGTATTACTTTTATTTGTGGAATATGTATCACATGATGTGGTATTACTTTTATTTGTAGAATATGTGTCACATGATGTAGTATTACTTTTATTTGTGGAATATGTATCACATGCTGTAGTATTACTTTATTTGTGCTATTCTTGAACAATTAATTTTGACGTGTGTTAATAATTGTCAACAGGGACGAACAATGTATATCCAGGACCCATTGAGGAGGATTTGTTGTACCTTCATCAAGAGCATCGTTCTCGTGCACTGTACAACATACATTTAGAGGACGAGGCACTGCAGGTAAAGCGGTACAATGGGGCATGCTGGACCAATCGAATGCCTGTACGAGTTATGTGGTATGTGCGTGAAGCAAGATTCCAGGGACTCCTAGATTCCGAACCAATACACATTGACCATTCCCTCATCACTTCCCTAGTGGAACGTTGGCGATCGGTGACGCACACATTTCACTTGCCGATAGGGGAGGCTACGGTCACTTTGCAGGATGTAGGGATCCTATGGGATCTTCCAATCGATGGCATCCCAGTCAGGTGTAGACACTAGTAGGCATAAAAAGGACTGGCAGAGAGTGTGCACAGACTACCTGGGTGCTACACCAGACCCCAGTTCTATCAGAGGGGGTCGTATTAGGGCCAGTTGGTTGGGAAATGTATTGCACAGTCCGTTCCCCATTGATCCCACTGAGGTACAATGTCAAGAGTGGGCTAGGGTTTTCATTCTACTACTAGTTGGGGGAATGCTCATGTCAGACACGTCCGGCCACCTTATCCCGTTGCTCTACTTGTTACCACTGATGGATCTAGGTGCAGTACATCAGTACAGTTGGGGGAGTGCCATTCTGGCACACTTGTACCAGTGCTTATGTAATGCTGCAATACCACAAGTTAAGAGACACTCTTTTTAAACCACAGGCAATTCGAACAAATGGCTAATATAATTCACTCTGTTCCTCATAGGCGGAGAGCCCAATATGATTTATCACAATCACTGATGCATGTATTGAAAGTGTACTGCGATCAACTCACATCTCTCAATGACAATTAGGTATAGGCCAATTCAGATTTCTATTCATTGACTTGGTGGGAAAATGGTTTTAGTTACCTAACCACAACACCTGTATGTTTTTTCAGTTTATTTGGCTGCCATACACGGAGGATGTCGTGGAACAACTCCAGTGGTACTGTACAGCTAGTAGCAACAATTGGCTACTTTGTGTTGACCTCATCTGCTGGCATGTCATAGAGTATCATCATTCCCATCGTGTTCTCAGGCAGTTCGGCCTAATCCAACCAATACCCACCCAGTTGGTCAACAGGGATGAGTATAAACTGCTTCATACTAGAGACCGTCGAGGAAGGTCTGGCATGGATTGGCATGTCGAATTGAGAAGATATCTCGATGCTTGAGAGCGTCGATCCGATCAACAAGTAAACACACTTGGGTGTGCGGATCCATACATACCTAGTCGTGAATACATGGAGTGGTACTTTCGCAAGACGGTGACCCTGATTGATCAGCTAGGATGGCCTCTAACAACTACAGAGGGTTTCCATGGAGAAGGTGCAACCATGGAGTATATGGTATTTGCTAAATTTCTAATATTGTTAAGAAATAATACTTTGGATTTCCTCAATATTATATATCTAACATATTTATCTTGTTTCTGTTGTTGCAGGCAATGGCCGAGCTATGCATCATGTCTGATATTAATTTGGATGAATATCCCCCATGTTTCACGGGCGTTATCAGGGGAATGCATGTTGTTGTCACACGTAGTCTACAATATGCGCATCAGCCCTTTAAACTGCAGCATTATCAGCCGTATGTGCACTGTTAGAAGCCTCCCCCTGGTGTGAGATATACTGACATCAGAAGCCACCGTCTGGCTCCACCTGGTCGATAGGGAGGTCGGAGGCCGCGTGCCCGGGGCCATACAGAACACATAGGTTCATTACAAGCCGGACCCTCACATGCGAGTCATGTCGGACCATCACACTGGGAAACCTCCCAGCATGACACAACTACAGCTGATTTCACTGCATATGTCACTCCCACAGCTAGTCATGCATACATGTCGCCTACGCTCCATTAGATACAGGTAGTGTTCCTTATGTCCATTATGATTCGAATGAGGAGGCATGGGACGAAATGGAGGAGGAAATACCAGAGGGAGCTCCACGCGAGGAAGTACATGTACCTACTGAGATGTCTGTTCCACGACGGACATCCAGGACCATACGTCCTCCCCCGTGTGGAACAGGTGGAAAGCTTTGCAGAGGTTGTCATTAGGACATTACATGCCATTCAACACTAATTTGCATTACGTTTCACACGTATTGTTCTTCTACTGTACATTTCTGCTAATTTGTATTCATTCTAACTATGCAATAATTCATTCCTACACCTATATTCAAGACTAGTTAAAAAATTGTAAATCACACGATCCTAATTTATCATTACACTAATTTTAAAAATATCATCAAACAAACACAAGTCTACTTATGCACAATCTTCACTGAAAACAAGTATATGAAAAATAATAAGTTATACATTGCTGCATTCAAAGATAATTTATTACTTAAATTCACAACTCATTTTGAAAAATACGCTTTTGTTGAATTCAGGACACGATTTAAAAAAAATTCAAGATGCGTCCTGTAACGAAACCTGTACGAGTTGCGGAATTTTCTTCAAACAAGACGTTATTATAATTTTCTGAACTTTTTTTCCCGAAAAGTCCAAGAGCAAACATTTAACACAGCTATACTCGACAAAAAATAATCTGAAAGTTTTGGGAATAAATAATACATTTTCTGGACCAAAAAAAAAATCTAATCACACAATAAAAAAAAGACCAAACTAAGATAAATTACCTGGAATAAAATTTTTTTCCTAGAATCAGTTTTCGGGAATAAAAATTTTCAGGAATAAAAAATAAAAACACAAAATTGAGGACGCATTCATAGAATCTGTCCTCTCCATTTTCATTGAAAATAAAATTTGCAAATTTGAGGACGCATTATATTTTCAGCAAAAAAATAAAAACATAACTGAGGATGCATTCCTGGAATGCGTCCTCTAAATATTCAGAAAAAAAAAAATTGCCACATTGAGGACGCATTCCACAAATGCATCCTCCACCCTCGTGTCCAGATTTACCAACAACCATACATGCATCCAATTTTCAAATTTCATGCATGTAAAAATCAATAACTCCATCAACGAACTGCTCGATCATGTTTCCAATAAGCCTTGCTGCCTTGCTGCCTTGCTGCCTTCTCATTCATCAAGTCAGTGGGTACACTATGGACGTGTATCCAGAACGGTGTTGTTTCAAAGTTCAATTTCGATCCAACCATCCCAACGAATGGTTCTTGAAGAACCAGTAAGTACTTGTCGAAGATCCAAGGTTCTTTTTTCCGAAACCCAGGTTTTGTCGACAACATTATCAAACTGGAACAGAAAAACATTATCGTGCAGGGATTTACAATTCAGCTTTCCCTGTACGTTCCATACCCTCCGAAAGACACTCACGGATCCACCGGAATTCTTCTCGGCGCCAAAACCTTTCCCACCAGATCCGCAGATAGATCCCCGCTTCTTGACGCAAATCCTTTGTTTTTGCAGGCTTTCGTTCCTCGGCCGTGAGCGACAAATTGGCGTACATCTTCTCAATCGCATCCATGACTCGGTTGCAGTGATGTTGCTGGTGTGATTTGAACAGAAAATTGAGAGGCAGATCTGTGTGTGTGCAGATCTTGCGTTGCAAGACATAACAAGCCTAATTCCTAGCAGAGAGCGTCGGTTTTAGAGGGAGAAACATACTCATAGGACGTGTCTTTGAGATTTTAGCAGCCATAGTCCTGAAGAACATTGTCAATCTGGTAATGAAGAGTGTCCCGAGATTCTCTTTCCTTCAAAAGAAGAACTATTGGTTCTAGTTCAAGGAGGAGTGTCGAGGGATCTTATGGGAGTGGTACTATTTTTCATCATTTCACGGGTATCAATTTCTATCACATTATGAAGAGCTTGTGTTTAAAATGAAATTAGTGACTTCATCTTGGTAACGACAACGGTGAAGAAGGTTGCGTAGCGATGGAGCAATGGCATTGGAGCTGGTGGAGCGGTGGAGCAGCGTTGGCAGTGGTTTTGGAGATGAAGAAGAATAAGACCCAGGGGTATTTTTTCCTTAATTTTTTAATTTTAACACTAGGGGTATTTTAGTATTTTTATGTTTGGTCAATGCCGAAAAATGGCTAGTCAACGTCAGACTAGCCCGAAAAGGTTATATTGGTATATTTGCTGATAAATTTAGGGTTAAAATTGCACTTTCAAATTTTACAGGGTTAGATTGACCATTTCAGAAGATAATAGGGTTAGTTTTTTATTTTGCCAAAAATCAATCGGATTCAAGTATCACACAACTAAATACTACTCCCTCCGTCCCAGCTATTTTTGCATTCTTTCCCTTTTTGGACGTCCCAGCTGTTTTTGCACTACCTCATTTTTTGCCATAAATGGATTGCTTTTATTATTTGTTTACTCAATTTGGGCCCAATTTCTAATTTTTTAACCCAATAATATTAGGATACCCCACTATAATTTCAAGACACCCCACTTCAAAGACATAAAATAATATATCCTTAAAAATACTTCCAGTTTCTCTCTCCGCAGAAAGAGCTGGGACGGAGGGAGTACCACTCCAAAAAGTCACGAAGATTAAAATTAGTTAGCACATATGTATTGTAGCAAACATATGCAAAGGTTTTGTCCAATCTTCATATCTAGTATTCTATATCACCAGATTCAATCTCAATTTATGGAAGTTAAGTTTTTTTTAGAGAAGAGCTAATAGTGGTAAAGAATGGGAAAAGCAAGTTAGGAGAAGAAATATCGCGCAATGGTCACTAGTGTAGGAGAGGGCCCTTTACGACGGTAAAACAGGGAGATAGACAGCAGTAACAAAACCCTAGCACTGCCGCACAATCAATCCATCATTGGACAGGGCGCAACAAACACTGATGAACATAATCTTTCAAACTCCCTGGTAGCTTATTCATTAATCACCATGATTTTTTTTTCAAATTCGAAAGAATGGGAAATCATTGTTCCTGAAATATTCTTCCGGGCTCAAAACTATGTTCTCGGAAAAAGTGGATAGTGTTATCAAGCCGAAACAGAGATCGATCGATTCAGAAAAAGTTAATAGTTCTAGTACTCGATTGGCGTCAAAAGTTGTTGTGGTATTAGATCATGTGTCGAAAGTAGAAAATGTTGCAAAATCGAAATGGATTTCGATGTGAGGTTGCTCTGCTTTTTGGTTTCATGTAGTCCCTATATCGGTTGTCGGATCGGAATATTTGCTATTTTTTATGTCAATTACGAAATTTGGTTCCGATATCGGAATTACAATCATTAGTCTAATTGCTTATATTGCGAGACAACATTTGATATCAGAAACGTTGTTGGAAAATATGGGTATAAGTAATGATGTGATAGTTTGTTCAGGTGGATGACTTCTTGTTTACTCCTTGACCTTCTTTACCTGCAAAACTAATCCCGGAAGTGATTCCAGTGGAACAGCTCCGACGATCAAGTCAGTTCTATCTTTTCAGAATTGGAATTTCTCAAGATAGTTACACTTACATGTATCTGTAGTCCCTTTGTTCCTTTTAAAGTCTGCTTTGATCGTGGCTCCGCATTTCTCGGGCTTGCTATCGTATGCTTGATTGTGGCTCCAAGAAAGATGGTTCATGGTTAGCGTCTGGGCACGATGTCCGCTTTTCACGGTTCGTGGGTTGCTCCTCTTACTGCTCGCATTGCGGGCTAATTTTGTGCTTGCTTGTAACTCCGGGCTTGCAGTCCAGCCTTTGGGCTAGGTATACACCATAAGCCCCCCTAGCCGTGAAGACTACAAGAAACGGAGTAATGGCGAGGCTTTGTGTTTTAAATGCAAACTGATGTTGCTCGTCAACAGATCTGCTCGTCATTTAATATTATCTTCATCATCATTGCGAAGTGACATTATCTTTTTGGATTTATCTCTATCCTCAATCCTCCCTCAAATTTGAATTTTTGAATTTTTTGAACTCCTCATGATAAGGCTATGTTGGCAGAGATTCTGTTTGTATAGGGCGAGATTCAATCCTCAATATCCGTTATTCCAATCCGTATTTTCCTAACGTTGTTCTCGCTCACTTCTTAAATGGAGAATAAGAAATGAATATTTTACTATTGCCCTCATTTAGTGAGCTATATTTTCACATATCGCCGCCATTTGGATATAAGCAAAAGATAATTTGTTTTTTGTGTCAGGTTATCATCATTGCGCTTTATGAACTGTTTGTCTTCCACGATCTTGCTTTTTCTTGCTGATATTTAAGTAACTTTTCTCATTTGTCGTTTCAAATTTTCTCCTCTGTTTGTCAAAGCTTTTATCCTCTCTGTTTGTCAAAGATTTCATGCTCCCTGAGTGCCAATTCTGAGTGCGTTCGCACTCCTCCGCCTGGCTATATTTCATGTTGTTTAACCTACCTAAATTTTGGCCTTTATTTTCCTCTCCCTGGACCTGTGATTGTAATTCTCTGTTCATATAAGGCTGTGTTGTCCTAATTCACCCCAAAGGCATCGCTATCATAATGGGGTTTCTTCAGGTTTACGAGACAGCAGATATTCCTTTCTTGCTTGGCTTGTTCTCAACTTCTACCATCTGCGAAAAGTTAAAAATACAGTAGATGAATTTACCTTTTATCCTATGATCGATGGGGTTGAGCTGGTTAGCGGTTTCCATTGTAATACGGGTCAGTGGCATACAAAATAGTTTTTCATGAAATTAAAAAAAACTCCCAAAGTGGCTATCCCAAGTCTAAGCTTCCTGGTCTGAGTGTCCATTTTACTGTTGAGAAGGAAATTGTGGCCACACTTCGTGCTCATACCCAACATCTTCCTTATTTTGACAAAATGTTATTTCTTTTATTTTTATCGGTGTTCGTTTGATCTATGATGTTCAATCTGTTTCAAATATAGAAATATCTAAAGGTGAAATTGATAGATCGCTCTTTGATGGCAACGAAAATGAGTCGACTGAGGCTACTCTTCAGATTGATAATGCTGCTGGGGGGAACAGCCTCTAATAAGGTGTTAATAAGACTGGCCCTGGTGATAAGGGTAAGAACACTAAAAGAGGGGAGATTAGTGGTTGTCCCTCCGTTGTCCCAAAGGAAAAGTAACCAAAAAGGGATATGAGTGGTGGGCCCTCAGGACATTCACCCCCCCTTTGAAAAAGGGCCATGTTAACCAATCCAATTCGCAAACTCTGGCGCGAACTGAGAATCCTTTGGTGGAGGGAATGATACTGATATCCTTTCCAACCTCTCTTTACCTGTACACTAGTTGTAGTAAGTCTGCAGCTGAACTTTAGTGACCCCTTTTTGACCTGCCCCAACCTAGTTATCGTTAAAATACGAGCCGAGGGGCTTACATGTCAAAGATAGAGATTTATATTTTGCACCTGTTCTTATTGCTAAGCTACAAAGGGGTAGTAAGCGGCAAGCCCTGGGTTTTTCCACAAGGATACTAGGGCTCAAGTACTAATTAAAATACAACCTCGTACTAGTCATCAATCTGCATGAATGAAAGGAATAACTAGTAGTGTAGACATACAACTTGGGGGGATGGAGGTTTGGTATTTTCAACTAACAACTACAAACCATGCAATTAACAAAAGAGAAAATATTTATACTAGGCCCTAGGGAATCATTTAGCAACATGGTATTTCTAACGATTCAATCCTCGATTCATTCACTTATAGACATACAAAAGACCTATCAGTATGTTCACGACACGTGGTGTGACCGATGACATACACTTCCCCAACCTTGTCACAGTGGGTTCGCTTGAAGCCTCCATCGACACTGCCATCATAATTAGGGGAGTACCATGGGGTCTGACCATCATTGTAGGTATGTTTCTCCTCCGTGCTATTATGTCCCGGGCTTCCATCACGAATTCAACTACTCTTCTCGGGTCTTATATACTTCCTAATCTACTTCCTAATATACTTCCTAATGGTTTAGCAGAAGACTAAGGCTTCTATGTATAGTAGTAGGAGATTGGGCCTAAAAATTAGCCCAAAATAAGCAAAGATAGCAAAACCCTAGGTCAGCCGCCAAGGCTTCACGGACCGGCAAGGATGTCATGGTCCGTGAAGCATTCAAGCACAGGGTATGGGATCTAGCGCAATTCATGAACATTTATAGCCGTGGGTTGTGGGATGTGGTATGGCCCATGAATATTGTCACAGGCCGCGAACAGTTCACGGTTCTTGCCCAGAAGATCTCATGGTCTGTGAAGGTTTTCAAGGACCTCAAAATGTACATGGTTTTGCTCTAGAAATTCTTCAC
This sequence comes from Rubia yunnanensis, assembly GCA_037428765.1. Lineage (NCBI taxonomy): Eukaryota > Viridiplantae > Streptophyta > Magnoliopsida > Gentianales > Rubiaceae > Rubia > Rubia yunnanensis. The sequence continues at coordinate 57,742,463 of CM075067.1, forward strand.
GGTCCGTGAAGGTTTTGACGGGCCATCACCATACTTAGCCAAATCTTCAATTCTTCATCGCCTTTGACACGGCCCGATGCCTTGCCTCGTGAAGGTCTCGTGCTGGTCTCGTCCAGGTTTTCACGGAACCCATAGATATTTTTTGTGTAGTGTGAAGATTGTCATGGGTCGTTGGTGCTTGACCATGCGTGGTCCGTGACCGGCCGCTGGTGCTTTACTAGCTGAACTTCGTTTGCCTGTCACAGGTGAACCCTTAGTCTGAATCGGGAGTTCTAGTAGTCAATTTTGTAGTACTCAAGAATATGAATCCAATGGAATCATACTTGAAGGATAACTCTTCCTATATCGTTCTCGGACTAAGGCAACACTTCTTGGACCACGATTCACCATTTTCTCCTTTGACCGTCTTGAATTCCGAAGCCTCCTATCTTTGGCTTCAATCTCCTTCTACCAAGCTTTGATGCTCGTGGTCTTCATCTTCTATCATTATAATGTGAATGACCTCACCTCTTCTACTGTCCTTGCAAACAGCCTTCAATCTTCTACCGCCCTTGCAAACGGCCTTCACATAGAATGTAACAAAAAAATTACCACAGGCGACCTACTAAAGATGATCACAAGGAAGATCAAGGAGCTCGTGGATACAAGATGTCCATTAGCACCAATTAATTCTACAAAATGTGGGATTTACACAAAAAAACCAAACATGGTCATCTAAACCCCTTGTCACGTAAACTCAACTAATACTAGCAATCCACCAACTAAAAGTAACTAAAACAATATGTCAAATGCATTGGTTAAAGCATGTGAAATGGTGTATATCACTTTTTCATATCTTTTTCTCTCATTTGCAAAATTATAAGTAACTTTGTTCTGTGTTATGTATTTGTCTTATGAGGTTGGCTGGGAGGTCATCATTGTACCTCTCAAAGTTATAATTTATAACCTCTTTATGCTTACTAAATACAATTAAGTAGATAACAGCAAATCAGGGTCGACCATGAAGAGGAGGGATTTTCTTAAGCGTTTAAACATATAAGGTGGATACTAGAAAATCAAGTAAATGTGGGGGAGGGGGGGGGGGGGGGGGGTTGGTTGGTTTTGGTCATAAGTTGTGAAATTAAAAGAAAAGATAACTAGAAAAGTCAAGTAACTATGCTAATCATCAAACAAACAAAGAAAAGGGGTAAAAACTAAAAAAGCTAGAGCCTTGGGGGCAATTGATATCCACTTCCAAACCTCATGTAGATTACCTATGAGGAATGCTATCACTTTCCAGAAGATCAACATTCATTCTTTCTTAGTAGTAATTTGCAAACCTCATTGATGATCACGTTAGGGAAACTACACCATAAAGGTATTTCATCAATGGCATTATACATGAAGGACTATAGATTTGATAACAACATGCTTTCTACCAAAGGCATAGCCATTTAACCAAATATAACATTCATTAGGCTAAACCTAGAACAAACCAAATTCAATATTCACCCTTTCATTGCTTCTATAGGAGAAATATGAGAACAATCCACATTAACATACTTATCTAGAAAGAATTACAACACATTATACACTAGAAGTTCCAAGTCCATGTTCTTGGATTTTCATGCCAAATGAGTTAAGAAATTTGTAAGTTTCCTAACACCCTAACACTTCAATCATACAAACACTTCATATTTTCTAACAACCCATGATATAAATGAAGTAAACATGGCATTAGGAACACATGAAGACCAAATAACAAAATCTTCAAGAACGAGTGAAAAAACCTATTCATTACTTTAACTACTTGTTGTGAAGATAAATCTTCTATCCTTCTTACATAGTACTTTCCAAGAGTGAATTCGACATCTCTTGTAAAACTCCACTAATGATTCCTTTAGTCGATAAATGGCTAAAAGTATCCCATTAATGGCATTGAGCACGAAGAATCAACAAGCTTGGTAACACTTATAAACACTACACTGTGTCTAAGCATTGGACCAATTCATGTATATACACAAGATTAACACAATCAAAAGCTCTAATTCATACTCTTGGATTTCATATCAAGAAGGGGGAAACTTAGCTACTATTTCCTAAATACTAACAAGCAATCATATAAGAACTTTATATAATCAAGCTTTCAAGAACAATAATGACATTAAAAATCTACATTTAAAGCTCCATAAATGCACAATAGCAAAAACTACAAATAAATAGAAATGATTCTCAAGACATGGGTTTGGAAGCCTCAATCAATTGCACCCAAATACAAAACTAACCTAAATATGAAAATATATGATTAACCTACAAAAACTAAGAAAATAAAGAAAAAACTAGGGTTTTGAAACCCAGAAAATCGCAGGAAGAAGAAGAGAGGAAGAGAGAGAGGATATGTTTTGATATTTATAGTACAAAAAGTAGAAAGGAGTTCTGGCCACATGTCCAACACAACCCGCGACCAATTCTTTGCAAGTCACGACCGAGCAAAGTTTTAGTAGCTTGATTTCTTTCTTCTTTTTGTTTCAAGTCCTCCTCTTCACTTCACTTATTTTCAATTCTTCAAGTCTTCAAAAGCTCAAATGCAAGTCTTCAAATCTTCAAAGGTATTCTTCAAAGTTTTCAAACAAATTGTCTTTTCACACAAAATCCTCTAGAAAAGTAATAAAAACATAAAAGCATAAAAGTCATTTTAACTTTCCTTAGAGAATTTCAAGGCAAAATGCCACATCTAGAGCACAAAAGTGTATAAAAGTGAATCCTAAAAGTCCTAAAATAACCATATAAAATGGGCACATCAAACCTCCCCGCACTTAAACCATACTCGCCATCGAGTAAGAAAATATTCAAGCGCACAAAGAATTCACATGTCCACATCCTAAACTAATATTCCCCAATCAAAGCCTCACAAAAACTCTATATATCATAAATCTCAAAATCAAAGCTCAAATGAGAAATTTTCACACACATAATCCCAATTCCTAAATCTAACCAAGCCTACCACTTATCCATTCACTACCCATAAAAACATTTCAAAGTCCCAAATTGATAATGCCAAAGTCCAATGGCACAAAATGAAGTTAAAACCATATGAGAGGTTCAAACACATACTTCAATTCATACCAATATATCAACCAAAATCCAATGACAAAAAATGAAGTCAAAACCATTTAGGAAGTTCAAACACATATTTCACTTTACAATATATCAACCCAAAAATGAAGTATACAAAGAATAAAAAATTTCATAACCCTACTTCATTTTCAACCCGCTAAGTTATCCAATCCCAATAAGTCCTATGATGTTAGGCTACTCGATCCATCCACTTGTCAACTGCAACTTTATGACTCAAACGCTGGCAAATGAGTAGAAAAGTAACAATTTTTTTTTCTTTTTTCCCCTCTTTCTCTCATTTTTCCTAGTAGCCCCTTCGGGTTTTCATCCTAACCACACATCATATTTCTTTTGGCTCACATCTCGCCCACATTTAGCCTCACATTTTTACATAGGCAGCCCTTTCGGGTTTTTGACCTATTCATGCCCCAAATCTTGCCTAAGTTTCCCTCTCGCATTTTCAACTTAGCAGGTTTTCTTTTTATAATTTTTTTTCTTTTTCCATTTTCTATTTTTTTTCAAAATTTCAAAATTTTCAATTTTTCTTCCTTTTTCTCATGTTTTTCCAATCAAAAGTAGCAAAAAGCATTCCAAATCAAGCTTACATGTATGTGAGTCCTCTAACCCCTCCCCGCACTTAAAAAATTACACTGCCCTCAATCTAAACATGTAAGACAAGAACAATAAAACTCAAGGTAAGAGGTAAAGTGACTCTCGTTTCTTCGTATAGTCATCGGTGATATGGCGCAATCCCATGTATTTGTGTAGAATTGGTTCCAAAATTGGTTTCAGAGCCGGAGGGGAGAGCAAAAGTGCCGTAGAAAAACTCACCCCTTGAGCAACACATTGTCTCTTCAGCGCCGTTTGATCAAGACTAACACCATAGAGAATAACATCAAACTCACAAGTACATAGAGATTTGTAATACTAGGTTTAACATCAAAAGTTAATAATCATAGTATTCTCAAAGAACAACCAATCCATAATGCAATCACCACTATGAAATTATACAATAAAAATATCTAACACATATAAAAAAATATCCAAGCATCATTATAGAATATTGCAATCATAGTCACAATGATGTAGTCAGCATACTACAATCAACAAAGGTACTATAAAGATGCAAGAATATTCATATGTCTATTTATGTAAGATATAGTGGAGGAATAAGTGGAAGTGTGGTGGTTCTTGGGAGTATTTAGGGGAGAAGAAGGAAGGATTATGCCATATTAAAGCTCAGTTAAAAAGACAGTCTCTCCACTGTGACTCGCGACAGTCCTTTTGTAACTAGCGATACCTTGTTGTGACTCACGATAAAGCCTTCGTAACTTGCGAAAAGTTGGACCTGTGAGTTCAATTTTCTCAGTTTTCTCCTAATTTGGTCGTGACTCGCTGCCAAACCTTCCCGACTGACGAAAGGTTCATCGTTATGCAAGATGGAACCTCTGCGACTCGTGAAATCTTGGATCTGTGAGCTCACTCCTTTCAGAATATATCTGATCTATTTGCGGTTCGTGATGCCCATATTGCGACTAGAAAAAAACCGGTGCTGGAAGTTCATTTTTGCTCCCCTGTTCTTTGCGACTCGCGATATATCCTTCGTAACTCGTAACAGACAGGGTTTCCCAGCACTCATAATTTTTTTCCTTACCAACTTTCCAAGCTTTCTTCCATTTCTCATGGATCTCATTCCTTCATCTCCTGCAATGCAATGCACTCCGATGCGAAATAATAGAAAAACACATCATGAAAAGAACCAGATAAAATAATGAAAAATAATCAACAAAAACTAAAATAAAAGCCGAATTTATTTACATCATCGGCACGACATAAATCAGTATGTTAAAGGTCTTCGGCATGACCATAATGGTATCCATATGGTGAAGGCTTGAACCCCTTTACCATGAGCATCCAAAAGTAGAGAGGTGGGGTACAAAACTTTCAAGAGGAAAGTTTTGTGTAAGTGGAGTTAGTTTTAAAGGAGTATGGTGGTTAGGAGGCTTGGTATATTCTTTTAAATCCTCTCTTATCTCCTTCAAAAATTTCAAAAATGGTGGATTTGGTTAACTAGGTGGGGGTAGGGTTAATGATGTAAATAATAATGAATGTAGCACAATCACCTCTTCCTGCACTTCGTTGTCTTTCACAACCGACTCCTCATCCCCTTCGAACTCGAACTCATTTCTCATGGTGACCTCGCTCACCGAACATTTGAGTTTGACTTAGGATGGTGTATTTTTGGAATCACGAGCTTCCATTCAAGCTACCACTTCCAAGATATTCCTCACGTGCCCCTCAATAGCCTCAACACTAGAGGAGAGCCGAGTGTCTGGTTCCTCACTAGTCTTGGCCAATTTGTTCAAGTTTGTTATCACATTCATGACTTCTTCACTTATCAACCTTGAACCTTCTGATTGGCCTTGGTTTTGGGGCATGGTATAAGATGGTGAAGACAACTATTTTTCTCGTATTGTTGGTTTTCCAGCTCATTCTCATACCACCAATCCAGATTACCACTACACTCCGAATTGTAAGAATTGTGGTATGAATACCATTCTTGAGCTTCTTGCTCTTGAAAACCAACATCTCCTACCTCTTGGTAGCACTCCTCATAATACCCTTGGTTTTGGAAACCAAGGATTCTTTCCACCTCATAGTGCTCCTCTCTCAACATATAGCTAAAATCGGTATGATTGTCGGAATGACACATCCTACAAAACCTCTCTTGTTGAGCCTCTCTTCTCACCGTGAGTTCCCTTATGGTGAGACGCTCCATTGTTTTTCTTTTTCAAAGGTCTAGAATAATATTGCAAGGATTTTGGATAAAAAAATCACCAAGAACTCAAAAAATACCTACTCCGAACAAAAACAACCACCAAGAAGTGAAAAATAAAAATAACTAGCTAATATGTAACCAAATATGCCCAAATATTTAAAAATAAATGCTTCTTCCCCGACAGCAGCGCCAAAATTTGGGAGGTCGTCATCGTAACTTTCAAAGTTATAATTTATAAGCCATTATGCTTACAAAATACAATTAAGTAGATAGCGGCAAATTTGGTTCGTCAACGAAGAAGAGGAATTTTCTTAAGCATTTAAACATATAAGGTGGATACTAGACTAGAAGTATATACATATATATATATATATATATATATATATATATATATATATATATATATACAAAAGCAATTAAATGAAGGGTGTTTGGTTGGTTTTGGTCCTAAGTTATGAAATTAAAAGACAAGATAACTAGCAAAGTCAAGTAACTATGCCAATCATCAAACAAACTAAGAAAAAGGGGTTAAAACTACAAAAGCTAAAGCCTTGGGGCAATTGATATCCACTTCCAAACCTCATGTAGATCATTAAACCATTCAGTCATTCCATCACATTCATTACCTATGGGGAATGCTATCACATCCCAATTTAAGATCAACATTCATTCTTTCTTAGTAGTAATTTTCAAATGCAAAGAACGATATTTTGCAAACCTCATTGATGATCACGTTAGGCAAACTACACCATAAATGTATTTCATCAATGGCATTATACATGAATGACCATAGATTTGATAACAACAAGCCTTCTACCAAAGACATAGCCATTTAACCAAACATAGCATTCATTAGGATAAACCTAGAACAAACCACATTTCCATAGGATAAATATGAGAACAATATTTAACCCTTCATTGCTTCTATAGGATAAATATGAGAACAATCCACATTAACATACCTATCTAGCAAGAATTACAACACATTATACACTAGAAGTTCTAAAGCCATGTTCATGGATTTGTATGCCAAATGGGTTAAGAAATTAGCAACTTTCCTAGCACCTTTACACTTCAATAATACCAACACTTCCTATGCTAAAAAATCCATGATATAAATGAAGTAAAATATAGCATTAGGAACACATATATGCCAAATAACAAAAGCTTCAAGAACGACTGAAACAACCTATTCATTACTTTAACTACTTGTTGTGAAGATAAATCTTCTATCCTTCTTAGATGGTAGTTTGCAAGAGTGAATTTGACCTCTCTTGTAAATCTCACCAATGATTCCTTTAGTCAATAAACGGCTAAAATTATCCCATTAATAGCACTGAGCACCAAGAATAAACAAGCTTGGTAACACTTATACACACTACACTGTGTCTAAGCATTGGACCAATTCATGTATATACACAAGATTAGTCTATAAAGTTCAACGCTCATAGACCTCTCCTATTTTCTACAATAAACAAACATGACAACGAGTTCAACATCATTACATTCATCTAGAAATTATTAACCCATCAACACAATCAAAACCTTTAATTCATACTCTTGGATTTCAGATCAAGAGGGGGGAAGCTTAGCTACTTTTTCCCAAATCCTAACAAGAAATCATACAAGTAATTCATATAATCAAGCTTTCAAAAACATTAATGACATTAAAAATCCATATTTAAAGCTCCATAAATGCACAATAGCAAAAACAACAAACAGATAGAAATGATTCTCAAGACATGGGTTTGAAAGCCTCAATAAATTTGCCCCAAGTACAAAACTAACCTAAATAATGAAAACACATGATTAACCTACAAAAACTATAAAAAAAAAGAAAGAAGAAAACTAGGGTTTTGAAACCTAGAAAATTGCAGGAAGAAGAACAGAGAAAGAGAAAGAGAGGATAAGGTTTGATATTTATAGTAATAAAAGTAGAAAAGAGTTCTAGGGCCACACGTCCGATGCGACTCGCGACCAATACTTTGCGAGTCGTGATCAAGCCAAGTTTTAGCACCTTGATTTCTTTCTTCTTTTTGTTTCAAGTCCTTCTCTTCACTTCACTTATCTTCAAATCTTCAAATATCCAACAGTATTCTTCAAAGTTTTCAAAGTCTTCACAAAAATTTCCCCGTCACACCAAATCCTCTAGAAAGGTAATAAAAGCGTAACAATTACTTTTAACTCTCCTTAGAAAATTTCAAGGAAAAATTCCACATATAGAGCACAAAAGTGTACAAAAGTGAACCCTAAAAGTCCCAAAATGACCATATAAAATGGGCACATCATTGGCGAAAGCCTTCACCTCGTGAGTGCGCAACTTTCAAAATTTTCTCCTGCTGGTGAGTCATTATGTGGGAAGTATGGAGCACATGAAATGAGATGTGTTTCTCTAGAAAGTTTTCTTAAGCCGCTGAAGAGAGCCAAAAGCTTCTGAGGAAAAGGCAAGCGCTGCTGAGTAGCGTGATAAGCTTGTGGATGTGGAGGTGACTCAGCTTTGTTTTGAGTTAAAGAAGATACATACCAATGGACCCGCTTCTCCTCAATACCCCAAATTCTGGTAGATCAAATTTCAAGACTAAGTCATTCTATATATTCTTTGAGGATTTATCCAAAGATGCTCGCATCATAGGTTACTGCGTACTGTGAAAATCAACGTGAGTGGAACCGTCTTGCCATTTCAAGAGTTTGCCTTTGTTGAAGAAGAATGCTAAGACCCTAGAGAAGAAGAGGGTGAAACTGAACAAGGATTTTATTCCAAAGATTGCTTATGGGGAACATCTATCTGCCCTACTCTTGCATCTTGCCAGTCTTGCCAGTTTTCCTTCTGTGGCTGAGCTGAAGGAGCGTGAGGTGGATTATTTTGAAGAGCTTCCATTTAAACCTATCGCTCATATTCCAACTTTGAACCTTGATGCCAGTGTGACTAATAAAGGTAATGCGAGCACTGAAGCTCTTGTCCAGCAGCCAATAAAAGAAAATCCCTCTCAGCCACCAAGCCAGGAAGCCACTGCTATCGTTGTCCAGCCTACGCCTACCTCTACCTTTGAAGTTAGTTGATTTACAGTGTATTGGGTTTTTAGGATTTTCAAATTGTAAACTTAAGACAATATTTTGGTGTATGTCGGTACTATTTATGTGACTACCACTACGAATGTTGGTTTATTCTTCATGTTTTATATTTCTCATCGCCCATGTGCAGGGCAACAATATTTTAGTTGATCATAAATTCTTGAAAAGAATTGACTTTTTGGGATGTAGTGATCCTTTTTTTGAACCTATTAGCTTCCTTCGTGCCACTCAATATTTCACCAAATAATATGAAGAGGTTTTTTTTTCTGATTACTTTTAGCGCATAGAATCCCTTCCCTTATGTATTGGGTGGAAATTTCCCTTTCCTTCTTCATCTCCCTCTTTGTGTTCAACCTGTTCTTGCAGCAAGTTCATTCCTGATGGGTATAATGTCACAAGGACATTCTCTATGGTTTAGTCGATCTTGAATATGCTAGAGAGTATATGCGGTCACTTGACCTCCCTATCCGTGTCCAAGAATGGGCGATAAGTTTGGGAATTGATTTAAAGTATATGCTTCTGGGTATCAACGATCTTGAAAGGAAGTGGAATACGAATGTAAAGGAGATAAAGGATGTGTTGTGTGATTTATATAGAATTTTAAGCGAGCAGAATATCCTTATCCACCATAAGCAGCTGGCTATGACTAAGATGCTCAAACAATAGGAAGAGGCTAAGAAGTATGCTGCTAGTAAGACTCGCCAGGCGCATCAGAAGATGTTGATCATTGATTAACAATGTGTTCATATGACTGATTTTTTTGATAAGTCGAAGAAAAATCAGGGTGAGTGGGATCACTTAAGTTCTTCTGCACTTGGTTTGCAAAGTATGTTTGACGAGCATTTTGCTATAAAAACATAAATGCGAAGTCAAAATGAGCAACTTCACCATGAGTGCAATTGGCTTGGTTCATTCGTGCACCAACTCGAGCAAACATGTGTTGATTTTAAAGACAAACTCCAGGCTCTCCCTTCTTCATCTCGTAGAGGTACTAGCTGTGGAGATCTCATTGTGGGAACCGGTGATCAATGGATCGATTTATCTGAGTCTGTTCGAGCGCATATTCGTAGCTTAGAGAACGAAGTGCAAGGTTTAAGGACCAAAATGAAGCGGTATGAGGAGACCATTAATTTGATAAGTATGCAGCTGGACTATGAGGAGTTTAGCCTTATCACCAATTTCAAGGCGTATTATGCCAGGTATTTTGGTCATGTGGAGCAAAGAGGTTAAAAACAGCATCCTACTTATTTACACATGAAATGGCAATATGACCACATGGTTAGCGAGGAGCGTGAAATTGAAGAAAATTGCCGTAGGGCTGAACACCTCCATGGACAAACTTAGCACAACCATCGCTGCAGTGGTTCGTCTTTATCTTGTTCATCACGAGCGTCTAGGTGTAGATAAAATGTGATGATATTTCTAATGATATTGTTTTTGTTGCATTTTTTAGATATTGTGGTTGTTTCTCCTTTGTTATTCCACCTTTGCACTTTTGAATGCCTTTGACTCCGTAGTACTTTTTATCTTTTTAGGACTTGCTTCCTGTATATCCAACTCTTTTGTTTTTGAGTATTTTAGCTCTATTTATTGCGAAGCTGCAAGATCTATAGCTTTATTTGGTCTCTATACTGTAGGCATATTTGCCAAGTAGCAAGATTGATTGCTTTCTTTATTGAGCAAAGCCGCAAGATCTATGGCTTGCCTCAGTCGCTGTTTTGTTGGCATATCTACCCTGTAGCAAGGTTCCTTGGTTGCTTTGTTGAGAGTATGTAATGTGCAAAATTGCAAGATCTATTGCTTGCTTTTATCGCAGTATTAGAGACATGTTTTCCTAATAGCAAGATCTATAGCTTGCAGGTTAATCTGATTGCAAAGTTGCAAGATCTATCGCTCGATTTTGCTTCAATGTGGGCATATCTACCTTATTGCCTGGTTCATGACTTGCTGTCATTTATGTTTTGTGAAGAAGTTAGTTGAGTGGCATTTATAATGAACACTTATGCAATTAACTCTATATGATGGTCGGTTAAGCATGTGTAACTTAGTGTTGCAAATGCAGAGTATAAATGTTTGAAAAGGAAATATTGTATTCCAAAACACTCATACTGTGATAATATAGCCTTCAACATAAACTACAGGAGTTTAATCTGCGCGCCTTCGTTATCTTGTATGGACCTTACCAATTGGGGCATAATTTTTCTCATTTTTTTTCCAGGCTAGCTTCGTTCTTCCTGAGCACTAGATCACCAATATGAAACCGTGTTTCTTTCACCTTCTGATTGTAAACTCTAGCCATTCTTTCCTTATACTTAGCTTCTGTGATTATTGCCATGTCTCTTTTTTTTCTTCCAGCTTATCCAGTTCCAACCTCATCGTATCTGGGTCGTCTTTTTCCTTGTAATCGCATACTCAAAGACTTAAATTACCAATTTCCACTGGTATAACTACTTTGTGACCGTAGACCAGAGTGTATGGTGTCTTCTCCGTTGGTTCTCAAATAGTCGTTCTATATGACCATAGGGTGTTTGGTAATTCCTCTACCCATTCACTTCGCTTTCCCTCCAGTCTTTTTTTGGATTCCTTGAATGATAGTCCTATTAGTTACTTCCACTTGGGCGTTGGCTTGAGGGTGTGCTACAGAGGCAAACTTCTGGACAATTCCGAGCTTCGAATACTAATTCGTGAATACAAAGCTTGTAAACTGCATATCAGTATCCATGACAATGGTATGTGGCACCTTGAAGCAACATACTTTGTTTTTCCATACAAATTTCCTAGTGACTTCAGCTGTGACTCGTCCTAATGGCTTTGCCTCCACCCACTTTGTAAATTAGTCGATTTCTACTACTAAGAATTTGGCATTGCTCTCGGATTTTAGGAATGGTTCAACTAAGTCAATCCCCCATTTGTCAAACGACCAGACTCCATATACTCCTATCAAAGCTGCTTGTGGTTTATGCAATAGCGAAGCGTTGATTTTGTAACTCCTACATTTAAGAACGAAGTTGTGCATGTCATTAAACATAGTCAACCAATAGTATCCATATCTAATGATATTCTTTGTTATCATTCTCACTCCCTGTTGTGTTCCACACAGCTCTTTGTGATTTTCCTTCAAAATTTCTGCTACACATGTTGGTCCCATGCATTTTATCCATCGAGACAGAAAACCCTTTTTATACAAGGTCCCATCTTCATAGGTGTAGTTATGCGAACGCAACTCCAACTTCCTAGCCTGAACCTTATCTTCTGGAAGCGTTCCTTTCGCGAAGAAATCCAATAGTGGCATCATCCAGTTTACTTCATCTGTTTGAATTGCCAACACAATAGTTGCTATCGTGCTTCAGACTGGAATGAATTCTACTACCACATCTCTATGTTCGCTGAGATAATCAAATTCTTCTATCACTAGCATGCTTATACGCCTTTGTATTTTTGCTTCTCTGTACGTTCCGCATGTAAAAGTATTCGAGTTGGGCTATGAGTTGCAGGACTTTCCATAAATACTTTGCCAACTGTTCTTCTCATACTTCAAAGTCTCCCCGCACTTGATTGACCACAATTAACCAATCACTAGACATTCGAACACTTCTTACCTTCCTTGTGATGGTAAGATCCATTCAGAATTATAAGGCCTCATATTCTGCTTCATTATTGGTGAGCGGGAAATTGAAGCATAGTGAGTATCTGTGTTCCCCTCCATCCGTGTTTACAAATATCAATCCTGCCCCACAACCTTCTCTGCTGGATGCACCATCAACAAACAATGTCTATACCACATCTTCCCATTTTAACTTGCCTTTATTGATTCTTAGGCTCTGATACATAGTTGCTTTCTGCACTTCTTCACTGGTCATATCTATAATGAAGTCTGCTAGTGCTTAAGCTTTGATCATTATTCTCGGTTGGAACTGGATTTCAAATTGGCCTAGTTCCAAAGCCCACTTCGTCAGTCTGCATGATGATTTGGGCTAGTTGAGGACCTTTTTAATTGGAAAACCAGTGTAGACCAAGATGTGGTGACCATAGAAATACATTTGTTGCCTTTGTGCTGAGTATACCAAACCCAAGGTTAATTTTTCAAATAGCATATATGCTTTTTCTGAACTCTGCAATATCTTACTAATATAATAAACTGGTACTTTTTTCTAGTCTTAAAGGAAAAACAAAGCAGAGCTGACTGCGTTCTGCGAGATCGCTAAATACAAGTATAACGTTTTTCCAGGGGTGGGAGATTTCAGAGTTGGCAGTGCTAGAAGTTGTGCCTTTAAACCATCATAAGCTTCATGACAACCTTCATTCCAGCTAAAATTCTTGGCCTTCATAGAACTTTGAATAGTGGAAAGTGCTTCTCCTCTACTTTCGAGACAAACCTACTAAGCACTGCCAGCGACCCCATTAAAATTTGTACTTGTTTAACAGTTCACGACTAGGGAAAATTGACTATGGCCTGGACATTATCTGGGTTGGCTTCGATGCCCTTTGAGGACACCAAGCATCCTAAAAAATTTCTTGCGCCCACCCCAAATACACATTTCTTGGGGTTGAGCTCCATCCTTATAGCACGTAATGTGTCCAAAGTCTCTTGTAAATCTGCAGCGAAGACATCTAATTTCCTTCTCTTAATAACCATTCTATCGACATATACTTCTACATTTTACCCTATTTGATTACATAATGCATTATCAACCACTCTCTGATAATTAGCTCCCGCATTTTTGAACCCAAAAGACATTTTTACGTAACAAAACCTCCCAAATCTTGTTATAAAAGTCATTTTCTCTATGTCTTTCAGATTTATCAATAGCTGGTGGTATACCTTGTACGCGTCTAAAAATGCTAGGACCCCGTACCCTGAAATCACTTTGACTGGTTGATTGATTTTTGGTAAAGGACAACAATCTTTTGGGCATGCCTTGTTTAAATCTGTAAAAGCAATGCACATTCTCCAGCATGCGTCTGACTTTCTTACAATGACTGGGTTTGCTACCACTTTTGATATATGACTTCCTTTAATATGCTAGCTTGAAGCAGTGTTGTAACTTCTTCTTCAATTGCTTTCTACCTAACGCTAGCAAAGCAATGCTACTTTTGCTTAACCATTTTAACCACGCCACTGATATTCAAGGAGTGGGTAGCGATGCTTGAGTCTACTCCTCCCATGTTCTGAAGGTTCCATGCAAAAGTTTCTTTGTGGCTTCGCAGGATTTCTATAACTCTTGTCCTATCCTCATTGGGAAGGCATTTTCCTACCCTTACACCCTTTGAGCTATCTTCGTCATCCAAGCTAACTAGCTCTGTCTCTTATCCTAGGTCTGCTGATGATCCTGGCTGATCTAATAATCCACCATTTGAGATTTCATTAACCATCTTCACCTTGTCTCCCACTTTTCAGCTTTCATTGCAATAACCATGCATTGCCTTGCCCTTTGCAAGTTTCCTCTTATAGTCGCAATTTTAGCTGGAGTTGGGAATTTCATGACCAAGTGGTAAGGAGACCATATCCCTTTTGCTATGTTCATCCATGTTCTTCCTATGATAGCATTAAACGTACATGAAGCATCCATGACTATGAAGTCGCACATGATGATGCAAATCCTTCCACTTTCCCCAATAGTGACAGGGAGCTATATATTGCCTAAAGGCATTTCTGCTCGCCCTGTGAACCCAACTAGCGAGGATGTGAATTTTTTGAGATCAGTACGCTTCAAACCCAACCTGTCGAGCATTCCACAAATAGTATTTTGACTGCACTTCCATTATCCACGAACACTCTGTGTATTGTAGCATTTCCTATTTTTCCAATAATTACCATGGGTCGTTGTGAGGCAAAACGATAGTAATTGCATCTTCCTCACTGAAGGTGATTGCCTCATCCGAGCGGAATCTTTTGTCAACCAATTCTTGCGGGGGAGAGTATCTTTCCCTAGCCTTCCAAGCATTGGACAATGACTCTCTAGATCTGTGTATGGACAAAATGACTGTTTCCGGTAATTTATCATTCGCATTTTCCTCACAATCAACTGCCGCAGTCTTTAGTTTTTTGGAATTTTGGCAGTGTGGATGCCACCCCTTGATTCCTTGCTAAGGGGTTCGTTGTATTGCTAGTGTCAGCATATTGGCTCCCTCATTCCTTTGTATACTGGCCTAAGAAGCCATTCCTCAAAATTTTCTCAATTTGTCTTCTTAGGTCTCTGCAATACTCAATATCATGACCACGGTCCTTGTGAAAAGCACAATAATACTCCCCTGATCTCTTTTCCGGCAGTGCTAGCATAGGTGCTGGTTCTCAAATTAATTCCTGGTTTCCTTGCCATATTTCTTTCCTTAGCCTCGTCAGAGGCGTATCCTGGAATGGTGCAGCCTGCGAACCTGGCTCTCTTCCTTTGAAAGGGATATTTCCCCTTCCCTTCTTCATAAATCCTTTTTGCAAATCCTCCATTGTTCATTTTTTGCCTCGTTCCCACTCTATCTTGTGGTTATTTGCTTCTTCTATTTGTACATGTTGTTCAATCATCCTCTGTAGTTCTCTTGGGTTTCCTGGCATATTCTTTGTCAGTTCTTTGTAGAAATCTCCCGATTGCATGCCTCTTGTAAAGGCTCCTACTGACGACTAGAATGATAAGTTGTGAACCTGTAGAATTTTTATGACAAATCGATTATGATACTCTGCCAGGCTTTCATCACTTCGTTGGGATATGCTGTTAAGATATGCAATCATTTTAGTGAACTTTTGCTTCTTATAGAAACAACCCAAGAATAGGTCTAAAAACTGTGCCCAATACTTGATACTTCCAGTTGGAAGGTCTTCGTACCAAGTGATCAATGTTCCTGACAAAAAAAATGGGAAATACCTTACAAACTAATTTGATGTTTGCGTCACGGAACCTTATGTTATTTCTATATGAATATAGGAATTCTTTTGGGTCTATGGTCACATTATAGATTTTAATGTGCAGGGGAAGTTTGAAGTCCTTTGGCATATTAAAATCTCGCAGATGTGGTTCTAGGGGCGATTTATCTTTGTCGTCTTTCGTAACAATACCACACAATTTTTCTTCATAGTTGAGATTCTTACGCTCCTGGTTTACCCTTTTTACTGGTTTTGGGGATTTCTGCTTGAGCGTCTTCAAAATTTGATTTTAAAGAACTTCTATATTCGCTTCTAAGATAGTCGTGATTGGCCACTTTTCCTTGTTTGGGTTATTATTCAGGATTATACTCCCTCTTCTTCCTCTTCTGTTTCTTCTTTACTCTGCTATTTTTCCCTATTTGGGGTATGATACCGATGATGATGTATTCCTCTGTCCCGCCCGAGTGTTTGTTCTTGCAAAAGATGATTATAGCTCTTCTGACTCCCAATGAAGACCATTGATTGCATGAATGACCTTTAAACGAAAAGAAAATTTTTGTTCCCCACAGTCGACGCCAAAATGATGTGGTAGTTTGTTTAGGTGGATCACTTGTTGTTCACTCCTTGACCTTCTTTACCTGCAAACCTAATCTCAGAAGTAATTCTCGGGGAACAGTTCTGATGATCAAGTCAGTTCTTTCTTTTTCAAAATTGGAATTTCTTAAGATAGTTGCGTATACCTATATCTGTGGTTTCTTTGTTCCTTTTATTGTCTGCTCTGATTGATGCTCCACTTTTCTCAGGCTTGTTATCATATACTTGATCATGGCTCTAAGGAAGATGGTTTGTGGTTGGCGTCTGGGAACGATCTTTACTTTTCATGGTTTGTGGATTGCTCCTCTTATTGGTCACATAGCGAGCTGATTTTGGACTTGCTTGGAGCTCTGGGCTTGCGGCCTAGCCTTTGGTCTAGGTATACATCTAGTAAATGCAATAAATTAGTAAATGAACTTCATGAACACATTTAATGACCAACAAAGCTAAGTAAGTAATTTCTTCCACAAATATACAAATTGTAAGACTAAGTTGTTTGACGTCTAGCATTGGTCGCGTGTTAGTAGTGAGGGTTCTTGATGAAATGTTAAATGCATGTATTCCTTGAGGAATTTAACATCTCTTTTTTATGATTTTGTGGGTAGATTGCTAGGTTTAGATAGGTTTACATCATAAGGGGTTTCGATTACCATCTTCGATTTTCTTATCTAAATCCTTCATTTTGTAACCTATTTAAGTCTAATATATGTTTGTCCTTACGAGCATCTATATATTATTTTGTGAGCTTATTTGTAGATTGCTCGTAAGCACTTCAGAGTTGGATTAATGAAGGACAATTTCAAAATTTGTAGAGAATTGTAGGCCACGAGTATAAACGTGGTAGAATGTGAAAGGTTTGACGAAAGAAGCCAAGTATGGAACTGTCAAAGAAATAACATAGGATGTATAATATGGCACAGCCCGTGCCTATGTATAATATGGTACGACTTGTGCCAGATGATATTGGGACCCAGGATGGGCCGTGAAAATGTTCACAACTCATGCGTGAAGATCGAGCAGAATTCAACACCCAGACGATGGGACATGAAAATATACATGTCATGTGCATTTAGAAGATCAAGTTTGAAGACCCAGATGATGGGTCGTGTAAACTTGCACGACCCATCCGCTCAGTCCCTAAATTCTAGCTTCCAGGTGGCGTCCCATGCTGACCCTCACAGCCTGTTCCAGCATAGCAATGGGGTTTCCATCTAGAGATTTTTGAGGGCCACTTACCCTACACTATATAAAGTGCCTTTAGTATCCTAGGGTTAAAACAAGTAGTTAGTTAGATTTATTTTGGTAGGAAGAGGAGGCTAGAAACTCACTTTTGGGTTTCTCTCTTCTCTATTCATTTACTCTTTATATACATGGCATTTATTCATATGATTTCCATGGATTTAATGCTAGTAGAGTAGTTTTACTTCTTGGGGTAGTTATTTGTATTCATAACTTGACTTGGATTTGTGAGATTCATAGATTTCCCTAATTTTCTATGGTATGCATATTGTGCTTGATTTGTAGATTAAATTATTGTATGATATCTGCTTTGAGATTTATTATAATACACACATTGTTTATTTCTTGCATAATATCATGCTTGGATTGAATGTTAATTTGGGAGTGTTAGGTTATCGCTATTGTAGTCTTGTGAGTACTAGGTAGATGTGTGAATTAAATTTATCTTGTGAGTGCCAAGACGATTGCTAGACTTTAATATGATTGGCTAGTAGTTTAAGGAATAACATGTTAGGAGTATTGGACTATGGGATTCTATATAGAAATTCCTAATGGGAGAAACCTTGGCTTACCCTAATAATTGAGCATTTATAGTTTGTGGCAACTAGGATCGTGCTGACCCTAGATTCATCACAAGGTACCGATTCTTTTCTCTCTCTATGCCCAGGGTCAGTGTCCAAAGTGGAGAGCTCGGTGATGTAATAGGCTTACTCCCACATCTAACGGTTGTGGCCTAAGCAAGGGTTAGTTCCTTTAAGCGGGAGCTTGTTAGCACCGGGAGTAAGATAATTGGGGTGAAATCCAGAGTCAAAGGATTGGAACGCACCCCTAGTAATGGAGGAGGTGAGTGACTTAACGGGAGCCGAAACACTGTGTGGCAAACATTGAGAATTCTCAGCCATCTCCACACTATGTGACATAACATGAAGTTAGGTTTATAGGTTTTTATGTGATTAGAATCAAGGATAAAATCCATATGTCGTTCATGTTACGCAAATAACCACAAAAACTAGTTAATCAATAGTTTACTTACATGCTTGTAGTTGTTTGTTTATACAACCCCCTCCTTCCCTTGTTTGTTAGTACCGGTTATTCCCGACACAAGATTGGGGTGACGCTCGATTGTGTGTTGTGTTTGGCTAACCTTAGACACTGGTATCTCTGTGGACAAAAAATTGAATTACCATTAGCTACATTGTCGTAGTTAGGAGTGAGTACAGGAGCAACTTATAAATATTATCTTTGACCCTCTCATGCTAGCGGGTAAAGCTCCTTATAAAGAACGACCACGCTAGTGCTGGTCAGGTCTCTAGACCATAATAAAATTTTATTAGTCCTACTGACGAGATACATACATCGTACATACCCTATTTGGATGTAGGTAAGTGGTATATATATGAATCACCCAGTCCCAGTCCAAAAAAGCAAAGCATCATATTAACCACTTCACCAAAACAAATCGGTTTGCTAAAGCACATCTTCTAACAATACCACTTCGCCTAAAGGTACCCATTCCTGGAAGAAGGGGAAAGACACTACTTTCCACAAAGCTCCCCACCAAGCCACGACCTAAAAGAGAAAAGTGTAACATACATGTCATGATAGAAGTATCTGCGCTCTATAAATATAGACAAAACATAGCAAACCAGGCAAGCCAATTTTGACTGGAAGAAACTTATAAGTAAGGCAACCCTAACTTGGGCATCAATGATTTTTCCGCAAAGACAACCCTCGAGGATATTTGTAGGTACTCGAAGAGAATGTGCTTGATGCAGCCAATTTTAGGAATTATCACTACTCAAAAGGGATCACTCGCATCAACATCGTCGTTTGTGGGGATTATTTTTTCATTCTAGTTTTTAATATTCCATGGAAAATGATGGAGACCATGCCAGAGTCACTTCCTGAAGACCGAGCATGCAAAAAATGATTCTCACCCCCAAGGAGATGAGCAAGTAGCAAACTAACTCAACGGGCCAAAGAAGCTCACAACAATGATATGACCACACGATTATAAGTTCGTGACACTAAGGTGGGCCCATAACAAAGGTATACTTATGTATCGTAACCATTATACACACACACACACATATATATATATATATATATATATATATATATATATATATTAATATTGACTTATAAGCAAGGAATTATGAAATCCCTTCTAGAGGATAAGATCATAAGAATTGCTTAGCCACTTAATTAGGCATGCTAAATCAATAACTTACAGATAAAAGATTGAGTTTAGGAGATCATGCATAATCATGCCCAGGTATACTAAATATAATAAAAAAATGTGAGCCACTACAACATCACAAAACAATTAAAATCTTTCAAAGGAAAATATTAGTGTAGGATTAGCGCAGTGAAGTGTTTATCAAGATACAACTCGCAAAGTGTGCCGTAAACCCTGGATTGAGCAATGCATCCAGCCCATGCAACAAGATCAACCCCCACACAACCAGCGTAATAGAAACAAAGATATATAAAGAAAAAAACTATTAAGTGGAGTGATGTGTCCAGTTTATATAGTTATTTTGGGACTTTTCTGATTCCCTTTTGTAAACTTTTAGGCTCTAATTGTTGCATTTTTCCTTGAAATTCTCTAAGGAGAGTTAAGAGCGACTTTTACGCTTTTATTACTTTTCTAGGGGAATTTGTGTGACAAGGAAATTGGTTGAAGACTTTCAAGACAAGGTTTAAAGATTTGAAGACTTGCATTTGAGCTTTTGAAGACTTGAGGACCTGAAGATAAGTGAAGTGAAGAGGAGGACTTGAGACAAAGAAGAAAGAAATAATGATGCTGAATTTTGACTCGGTCGCGACTCCCGAAGAATTGGTCGTGAGTCGTGATGGACGTTTGGACATAAATATTTTCTACTCTTTGTACTATAAATACAAAAATTTATCCTCTCTCTCTGTCTTCCTCTATTCTTCTTCTGCGCGATTGGGGACTGAAAACCCTAGGATTTCCCCTTTCTTTTCTTAGTTTTTGTAGGTTAAGTATGTGTTTTCATTATCTAGGTTAGTTTTTCTCTTTGGAGCAATTGATTGAAGCTCCCAAACCCACGTAGCGTGATTCTCTACTGTGCTCATTTATAAACATTTATTGGGAAGCATTTATTATGCCATTAATGTTAATGTTTTACTTCAGTTATGCTATGGGTATTTGAGTATATGAAGTGTTTGTATGATTTATTATTAGGGAATTAGGAAATTGTACAATTTCTTAGCCCTTTGGCATGAAAATCCAAGAAAATGGAAGTGGAATTTGACCCGCCTCCACTCGGGGTCTTTAAACCGAGCGAAGGCATTGGATGAGGAGGTCAAATTTAAATTTATATTCTGCACCAAAATCACTACTATGCTATTGATAGGGTAGTTAACAACAAGCTCTAGGTATGTTCACAGAGTTGTTAGGGCCTAACTGTCAATTAAACACAACCACGTCCGGGTTCTCAATTTCTCTGTGTTGCTAGGAGTAGATAGTATGGTAAACTAGGGTAGGGGGTTGGTTTTTCAATTATCAACTACAAACATGAAAGTAAAAAACATGTTTACTATATAGCTAGACACTTGGGGAATGCTTGCCTAACATGGTTGATTTAATGCTTTGATCCTTGATTCATTCACATGTGATATTTCAACAACCTAATTTAGTGCCCATAACACGTGGTGTGGTCAATGCTAAGAACTTCCCCATACCTGTCATGTAGGGTGCTCCTGGAATCTTCCATCGGCACCACCTCCGTAATTAGGAAAGTACAATAAGTTATGACCGTTGAGGTCTGTTTCTCCCCCGTACGATTACGTCACTTCACCATGGATGTGCTACTCCCTAGGCCTATAAATGAGGCAAAGGGAGGTAGTCACCTTATCTATGACACTGGGACCTCTTACAACCCTAGCTTTCTACTTTTCACTATATCTACCCATAACCCTTCAGACTAAGTAGTCTGGTAAGATGGGTTTGGTGTCATCGTAACAGTAAAACTCGAAAAGACCTACGTGCACACACTCACGTGGACCCGAACCCTATTACCAAGATCACATCCGTGGTTTCTCTTTCCCGGGAGGTATCAATATTTGAACCAACTTGAATGTAGACTAGAGTGTGTGCTAATGGAGCGTATCAGTCATGGAATTTTAACATTCAAGAACAAGTCATAATAATATCACAAGCACAATAACTAGGGTGAACTAGGAATCAAAGAAAAGCATAAATCAACACATGAATACAATTATCCCCAAGTTATTGAAACTACTCCCTAGAAAGTAGATCCATGGAAAATATGGAGTCAGATGCCATGGATCTAAGAAAATAAGGTGAAGAAAAGAGAAGGAAAGGAGAAGAAGAACTCAAGAGAGAGAAAAAAATATACATTATGCCTACTTAGGTTTTTCTAGAAGTCTAAGGGTTCCTATATATAGTAGTAGGGGATTGGGCCTAAAAATAAGCCCAAAATAAGCCAAAATTAGGTTAAAACCCTAGTCAGCTGCCACTAGCGTGGACCGCAGCGGATGGCGTGGTCTGTGCCACTGATGTGACATGTACGACACAGGGTGCATGGTGCGGTACATGCTGTATCAAATCCCTGGTGCAGGCCGTGGCATCTAGTGCAGGTCATTTCTGGTGCGGTCCACTTGAGTACACAGGCCGTATAGTGTGGTGCAGCCCACACGGGGGCTTGGTTCTGGCCGTATAATGTGGCACGGGCCGTTGGTTCATATATTGTTTCCAACCATAAGCGGTCTACGTGTGACCCGTTGATGTTTTGGCCGACTTAACTTCTTTCACTACAAGAGACAACATGTTTTATCTTGGTTCTACAGGGGTTTTTACCTCGAATTTTTGTCCAAAAAAATGAGATAAATGTGGGCGGAGTAAAAAGGTTGTTTTTTACCTCGGTTCAAAATCGAGGTAAAAGTTAATTTTTACTTCAGTTTTTTGGAAAAATAACCAAGGTAAATACTCCAATGAATGACTGGGAAGCCGAATATAGTGAGACATTGGTAACTTGTTGAGGCGGCTGAAATCCCCAGAAGCTTGCAACTTCACCTTGATCGATGTCGCAATTTTTATGTGCAAAGCCGTCTGATCGTGTACACAAAGTTTCTCATTCCTGTTACTGACGTCGCACGGTTATCAACTTTTGACTGCGGTTACAAACCACAATAATTCTTTTTTTACTCTGATTTATTTTTAAAAAACCATGGTAAATATGTAATTATCAAGCCACCATCCAACCACTATGAGACATCATCTAGATAGTGCAACGTCATCTAGATAGTGTGACGTTAATGGAATAGTGCAATGTCGCAGTGATCGACCTTGATTGGTCGACACCTGTGCTATGATCATATGGCATCATGATACCACGATGTCATTTTATTATACCGACCTCGCTTGCGCTTGTGCAATGACTGTGTCGTTTACAAGATGAACGAGGTATTTGCGAGGTCGTACTGGTTGACGTCGCTCTTATCATGGTACCCTCGCAAATCTGTGGGGAACATTTAGCGACATCGCATGTTTTCAGTCGTTTGAAAAGAATGGTAAATTCTACACCAGCGACGTCATTACATGTAATGTAAACAACAATACAAATTTCATTAAAAATGTGTTTCCGGACTCAAACACCAAAGTGGCGTATTGTTCTAGTCTTCAACTTTTCCATGTCTTCAAAATCAATTCAAATGCCAATTCAAGGGAATTCCACAAATTTTCCTTGTAAACCACATATACCCGAGGCCAAGAATCATACAAGAAAATGTCAACCTTTGTCCTAGCTATTAATCCTAGGTAACTAAACCACCAATTTCTATCCTTGCCTATCGCATTTCCGTTGTGGTCAAATTTCATTGGACATTTCATACCTTTGTCCACCATGTCTATTATTTTCTTGCAAATATCCCTACCCAACCTTGCTTACGTCTTTCGATCCATTTTGATCTCTACCTCCTTGGGCCATTTCCCCTTATCGTGGATTACCACACTACGACCTAAAAACAACTGCAATAAATCACACAACACGAACACCCGAGTGAACCATGCACACAAAATAATGATTGGAAAATGCTAGTTAATCATGATTTTGCCACAATAGTACCATATCATCCATTAAGTGGCACATTATATACATCTTCGATGAAGATGATCTCCATATGATTAAAATAAATGTAAAAAATTAAGTATTTCATGTCATTTCCATATCAAATAAGCACAATTTTAAAAGTTCAACAAGTGGTACACACATTACACATTCAAAAATGTAATCTTTAAAGTAACCACACACAACCCTTCATGTATTGACCATATGACAATATAGATGATACATAAAACACAAAATAACAACAAACCCTTATTTAACATTCAATGTCGAGGAATGTAAAATGAACAATACGATCATGTTTGTATGGTGTGAAAGATTAAACCTTACCCAATTTTGATTCATGGAATCCCCAACTTTGGTGGCCTCCATTAAGTATCTTATAGGGAGATGGATGTGACTTATTTTTGTGGTTGATAGCTTGGAGAAGAAAGGAGGTGGGGAAGATGAAATTTGGTTCTTGGAGGATAGAGGCCGCTATTTTTGGAAATAAATGTTCATTCAAACATTTTGGGCATTTTTTTGCTAAGTATGGCGCATACTTGCATTCTCCCGCCATTCATGCGACATCGTGAGGTTCGTGTGGCACCCATTTATCATTTCTTTTAAGTCTTCTAGTGGGTCAAAAGCGGCCCAACATGCCTACCCCATATGAATGTCTGACTTTGTAATATGTTCGTTCAAGCTACAGATTATACGATGTCTGAGCGATGTCAATATCTTTGTGGGTTGGAATTCATATGTTGGGTCTGTTTGGGGACCAAATGGCCCATTTCACAGTTATGAATGACATCACTGTGTCTTCATCTTGTCCTCGGTTCATGCGAGTTTACCAGCGATGTCGACAACTAGGGTATTTTTAGCATTTCCATAATTAGTTATAATATAGAAATTAATATTTTTCTTCAATAGTCATACTCGATGTTATTATAGGAGTATAGATACATTTTACATGAATTAAAGTGTTTTTTAAAAAAAACCATCAATTGAACTGAACTCAGTCACCGCCGTTATCA
Organism: Rubia yunnanensis; assembly: GCA_037428765.1. Taxonomy (NCBI): domain Eukaryota; kingdom Viridiplantae; phylum Streptophyta; class Magnoliopsida; order Gentianales; family Rubiaceae; genus Rubia; species Rubia yunnanensis. The sequence goes on from CM075067.1 coordinate 57,767,228, forward strand.
TATACATGTCGATGGTCATTTGCAGCCGACCATCAGTTAGAACATAAATCCACTACAACATATCAGAATTATAAATGGTAATTCAGTAAAGCATATCACATTTGGTAACATTGTTCATTGAACTATGTTAGACGATTTTATACAACATATCACATTTGGTACCATGCTAGACGATTAACAGTCTTACTTCTATAGGGTTTTTGTATGAGTTTCGATCATGGACCCTGACAAAAAAAGCTCAGGGTTAGTGAGAAACCATTCGAGATTAAATTGATGATATCATTTATTTTATCTTTTGATATTTCTATTATCAATATTTTGAAAAACAAATTACTCTGGGTCTAGCATTTGGAAAAGTGTTTAAATGAATTTTGGCAAAAAACTTTGATCGGCCCAATGAAATATGCGTGGTCGCAAGCGTGTCATCATAATATCATCATGGCCAACGTTGAAGCGAGATCGTGTGAAGTTTTTTTTAACACAATTGACCAAGCGCAAATAGTTTTGACAATTGGTCCGGCTGTATCATTTGGAACGGTATCCCTTAGTGTGACCTCGTGCATTATTTGTGCAGCATATGATAATATCGAGAATATATGTGAGGTCGCATATAAGGTTAAATGACACCGTAATGTCAGAGTACTTAAAGGGGGCAACGCTCCAACCAATCGCATTCCAAGAACTTGATGTCGCACATTTATAACTTCCCCTTTCTATAAAACTGCCATAAAATTGTCCAATCCAACCGCCAAACCTCCTCCATATCAAAAACCAAAGCCCTCAGTTGCTCTATGTTTGTCACTAGCCATCAACACCGATGGAAACTTCTACATTGTTCCCAAACCCTAGAAAAGGTCATTTTCTTTATTTTCTATATTGTTTTAGTTGTTTTGGATTATGGTTTGAGTGTATAGCCTTTTGAAATGTGTAGCATTAGTCCAATTTGCAAGCTTTATTTTAGATCTATGTGATTGATTAGGTTTTAGGGCAATTTTAGTAGTGTATGATAATGTTTTTCGCTGCTTGGATGAAATGAGGTGGATGTGATGGGGTAAATCTCAATTTTTTGCATATATGATTGGTAGTAGGGGAGTTCTAGGCTTCTCTTGTACCTGTTAGGAATTTTTTTACCATTCGTCTATAATTCACAAACAATTTGGCCTAATCAAACTGCTCTGCGTGGTCTCACATTTATAGTGTGATGAATGTTGATGAATGTACGACCTCGCACTGGTAACTCTTGTAAGTCAAATGATTATCGACATGCTAGCAAGCTCGCTCATGATATATCATTCAACATCAAATAAGTTGATCACATTACTCATTATTTTTTAAAATGTTCTCCATCAAATGCTAGTAAAAAGTACAGCTAAAAGGTCCTGAGCAAAGGGCAGCAAGGCGGGCCCGTATCGTACGAAGAAGGGGAAGGACACCCCTCCGCCACCAACCTTTGATGACAAACATTTTTTCATGGAAAAAAACCGTTACACTGATCTTATCAGCATGTGCTGGCTGAAGAAGGTGAGATGGATGAAGCCAGGTGATGTGCATCGACTCCACCTTGATGTATTCCTCGAGGCCTTCAAACCATCGGGGATGAAGGGGCTGATTTGTTTGGATTAGCCCACTTACAAAAATAAGGTCGAAGAATTCTACAAAAAATTTCACATGTCTCAGTATCGAAAAGTTCAAAACTCGAGTTAACAACGTCAATATGGTATTGACAAGTGAGTTGGTCAATGAGGCTATTGGGTGCACAGTTGGTAAAGATACGAAAAACCCGGTTAAAAGACACCAAGTCTACTTTTGTGACAATTGGCCTAATAGGGTAGCTGAAGATGATGAGTTAAGGGCCTCGATCCAAATCGAATGGTTGAAAAGTACTTCAATTTGAAAGTGGGCAACAAGATTTTCAAATAGAGAGAAATCAAGATTGATGTTCTCAAGCTCGAGGAGAAGATGATGTACTACTTCATCTACCACTGCCTCATCCCATTTGGCCATCCTTTCGAGCCTACAATCAATGACTATGTCCTCTACTAGCACATATGCGAGAACAAGATTGTTAACCCTGGTTACACCATCATCCAGGAGATGTACACTGTGGCTGTACCCCAAAAGAGGAGGACCCTCTCATACGAAAATGTAATAAATGCCCTTATGGAGAAACAGATAGTTCCCATCCAGTATGTGCAGAAGATCTCCCCAAAGCACTATGATGAGAACTATTTTTTCCAAAAGAATTAGCACTGGGAGGCAGGTGAGTGGGTTGATCACAACATCTCTAACAGTGATCGATCCAACTACCACCCCTGGCCAAGAGGGAACTCAAGCCACAGAAGTTGGGCATCCTGTCCCATCCACTTCAGGTATGGAAATCAGTCATATTTTATTTTTCTTTCGTAACTAATGTTTATCAAAGTAACTAATTATAATGTGCTGGACATTATTTTTGTAGCATCAGGGCTGAGATGAAGTTCCTGGAGCATCCTCCTAAAGGGTATGGAGGAGATGAAGGCTAATATGCTGCTTTTGGAGCGAAGCCAATAGATGATGGTTGAGTTGGCGGGGTTGAGGGACCTTCTTATCCCTGAAACTGCAGGTGTTGGGCCAGTGGAAAAAAGAAGATGAAGTGGAGGTCGAGGGAAAATGATAACACACTAGCCACTGCTGATGATTCGATGGGTTCCAGCTCTGAGTTGGGGTCTGGTGAGGATGAAAATGGCAGTTAGACTGATACAGAGACGGAGGATGATTGGGTACCCAGGATGCCCGATCATCCTCCGTCTTTGTATCAGTCTAACTTCCCTTTTATGTTTAGGTGGATGATATAATGAATTTTATTGATGATGTGTAATATTTTGGAAATTTATTATGGTAACAATTGTATGCTAGAGTTTATTTATTTTATTATTTTCCTTATGGTACAATACAATGTATCATGTTTGGTGTGTTATCTATATTTTTGCTACGAGTTGTGCTATTGTGAACTAGGAATGATTTCCTTGTACGTTTTAAATTTTGTTTTGGTTATAATTTTTAAACTCTCAATTCATGAATCAATGTTTGTTGTGTGCATCGTCACATGTTTGCCTTAAAACACTACTCGGTTGAAACGATGTCTTATAGGTATGGCTGCGAGTTGCCATGAATTGATTGGTTTCGTGTATTTAGGTACTGTATTCAATCGACTACCTTATTGACAATTTAAGCGATGTCGTAAACTCTACAATAGACCGTAAGGCTCTTGTGCAACGTCGCAAATGGATGCTCGTTCATACCAATTTCTTTTAAGACAAGTTGTGCTATGTAGGCTAATACATCCCCAAAAAGTGATTTGATTCAAAATGGGAATGCCAAATGGTTACTAATTATACATCATTAGTCTCTCCTTCACGAATATATAATCAAGAAATAATGGGATTATGCAATGTTAGACTCTACAAAATGGGAAAAAATCTAGGCCTTGTTTTTCTTCTTCTTCTTCTTCGACTTTGGATGCCTCTCAATCTAAACACCCTCCTCGTGGTCTCTTCTTAATGCTAGCTCCACACCAATTATATCTTCCTAGCTGACATCACTTCTAATGGGTGGTGTATGTGGAATAATCTCTGACAATGAACATGTAATTACCTCCCTCAAAAATTGGCCTTTCCCTTCAATGATCACTGATTTACTAGAATCGCAAGGATCATCTACATAAAACACCTGTATATCCTATGACGCATGGATGCATGGATTGCCAGTAGAACATGTCTTGCTCAAGTCGACGACTCTAAAACCAAGCTCATCGATTGATACACCCGCACTGTTGTCAACCCATTTGCATTTGAAAATTGGGACCCTGAAACTTGTGTAGACATGTTCCAAAATTTATTCCATCACACCATAGTACATCATGTTCTTGTGCACTAGATTCTTATCCTTTGAGCTGCTGACATGTATTGCTTCTGCAACTATGCTAACGCCATGAATTTGTGTTGAGGTCTGTGTGTCCCATTCAAGGGTTGAGAAGGTAATCCCATTTATGTCATATCCAGTGAAAGAAATCACGGTAGCAGAAGACGTCAAGGCTAACCAATTCAAGGTTTCACTGTGACTTTCTCCAACTACAGTATTTCGTAACCAGTAAATGAAAGTGTGATTGTGTTCTCCAAGTACTTGCTACTCCGACCAACCAGGGTGCCTCTCTTTGATAGAGACTATGTGCATATCCACATAGGGGCAAACCAAATCATAATTGCGTAAGACATATACGTGTACTTCCATCAACTCGTCATATGTTAATAATTGAGTTGTTCCTTTCCACAAACATTTACCCCCCACTCTATCGCCATGGCGCAATTTTGGTATGCCAAATGATCTTCATTCTTTAAGAATTCTATGCAGTATTCTACCACCTCCTCAGTCACATACCTCTAGACTATGCTGGAATCCGGCTGAAACTAATTTTTCAAATAACCCTTGAATATCTTCATATACCTCTCAAAGGATACATCCATTGAAGATAAAAAGGACCAAAAATAAATTTTACCGTACAATGTAAACCAAAAAGTGCACCATTATGTCAAAAAATGAAGAGGTGAATACATCTCCAACTCGCATAACACGACAACTATTTCCTCCTGCAGTTCCTCTAATTTCCCACGCTTGATCTCTTTACAACATATTTCATTGAAAAAGCGTCACAATCTGGTAATGCACTTCTTGACGTGAGTTGGCAAGATGAATCTAATCGCAACTGAGAGAAATTCTTGAATCAAACAAATTGAATCATGAGATTTCATACTCCCCAATCTCAATCCCTCATCGGACACTAGATTGCTTACCCGGGATGATTAGCTCGTCGGGACATCCATTCCTTTCAGACTAGAACATATCAACTCTATCTTTGCTTTTGTAAGTGTGAAACAAGCTGCCGGTAAGTACGTCTTCGTCCCCTGCACATGTAGGGCAAACTCATCCTAATTCCCATTTTGACCATATCATTCCTTGAATTCAGGCCATCATTTGTCTTACCCGGGATATTCATCAAAGTACCAATCAAACTATCACATACATTCTTTTCAATATGCATCACGTCCAAACAGTGTCAGGCGTCAAGTTTCTCCCAATATTGTAGTTCAAAAAATATGGAATGCTTCCTCCAACTACCGGAAACCTTTGGTAACCTCTTCCTCTTCCAACAGTCATTACACAAATCTCGCAACATGTACAAGATTGACACACCTGTTAATACAGGAGAAGGGGAGACAACTCTACCTTTCCATTGAATTTTTCATGTTTATTCCATTACCGATTAGTTGTTGGAAGCCATCTCCGGTGACCAAAGTACACAGTCTTACTTCCATACCTCAACTAACAATAATCTGGGCCATCTAAAAAAATTTGGCATGCCTGTGTCCTTTCACGGAATAGCCAGAAAGGTTTCCATACGCGAGAAAGTTATTAATTGTGCATAACAACATCGCTATGAAATCAAAATCCTCCTTCTGAAATCCATCACACATCCTAATTCCAGGATGCCACAACGTTTTCAAATCATCCACCAAGGGAGCTAGGTACACATTGATATCTTTTCCCGGTTGTCTCGGACTGGAGATCATCAGAGATAACATTATGTATTTCTTTTCCATGCACAACCAAGGGGACAAGTTGTAAATCATTACCATCACCGGCCAAGAACTATGACTGCTTATGATATTACCAAACTGGTTTATTCTGTTACTGCACATACCAAGCCTCAAGTTACGTGACTCATTCCCAAAGGCCAGAAAGGCCGTATCTATCTTCTTCCACTGATCACCATCAGCCAAATGTCTAATCACTTTAGTACCAACCAATGTCCAATCTGCATGCCAACTCAAATTTTTAGCATCCTCAAAATTTTCAAACAATCTTCTCAAACAAGGAATAATAGGTAGATATCAAACAACATTGATGGGATCCTTCTTCATTCTCCAATTTCCAATTTCTCCATCAACATCGACCTCCTTATATTGAACCTTAGAGCATTGTATTTAGGGCAATCATCCACATTCATGTGATCTCCTCTATACAAGATACAATCATTTTGACAAGCATATATGTATTCATAATCTATGCTTATCGGACATAGTACCTTCTTCGACTCATATACCATTTTGGGCAATCTATTGCCAACCAGAAGCATTTTTTAAAACACTTTCAACAAAGGAGAGAAACCGACATCACTATAGAAATACTTAGCTTTGACATTCATCAACTATAACGAAGCCTTCAATACAGTTAATCCTTCGGGGCATCCATCGTATATAAGTGTCTCTTTATATCCATAGAGGTTTGAAAGTCTTTTAGGATTTCCACTATAGTGCTTGACAACCTCCTCAACCAACTCATCCATCCTATCATCATTCTCGGCCTCTCCTTCATTTCTAGTATGTCCATACACATTATCCCCATGCCAAAACCAAATTTTGTATGTTCGATAAAACCATATATAAATAAGTCTTCCTTAAAAGAAATTGCTTGTTCATGAATAGTGGTGTTCTGATACTTCTTGCAAGGACAATATACATATGATAAATTCTCCTTTGCGGCATTTGCAAATGCATATTCAATGAAGTTGGATACAAAAGATTGATACCCCTTGCTTGTTCGATCTTCATCAAAACAATAAGTTTTATCCATAGACATTCCTACAATACAATAATAAGTACACACACTTTATGGACCTATCTTAGCAAAAAATTATATCCACTTATATTCATTTAATTCATGAAATGCATACACAAATCATATATATAAATGTTAACAAAAAAATTCATTATATTAGCATACACATATATGTAACCTAAACACATATACTAAGATGAAATGACTAATTTCAATTAAACCATAATTAAGCACATCCTCTCATATGAAATAAACTAACCTTGAACCTAATTTGAAGATGAAACTACAAATTTGTGGCATTGGAAAACTTACTGGGTAATTGAGCACAATCAACAACCCTTTTGGCCACCTCCAAGAATGTGGATTTGAATTTTGAAGTGGGATGTCCGAATGGGGAGAAATATTTTGGGTATCATATGATTGAATTTGGTTAATGGAACCAAAGTCACTGACTAAATCCCGATGTATGCGATGTTGCTGTAGGATATTGACGTTGCTGCATGATCTGACCAACCCAACCGACATCGCACATACACCGGTCATTCTATTTACTTCGATTGTGAAAATTATTTACCTTGGTTTCCATACAAAAGTGGTAAAAACTAATTACATACCTCGGTTTTATTTAACCGAGGTAAATAATACCTTTTACTTCAAAAACATTGAGGTAAAAGAACTTTTTACCTCGGTTTATTGGGGTTGAGAAAAAAATTGAGGTAAAAGGGGTGAAGTAATAGGTCTAGTTTCTTGTAGTGTTTCCTTTGCTACAGATGAACCATTAGTTAGTTCTTAGAGTGCTTGTAGTCAATTTGGGGTTTTCGAGGAGACAAATCCAATAGAATCAACCTCAAAGGCTGATTCTTCTTGGATTGTTCCCAGAAGTTAGTGCAACTCTCGGGCCAAAATTCTTCATTTCTCCCTTGGCCGTTTAGAGTTTCAATGTCGCCTATCTTTGGCTACGTCCTTCTACTACAATGATGTGATATCCGTGGCCATCATCTACTACCATTCTAATGTAAATGGCCTTCAACTTCTTCTACCATCCTTACGAACGGCCTTCACATAGAATATAACAAAAATTACCCACGAGCAACCTACTAAGGATAATCACAGAGGAATATCTAGGTGCCCGTGGATACAAGATGTCCATTAGTACCAATTAAGTCTACATAATGTGGGTTTTAGACAAGATAACCAAACATGGCCGTCCAAACCCCTTTTAACGTAAACTCAACTAATACTAAAAATCCAACATATAAAATGAACCAATTGTTACGCTTAACGCACGCATAATGAAGCACATCAGAACTTCTTGTATATAATGTGATGTGAATCTTTCTAGATGATTTTGTTAATTTGGATTGTCCTCATATTTTTCACAGGGTAGCAATGAAAGGCTGAATCTTAAATGTGTTTTGTTCTAGGTTTAGCATAATAAATGCTTCATTTGGTTAAATGGTTATGCGTCTGGTCGAATGCTTGTTGTTATCAAATCTATGGTTCTTCATTTATATTGCCATTTATGAAATATCTTTATAGTTGTTGAACTCTAAAGTGATTGTCAATGTGGTTTGCAAATGGTCGTTGAACATCTTTGTGAATTACTATTAAGAAGAAATGAATATTGATCTTCAAAATGGAAGTGATAGCATTCCCCATAGGGCACTAAATGTGAATGAATGAGTGAATGAATCTAGGATCTACATGAGGTTTGGAAATGGAGATATTTGCACCAGGTTTCTCTTCCCTAAGGGGCATCGATATTTGCACCAGGTTTCTCTTCCCTAGGGGGCATCGATATTTGCACTAGGTTTCTCTTCCCAAGGGGGCATCAATATTTGCACCATACATGAATATAGCCCAAAGTGTGTGCTTATATATGGTGTACTATTCATGCATTTCAAATAATCAAGCACAATTATCATAATATCATGAACAAAAAATTACGAAGAACTAAAGAATCTCAAAAGGCATATAGATTTAGACCATGCTCCTACAATTTATCCCCCAAGCTATAGAAACTACTCCCTAGACATGGAGTTCAAATAAAGATTTGAATTCCACATCTTAGGATAAAAGCAAAAGAAAGAAAAGAAAGGGAGAGAGTTCTCCCCTAACTACAAAGATAAAACTACTAATGATAAAGTGTCCAAGCCACTCTTGGATATGAAAACATAGTAGAAAAAGGTTCTATTTATAGTAGTAGGAGATTGAGCCTAAAAATAGGCCCAAAATAGGGTAAACTATAGTTCAGCCACCACCCGACGTGAGGCGTCACAGATGGTGCCACTCGTGAAGTGTCCTTGGTGCAGGGCACGAGGCCTAGTGCCAATCGCATCCATTTATATATCACTGGGTGCCGGATCTAGTGTGTGGCCTGGATCTTTAAGAGTTGCGGAGCACACCCCGCCAGCTAGTCTTGGCATATTAAGCTTTGAACGACGTGGGGTGCTAAAAATGGGATGTCCCGTGCCCATACTTAGCCGTGTGGAGGGGGTCCTCACTTCGTGCTGGAAACCCGTGGAATCTGGCGCGGGTTGCGCCATAGCCTCATACTGGTCTTCTTAGCATGGAGCTGCTCCTTTGGCACGGGTGTTGTTTCCAAACCATGAAAGACCCATGCCAACACATTTATGCTTCGTTACGATTGAACCGCTAGTCCAATTTGAAAGTTTTAGTAGTCAATTTTGTAGTGCTCGGGAAAAAAATCCAATGGAACTAGCTATGAAGGCTAATTATTTTAGGCTCATTCTCAGAATTAAGCACAACTTATCAGATCACGATTCCCCATTTCTTCATTGGCCGCTTTGAACTCCATTGCCGCCTATTTTTTGTTTCAATCTGCTGCTATCACACATTCATGCACGTTGCCTTTGTCTACTACCATTCTAGTGTGAATGAACTTAATCTATACTACTGCCCTTGCGAACGGACTTCAATATCTTCTATCGCCCTTACGAATGACCTTCACATTGAATGTAAACAAAAAGTACCCATGGGAAAACTACTAAAGATGATCACAAGGAAGATCAAGGATTTCGTTGCTAAAAGATGTCCATTATTACCAATTAAGTCTACAAAACGTGGTATTTAGACAAGAAAACCAAACATGGCCGTCGAAACCCCTTGTCACGTAAACTCAACTAATACTAGAAATCCACTAAATAGAACAAGCTAAAAAGTATGTCAAATGCAACATTTAACGCATGCGTAGTAAAGCATATCAGACTCCCCACACTTAACCCTTTACTCATCCTCAAGTAAATGAAAGACAAGACAAAGAATAGAGCAAAATGTAGCGTGCATGTATAAGTTAACTGAGGCATTGAACTTATTCCAAGATTACCCCATTCCCCCCCAAAAGAGTAAGAATCTCAACTCTCACACTCCCCGAAAAACATAATTAGTCAAACCGCCCAAAAGGAAAGTGTGGAAAAAGATAAGCCAAAAAGATAAGTGTATAAGCTAGCTTACTTTTCCCAAAATGATCCCAAAAGCAATCAAAGAGTCATCTTAAAAAACAATCCACCCCGGAAGCGTGCATTCAACCTAGTTTTTTATTTACTCTCATTTTTCCTAGGAGCCCTGCTAGGTTTTCATCATAGCTTTAATGCACAAAGGGTACTCACTTATCACCTTTTTCTACACGGCCTCTCATTTTTGCCTAGGCTCCTAAGCCTAGCTGGGCCTAGCCTCTCATTGTTACCTAGGTCTTTCAACCTATCCGAGCTCTTCCTAATGTTACCCAAGTCGCCCTTTTGGATTTTTAACTTGTCCAAGTTTTTATATTTTTTTTCAAGTTTTTCAATCTTTTTAGTGTAGTACAAAATTTCCCCAAAAGTGGGTTTCATACTACTAAAGATAATCAAACACAAAAAATATACCACAATTCTCCTAAAACATCCTATCCCATGCAAACTAGAGGTCCTAGCATAGCATGAAATGCCACCAAATATCCATCTAAAATCATCCCTCAACAATCAAAAACCAACATCATCAACAAACAAGAAAAATAACTACCAATGCAAATCATGAAATGCACCGAGGAAATCTAAGAATGAAGAATCCCTAAGTGCTCACTACTTCAGGGTGGTACTCTTGCACATGTTCTTCCAATCAGTTCCTGTTAGTTGCACCCAAAAGCATCCAAGAGAGAAAGGTAACCCTTGTCGGTATGTCTTCTGGATCTCCTTGTTGTACCTCCACCCAAAAGCGCGCGCTACCTTCCAGTGGGTCATCTTGTACTCCTTGTCGTCCAGGTTGAATTTGATTGCCTTTTGTCCATCATTGTCTATGACCGTCCATAGAGTAGCTAGGAACTCTAGGGTCCACCTAATGTATGTCTTGGAGTGTTTCTCAATAGGTAAGTGACCGACTAAAGGCCTAGAGCCGCCAAGGTGTCCTTGTAAGCGAACCTTGTCTCCAAAATAATCCTCTTCGGCTCTCTCAAGTTCCTCCATCTCCGGACTACAGTTCTGGAAATGTTGAATAAACCCATAAGCTCCTCGGTCACAAACGTGGGGTTCCGAAGGGTGGAAGTCACCATCTCGGGATTTGCACTCTTCGTCGGTTTCTTCCTCTTCTCACCCCAAATGGACTTTTCCCTCTTCGAAGCATTCTTCTTAGGTGGCATCCAAACAAAATGAAGAAAAGAGTGGTGACATGATCATAAACAAGGCATAGCCTACAATTCAATAAGGCAACATTCTCCCAAATAGCCCAACCATTTATAACATGATAATCTAAGCATGTGGGCTATTGAAACAAGAACATTCCTCATCAATCAAAAACCTCATGTAAGTTATCACCAAACTATCAATAAGATCATGAAATAAAGGTCCATCCTCACTGAAGAACATATCTTTCAAGCATAATAGCACGTTAATTCTCCCAACTCTTTCTTCAACAAAATATCATGCATTCAAACTCAAACACATATCTCAAAAACATACACTCATTCAAGAATCATGCTTTTAATAACACCACCACAATGTCAAATAAATCATATATAAACAAAGAGTTCAATGGGTTACCCAAAATTTAAGCTAGGATTTGTAAGACCCATGAAAGAATAAGCAAAAATTGCTAATTTTTGGAAGAAAGCTTCAGTTTTTTTGAGTTTCACCAAGAGTGTGTGAGAGGGAGTGTTGTTTTAGAAAGAAGAATGTGTCAAATGATATAATTAGGTGGAGAAATGTATTATGGGATTGGAATTTCAGCCTAGGTGAGTAGGGAGAGAGTTACAATTAGCATAAGAATGGAATTTTAAAATTCTCAATCTAGTGAACACTAGTACAAATCAATTAATTCCAAGGGATATTGGAAGTATTTTAAAAAGTTCTAAGGAATTAGGGAATTTCAAAATTGTTGAACCAAAAATGCATTTTTAAGTTTGAGAATAAGAATTTTCAAAAACTTTCATTGTTGGAACAAAGAAAATTTGGTTTTATGCACAAAATATGCCTGGCATGAACCATAGGCTCGTGCCAAACATCCTGGCATGAAGTAGAGCCTCACGCCAAAATTCTGGCATGAGACAGAGCCTCACGCCAAACATCTCAGCATGAAGCAAAGCCTCACGCCAACCTCCTTAGCATGAAGCATAGCCTCGGGCTGAGCATCTCAGCACGAGGCATCCACTAAAATTTTCCCTAATCTCTAGTTTTTCCCTTTTTTATGAAAAACTATGTCACCCTTCAAATCTATCTCCATTCAAACACAAACACTAGTCTTGAGCTCAAAATTTCAATCCAAACAAGAGTTTCACCTCAAAAATCCTAATAGCAAACCAAGATTCATGCAAAAACCATCTAAGCACTAATCAAAACATGAAGACAAAAAGATACACCGTATATTTATTGTCGTACATGAATTATTTTCTTCTTCATGCAATCTAGTTAAAAATACCTACCTGTGGGTCTCTGGAATAGCCATTGGCGACTCCACTCACGGTGGCATCATTGTAGAGAGGTCTCCACAATGAGCCATCCTTACCTTTGGACCCCTTGTCCGTCATAATAAGTGAATCCCCATGTCTCGCTATCATTGAGTTTGTGAATGTTACTTTGGGGGTAGAGGGAGGTTGGAGAGGTTTTAAACTCTTGACCATCCCCTTTCCCGCTGAAAATTAGTTAGCATAAAAAATAATCTAGCAAAGACATATTATCCATCGCATCATGCAATTCATCAGAATCATCATCATTATCATCATCATTATCATCAACATGGGATTCATTAAAACATTCATGCTCATTAGTCACAAAAGAAGATTCATCATGCTCATCACATAGGGTTACACCTTTGAAAATCAAAGAAGACTTTGTTGAATAATGCCTAGATTTATAGATATCAAATTCCACTTTATCCATGTCATCTTCTAGAGTTAAGGTTCCTAAGTGGACATTGATTTTAGTCTTAGAAGTTTTAAGAAAAGGTCTCCCCAAAAGTATTTTGAACTTCCGCCGTGCGCCATGTCTAGGATATAAAATTCCGCCGGAACAACACATTTTCCAACTTGCATCATCACATCCCTTACTAATCAATGAGGACTAGCTTGGGAATGATTGACAAGTTGGAAAACTACCCTAGTACCCCTAAGATCACCTATTTCTATATAGACTAAACGGAAAGTTGGACAATTACCCTAGTAACCTTAGTACCCCTTAATGGGTGCACCTAGATCTATCATGACATGTTCTACTAGTTTACCACCTAGAGAGATAGGAATAGAAAACAGTCCGGGGTCATCTCATTTCTTAGGTAAGTTTTCATGATTCAAAATGGTGACTCCTCCCATTTTCAAATGTCCTAAGCTCTTAGTTGGCCTACATCTTTTCTTTGTGCATGCAACTTTAAGAAATTTTGCATATGAAGGCACATTCTCAAATAGTTCCAAGATAAAGATGGTTACCTTCATCTTTTTGAAGACTTTTCGAATGCTTGCATCATCATCATCACCTTTGGCCATCCCCTCAAAGCATTTGGAAATAGAGGTGGAATGGTGACTTGTGCCTCTGGCGGTGGAAGTTCCTTAAAGGATGCTTCCTTGACCAGAATCTCATCCTCTTTGAAGTGTGTTTTGGTAGCCTCCACTACCTTGTCAATCTCTTGCATTATCTTTTTCTCGGTCTCAAGAACTTCTTTCCCACTTCTCAATTTAAGTGCACTCACATTCCTCAGATTGATCTCCAGTTGGGAAGGTATTTTGCTGGACTCCTTGTCTTCAAGTTGGCTTACCAAGGTGGCAAGTTTCTCGACTTGAACTTCAATATTCTTGATACTTGAGAAAGATCTATTGCTAAGGAACTCAATCTCTCACCTTGTCCTCTCTGCGAAGACTTCATATTTCTTCCTCAATTGACCGATGGCTTCCAAGATATCATTATGTTCCGACTTGTAGAGTGAAGCATGATTGTTGGAATGGCCTTCACCTCTAGGATAAGGTTAAGGTGGAGCTTTTCTGCCTTGGTATCCTTAAGGTTGGTTTTCCTCCCTCCATTGAATGTTAGGATGATCTTGATACCTCGGGTTTAATGAATTTGCATAGGGGTCCAGCCTTACATCTCCTTGGTTCCCACGGAACCCTTGTGGTTAACCCCTAGCAAATAGTGGTCTTTCACGGTAAAACCTAGTCAATTGCATTCACATCTTGTAAATCATCTATGACTTCGGTGTACGCTTCAGAGTTGTGGTTAAGGTTTCAAACTCCACACACTTGGACTTGATGCACTTTCCCTCGCAAAAGCTCCTTCATCATGGAAGTAAGAGCTTGGCCTTACTCCTCCAACTTTGGTGAATGTTTGGGTTCATCAAATACCTTAAACCTTAACCTAGGGCCAAATTTCCGCATACCATTTTCCATTTCTTCAAAGAGGGTCATTGCATCCTCAGGGCTCCAATTCGCTATTGAAATATTACAAGCGACGTTTACCATCCTTATATCTTCATAGTAATACACCAATCCCCCTCCTTGAAGGGGTGGTAGGGGCAACTAGCTTGTTGTCTCTCAAAGCATTTCCAGCAATCACACATACTCTCGGTAGCACCTTGGCTGATGCTCGACAATTGTTTCTTCAACCCAGCAGACTTTGATGCCAGAAAATACTTCTCTTAGAACTTCTACTTCATATCCATTAAAGAACCAATGCATCTTGGTGGAAAGTAATAGAGCCAATCCTTGGCACTACTTTGAAGGGAAAACGGGAAGGATCTTAGGCTGGTGTCATCTTCATACAATCCCGAGGGCTTCATGTCGTGCACACCAAATGGAACTCCGATAAATGTTTGTTCAAATCCTCCCCCGCCAATCCATGAAATTTAGGAAGGAAATAGTTTATGCCACTTTTTAGCTCATAACTCACATTGCCAGGTAATGGTGGGAAGGTGATGCATAGCGGCTTATTCTCCAAGTTGGGTGTCGTGAGCTCCCGTAGGGTACAATTGTCTTCCACCATTGATAACAGTCCTTCTACTACTACTCCTGACCTCAGTTGAACTTGTGCCCTAGTTCTTCACCTCCTTTTCCTCCGACCACCTGTGTTCTTAGTCGGGTAGTGTAAACGCCTAGATTAGTGGTATGGGTGTGTACCATAAACTAGGGCCAACAATGCCCTTCCGAATAAAACACTAGCAAGTGGATCTAAAGATAACAGAATAACTATGACAACAGCTCCAACCAAGAATCAACAATATTAAAAAACAACATCTAATACTAACTACTTCTACTAACACGTTATACTTAATTGATACCTAGACTGATAGCATCCCCGACAACGGTGCCAAATTCTGTACCATGGGAATTAACCCAGGCAGAGGCTTTCCTTTGGGAATATTACAAAATAGAAATTTGTAATTCTACACCATGTTCTCACTGCTACGCTGTCTAGAGGGTAGTTAGCAATAAGCCATAGGTTTGTCCACAGAGATGCTCGGTCTAATGTACCAATCAAAAACAACTTCGTATGGGCATCAATTCGTACGATTGAAAAGAATAGTTAGTAAAGTAAACATGGAAAGGGGGGTTTAGTTTTTCAAATTAACTACTAAGCATGAAAGTAAAAAAAAGCAAAGTACACTAATTAAACTAAGAACTTGGGGAATCATTGAGAAACATGGTCAATCTAACACTTCTATCCTTGATTAATTCACATAGATAATTAGGCAAACCTAATAGAGTGTCCATAGTACATGGTGTGGCCAATGGCATACACTTCCTCGTCCCTGTCATGGTAGCTGCTCTCGCAACCCTCCATCGACACCACCATCATAATTAGGGGACTACAACAAGGTTCAACCATTGTTGTAGGTCTTTTTCTGCCTAGTGTGATTACGTCCCGGGATTACACCACGAATGCACTACTTCCCTTGGGTCCTATCAATTAGGCCCAAGGGTCGTTGGCTCCTTATCTATAATCTAAGGCATCTCACAATCTTAGTTTGCTCCTATTCCCTATCTCTACCTAGAACCTCTCGGAAAAATTTACAAAGTTAGCTAAGACTGGTGCGATGGCAAGTAAGTCAGAGCATTCTCGAATCCCCCGTGCACTCACTCACGCAGAAACGTTCTCCATTACCCACTATAACAACCATGTTTTTTCCAAGGGGTATCAATATTTGCACCATACATGAATACATCCCAAAGAATGTGCTTATATATGGTGTACTATTCATGCATTTCAAATAATCAAGCACAATCATAGTAATCTCATAACACAAAATTATGAAGAACTAAAGAATCTCAAAATGCATAGAGATTTAGTCCATGCTCCTACAATTTATCACCAAGCTATAGAAACTACTCCCTAGACATGGAATTCTAATAAAGAGTTGAATTCCACATCTTAGGATCAAAGCAAAAGAAAGAAAAGAAAAAGAGAGAGTTCTCTCTAACTACAAAGATAAAATTACTAGTGATAAAGGGTCCAAGCTACTCTTGGATATGAAAACCTAGTAAACAAAGGTTCTATTTATAGTATTAGGAGATTAGGCCTAAAATAGGCCCAAAAAGGACAAAATAAGGTAAACTCCAGCTCTGCCGCCGTCTGGCGCAGGGAGTCACAAATGGTTCAGCCCGTGAAATGTCCTTGGCGCGGGGAGTGAGGCCTGGCACGGGCCACATCTATTCATATGGCACGGGCCATGTCGTCTTGTGTGGGGCATCATCAGGTGCTCAAAATGAAGTATCTGATCTACGCCTGTGGCCATTGGCATGGGTTTTGGTCAGGAATGGTGCTCACTTAAAAACATTGGCGCAGGCTGTGTGATTTCCCAAACCTCGCCGGTTGGTCTTGACATATTGAGCATAAAATGGCAAAGGAAACCAAAAATAGGAAGTCCCATTGCCATACTTAGGCGTGTGAAGGGGGTCTTCACTTCATGCTGGCAGCCCTTGGCATTTGGCATGGGTCACGACGTAGCCTTGTGATAGTCTTTTTGGTGTGGGGCTGCTCCTTTGGCACGGGCCGTTGTTGCCAAAACATGAACAGCCTGCGCTGACCCATTTATGGTTCGGCATGATGAACTAGTTTCCTTCACTACGGGTAAACTGTTAGTCCAATTTGAGAGTTTTAGCAGTCGGTTTTGTAGTGATCGAGAAGAAGAATCCAATGGAACTAGTTTTAATGGCTAAATCTTCTAGAATCGTTCTCATACTTAAGCACAACTCATTGAACCATGATTCCCCATTTCTTCATTGGTCGGTTTGAACTCCATTACCGGCTATCTTTGGCTTTAATCTCCTTCTACCATGCTTTGATGCTTGTGGTCTTCGTCTACTACCATTCTAGTGTGAATGGCCTTCGTTTCTACTACCATCCTTGCAAACAGCCTTCAATATCTTCTACCGCCCTTATGAATGGCCTTCACATAGAATGTAAACAAAAAGTACCCATGGGCAACCTACTAAAGATGGACACAATGAAGATCAAGGAGCCTGTGGATACAAGATGTCCATTAGTACCAATTAAGTCTACAAAACGTGGAGTTTAGAAAAGAAAACCAAACATGGCCATCTAAACCCTTTGTCACGTAAACTCAACTAATACTAGCAATCTACCAAATAGAACTAGCTATAAAGTATGCCAAATGCAATGGTTAACGCACGTGTAGTGAAGCAAATATTTCCTGTCTTCTTTTTGCGGATGTGTTCAATTACTTTGTGAGCAATGAGGTAGTTCTCGACAATGGATCTTCCTTGCATGAATGTCGATTGGTTTCCTGAGATTAGAAGGCACATGGCACTCTTTATTCTACTGGCCAAAATTTTGTCTAGGTTCTTGTACGTGACGTTGCACAAGCTAATCAGTTGTAGGTCAACTAGTTCTTTTGAGATCTTATTAGGGATCCAGACGAGTGTTGTGTGGTTCCTCTATAGTGGCATTGTTATGGTTAAGAGGAATCTATTGACTGCTTGCATAACCTCCTCCTCTACTTCTGCCCAATAGTGGTGATAGAATCCCGGGGGAAGACCATCTGGCCCTGGTGCCTTCCTCTTGCCCATTGGGAAGACTACAGTTTTAATCTCCATGAGGGTAACCTGGCTTTCTAGTATCTTTTTTGGTCTGGTACTATCCCCATCTTTATAAGCTCTAGGATATCCTGTACGGTTGACTCTACAAAAGCATCTGCTGGCATGACTGAATCGTTAACAAAAATAGAACTTACGTGGTTGTAGACTAGCAATTGGAGCTTCTTAGGCTTCGTTGTCCACTCTCTTGCTCAATTTTTGAGTTACGTTATGTAGTTCCTGCTTTTTCTTTTTTTGCCCATTGGTTGAAGACTATTATGTTTGTGTCTCCTTCCTTCTTCAACAATGCCTTTGCTCTTTGCTTCTAGTAGTCCTCCTATAGTGTTAGGAGACTATCAAGTTCTGATGCTTTGTCATGCATTCCATTTGCATCCTTTTGTCTCTGCTTGGTGCCCAGTTTTTCTTTCACCCGCCTGATTCTGTATTCCAGTTTTCCTACTGTTTCTTTGGCCCAGTTGTGTGACCTTGTTGTTGTGTTCTTCACCTTTGCATTGAATGTAGTCTGTGTGTTGTGGTGATGCCTACTGCTCATTGCTCTTGGCTCCTCATCTTTTGTGGTTTTGTCACGTTGGAACAGTCTCCATATGTGCCTGACTAGTTCTTTTTTTTGTCGTACCATACCCCAAAAGACTCAAATCTCTGTCTTGTTGACTCGTTGGGGTCTCTTCTCCTTTGGTGTCTTTTAGAGTGAGTAACCCATGGTCAAATCTAATGATCGTGTGGTTTTTTAGGCATTATATCCTAATTTTTTCATCTATGTCGGGTTGATGAAAGCCTGATCAAGGCGTTCCAGTATCAGTTCATCTCCTTTCCTGCAGTTTGACCATGTGAACCATTAACCTTTATTTTTTAGCTCTTTTAGGTGTCCTATGTTTAGTAACCTGTTCAGGTCTTCCACTTCTTATGGCTCAACCGGTCTCTCTCCTGATTTATCTTCTACCTCAAGCACTTGATTGAAGTATCCAGTTACCTATATTGGTAAGTTAATGTGTTGAAGGATCGCATGTAGCTTCACCCATACTGGTTTTATGAATTTATTCTTTGGATAACCATACACAAGGACTAACATTCATTCATCGCCTTGAGTGGTCGTTATCGTACAACATACAATTTGTTGGCAGATTTTTACTACTGATACTATAATTTCCTGGGACCAGTCTACGCAGAGCACTCCACTTGTCCCAGCTGCATCTAATACTTCCCATTTGCTAACATAAAACCTACTCAGCCACTTGCAAACACTATTGTGGCCACATTTAGTTTCCGTTAAAAATAAAATATTGGGGTTATACATGTTGATGTAGTTGTTAAGCACCTTTACTGTCAGAGAATGGGATAGGCATTTACAGTTCCAGCTGAGTGAATTCATATACCTCTTGGTGGTTGTTCTGGACCAACCACCAAAGTACAACATCTATGTTCCTCTCCTTCCCGTGTGACTATCTGGACCACAGTCTCGTAAGTTCTTGCAATGACAATGACCGCCTGTTCTTATTTTGTTCCAGGTGTGGGGTTGATTCTGGAAACTTTGTGATTATCTTCCGAACACATTCTTCATCCAGTTCCCCCACCCACATTTTTTTCTAAAGGAAATTTCTCCCAGGTCCTCTTATAGTGCCCTCTTCCTCATTGTGCCCAGAGCCATATAGGTGGACATAACCCATTGTATGGCATCAATCTAGGGGTGTGTTAAGGTGGCTTTGTCATTGTGGAGTTCAGCTACCATGGAAGACATATCTCCTTCCCCTGAGCTTGACACCTCTTGCACATTGTTTTCCTCACTTAGCTGCAGCATCACGAGAAAAGGATCCTCGATTCCATGTTCCTCTGTGCCGTCCATATTGGCTAAGTTGGTGCCCACATCCATTGAGTTCTCAAATTGTCCAATCCCGGAGCCGGCGAATGATGGTAAGTTGTTCATGCCACTTGCGATAGGTCTGATTCTATCTTTGTTCGTTCCGTTTGAAGAAAGGAAATTGGCCAGTCTGGCTTTCAACTAATCGGCCCGCGTTATAGGGGAAGATTAGCCGCAATCTGAGCGTGGCTCAAGTACTAGTGGATTGCCGGCAGGTCTCCAACTCTTTCCCGATCTTCTGCTGCCACTAGGATACTGCTCTGTGGTTGCTCTATTTACGAATCAGGGTTGACATCAAGAAGTGTCGACAATGTCATGGAGCCGGAGGTCTCTAACATCTTGACTGGCGTGGCATGCATTGTTTATTGTACAAGTAATTGTTCAGCGGTGTGCACACTGCCTCCACCGGTAGGTTCAATAGGTTAGGGTGCCAGGTTGTCTCTCCTATTCTCTGATGATTGACAATGTTTTCTGAAGTGGTCAGGATGTTTGGCTGGTTGGCTAGCTTAGGTGGAGGAAGGATTTCTTCGGTGAGGATCATAGGTACAGGTAAACTGTTTGCTATTTGTGGGCCTATGGGTATGTTTTGGTAGGCAGTTTATGTTGGGTGGGGTTGGTTTGGGCTGGTTGGTCTTGATAGGGTGGCTAGTTGTAGAGATGTTTGGAGAGTTGGGTAGGGTGCTCTTTAAATTGGAGTTGATGTTGTTGAACTATTTGTGGTTGGTTGAGCTTGGGGGGAGGCACTTTTAGGCTTGGCTGTATTAGGCTTGGTTAGTTTCAGAGATGTTTTATTGTTGGGTCGAA
This sequence comes from Rubia yunnanensis, assembly GCA_037428765.1. Taxonomy (NCBI): domain Eukaryota; kingdom Viridiplantae; phylum Streptophyta; class Magnoliopsida; order Gentianales; family Rubiaceae; genus Rubia; species Rubia yunnanensis. The sequence goes on from CM075067.1 coordinate 57,788,065, forward strand.
CCTCATGTGTTTATTGGCCCATGTTTTCCCTCAAATAAAGTAAGATTGAGATTGTTCTGTGTATTCATACACGTACCTCTTTGAGAGATTTTCTCGTTGGGCACCCCCTTTTTATGATCCCCACATATCTTCAATAAACTGTGGTCATCTCCATCAGTCACTTCCATCGCCGCCTGGGTCTCCTCCTGTGGCTTTTTCTTCTTTCTAGAATGATTTCTCTTCTCAACCACTTTTTTCCCTCCTAATATTCCTATCCCGCCATGACAAAGGCTATTGTTGCCGCTTCCTTCTCCTGTATGCCCTCCAAAACCCCTTGATGGACTTCCCTTGTGCCTTTTGGCATTTAATTTTTTCATTTTACATTTCATTTTCTGGTGCTTTCATTTTTTCTTCCCGGGGCATTTCTGCATGGAATTCTTCCATCACCTTCCCTTTCATTGCTCTCCTTAGGGCGTATTCAATAGCATGTTCTCCCAATTCCACTGCCCAATTCATTAGTCTTCCTAAAACCTCTTGTTTGGTCAGAATTGCCTTCAATAGCTAGTTGGTTAGTACTACTACAGGGTGTGACTGGAAGTATTGCCCGAGTCTCCTTGCAGTGTTGACCACTGCTAGTGCTAAGTTCTCCCAGTTCGTATATCCTTGTTCCGGCCCCAGCAAGGCCCGTCTCACAAAGTACACTAGTCGTTGTATCTTGTTTTCCTCCTTCATTAGCACACCATTGATTGCCTCCTTGCTGGCTGCCACATACAAATACAGGGTCTCCCCCTTCTTTGGACTAGTCAAGGTGGGATGATCTTTCAGGTATGCTTTGAGCTCTCCGAATGCTTTTTCTTCAAGTTCTCTCTCTGCTACCCAGGACATGAAACGATTTATGGCTGCCAGCTTCACATTCAAGCTCTGAACCTCCTTCACCGTACTTGGTGACTTCATTTCCATAATTGCTTTGACCTTCTCCAGATTTACTTCCAACCCTTCATTTGACACCATGTGACCTAGAAACTTTCCTGCTCCCACGCCAAACTAACATTTTGCTGGGTTCAGCCTCTTGTCTATCTCCCTTAATTGTGCCAGCATTTCCCTAACATCTTCTAGGAAGGTCTCGTAATGGATGCTCTTTATGACCATGTTATCCACATACACTTCTAGGTTCTTTCTGACCTGCTTCTGAAAAATCTTGTCCACCACCTTCTAGTAGGTAGCCCCAGTGTTCCTCAAGCCAAACAACATCATCCAGTAGCCAAAGTAGTAAAAGTAGTTTTTTCTACAGTGCTCTCTAGCATGGGATTTGGTGATACCTGTTATATGCATAAAGAAAACATTTAATTGGGTAATTGGTAAGGCGTCTATCTTTTGGTCTATGACTGGCAGTGGGTAGCAGTCCTTGGAACAGACCTTGTTTAGGTCCGTGTAGTACATGCACATAGCCCAGATGTCGTCCGCCTTTTTCACCAACACCGAGTTGGCCAGCCAAGTTGGGTAGGAGATTTCTTGTAGAATCCCCAGTGTGGCCAGCTGGCATACCTCCTTGTTCACTGCCTCATTTCTCTCACTGCAAAGCATCATTTGCTTCTTCTTTACCAGCTTGTGCGATAGGTCCCCTTTCAACTTGTGGAAGCCCATATCTTTGGGGACTCCAATCATATCCTCCGGTCTCTGGGCAAAGGCCTTCTTCTTTTCCTCTAACACCTTTATCAGCTCACTTTTCACTTTAGGGGAGTGCTAACCCTACCTATATTGACTGGTCCCATTGATCTTCATGGCTTCTACCTCTACATCAAGTTTTGACAGGTTGCTTCCAGTTTTGATCACCCTAACCAGCCGGGGTTTGATGGCCTATTTTCCCCAGCCTGCGCCATCATCCTCTCACTTTCACTTACTGAGAGCAATCCTGTGATATTCCCTAACCTTTTATTGCTCTCCTTTAACGGCTGCTATTCCTCCCTTTGTTGGGAACTTTAAAAGTAGGTGTAGGGTTTACACAATCCCCTTCAGCGTGGCTAGGACTAGCCTGCCCAGTATTAGATTATATGGGTTGTTTGCTTTCAAAACTATGAACTCTATGTCCATAATTTTGCTCTTATCTCCTTCCCCCACCATTACGGGGAGGAGTATGGTCCCTTTAGGCCATATTATCATGTCTGTGAAATCCACCAAAGAAATCTCTGTTGGCTCCAGCTTCCTTTTCGTGTTCTCATCCAACTTCTCAAAGCAACTCCAATACATTATTTCTGTTGAACTTCCGCTATTCACGTATGCTCGGTGGATCCTCTTATCCATCACTCTCATTGTTATTACCACAACATCTCCTCCTTCCGGCCTGTCTAAAATGAGATCGTTGGAGTCAAATGTTATTGCTTCATTTAACCTCAACTTCCTGTCTGCCGGCATTGGATATAGTGTCTGCCTGCAGCGTGCCTTCCGCTGAGACTCCATCCTGCCTCCGGGACTTCCTTCTATTGATGGTGTATATGTCTGTTACCGTGTCTGGCCTGGTGTCTTCCGTCTGAGAATCCTCCATTTGCTATTTTCCCCGCTCATTCCCAGCTTCAGCTACAAAAACCTCTTTTCCATTCTCCCGCATGTGCTCCTTATCGAAGCTTCTTGCTATGTCGTGTCCCTCTTGTCTTTGGAACCCTCTTTGTATGTTCTTTCCCTAGTAGGTGGCTTTGTTGTGAGCCCTTGCACTCTTTACCAGGTGTGTGAGCTCTCCGCTCTGGATGCAGTCCTTAATGTCGTGCTTCAGATGGATGCAGTCATTTGTGTCGTGGTCGTGATCATCGTGGTAATCACAAAACTGAGACTTATTCCTCTTCTCAAGGTCTTTCTTCATCTTTGGCGGCATATCCAGTATACCTTTCTATGCGTATGGGTAAAGATTTCCTTGGGTGTTTTGATGAGCATTGTATAGACCCTCTCTGATCTGTTTAACCTGCCGGGCATCAGCTAGGCACTTGTCTTAGTGCGCTCATCTCTCTTTGCTTTCTCGTCTGTCTCAGTCCTTCGTTAGCCCTGGCTACCCTATGTCTCTTTTCTCCTCCTATCAGCCAGGTATGCCTTGTTGAATTTTCTTACCCTTTTCATTAACTCGTCGATTGTCCGGATCCAAGGTGCAGTCCATCAGCAATAGTTCATACATTAAGCCATTCATGAACATATCGATGAGGAACTGGCTACTTATTTCCTCTACCTTATTTGCCTCATCATTGAACCATTCCCGGTAAGCTGACAGTGTCTCTAATGGCTTCTGCCTAATCGCCAACAGCTACAAACGCATTTTTTGAAATTTTTTCTTCTGCATGAAGCTTGTCAAGAACTTCTCCAGCCAACTGAATCTATCGATTGTCTCATTCTCAAGGTTCTTGAACCACACCCTAGCTACTGTTCCAGGGTTGCTGCAAACTCCTTGCACCAAATGGCCTGCATATCGTAAAGGTAGCCATGTTGGTCCATAATGTGAGCAAGTGGTCTTCTGGATCTACTTCGACATTATACTGCCCCAAATTCATCGGTATCTTTAACTTTGGGTCTCCCGTGAACATCTAAATCCTCTTGGTGAAGGGAGAACCCTTGCTCTCTTTCCTCGCTTTCTGGTCCAGCCCTTTGAATGGGGTCTTTCCCCTAGCGGGTTCTTTCACCCATGGCGGTGACACATAACCTTCCTACCACTTGCGGTGTGCTACAGTCTCTCCTTCTCTAGCTAGTCCTATCATCACATAGTGGGCCCAGCTCCAAGCTATTTTTGAACCTTTCCCCTTCCAATTGGGCTCCGCACCTTCATGTTCTGGGAACAGTTCTGTTGGCTGCAGGCCCGCGCCTCTCCGCCTGTTTCCCTATTTTGGCAATCCTCTATTTCTTTCATCCTCCTCAGCATCTCGTTTTATAACGCTAGAAGCGCCTAAAGTACCTCAACATTTTTTTTCTAGCTTCAATGAGGTGTGTAGCCGGTGTGTCTCTCCTGTCGGTGTTAGCGTCAGGGTTGGGTCATCTTCCAGGTGCATCAAGCCCTCCCTTACCACCTGCTTAAACAGGTTTCCCACCTGTTAGGCTTCCATGATGTTCAAGTTGCGTGGATGCTAAAGATTATGTGCTCCCCATAGTCTGCGAAAATGTTAATGCTAGAATTTGCTATCCAACTACCGATGATCTCCACGATCCCATTATGGTTCCATGCCTACAAAACAGGCCGACTAAGCTCAGGCAAGCAGGTGTATGGTCATGCATGCTCCGACACTGCGGTCAACCATATGTGTCATGGGGAGAATATCTCAAATAATAGTGAATTGATTGTAAATTTACCTCTCTGAACATGCCTCTCCCTAGTTTTATGTGTTTTGGTGACTGATGAGACTCCTTCTTTATGACAGGTCCCATCAGCCACTTGATGCTTCCGTTGGGTCTTCCCTTACACCTTTGGGTCGAGTTATCCCAAAGTTGGGCCGTAAGGCCTATACATTATCATCTCCATATTTGCATCTTTAATGGTGCTGATCAAGTTAATGATGTCATATTTTTCCTCTCCCTTATTCCCAATGCCAATTGTGAGGCCCAAACCGTAATTCAGCCCAACTCCTATTGGGTTCAATTCTGAGTCAAAGAAAATATTTGGATTTCTGAAAAGCTACCGTTAATGAGAAATGGTTTAGTCACTATTTCGTCGGAGAGGGTGAAATATTTTTCTTTCACCTTGTTTGTGGTGGCTTTAATTTTGGTGTGTCGTGGACGAGGAAATACCTTCTTCATCCATTGATCACGTACTCTTTAGGCTTTAGCTACGAAATCACCATTACCATCTTCAATGTGCCCGGTCCTGATCACTCCTTCCCATGCTGGCTCTTCTACTGGCTCTTCCTCTGTTTGTGAGGGAGGTATTGAGTGAATATTGTGCATGTTGACACCAAAGGTATTGAGGTTGTTTTCATAGTTGTCCCAGAAGTCGGGGAGCTCCAGCAGATTGGCGATGATATTTTGTGCTTCCTATAGACTTTGACGAAAATTTTTGTCCTCTTCATCTGCATGGTTTTAACCTGTTTCATTGTTTCCTTCTCTTGCTTCTTCCGGATAGTTCGTTGTTTGAGGGCTTTCTGGATGGTACCCTAGCTCTGCCTTCCACAGCTCTTCTGGGATGGGGTAAATTTCCTCGGTGGATTTGAACCCATCCACAAATGCCTCCTCCGGTATATTCAGGAATCTATGAGCGTTGGTATGGAAATAGTGGTGTGGGAATCTTGTAAATCTCCTAATGGGCTTGTTCCTATGAACTCGTGTTGAGGGGGTGCAGCTCTTTTTATAGATCCCTGTATATTTCCACTTGAATTTCCTCTCTGAGTGCAGGAAACCTGGCATCAATTTGTCTTTCCAACTCCTCCTCATCTTGGAAATGGCATTGTGGGTATATGTGTCCCAGCACTCCCCAGCACCTGCAAATTTTATGACCCTTTCATAGCCGATACTGATCCATACCATGCCACCTCTTCTCAGTTTGAACCAGAATCCTGAGACCAAAGATTTTTGAACTGGCGTCCAGACTCTTACGTCGACATATTCTGTATTGTCCAATGGTCTACCTCCAAAGTCCACTTCGTGTTTCTCCCACCACCAATGAAAATTTTTGCCATAAATTTGTACCAATGTATTCTAGAGTTAGGCCATAAATTAGTATTCAGATGAGGACTTTGGTGACTGTCATGTGTAAGAGGACCATCTCCGGACAAGCCTGTGCAAGGCAAGTAATCCACATGCTATGGCTATTGGTCTGTTGAGCAGCACAGCCCGTAGCTTTGACCTCTGGGAAAATTGGAAAATGTAGAAATTTCCATTTTTGGCTAGGACTTGCACTCCAGGTCCCCGGTAGTTGAAACATGCTGCTGCATCCTTTATAGTGAGAAATTACGATAGTCGAGGAAGTAGCCTATTAGGGAGTTCTGGAGGATGAGGTGGCCTCGTTCAAACTCTTCTTCGTCGCTAGAAAAATATTGGACCTCTCTTGGCTGGCAGGTACGTAGCCTTGTTCAACTCGTCACTAAAAATTACATCTCTATGCTCTTCAGAGTTTTCAGACCTATCCAGTGATCCATCTGACCAATGGTCCTCGTGGACCCTGTTTTCCATGTGTTCTTCTTCCTTTGTTACTTTGTTTGGTGAACGTGTATCTGATGGTGTTTGTTTAATCTGGAAGGATAGGTTGTGTTGATTGTCAGATTTGTTTGGTATGTGGGGACCAAGATGTTGATTTTTTTTGCTTCTGAGTGGGTTTGTTTTTGCTGCAGGTTGTTGTTTGGACATTGTTTTGGCTGGGTAATGTACTGGACGGTGTTCTGTGCTAGCTTTGGAGAAGATTTGTTGAGTTGGTAGTGAATGGTTGTAGGCTGGTGTTTGTTTGTTAAGGATGAGTACTGTTGAACAACAAGCTTTGGGAGCTCTCTAGTCTAAAGAGAGAAGTACTTTTAAAATATGGAGTTTCAAAAGGCCTAATTGAAGCCCTCAATACAGTTGTCATCCTTTATTAGATTGACCCTTGTAGTTGACCCTTAGATTGGAGATAGAATTTAACTTTAGAGTCTATCAATTTGACATGGATACTGACTTTTTCCAAATTGACGATTGGGTTTGAGATACTCTAAGACATTAAAACCATCTTTTTCACACCATTCACTCCAATTTAGAATTAAACAACTATGGTACCACCAACAACAGAAATAAACACCAAATAAATCTAGCAACAACACCGCAACATCCCCAATTCTGTTTCAGTTTTGAATCTCTAATTGAATATGATATTAGTCAAACTCAATCAATTACTAAGCTCCTATTCAAACACGTATTGAACCCCAATTCAATCCCTTATTGTACTTCATACAATTCAATTCTTAATTGATGTGCATCATGCGTTAACCTGTGCATTAGGCATAATTATTGGCTTATTTTACTTGTTGGATTGGTAGTATTAGTTAGGTTTATGTGAAAAAGGGTTTAAACGGCCATGTTTGGTTTTCTTGTCTAAATGTCATGCTTGGTAGACTTAATTGATACTAATGGACACCTTGTATCCACGAGCACCTAGATCTTCCCTTTTCATCATCATTAGTAGGTTGCTCGTGGGTACTTTTTATCGTGTTTATATTGAAGACCGTTCGCAAGGATGGTAGAAGATATTGAAGGTCATTCACATTAGAATGGTAGTGGAAGAAGGCCACGAACTCTACATCATGGTAGTAGAAGGATTGGGCTAAAGATAAGCAGACTTGAAGTTTAAAGATGCCAAGGAAGAAATGGAGGATTGTTGTCCAAGAGTTGCACCATTCTTCATCTCAACCGCTATCAAATTGACTACAAGAACTTTCAAATCGGACCACCGGTTCATCCGTAACGGAGCAAAGAAGTTATCTTGATAAAGTAGCAACGGGGAGCACAGCCGCTCATGGGAGGCACAAGACCAATCACATAAGGCCCGAACCATTCAACACGCCCCATTGGAAGGTCGTCGCCATACCTCTCAAAGTTAATATTTAAGCCCTAATGTTTCCTAACTAAAATTATGGAGATAATGGCAAGTCGTAGATCTTCATGAAAAAAAGTGATCTTTCTAAGGGTTTAAACATATAAGGTTGATATTAGGCTAAGTAGATATATAGAGATATATAAAAGCAAGTAAAAGGGGAGGGGGGGTTGGTTTAGGTCCTATGTTATGAAATTAAAAGACAAGACAAGATAACTAGCAAAGTCAAGTAACTATGCTAATCATAAAACATACTAAGAGGGGGTATAAACTACAAAATACAAAGGCCTGGGGGAAATTAATATTCACTTCAAATCCTCATGTAGATCATTGAACCATTCACTCATTTTATCATATTTGTTACCTATTGGAAAAGCTATCACTTCCCAATTTAAGATCAACATTCATTTCTTCTTAAAAGTAATTCACAAAGACGTTCACCAACCATTTTCAAACCTCATTGATAATCACTTTAGATGTTCAATAACCATAAAGATATTTCATCAATGGCATAATACATGAAGAACCATAGATTTGATAACAACAAGCTTTCTACCAAAGAAATAGTCATTTAACCAAACATAGCATTTATTAGGATAAAACTAGAACAAATCACATTTAATATTCAACCTCTCATTGCATCTATATGATAAATATGAGAACAATCCACATTAACATACTTATCTACCAAAGATCACAACACATTATACACAAGAAGTTCTAATTTCATGTTCTTTCTAATTCTCCAAGGGTTGTTCTTTGTGACGGGTGACTTTTCTTCGCGTTCTGAGAATAGATCAGGAAAATTGAGAGCTCTCAGGTCACACAAATTGTGAGTCACAACACAGTTTTTGCGAGTTGCGACACCAGAAAGTCTAGTATTGGTTTGCTTCCTCCGAGTGAGCCATTGATCCATTTTGGGAGTTCTTGTAGTTGTTTTTATAGTACTAGAGAAGATGAATCCAATGGTACCACCCTTGAAAGCTAGTTCTTCTCGGATCATTCTCAGAAATATGATTCAAAACATAGATCATTCTTCACCATCTACTTTGCTCTCCTTTTTCACTTTATCTTCTACCACTTTGTGAGTTGCCTTACATCTTCTACCATCCTTGAGAATGGCCTTCACTAAAACACTTCGAAGTGATTACTAGAAATCTACAAACTAAGTTTACAAAAAGGAATCTAGATGCTCGTAAGGACCAAAAATCCAATAGACTAAACATACGTTACAAAATGAAGGATTTAGATATGAAAACTAAAAATGGTCATCTAAACTGATGAGGCCATTTTATGCGGTTATATTAGGGTTTTTAGGATTGGATTTTGTATAATTTTGTTCTCTACATGTGGCATTCTGCCTTGAAATCATTTAAGGGGGAATAAAAGCAAGTTTGACGTTTTTATCACTTTTTAGATGATTTTGTGTGACAAGGTGATTTGTTTGAAGACTTTGAAGACTTTGAAGATTTGAAGACTTTGAAAGATATCTTTGAAGATTTGAAGACTTACACTTGGGCTTTTTGAAGATTTGAAGAAGTGAAGAGGTGAAGAAAGGAGAGCAAAGCAACGGGTGAAGGATGGTCCAGGGTTTTCATAATTTTCCGAGATGAATCAGCCTTCAAGAGTGGAACCATTGGATTCCTCTTCTCTAGCACTATAAAATCGACTACAAGAACTCCCGAAACGGATCAACGGTTCACCCGGAGGAAGCAAAACAAAACAGGGCTGGAGTTTACTGATCTGGTCGCGACTCGCGATGGAACTGGTCGCGAGTCGCGACGACAGCGTGAATTCAGCCCTGCAGCAGCGTTTTTCTCCCCTTTTTTTCCCCTGTAAATACCTCTTCACCCCTTCTTCTCCACAACTTCCAAGCCTGCCTTTGGGGCTCCAAACCCCTACTTTTCACCATTTTCTTCCATTTCTTCTTCTTTCTTTGTAGATTGTTGTTCTATGTTATGGGTTTTGTTTATCTAGGGTATTTTTTATCTTGGGAGCAAAGGATTGAAGCTTCCACTTCTGTGTAGTAAGATTCATTTTATCTATCTATTTGGTGTTTTTGCTATTGTGCATTTATTATGCTTTGAATGTTAATTGTTGATTTCATTGATGTTGTTGAAAGCTTGAGCATATGAAATACTTGTATGAATTGCTAGCTAGGGTTTGGGGGATTTGGGTTGATTTCCCCCCTTTTCTTGTTAGAAATGTATGAGTATGATTTAGAGCTTTTGATTGTGTTGATGGATTGATAATGTGCTAGATGAATGTGATTGATGTTGAACACTTCGTCATGTTCGTTTGTTTAGCAAACGAGAGAGTTATATGCTCTTGGATGAATGTGCGTTGCACGTTCATCCAATCTCGTGTAATTGCATGAATTGGTTAAATGCTTAGTCCCGGTGTAGTGGTCATAAGTATTGCCAAGCTTGTTGGTTCTTCGTGATTAAATGCCATCAATGGGATACTCCTAGCAATAGGGGAGTCATTGGTGAGGTTTGACAAGAGATGTAGAATTCACTCTTGCAAACTACGAACTAAGAAGGATGGAAGATTTATCTTCACAACAAGTAGTTGAAGTATTGAATAGATGATTTTAATTCATCCTTGAAGCATTTGTTATTTAGCATATATGTATTCTTGATGGCGTGTTTCACTTCATTTGTGCCATGAGTTGTTTGAGCATAGGGAGTGCTTGTATGATTGAATTGGTTAGGTGTTAGGAACGTGATGAATTCCGTAGCTCCTTTGCATGAAAATCTACGAGCATGAACTTAGAACTTCTTGTGCATAATGTGTTGTGATTCTTGCTAGATGGGTATGTTGATGTTGAGTCATGTAATGCTATATGATAGAATGAGTGAATGGTTCAATGACCTACATTAGATTTGGAAGTGGATACCCCTTGCCCCCAAGGCTTTTTATCTTTGTAGTTTTAAAACCCCTTTTTCTTAGTTTTGTTTGATGATTAGCATAGTCACTTGACTTTGCTAGTTATCTTGTCTTTTTACTTTCGTAACTTAGGAAAACCAACCAACCAAACCCCCCCCCCATTTACATGCTTTTATATGTATGTATATATGTCTACTCCTAGCCTAATACCAACCTTTTGTGCCTAAACGCTTAGGAAGATCCCTCTTCTTCGTGGACGACCCCGACTTGCCGCTATCTACCTAGTTGTAGAAAGTAATCAAAAAGGGCTTATAAATTATCTTTGAATAGGGGTGCAACGACTGCCCGCTACCAAAATGGCGCCGCTGCCGGGGAAGAGGCGTTTATTCTTAAGTATTTAGGTGTATTTGGTTGCATATTAGCTAGTTGTTTTTATTTTCCACTACTTGGTGGTTGTTTTTGTTCGGAGTAGGTATTGCTTGAGTTCTTGGTAATTTATTTTATCGAGAATCCTTGCACTATGATTCCAAACTTTTGAAGAAAAAAAATTTTAATGGAGCGTCTCACCTTGAGGGAACTCATGATGAGAAGAGAGGCTCAAAAAGCAAGGTTTTGTAGGATGTGTCATTCCGATCATCCTACCAAATCTTTCCCCTTGTTGTGGGAAGAGCACTATGACCGAGAAAGAACCCTTGGTTTTCAAAACCATGGGTACTATGAAGAGTGCTACCAAGAGGTAGGAGATGTTGGTTTTCAAGGGCAAGAAGGTCATGAATGCTATCCATACCAAAACTCTTACAATCCGGAATGGAGTGGTAATCCGGATTGGTGGTATGAGAATGAGCCGGAAAACCAACCATACGAGCAACCTAGTTTGCCATCACCACCCTATACCATACCCCAAAACCAAGCCCAACAAGGAAGTTCAAGTTTGACACGTGAGGATGTCTTCAATACCATAGCAAACTTGAACTCCTTTACTAGTGAGGAGCCAGATACCCAGCTCTCCTCTAGCGTTGAGGCCATTGAGGGGCATGTGAGGAGCATAAGGGAAGCGTTGGCCCGAATGGAAGCTCGTGATTCCGAAAACAAACCATCCCAACTTGAACTCGATGACTCGGTGAGTGAGGTCACCAATAAAAATGATTTTGAGTTCAAAGGGGATGATGAGTTGGTTGTAAAGGATAGCAAAATGGAGGAAGAGGTGATAGTGCTACATTCATTAGCATCGTCACCCATTCTCCCACTTAGTGAACCAACTCCACCATTTTCGGAAGTTGTGAGGGAGATAAGAGAGGAGACAAAAGACTATCTTAAGCCTCCTAACCACTCAACCTTCCTCCAACCATCTCCACCTCAACAAAACTTTCCTCTTGAAAGTTTTGTACCCCCACCTCTCTTATTTTGGAAGCTCATGGTGAAGGGGTTCAAGCCTTCACCATACGGAAAACATTAGGGTCGTGCCGACGACCTTAAAAATACGGAGCTTCGTCGTGCCGACGACGTGAAATAAATTCGGCATTTCTTTTAGTTTTTGTTTCTTAGTTATTGTTTCTTAGTTTTTTGTTGTTTTGTTTTGTTCTTTTTATGGCGTGTTTTTCTGTGATTTTGTAGCAAAGTGAAGTGCATTGCAATGGAGGAGATGAAGGAATGAGATCAACAAACAAGGGAAGAAAGCTTGGACAGTTGGTAAGAAAACGGAAAATATTTAAGCCTGGGATACTCTGCCGTTGCGAGTCGCGATGGCCTCGTCGCGAGTCGCGACGAACAGGGGAGAAAAATCATTTCCAGCACCAACTTTCCGCGAGTCGCGATGGACTCGTCGCGAGTCGCAATGTGATCAGAAAAATTTTGCTTAAAAACTGCTCTCGGCCTCAACTTTTCGCGAGTCGCGATGAAGCATCGCGAGTCGCGACCACTTCAGTTGCGAGTCGCGATGAAAATTTCAAGTTTTCATTTGATCTTAAACATTGCATGATTCTTCCTTCTTCTCCACCCAACACTCCCAAGAACCACCACATATCCACTCACTTCCACACCATCTTACATATATTGACACATGAAATTCTTGCATCTTTATAGTATCTTTGTTGATTGTAGTATGCCGACTACATCATTGTGACTTAATTGCTATGCTCTATAGTGATGCTTGAATTTGTGTGGATTTATATGTTGGATATTTTTATTGGATAATCTTATAGTTGTGATTGCATGATGGATTGGTTGTTCTTTGAGAATACTATGGTTATTAATTCTCTATGCTAAACCTAGTATTCCAAATCCTTATGTACTTGTGAGTTTAATGTTGTTCTTTGTGGTGTTAGTCTTGATCAAACGACGCCACGGAGACAATGCTTTTCTCGAGGGGTGAGTTCTTCTACGGCATCTTTGCTCCCCCTTCGGTTCCGAAACCATTTTCGGGAGAATACAATTACATTGGATTGCGCCATATCACCGGCAACTATGCGGAGAAACGGGTGTCACTCTACCCCCCTTGCCTTAATTTTTATTGTTCTTGCCTTACATGTTTACATTGAGGGCAATGTAATGTTTTAAGTGTGGGGAGGGGTTAGAGGAATCACATGCATGCTAGATTGTTTTGGAATGCTTTTTGCTACTTTTCATTGGAAAAACATGAGAAAAAGAAAAAAAATAATTAAAAAAAAGAAGAAGAAAAAAAAGAGAAAAGAAAACCCGCTAAGTTGAAAACTCGAGAGGGCAACTTAGGCAGCATTGGGGGCCCGGATAGGTCGAAAACCTGAAAGGGCGGCCTAGGCAAAAATGAGAGGCTAAAATGTGCGGAAAAAGGTGAGATGTGAGCTAAAGAAACATGATGTGTGGCTAGGATGAAAACTCGAAAGAGCTCCTAGGAAAAATGAGAGAAAATGAAAGAAATTGAAAAATGCTATGATTTCACTCATTTGCCGGCGTTGGAGTCATAAGGTTGCGGTTGTCACATGGATGGATCGGGTAGCTCAACATCTATAGACCTCTTGGGATTGGGTAGCTTAGTGGGTTAGGAAAACGAAGTATGGTTATGAAATTCTTTATCCTTTTCTACTTCGTTTTTTGTTGATATATTGGCACTAGGTGAAGCATGTGTTTGAATCTCTTATATAGCTTTAGCTTCATTTTATGTCATTGGATTTTGGTGGATATATTGGCATTAGGTGAAGTATGTGCTTAAACCTATTAAATGGTTTTAACTTCATCTTGTGTCATTGGACTTTGGGAATATCAATTCGGGGCTTTGAAATATTTTTATGGGTAGTGAATTGATAAGTGGTAGGTTTGGTTAGATTTAGGATTGGGGATGTGTGTGTGAAAAATTCTCATGTGAGCTTTTATTTTGGGATTTATGATATTGAGAGTTTTTGTGAGGCTTTGATTGGGGGATTAGTTTAGGATATGGCCATATGAATTCCTCCGTGTGCTTGGATCTTTTCTTACTCGAGGGCGAGTAAGGTTTAAGTGTGGGGAGGTTTGATGAGGCCATTTTATGCGGTTATATTAGGGTTTTTAGGATTGGATTTTGTATAATTTTGTGCTCTACATGTGGCATTCTGCCTTGAAATCATTTAAGGAAGGATAAAAGCAACTTTGACGTTTTTATCACTTTTTAGATGATTTTGTGTGACAAGGTGATTTGTTTGAAGACTTTGAAGATTTGAAGACTTTGAAAGATATCTTTGAAGATTTGAAGACTTACACTTGGGCTTTTTGAAGATTTGAAGAAGTGAAGAGGTGAAGAAAGGAGAGCAAAGCAACGGGTGAAGGATGGTCCAGGGTTTTCATAATTTTCCGAGATGAATCAGCCTTCAAGAGTGGAACCATTGGATTCCTCTTCTCGAGCACTATAAAATCGACTACAAGAACTCCCGAAACGGATCAACGGTTCACCCGGAGGAAGCAAAACAAAACAGGGCTGGAGTTTACTGATCTGGTCGCGACTCGCGATGGAACTGGTCGCGACTCGCGACGACAGCGTGAATTCAGCCCTACAGCAGCGTTTTTCTCCCCTTTTTCTTCCCCTGTAAATACCTCTTCACCCCTTCTTCTCCACAGCTTCCAAGCCCACCTTTGGGGCTCCAAACCCCTACTTTTCACCATTTTCTTCCATTTCTTCTTCTTTCTTTGTAGATTGTTGTTCTATGTTATGGGTTTTGTTTATCTAGGGTAGTTTTTATCTTGGGAACAAAGGATTGAAGCTTCCACTTCTGTGTAGTAAGATTCATTTTATCTATCTATTTGGTGTTTTTGCTATTGTGCATTTATTATGCTTTGAATGTTAATTGTTGATTTCATTGATGTTGTTGAAAGCTTGAGCATATGAAATACTTGTATGAATTGCTAGCTAGGGTTTGGGGGATTTGGGTTGATTTCCCCCCTTTTCTTGTTAGAAATGTATGAGTATGATTTAGAGCTTTTGATTGTGTTGATGGATTGATAATGTGCTAGATGAATGTGATTGATGTTGAACTCTTCGTCATGTTCGTTTGTTTAGCAAACGAGAGAGTTATATGCTCTTGGATGAATGTGCGTTGCACGTTCATCCAATCTCGTGTAATTGCATGAATTGGTTAAATGCTTAGTCACGGTGTAGTGGTCATAAGTATTGCCAAGCTTGTTGGTTCTTCGTGATTAAATGCCATCAACGGGATACTCCTAGCAATAGGGGAGTCATTGGTGAGATTTGACAAGAGATGTCGAATTCACTCTTGTAAACTACGAACTAAGAAGGATGGAAGATTTATCTTCACAACAAGTAGTTGAAGTATTGAATAGATGATTTTAATTCATCCTTGAAGCATTTGTTATTTAGCATATATGTATTCTTGATGGCGTGTTTCACTTTATTTGTGCCATGAGTTGTTTGAGCATAGGGAGTGCTTGTATGATTGAATTGGTTAGGTGTTAGGAACGTGACGAATTCCGTAGCTCCTTTGCATGAAAATCTACGAGCATGAACTTAGAACTTCTTGTGCATAATGTGTTGTGATTCTTGCTAGATGGGTATGTTGATTTTGAGTCATGTAATGCTATATGATAGAATGAGTGAATGGTTCAATGACCTACATTAGATTTGGAAGTGGATACCCCTTGCCCCCAAGGCTTTTTATCTTTGTAGTTTTAAAACCCCTTTTTCTTAGTTTTGTTTGATGATTAGCATAGTCACTTGACTTTGCTAGTTATCTTGTCTTTTTACTTTCGTAACTTAGGAAAACCAACCAACCAAACCCCCCCCCCCCATTTACATGCTTTTATATGTATGTATATATGTCTACTCCTAGCCTAATACCAACCTTTTGTGCCTAAACGCTTAGGAAGATCCCTCTTCTTCGTGGACGACCCCGACTTGCCGCTATCTACCTAGTTGTAGAAAGTAAGCAAAAAGGGCTTATAAATTATCTTTGAATAGGGGTGCGACGACTGCCCGCTACCAAAATGGCGCCGCTGCCGGGGAAGAGGCGTTTATTCTTAAGTATTTAGGTGTATTTGGTTGCATATTAGCTAGTTGTTTTTATTTTCCACTACTTGGTGGTTGTTTTTGTTCGGACTAGGTATTGCTTGAGTTATTGGTAATTTATTTTATCAAGAATCCTTGCACTATGATTCCAAACTTTTGAAGAAAAAAAAATTTAATGGAGCGTCTCACCTTGAGGGAACTCATAATGAGAAGAGAGGCTCAACAAGCAAGGTTTTGTAGGATGTGTAATTCCGATCATCCTAAGGAATCTTGCCCCTTGTTGTGGGAAGAGCACTATGACCGAGAAAGAACCCTTGGTTTTCAAAACCATGGGTACTATGAAGAGTGCTACCAAGAGGTAGGAGATGTTGGTTTTCAAGGGCAAGAAACTCATGAATGCTATCCATACCACAACTCTTACCATTCGGAATGGAGTGGTAATCCGGATTGGTGGTATGAGAATGAGCCGGAAAACCAACCATACGAGCAACCTAGTTTGCCATCACCACCCTATACCATACCCCAAAACCAAGCCCAACAAGGAAGTTCAAGTTTGACACGTGAGGATGTCTTCAATACCATAGCAAACTTGAACTCCTTTACTAGTGAGGAGCCGGATACCCAGCTCTCCTCTAGTGTTGAGGCAATTGAGGGGCATGTGAGGAGCATAAGGGAAGCGTTGGCCCGAATGGAAGCTCTTGATTCCGAAAACACACCATCCCAACTTGAACTCGATGACTTGGTGAGTGAGGTCACCAATAAAAATGATTTTGAGTTCAAAGGGGATGATGAGTTGGTTGTAGAGGATAGCAAAATGGAGGAAGAGGTGATAGTGCTACATTCATTAGCATCGTCACCCATTCTCCCGCTTAGTGAACCAACTCCACCATTTTCGGAAGTTGTGAGGGAGATAAGAGAGGAGCCAAAAGACTATCTTAAGCCTCCTAACCACTCAACATTCCTCCAACCATCTCCACCTCAACAAAACTTTCCTCTTGAAAGTTTTGTACCCCCACCTCTCTTATTTTGGAAGCTCATGGTGAAGGGGTTCAAGCCTTCACCATACGGATAACATTAGGGTCGTGCCGATGACCTTAAAAATACGGAGCTTCGTCGTGCCGACGACGTGAAATAAATTCGGCATTTCTTTTAGTTTTTGTTTCTTAGTTTTTTGTTGTTTTGTTTTGTTCTTTTTATGGCGTGTTTTTCTGTGATTTTGTAGCAAAGTGAAGTGCATTGCAATGGAGGAGATGAAGGAACGAGATCAACAAACAAGGGAAGAAAGCTTGGACAGTTGGTAAGAAAACGGAAAATATTTAAGCCTGGGATACTCTGCCGTTGCGAGTCGCGATGGCCTCATCGCGAGTCGCGACGAACAAGGGAGAAAAATCATTTCCAGCACCAACTTTCCGCGAGTCGCGATGGACTCGTCGCGAGTCGCAATGTGATCAGAAAAATTTGCTAAAAAACTGCTCTCGGCCTCAACTTTTCGCGAGTCACGACGAAGCATCGCGAGTCGCGACCACTTCAGTCGCGAGTCGCGATGAAAATTTCAAGTTTTCATTTGATCTTAAACATTGCATGATTCTTCCTTCTTCTCCACCCAACACTCCCAAGAACCACAACATATCCACTCACTTCCACACCATCTTACATATATTGACACATGAAATTCTTGCATCTTTATAGTATCTTTGTTGATTGTAGTATGCCGACTACATCATTGTGACTTAATTGCTATGCTCTATAGTGATGCTTGAATTTGTGTGGATTTATATGTTGGATATTTTTATTGGATAATCTTATAGTTGTGATTGCATGATGGATTGGTTGTTCTTTGAGAATACTATGGTTATTAATTCTCTATGCTAAACCTAGTATTCCAAATCCTTATGTACTTGTGAGTTTAATGTTGTTCTTTGTGGTGTTAGTCTTGATCAAACGACGCCATGGAGACAATGTTTTTCTCGAGGGGTGAGTTCTTCTACGGCATCTTTGCCCCCCCTTCGGTTCCGAAACCGATTTCGGGACCATACAATTACATTGGATTGCGCCATATCACCGGCAACTATGTGGAGAAACGAGTGTCACTCTACCCCCCTTGCCTTGATTTTTATTGTTCTTGCCTTACATGTTTACATTGAGGGCAATGTAATGTTTTAAGTGTGGGGAGGGGTTAGAGGAATCACATGCATGCTAGATTGTTTTGGAATGCTTTTTGCTACTTTTCATTGGAAAAACATGAGAAAAAGAAAAAAAATAATTAAAAAAAAGAAGAAGAAAAAAAAAGAGAAAAGAAAACCCGCTAAGTTGAAAACTCGAGAGGGCAACTTAGGCAACATTGGGGGCCCGGATAGGTCGAAAACCCGAAAGGGCGGCCTAGGCAAAAATGAGAGGCTAAAATGTGCGGAAAAAGGTGAGATGTGAGCTAAAGAAACATGATGTGTGGCTAGGATGAAAACTCGAAAGAGCTCCTAGGAAAAATGAGAGAAAATGAAAGAAATTGAAAAATGCTATGATTTCACTCATTTGCCGGCGTTGGAGTCATAAGGTTGCGGTTGTCACATGGATGGATCGGGTAGCTCAACACCTATAGACCTCTTGGGATTGGGTAGCTTAGTGGGTTAGGAAAACGAAGTATGGTTATGAAATTCTTGATCCTTTTCTACTTCGTTTTTTGTTGATATATTGGCACTAGGTGAAGCATGTGTTTGAATCTCTTATATGGCTTTAGTTTCATTTTATGTCATTGGATTTTGGTGGATATATTGGCATTAGGTGAAGTATGTGCTTAAACCTATTAAATGGTTTTAACTTCATCTTGTGTCATTGGACTTTGGGAATATCAATTCGGGGCTTTGAAATATTTTTATGGGTAGTGAATTGATAAGTGGTAGGTTTGGTTAGATTTAGGATTGGGGATGTGTGTGTGAAAAATTCTCATGTGAGCTTTTATTTTGGGATTTATGATATTGAGAGTTTTTGTGAGGCTTTGATTGGGGGATTAGTTTAGGATATGGCCATATGAATTCCTCCGTGTGCTTGGATCTTTTCTTACTCGAGGGCGAGTAAGGTTTAAGTGTGGGGAGGTATGATGAGGGCGAGGTTTGATGGGATACTCAAGGCGAGTATGGTCCCATGCCTCTCAACGCATCACTGCGAACCGGTCTCCCTTGATCGCGCCACACACGCCTCCGGGTCATCCAGTGCCGAACGCCTAACCACTCATGGCCCGTGATGTCCCCTCCCTGTGCCTACAATGCGCTTTACACAATGCCCGAGCTGTCTGTGCCCAACGCCCGTGTGCGCAGCGCCCGGTCGCCCTGCCGGCCAGCACCATTAATGCTATGCCCGGCCCGAGAGGACACGTCCCAAGCTCCTTGTCCTATAAGTCCTCTTTTTTGCTTGTAAATACTTGTAATATCTTAGTTATTAGTTTAGTGTAGCTATTTTGATCAAGGTCCAAGTCTACGTGTTGTTTTAGCCTTTGACCTTATTTTGTCTATGTAGCTAGCACTCCTGATAACGTTTGCACAGCATATATGTAGAGTAGTGAGCTCTCTACATCCGGTTACCGTTTTGTAATATAATGATTATAAGTGTTTGCTTCCCTATTTTTGGGCTTTATATTGCAACGTTGGCTTGTGTGTGTGAGCCATGCTTTCTTGGGGTGTGTATATTCTGCTGCACATTCGACCATGTCCCTCAAAGGGCCCGGTCTGCTACGAGCAACCGGGCGGTGTGCGAAGCACGTGGGATCCAAGCAGTAGTCATGGGTGAGGTAGTCTGCGGCTAGGCCGCACGGTTCACACCCTTAGCGGGCGACCCATGACACACGGTCTGTGAACATTCAAGAATGCACCGCTAGAACTGTTGTGATTCATGAACATTCATAGCTACGGCATGCCACAGTTCTTAAAGGTTTTCATGAGCCGCAAACAGTTCACGGTGTTTGCTCTGAAGTTCTCATTGTCCGTGAAGGTTTTCATGGACCGTAAGCATCCTTTGGTCTTTGCTCAGAATTTTGTCATGGTCTGTGAAGGTTTTAACAGATCGGCTCCATACTTAGCCAAATCTTAAATTCTTCATCTCCAAGCTCCATGGTATGGGATCTTTGTCACGGTCTGACGTCGTTGCTTCATGAAGGTCTCGAGCAGGTTTTCATGGATCCTCTTGTGTCCCTTGTGTAGTGTGGGTTGTGCGTTTTGTCACGGGCCACTGGTGCTTTACCACGTGCGGTCCGTGAAGTGCCGACAGTGCTTCGTCGGCTGAACTTTGTTTTCTTAATACAGATGAACCGTTAGTTCGAATTGGGAGTTCTAGTAGTCCATTTTTTAGTACTCAAGAAGAAAAATCCAATGAAACCAACCTTGAAGGCTAATTCGTCCTGGATTGTTCTTGGACTAAGGAAACACTCCTTGGACCGTGATTCATCGTTTCCACCTTTTGTCTTCTTGAACTTCAAAGCCACCTATCCTTGGCTTCAATCTCCTTCTACAATGCATTGATGCTTGTGGCCTTCATCTACTACCATTGATTGCGAATGGCCTTCAAATCTTCTACCGTTAAAAGAAAATGGCCTTTGCAAGAATGTAATGTAACAAATAGCATTTACGGGCGACCTACTAGAGGTACTTATAATGAAGAACAAGGAGCCTGTGATCACGATATGTCAATAATCACTAATTAAGTGTACAAAACATGGGATTTAGAATACAAAACCAAACATGGTTGTCTAAACCCCTTGTCATGTAAACACAACTAATGTTACCAAAACACCAACCAAAAGTAAATAAAAACTACGTCAAATGCATTGGTCAGAGCATGCATAATGGTGCATATCAAATACCCAACACCCTATGGTCATATCAAACAACCGTTTGAGAATCAAAGGGGAATACACCATACAGTCTAGTCTATAGTAATGAAGCAGTGATACCAGTGGAAATCAGCAATTCCAGCCTCCGCGTATGTGATTACAAAGAGGAAGACAACCCAAAAGGGATAAGGTTAGATTTAGGCGAGCTAGAAGAAAAAAGAGAATTGGCAACGATCACAAAAGCTAAATATAAGGAAAAAGTGGATAGATCTTACAATCAGAAGGTTGAAGAAATGCAGTTTAAGATTGGTGATCTTGTGTTGAAGAAGAACAAGACAATAAGAACATGGAAAGTTATGCCTAAAGTGGGAAGGGCTTACAAAAATATTAAAAACCACAACAAATTAAGCATAATTGGTGAAATGCAAGCTCAATCACAAAACTCAAACACCTGGCAAACGACTACCAGCTTAAGCATTAGCAGAAAATAACTTAGTAAGAGACAACAACCGCACAAGTTTACAAGATCACAACTAAATTATTTGGAGCAGTTAAATAAAGAAAAAGTTATTTAAAATAGAGGATCTATCTACGCCTAGATTCTCTTAATTATCCAGAAGATAACAAACCACCATAATGTTGATTGGGTTCAGCTTCGCGATAGGACTAACCAGCCCTGCACCATTTTTTCTTCAACATCACGCTCCTTGCTAACAATGTGGTCATACTGCCATTTCATGTGTAAATACACATGATGGTGTATTAGACCTCTTTTCTCCATATGACCAAGATATTTCTCATAAGAAGCCTTGAAGTCAGTTATAGGACCGATCTCTTCGCGATCAAGCTGCATACTCATAATGTTAACAGTCTCTTCATATCTTTTCATCTTAGCCCTCAAGTTTTGTACATCCCCCTCTAAGCAACGAAGATGTGATCGAATGGCCTCAGACAAGTTAATCATCTGCCCGTTAATTTCCATAGTAAGATCTCCACGACCAGCAGTCCTTCGAGACGAGATTGAATCTGCTCAAGTTGGTGCACAGACTTATCAAGTCAGTTGCACTCGCCGCAGAGCTTCTCTTTATCGCTTTAGAGTTGTGTGTTGATAGTAAACTATTTTTCAAACTTACTCTATCAACCAAAAGCAGAGGATGAAGGGTGATCACATTCATCCTATTTTTTCTTCAACTGACCAAGCGAATCACCAATGTGAGAACACTGTCTATCAATGATCATAGTCTTTTGATGGCCTTTGCGAGTTTTACTTGCAAATAAT
Source organism: Rubia yunnanensis (assembly GCA_037428765.1). NCBI lineage: Eukaryota > Viridiplantae > Streptophyta > Magnoliopsida > Gentianales > Rubiaceae > Rubia > Rubia yunnanensis. The sequence goes on from CM075067.1 coordinate 57,810,017, forward strand.
TTCCAGCCTCCTCTTGTTGATGAAGCATCTTTAACATGTTCAACTGTTGATGGTGAATAAGACCATTCTACTCATCACAAATCCATCGTAAATCACACACAACATCTTGGGTTTCCTTCACATTCTTGCCCCCACTTTGCTTCAAGGTCATTTATACCCAAGAGCATGTACTTTAAATGAATTCCCAGAGATAACACCCATTCTTGGACACGAAAAGGGAGGTTAAGAGAATGCATGTACATGCCAGCAGATTCAAGATCAACCAAACCACGAACAATATCCTTGCCAAGAAATTCCACATTGTAACCATCAGGGACAAACTTACTACAAGGACATGATAAGAAAGAAGATAGCGAGGGATTGGAAATAGAAAGTTGCCATCTGATGCATAAAGGGAGCGACTTCAAATGATCAGAAGAAATAAGCCCATCATATTCCTTAGTTAAAGACTGGGTAGTTCAAATCAATCTTATAGGGTAGTCAAAATCAAATGGCAAACATCCATAGCAGTCAGAAAATTGATCGGTAGATCCCAAAAAATCAAGTCGTTTCAAAATTTTATAATCAACCAAAATATTGAAGCCCTGCATTTAAGTAAATGCGATGAGAGGTAGTAAAAATTGAGGGCCAAACAAAAATCAATATCCATAGCTATACGAATAGCAAAAACATACACTAGAACATTTTGTTCTCAAGTTACAATTGAAAGTCTAAATATAAGAATGCTAAAGATCACCCAACATCATTGGCGGAGGCAGGTGCGGGTTGTATAATGATAGCAATATCTTCCTCATTTGCTTGCTGAGGAGAAACTTCAGTGTTTGCATTAGCCCCGGTCACCGCATGAACATCAGTGTTCGGAGGCGGCAGAATAGTACGAGAACTAAATGGGAGTTCTTCAAATTAATCAACCCCGCACTACCTTACCTCATCCACGGATGGAAGACTAGGAAGACGAGAAAGATAGGATAATACAACATAGGAATGACCACCATCAGTGATGTTGCTTATGAAACCTTTGCTCCTGTAATATGACCCCCAGCCTTAGGAAGTTTTGGAAGACTCTTAACTTTAGCAGCTGGGTTTAGTTGTTGTAATTTCAACATAGCCTCACAATATCCAACATTGTGAGCGGTAAAAGAAAACCTCTCAAATAGTCTATAAAAAACTTGGTCTTCACTTGCCAATCAACAATAACCTGAGGATAGCCAGGTGAGGTGGGACCGGTGGTCCGCACTTGCTCCAACTTCGATTGCAGCTTGGCTACCTCCATCTCAGCAGCCTTTGCACGCTCTTCAGCAACTTTAAGGGACATAGTCATGGTCTCGTATTTGTCCTCAGCAGATCGACATTTCTCAACAAGCGAACAATCTTCCTTAGAATAGTGGGTGAAAAATTCGCTGGCAAGCTAAAGACTCTCCCCAAATTGAGTATAAGTTTCTATAAATGAAAGTTAAGGCACAGTAATGGAACAACATCAAGGAAAGTCAGATATGCATTTCATTTTGCATCACAAATAGACATACCACAGCCATGGTTTCATGGAGCGGGAACAAAGTAGCCGGAATAGTACCCTCCACCATCAGTTGTTGGCTCAACGAAGAAAGCTTCGTGTGAGAATGGCTAACACGCCCACTCTTCCTCGGAGGCTCCATGGTGATCGATGACCCACCAGTCCGATCTTTCCTCATCCTTTTGGAATTACCAATTTTTTGATAACCAGCACTCTTCCCACCACTGTCAATAACAACCTCCGTAACTAATGGCTAAAGGTTCGTTACAGTAGTATTATCTTGATACATACCGATAGCGGATAACTCATTCGTCTAGGAGACAGTGGTGTCCGTTTCATCGTCATCACTAGCAAAAATTGATCTCTCCTTGGTTGCTTTGGCTACATCCATGTCTGTAATCCAACACATAAAGAAAAGTCAAAGAAAATAGCACAAGTATTACAACAATGCACAAATGAAGATAAGGAAGTAATACATGCAAGGAAAAGTAACAAGAAAATAGTAATAAACACCTTCGCCCTTGCAATCAACACAAAGAAGGTAGATCACATGTTGGACGATTTTTAACACAACCTCAGATTTAGAATTAAGGTGAACCTCATCCTTAGGAAGTTTAGATTAAGGAACGTTATAGTTCCAAACTACAATTGCACCACACTCTACAATTGTTAGGAAACCCACTAACAAACTCAACTTCAGGAATAACAAGATAAAAGGTGAATTCATCAGTGGACTTTTTCACCTTGTGAAGCTGGAAAAGGTTGCAAGATAGGGCAATCAAAAAAGGGAACCCAGCAGTTTTGTAGACGTGGTAAAATACAATGAAAATGTTTGGGGGCTTTAAGGTCGTAAGAAAACAAGAAAGGAAAAATAATTTTTAAATTGTCCAGATAGTAGTAAGATATTACGCTACTGACGGTAGAGGAACTGGTGCGATTATCATAACCATCCCAAGAACCAACTGGCATATCTAACACATCCTTCAATAAGGATTCACCAACAATGAGGTAGATGTGGAAGCAGACATCATTCCTAAAATGTAGATGAGAAGCCTGTCAATTAGAGTTGAGAGAACGCAACTGAATACACTTCGATTAAAATATTGCACAAAGTTAGCATGGATTCTAAGAAAGAACAGATAATGAAAGAGAAACAATAAAAGGAATAGTAGTAGAAGAAAGCATGGATTGAAATTAGGAAAAAAAATTTGCTGCAAAGGAAAACAACGCAGAGTTTATGAAACCTGGACCAATTTGCAGAAAAGAAACCACAAGGAGATCGAAGAAATTGAAGAAAACTTACGGATATCAATGGAGACGGGTTGCTTGGACAAAGAGGAAGATGAAGGGAAGAATAAGAATCCAAAATGGATATGTGATTTAATATAAAGGGCTTGAAAAGGTGAGAGAAGTCAAATCGAAGAAGGAATAATGATTATAGCCTGACAAAAGGTTACTCGCCTTTTTGAAAAACCGAGACGCTGGCGTAAAAGGGGCTGAAAAGTTATCCACAGAATAGTGATGCATGTTGACGCATTAAAATACTTATTATAGGAAGATATAACGGTATTTGAGAATAATTCGGATCGACAAAGCGAATATAAAGGAGGGAAATCTGGTTAATATCCATCAAAGATTTCAAAATTATAACAGTAGAGAAGAAGTAGGAGAGGTATCCAAATTCAAAATTCAAAAAGCAAAATATTACATTGATAGCCAAGAAGCAAGTATTGCGAATACAACTGTAGTTGCATCCATAGTGAACATGTTGCTCAAATCTCACGAATCTGAAGTACAACAGTTCAAATACGTGAAGCAAACAAAGTCATCGCTTCGTGTCTACTAGTCTTCATGGCTAGGAGGACTTATGGTGTATGCCTAGCCCATAGTTGGCTCCATTGGGTTGTAAGCCCAACCCAAAGGACAAACACGGAAGAGGTCAATGAAGCTATAAAAGTGGAGCCTGGTCTAAGCTATGCGATCATGAACCTATAAATTCGGATACACGATCATGCCACGATCGGGAAGTTGGGCCACAAACTAGAGTTTTAGACAATGGGGTGCAACCCATGTTCTCAGATGAGAGAAATACAGAGCCACAATGGCGACCTCTAATAAATACAGAAAAAGCAACACTAAAGAAGGTAAGCATTACTATACCGAGAAATTCCAATTCTCTAAGGAATTGACTGACTTGATCATCAGAGTATTTTCTTAAGAATTATTTTCAGGAGCTGTTTTGCAGGAAAAAAAGTATACAAGGTGAACGACAGTGTTCTACTTGATGGAGCAACCACATCCAATGAATATTTGTGCTAGAACATGTGCTTTCTAAGATTTTTGTTTATGCTGTATCATTACAATGATGCACCCATGCATGTGATAGTATAAAATCATGCTAGGCTTCATTGCTATCTTGGGAAGTGGTGGAATTGTGGAGTAAGTAAAGAACATCGGGGAGATGAGTTCATTGATGTCCTTTGAGAGAAAATCATTATACGTGTTATACTATGATTCTAATTGGCTAGCTATGTGAGAAATCAACATGTTAGGCGGTCAATTCAGAAAATTCCAATGGGGGAAAACCTCTGGCTTAACTCGATAATTTGAGTTTTGTTTATAGCAACTGGAGTTATATCTGGGGATTGAGATCCACAGTGGAGTGTCCGGGATGTAATGCACTTCACTACACATCTAACAGTTGCGACCTACGCGAGGCAGCTCTCTTATAGGCAGGATTTGTCTTCCTCTAAGCAAAGCACGTTGGCATAGGGAGCGAAGTGACGGGGAATGGTTTGCAGCATTACTGGACTAGAGCACATTCCCTAATTACGGAGACGGTGAGATATAGGCATTATGGTAGTACCACGTGTGACAGGCAGGGGGAAATACCTGGCTATCTCCACAATGTGTACCATAGGCATAAGATAGGTTTATATGTCTATATGTGAATGAATAGAGGATAGATGTCATTTCTCAAGCACGTTACGCAAATACCCAAGTGCATGTTAATATATATCACTTTCATTTTATCTTTCATATTCGTAGTTGTTAATTGAAAAATAAAAGAAACCCTATTTTACTATATTAGATATTCCTAGCACACTGATGGATTGACAGTCTGTACGTGGTTGTGTTTTAATTGAGTAGCATCTCTGTGGAAAAAACCGGGCTTGTCACTAACTAGCACATAGGTAGCTTACTAGTGAGTTGGGTGCAGAACTATAAATTTTATCTTTGACCCTCCTTAGCCTTCGATCGAGTTAATTTAGCTACAAGTTGACGACCCTGAGTGGAGGTGGGTCACTAACTCACCCAAAATAGAACCCACCTAAACATCTAATCTTTGTAATGGTGGCTCTAAGGTTGCACTGGATAAAGAAACACTAGCTAGTAGTGTAGGTGAGCGTGGATTTCATCAATTGAGGAGTATTTCTCCTCAAGGTACCTAGTGGAGGGTTCCGATTGGTGATTTAGTAGGTAGTATGAAAGGTTGCGGGGGGAGGTTGCAGCCTTGCAGGGGAATGGGAAAGAAACTGGGGAGAGACAGAGAGAGAATTTAAGTCAATCGAGACTCATGGGTTAGTTACCATTATTTTTCACTGAAAAAAGTTAACGAAGGTTGCTTTACTGTCACTAAAGTTATTAACAACCGTTAAAATCCTATTTTAAACAACGTGTAAAGCCCGGACCGCCTTCAATGTAGTTTAGGTGCCAGAACTTCCCTAAGAATTTCATTTTTCAAAAGAAATAGTTAACTCGCCGTTAAAAGGAGCCACTAAAGGCCACTCCTGCACTAGTGTTTTAAAATATTTTTTTTTATTTTAAATCAATATGATAAGATTAAATTGATCAAAAAATTTTTGATTATAAATCCAAGTAATGAACTCAAAATTAAAATTCACTTATTATATTAATTCATCTTTTGGATTCAAATATTACATTCAAAATTTTAGATTTTAATTTTTTAATAAGAAACTCACTGAAGTGAGGGGGTATATATTAGGCTCCCTAAACCCATCAAAAGAAACAATGAGAAGTGGATCGTATACAATCTATGTGCCGACAAGTATAAAAATGTGGAAAAGCTATTCACAAGAAATGTTATTCCAAACCCTTTGTCTTCATACCCCTTGTGTAGACAAAGGATTTAGCCCCTAACCCAATTTAAGATCTATTAGGGCCTTCCACTTTTCTAGCTCTACACCCTAGTGTTGACAGAAAGAGGTGGCCTTCCATAATAGCCCCTCGCGAACCACTCCCCTAGAAGTGATTCACTATTGATGTCTCCAGGATTGAGAAGCAATATGTGGATGGGCAGTAATATGAGTGTGATCCTCTCAGAAGTCCAGGTTTTCCAGCTAGCTTCAACCATAAAGTGAGCTCATCCTCTGGTTTGCAGACTGAGTAAAGGTCAAAATAGTCCCCCCCCCTCCGTTGCTCCAAACTTCAGAACCTAAGATAGAAAACAAGCAACAGCAGTAAATAGAGAGCGAAAATGGATTCATGATTGAGATCATGAAAATCGGATGTATAGAAAACAAATAGCATCCAAATGAATTACACCCTTAATATTCTTAGGTGAGCTAGTAAAAAAGAAAGAAGCTCACCCTATTTGAGCTTGCATACTTGGCAAGTGAGTCAACTACACTGCTACCCTCTCCATAAATGTGTGTATGGAAGCTCCAAGTAGGTCAAACAGTTTCCATATTTCTCTAGCTAGTGATGTGTATCTCCATGGTATTTTGAAATCTCTCTTAATCATGTTAACCAACAATAGAGAATCACATTCTCTTTCAATATGGGATAAACTTGCTTGATTAGCCAGTTGTATTCCCAGCTTCAGCCCTTCCATTTCAGCTTCCAAGCAAGTGCAGTTTTCAAGAGCTTTAATAGCTGCAATTATAAACCTCCCCTGAGCATCCCTAATAACTGCCCCAACACAAAATTTTCCATTCTAATAACAGATCCACTGTGTTAAGTTTATAAGAAATAGGGTGCTTCCACTGAATAACCATTTCCCTTTTTTTGTTCGTTCTCCCTACAGACTTAGAGTAGAGAAGAACTGGCATATTATAATTCAGAGGCCACCTGTATTTCAATTTATGAGCATGAAAGATATCCTGAAACTGATCTCGAATCTTTTTCATCATGAGATTTGTGTTTAGTTTAATGTTATCAAAGAAACATTTTTTTTCTAGCACACCATATAAATCAGACCACAATGCATGGAAGAATTATAATCAAGCTTAAAGATCAGTTGTTGAGTGTTTAACATTCTAGTAGAAGACAAATATATCCCACAGAGTGTTAAAAACTGAATTTTTTATGTTAAAAATCCTGTTTAACAAGCTCCATAGTAAAATTGCAATAATTGAAGATATGATGTAGATCTTCTGAATCATTCTTACAGAAGCAGCACTTTGATGGTAGATGGAGGTTAAAATCTTCTAGAATGTCTGGTAGTGGTAAAAGTCTATTGAGGAGTTTCCAATTGAAAGTACTGATTTTCTTGGGAAGAAGATTAGACCATAGGAAACTGAATGATGGAATTACATCTCTTCTGTTTCTGATCAATTCAAAAGATGACTTGACAAAGAAGAGGCCATTTCAAATGGTTTCCAGACTAAGGTATCCTTGTAATCTAAAAACTGGATGACTTTATTTTTCAGAAAGGAAATTACATGAACTGGTAAACCATGTTCAATACTTTCTAAAAATTTAGTTTGATGGTTAGTGTAATCCCTGATAGTTGCTTCTGGACTGGAGTAAGAAGATTCAAAGTTCCGTACATGAGATAGAGGTCTAAGGTCAGTCCAATTAGCTTCCCAAAAAGATATTTCCCATTTACCAATTTGAACCAAGGAATTGTTTTAAGGTTAGGGAAGAAATGTCTATGATCATTTTCCATCTCTTAGAGTTTTTAAATGATCTGGGAAGAACCACATGAAATGGGACCATAGGGATTGGCCTTGTTGCAGTTTTCACCATAGTTTTAGAGAAACCATTTTTACAAGAGTGTGGAAGTTTTTAAAATCCAAGCCATTCTCAAACTCAGGAAAACATAATTTAAGATAAGATTTCCAAACTTTCTTTTTTCCTTTTTCAGTACCAGAGACATTCCAGAAGAATTTAGCCATTACGATGTGGATTTTATCCAAAACACCTTTTGTGGGGTTGAGTACTGTTAGCAAATGTATTGGAATGGTAGACAGAACATGTTTGATGAGGATTAATCTTCTAGAATGTTTTAAAGATTTGTTTATCATTTGACTATCTAAAGTAGTAGATACTTTAGATCTGAATATTACATTTAATACGAGTAGTGAGATTCGTGACAGATTGAGCACTTAATTGATTCTTGATTTAATTTTAAAATAACTTTCGACTTTTAATCTAATAATTTATACAATTTTATTTTTTAGGGCAATGCTTTCACTGGAAATTCTTAAATTGGGCGAGAACTACAATTGGATTGTTAGTACCCTGATGACAACATAACCTAAACGTTGGAGATCTACGAGCATTTGACTACTGTTTACAATGGATTGTGAGACGTTTTAGCTTACAAAAATGAGGAGTTGTACAAATATATATTTATCACTTAAAAATTGATAATAAATCCAATCTCGGAATTCAGATTCATTGCTAAATCAACCCCGCGTCGTGTTATTTTAAGGATATGCTATAATAATGTATTTCATTATTAAATTGTGCTATGATTTGCATTTCACACTTAACCACTGAATTAGGTGAAGTAATGATTCTTCCATTTTTTTTATTTGAAACACGCAACTTGTCATACAGAACACAAGTGGGAAGTATGTGAATGAAGACAGCTCAAAGATTATACCAGATACTCAAGCATTTAAAGTATGCCATTATGCAGTCGATGCTTAGCACCAGTAGCACTGATGAATCTAAACAAATCTTAACAAATTCCGTTCTTTATTTATGACGTACTTATTAATTTGAAATATTTTTATTCACAATGTATTTTGATTCTAGAGTCGTTTCTTAAAAGATGATACTTCGTAGGAAATATTTTGTGAATATCTTCAGTAATATTATTCTACCCTAGATAAAATTATTTTACTTTTATACTCTATAAATGATGTCTATATATTGTACAATTGTATCATCAATGAAAACTCACATTAATATTTTACATGGCATCAGAGCCTAAATTTTGATAACCCTAATTTTTTTTCCTCACTCATAAAAAGACCGTCGCTACCGCCACCCTCCCTTCTCCGTCCGCCGCAACTGTCGAGAAGCCGGCCTCGCCGTCCTTATTTAGCACGCGATGCCGCTCCGTTCAAGCGTCGTCGCATCCTGTCCGTACCACCTTCACACGCCGCCACGATCTTCACCCACGCGCGGCCAGATAGATCCCGTTAATCAGGTTTTGATTGAAAACCTTGATGAAGTTCCCGTTTCGATCATTACTCCGCCGCTCCCCGTCCACGATGCCGCCGATCTGCCACCGCTAGTGGAGGAGCCGCCCCTCGACGACACCGCCATTCTTCACCTTGCGCTACACCAGCTCTTGCTCGCTGGTGATGCCTCGGCCTTTTCTGATTCCCGACATCGTGCCAGTGATTCCGCCATTCTGCCTGCATTGCATCCATTCTATGTTCATCCTCAGATCATATAGGTTTTCTTATTTCCTCTACGATCTTAAAGTGTCCTGATAACTATAATGATTGGAGTACTGGTATTCGCCATGGATTTAATTCTATACATATGCTTGGTTTCTTGGATGGATCCATCACTAAGCATTTTCCCGGTGAATCTTTTTCTAATATTTGGAGTAGCTTGAATTCTATGGTTGGATCGTTCAGACCCTCGGTCCTTCCATTCATTTTGTTATCACTTATTATGACTCAGTTAAGGAGTTGAGGGATGATCTCCAACAGCGTTTCTCAATTGGGAATAGCCCACGTATGTGTCAGATTCATGAGGACATTTACAACTGTCGTCAGAATGGTAAGGCTGTCAATGCCTAGTTTGGTCGCTCCAAGAAGTTGTGGAATGACCTGCTTGCTATCGTTTAGGTTGAACGTGAGAAGGAGATTGTTCATCAATTTCTCATCGGTCTGGATGATGGTTATGCCACTCTTCGCTCATATAGCCTTGCACGGGATCCATTGCCTTCGCTTGACAAGGTTTACTCCCTTGTTTCTCAAGAGGAGAGACAGAAGACTGTCATATCAGCCTGTGATTCTGTCACCTCGGCAGACACTATAGTCTTTGTTGCTCGTCGCCAGGCGCAAACGTTTGCTTCAAAGTCCACTGCCTCTGCTCAAGTATTGAAGCAGAGTTCTAAGAATTATCCAAGAAGAATCGGCCTCCTAGGGTGGTACCATTAGATTGTCTTCTCGAGTACTATAAAATCAACTACGAGTGCTGGGAGCTAAACCGAAAAATATGATGAAGATCCATATGATGAAGATCCCAACCATGTTGTTCCATGGGAAAATCTGTGTGTTTAGCTGCCAATAGTACTCGAGATGACGATCCCAACCATATGATCAAGATCCATATGATCAAGATCCCAACCACGAAAAACAGCAATATCCATAGAACAACAACATAATTTGGCGCGAGATGATGGTCATTTGTTTGTGATTCTGCATAGTATCGCAGACTAATTGGGATGCTTATTTATCTCACCATCACTCGTCCTGAGCTTAGCTATTCAGTTTATGCCTTGGCCTAGTTCATGAAGAAACCGTGTTTGGCGCATTGGCATGCAGCTCTGCGAGTTCTACATTATTTAAAGAGTCATGTTGGTCAAGGTTTGTTTCTATTGGCTAAGAGTTCTCTTCAGCTTAGAGCATTTTGTGATTTAGATTGAGCAGCTTGCCCAATTACTAGGAGATCTTTGATTTGTGATGATTGGTGAATCTCCAATTTCTTGGAAGACGAAGAAACAACCCACTATTTCTCGTTCTTTGGTTGAAGAAGAATACCGGGTCATGGTAGTCGCGTGTTGCAAATTGTTGTGGCTCAGGTCCTTTCTTCGTTCCTTGAGAGTGGCGCATCGTAATCTGACCCGTTTGTATTGTGATGATCAGGAAACTCTTCATATTGCAGTCAATCCACTGTTTCATGAGAGGAAGAAGCACATTGAGATTGACTATCATTTTGTTCGTGATTTGATTCGGTCTGGTGATGTGGTTACTTATCATATTCGTACTATTAGTCAGCCATCAGATTTATATACGAAGACACTTGGACGACCGAAAATTTTAGACTTTGCTTGACAAGTTGGGCATTCGATATCCACATGCTTCAATTTGAGGAGAAGTGTAAGAGATATTTTGTGAATATCTTCTGCAATATTATTTTATCCTAAATAGAATCTTTTTCCCTTTATGACTCTTTAAATGATGTCTATATATTGTACCCTTGTACCATCAATGAAAATGCACGTTCATATTTTACACACTTCCATAAGTTATGGAAAGATTAGAAACTCAAGTGCAATTTTAAAATAAATGGCTTAAAATTTGCGGGTTTAAAGCAATTAAAATCGGATCGAATTCGAGTTATAAAGTATTTGGGTAAATGCACGCGCCTAAAAATAGGTAAAACTCAACTTTCTTTCCTTTACTCAAAACTTTTTATCAGCTTAAATTTCTTTTTTTTATAATATATTGTTTATGTTTCAACCTAAACTTGTAACGTTATGAATTGAATAATTTCATAATATATTTAGGAATTGAATTGAATAATTTCATAATATATTTAGGAATTACATATCAGAGAAGATGGAAAGATGGGATAGTAACAAATAGTAAAAAACACAAATAGTAACGTATAACTTAGGCAAAATCAAAGTAAACATATAACTTAGGCAAAATTTTGGGATAGACCGTTTTTTCATATGGTTATGGAAAGATGAGATTTAATTTGAAAAATAAAAAGGTAAAAAGTTTTAGTTGCAATATTAAAAAACTTATTATGCAACGTGTTGTAGTTATAAAGTTTATGACCCAATTAATGCAACCAAAAATTTTTATCTAGATTTCTTCTAATTTGCAATATGAGTCTTGGTCTTTTTATAACTTATTGAAAGATTGTCTTTCAATCGACGGACTCTATAACTTATACGATTACTCTGAATATGTAATTAATATTTCCAACCAAATATCAAATGTTTCACTCGCAGCTACTGCAAAATATAAATTCCTAATTTTATATTATTCTAATTAAATTTCGTCTTTCCATATGCTTATGGAATGACTCACTTTTCCAAAACTTTGTGTGATTCTAATAAAGTTCCAAAAAACTTCTTTTTTTCTATTTTATTCGATCTGTTTCACTTATTTTTAGTCTAAAAGTTTTTATGCATAGATCGTATGTTTTATAAACAGAGTAAAGGATGGAGTAATTTATATAACGCCCCATTACTCCTTCTATTCCACATGAATTTGTACTTTTTACTTTTTTTGACATTATTCTTTATTAAAGTTTGACCATATATTTAAATAGTTACATAAAGAACAATATTATCGTATATCATATTGCTCATTTCATCATAACAAGTAATTTCTTGATATTAATTTTTTATTTAACATTATTATACTTTAATAAAAATATCAACGATTAAATATATTTAATGAACAACATGATAATAATAAGCGTATAGATTTAGGTAGGATAGAGGACGTATAATTGTGTCGGGACCCCATTGCCTCTGGCTTTTTGCTTTTGATTATTCAATCTCTTGTAAATGCTGCCGGGGGCAAATAACCAAATCCCCACTAATTTTGTCCAATTGCTTCCTGGCCAAACAAAACAACATTTTCATCCATAAGTCCCAACTCCCCCGCCGGCTATTGTTCCAATGATGTATCATGTGCTCCAATAATAATCCTCCACTTTGTCACAGCGTATTGGAATAATCTCTAGAGTATTTTTAAATACTATAATTTATATGAGATATTATAATTGTGCTCTATGTATTAAGTGCTATTGATCGATGAATAATTACAATGATTGATCTCCCTATTTATAGACTACAAGTGTAAAACTAAAATACTCTTGTGTAGTTATAAGTTTATATACTCTTGTAGAATAGAAATGTTATCATGCTACATGAGCTAGTTATAAGTTTATGATTCAATTAATGCAATTCAAAAAATTTATTTTAATTTCTTCTAATTTACGATCTAAATAGACTATAGGTAGATGTTAAAATACAACAGAAATGTATAAAATTAGTAAAAATGTGTAAATTACAAAATATGATGTGTAAGTTGAAAAATACCAAATTTAAATTAAGTGTACGAGGATATTTTCATAACATATGAAAATGATAGATTTTATTTTAGTTAAGTCGTTCATATATATATATATATATGTATATATATATAGATATATATATATGTATATATATGTATATATGTATATGTATATATATCTGTATATATGTATATGTATATATATCTGTATATATATATGTATATATATCTGTATATATATCTGTATATATATCTGTATATATATATCTGTATATATATCTGTATATATATATCTGTATATATATCTGTATATATATATGTGTATATATATGTATATATATTTTATTTATTGTTGATAGAATGTAAAACCCACAAATAATTGTGGTTGTATGTATTCATATATATAGTGAGTATAAATGGTAGACATGACCTAAATAAATATGGAACGAGATATATATAAAACCAATCAGAAAGAGTATTAATTTCTTATCCTGATTCTAATTTATTTACACCTCTACTACTCCCCTCAAGCGAAGCGTAGTACTGGTCGTAACGCAAAACTTGGAACGTAGAAACTCAAACTGAGGATGGGGTAGACCCTTCGTAAAGATGTTGCCAAGCTGCAAGTCCGTAGAAACATGAGCAACCTTGAGCTTGCTAGAAGACACCATCTCACGCACAAAATGATAGTCAGTATCAATGTGCTTAGCTCTTTTATGAGAAATAGGATTTTGAGCCAGGAAGATAGCAATATTATTATCACACAGCAATATGGGCAGGGGGCGCAACGTCACACGTATGTTCCGGAAAAGATTCATCAACCAAGCTAACTCTGCAGCAGTATTCCCCATAGCATGGTACTCTGATTCTGAACTAGAACGAAAAACTGTAAGCTGCTTCTTAGCACTCCAGGAAACCAGGTTGCCACCAAGAAAAATGTCATAACCATATGTAGACCTACGAGTCTCTATACAACGAGCCACATCAGCATCAGAGTAACCTAAAACTGGTAAAGCAGAGGAGTTTGCGCGAAACTGAAGACTATAGTGGAGTGTACCACGAATATAGCGCAAAATTTGAGTGATGGCTTGGTAATGGTCATCAGTAGGAGTCTGCATGAATTGACTAGTCGTATTCATAGCATAGGACAAGTTGGGACGTGTGATTGATAAATACCGTAGCACACCAACCAAAAAATGATAAAGTGTGGGGTTTTCGAACGGCTTACCAGAAGAGTTGGATAGTTACAAAAAATCCACAAATGGAATAGCAAATGGCGCAGAGTCCTGCATGCCAGCTCGCAGTAAAATGTCCCTAGCATAGTTGGCTTAACCAAGGAATAAGCTATCGGAAGTACGAACAACTTCCAATCCCAAAAAATACTGCAGAGTGCCAAGACCGGTAATCTTAAACTCCTGATTGACTCGATCAATAAACTTCTAAATAAGATGACCATCATTCCGAGTAAGAATAATGTCATTAACAGAAACCAATAAATAGAGTAAAGAGGCACCCTGTGAGAAAACAAATAAGAAGGTATCTGAAGAACTGCATACAAAACCCAGGCCAGTAAAAAAAACTGAAATGCTGAAACCAAGTGCGTGGAGCTTGCTTCAAACCATAAATGGCCTTTCGTAGACAACAAACATAATCATGACGCATAGGGTCTTTGTATCCAGCAGGCTGCTCCATGAAAACCGGAGACTCCAGAATGCCCTTTAAAAAGGCATTCTTCATATCAAGCTATCACAATGGCCAATTGCGATGAACAACAATGGGTAAAATAGTACGAACAGTAGAAGCCTTCACTAATGGACTAAAAGTATGATCATAATCAAAACCAGGCAACTGCGAAAAACCCTGAGCAACTAGCCTCGCTTTGTGTCGATCAAGGTGGCCATCAGATTTATACTTCAACCGGTGAACCTATTTTGAACCAACAACATTTGCATGGGAAGGACGAGGAACAAGCTCCCAAGTCAGTTGAGTGCGCAAAGCATCAATCTCTGAGTCCATAGCAGCAACCCATTCAAGATCCTTGACAGCTGAGCGATGACTCCGCGACTCAGTCATAGAAAATAAAACACTCGGTAAATAAGAAATATCATATTCAGAGAAATCCATGTACCGAAGAGAATCAGTGCGCAGGCGAGTAGTAATCGGATGTCGAGAAGAGGGACCCGCAATTGGTGAAGGCGCGGATCATGAGGATAGCGTGGAGACTGAGGCGATGGGCATGACACTCAAGGCAGATGGTAGCGGCCCAGCAGGCAACGGTGATAACGGCACTGGAGAAGCAGGGGCAGCCGGTGAGTACAATGAAGACGCCGACGGCAGCTGTGGAGGTAGTGCGTGATGCACAAGCGCGACCGAGGTAGCTGGTACGTGAGTTGGTGGCGGAGGCGTCGGCTGTGCTGGTGGTGCTAGCTGCTATCGGACACGCCGCTAGTCACCTTGTGGTAAACAAATGCAATTTTCTGAATAACCCTTAGTTTATGATACTATTGAAAATTTTGAATTTTCCAAAATAATGGGTGGTTGTGCTGGAGAACATGGCTAAAACACTTCTGATGGAACTGACGAAGGCTCCAAAAAGGCAGAAACATCCAGTGATGAATAATCTGTAACAATGTCAGTACGGATAGTGGGAAAGAATAAGTCATCAAACCAAGCATAACGAGTGATGTATTCCTTCTTTGTAAGAGGATCAAGACATCGATAACCCTTGTACTGAGAACTATATCCCAAAAATATACAAGACATACTCCAAGGAGTCAGTTTATGCGCAACATAGGGCCTCAAATAAGGAAAAACTCGATAGCCAAATGGATGAAAATTGGAGTAGTCAGGTTTAGTGCCAAAAATAACAGAATGTGGAGACTGACCAGATAAAACTGGAGTAGGCAGTCTGTTGATAATGTAGATCGTCGTACATAAAGCATCATACCAAAATGAATAATGAAGGCTAGAATTAAAGAACATTGACAAACTTGTCTCTGTAATATGACGATTCTTCCTCTCTGCATGACCATTTTTCTCAGGAGTGTAAGGACAAGAAAGTTGATGATAAATGCCCTTAGATGCAAAATAAGTCTGCATACGATGATCTACAAACTCGGTTCCACCATCACTCTAAAATACCTTGATGGTGGTAGAGAACTAATTCTCAACAAGAGCTTCAAATTACATGTATGCCTCCACAACTCAGGCTTTCGTCGTAGAGAAAATAACCAAGTAAACTGAGAGAAATCATCAATAAAAAATAATATAATAAAGGTACCTGGCACGAGAGACAACAAGTGAGGATCCCCAAAGGTCACAATGAACTAAATCAAGTATGCATAGTGTGCGTTTTAAATTATCATTAAAATAAATACGCTTGCCCTTAGCCATCTCATAAGAATAACACAAGTGAGACTTAGGCAGCAAACTAGTGACTAACAAATGACCAGTCTTACTGAAAGAAGAAATTACATTAAAAGGAACATGTTCTAAACGACTATGCCATAGCTGAAATGAGGCTTTGGCTTTATTTGCATTAACAAAAGACACTAAAGCAGCACCACTATAATAAAATGTAGAGACATCTCTCACTGTGTCCTCGGCCCACAAGCTCCTTGGTAACCCTGTTCTGAATAGTGAAAATATTGTCATCAAAACAAACAACAACATTTAGATCCCTAGTCAATTTGGAAATAGATAATAAATTCTTGGTGATGTGGGGAACAACCAAGACATCAGATAAAGTAAGGGAATCAAAAATCTGAGAATTGCCAATATGGGAAATATGTAAAGAAGCAACATTACCAAAATAAACACAACGATTACCATTATATGGAGCGATGCTATCCAGGTTGGATGCAGAAGCCGTCATGTGATTGGTAGCACTTGAATTCATGTACTAATCTGGAGTTGGATTATTTGGCTGATAGTACTGTGGCTGAGCTGTGACCGCGATATTTGCAATATCATCGTGACCAACATGAGAAAGCTTGTAGCAGAATCAGCAAGATGACCAGGATGATGACACCACTGGAAGACATAGGTGCCACTGCCACGGCCACCTGGTACAGATAGAGGACCGCCGGTGGGCGATGAGTTCCAGCCACCACTATCGCTACGGCTGCGACCTCTCCCCCTTCCTCGTCCGTTACCGCAGCCCCACTGTCGTGGTTAGCCTGTCCGGATGCCTGTTGACTAGCAGAAAAAGCAGTAGGTGCAGGTCCCGAATTTGACGAACGAGTTTTGAGATGAAACTCCAAAGCCTCAGCATCAGCAATAATAGAGTATAAAGGTGGTAATGGATCTCTCAACATGATAGAATTTGAGAACTCAGAGAATTGTTGGTTCAAACCACGGGAAAAAAGAATAGGATCATGCTCATTATAGAGAGGATGTTTGAGCACACACAATTCATCAATAATGTCCTTAAAATGAGAATAATAATCCTGAACAGAATGGTCATCTTGACGAACGCCGTACAAATGATCACAAAGAAAAAGGCGACGATAACGATAATTATTCTGGTACTTTGTAGCTAAAGCATCCCATACCGTCTACTACTGACATTGTAGCTGGTGACATGGATGAGAAAATAGCAGCCTGGACCAGTTGATCCTGTTGGATCCAAGCATCACGAGCCTTGTCCTCCGCAGAATCCATATCATCAATTTCTTCGGAAGATGAGCTCGCAGGGAGATCGGGGAAAACTTAACGTACGAAAAACAAAAGTAACCTAAGTACGCCAATAAGCATAGTTGGAACTATCAAGTTTAATGGTGATGCAGCTGATGAATGATGGAAGCGTAATTGACATCATCAGGAACAAGCAAAGATATATCCAAACACAAGAGATATATCAAATCGCACCAAACACACAGCAAGCTTGTGAATCGAAGTTGACGACTGATTTAACTTTGTGCATGGACAAGGGAGCAACAACGAACAGTAGAGCACCGACAGTCGGATCACCGGCGCGTGTGATGAAGACGGCGGTGCGTGGGATAACACATGAAGCGGCAGTGTCGAGAACACCGATTGGTGATCACCGGCAACCTGAGAGCGGCGGCGATAATCAGAAAAATGAGACGGGTGGGCGAGACCTAGATCGGAAAAAACATACGGGAAAGAAGAGTGGAAAATTTTGGGAAGAGCTAGAGAATTTTAGTGAAACCTAACTGATACCATGATAGAATGTAAAACCCACAAATAATTGTGGTTGTGTGTATTCATATATATAGTGAGTACAAAGGGTATAGAAGACCTAAACAAATATAGAGCATGATATATACAAAATCAATCAGAAAGGGTATTCATTTCTTATTCCTATTCTAATTGATTTACACATCTTTTAATTGTGTCACAAGTTCGTAGGATTTTACCTCTATTTATTTTCTAAAACGGCTCGTGTTAGTTAGTTTGAAGCTTATTTACGTTCAAAAACTTGGTTTGCTTTAGATTTTGATTTTACGATACTTATTATATTTTACTACGGAGAGATAGCATATAATCTCGTAATCATATATTCCTTCCATCGCACTAAATATGGTATATTTTGATTTTTGGAAGTCAGCTTAATATATTTTCAATTATTAATATTTTTTTTGTATGTGTAAAGAAAATTTGAAAAAATAATAATTTAAAAATATGTGTTATGATAAATCTAACAACATATAATATAATAATAGTCTTGTAGTATTGCCATCGCCCCTTCTTCCTTCATTCTCTACAGTTTTCTTCTCCAATCTTCTTTTCCATCTTCCCATCATTGGGAGATGGGGAAACAGTAATTTTTCAATTGATATACTTTAATGTTTATGTTATTGAATATGTATGGATTTGTTTTCATACATTAATATTGTTTTACTACCGATTGATGTGTCCATCGTGATCATTCACAGGTTGATGTGTTTTGTTCGATTTAGTTTTACAGATTGTGTGTCCATGCTTTTGTTTGTAGTTTGTGCTTCTCTTTTAGGAGTCACGTTCTCGATATGTGTTTTTTAAGGTGTTTACATTTTGGACCATATAGATCGTGTTTTGGATCAAGATCAAGTGGTGTTACAGCTGTTGTAGACCCCTGTTTGACATAGTGATTGATGATACTCTTATGAAGTTAGAGTTGGCCCGCAACCAACCTCATCAAATAATATCTTTGGGTTAGCTTTGCCCAGTAGGATTTAATCATGAATTGGTCAAGATTTCCATTTAATATGTATTTAATAAGAATTTCGGTTACTGTTAGGGTTTATTTAGTATAAATATGAAGGTATGTCATTCATTTTGATTCATTCACTATTACTCCTTCTTTCATGCATCAATTACTGACTTTATCATCGGAGAGCCCTCCCCTCCTGGGAACATTTGGTGACTTTGTCTTGTAGGTCACATACTAAGGATTCGATGGAGAGAGTAGCAGTTCACAGAGATTAACCCAGAAGATATGAGTTATATGTTAATAAGCGGCACTCTTAAAGAAATGAATGTCATACCTCTTTGATGGTTCGAGTACGCTGATAAGATACTCTCTCTGTGATGGTGATGGTTCGAGTATGTTGATAAGATACACTCTTTGTGATGGTTTGAGGGTTCGATTATGTTGATAAGATACTCTCTCTGTGATAGTTTGAGTACTCTGATAAGCTACTCTCTCTGTGATGGTTCGAGTATGTTGATAAGATACTCTCTCTGTGATGGTTTGAGTACGCTGATAAGTTGCTCTCTCTGTGATGGTTCAAGTATGTTGATAAGCTACTCTCCCTGTGATGGTTCGAGTACGCTGATAAGCTACTCTCTCTGTGATGTTTCGAGTATGTTGATAAGATACTCTCTCTCTGATGGTTCAAGTACGCTGATAAGCTACTATATCTATGATGGTTTGGGAGGCTGTCGCCGTACCTCTCAAAGTTAATATTTACAATCCCTTTTATGCTTACTATCTACAACTAAGTAGATAGCAGCAAGTCGGGGTCGTCCACGAAGAAGGAGGATCTTCCTAAGCGTTTAGGCACAAAATGTTGATATTAGGCTAGGAGTAGATACATATACATATTATGAAAGTTAAAAGACAAGATAACTAGCAAGGTTAAGTAACTATGCTAATCATCAAACAAAACTAAGAAAAAGGGTTTTAAAACTACAAAAACAAAGCCTTGGGGGAAATTGATATTCACTTGCAAACCTAATGTAGATCATTGAACCATTCACTCATTCTATCACATTCATTAATTGACTTAACATTAACATACTTATCTAGCAAGAATCACAACACATTATGCAAAAGAAATTCTAAGTTCATGCTCATAGATTTTCATGCAAAGGAGCTAAGGAATTCGTCACTTTCCTAACATGCGAACATTTTAATCATAAGAAAACTTCCTATTCTCAAACAACCCATGGCATAAATGAAGTGAAACATACCATCAAGAATACATAAATGCTAAATAACAAAGGCTTCAAGAACGAGTGAAATAATTTATTCAATACTTCAACTACTTGTTGTGAAGATAAATCTTCCATCCTTCTTAAGTAGTAGTTTGCAAGAGTGAATTCAACATCTCTTGTCAAACCTCACCAATGACTCCCTTATTACTAAGAGTATCCCATTGATGGCATTTACCACGAAGAATCAACAAGCTTAGCAACACTTATAAACACTACACCGTGTCTAAGCATTTAACCAATTCATGCATTTACACAAGATTAGTCAAGAACGATCGACATTCATAGACCTCTCTCATTTGCTACCTAAAACAAACATGACAACGAGTTCGACATCATCACATTCATCTAGCAATTATCAACACACCAACATCATTTAAGAAGCTCTAAACCATACTCATATATTCCTAACAAGAAAAGGGGGGAAATCAACCCACTTCCCCCAAACCCTAGCAAGCAATTCATACAAGTATTTCATATACTCAAACTCCCAACAACATCAATGCAATTAATAATTAACATTCAAAGCTCAATAAATGCACAATAGCAAAAACACCAAATAGATAGATATAATGGTTCTTACTACATAGAAATGGAAGCTTCAATCCTTTGCTCCCAAGATAAAACTAATCTAGAGAACTAAAACCCATAACATAGCACAAAAATCTACAAAGAAAGAAGAAGAAATGGAAGAAAATGGTGAAAAACTAGGGTTTGAAGCCCCCAAGTCGGGCTTAGAGTCTTGGGAAAAAGTGGGTGAAGAGGTATTTATAGTACAAGAAAAAGGGGAGAAAAACGCAGGCTGCAGGGCAAAATTCGCGAGGCCGTAGCGACTTGCGACGAAGCATCGCGAGTCGCGACCAGATCAGTAAAATTTAGTCCTGTTTTGTTTTGCTTCCTCCGGGTGAACCGTTGATCCGTTTTGGGGGTTCTTATAGTCGATTTTATAGTACTCGAGAAGAGGAATCCAATGGTACCACTCTTGGAGGCTGATTCTTCTCAGAAAATTCTGAAAACTCTGCTTTAAAACGTAGATCATCCTTCACCCTTTGCTTTGCTCTCCTTTCTTCACCTCTTCAACTCTTCATATCTTCAAAAAGCTCAAATGCAAGTCTTCAAATATTCAAAGATATTCTTCAAAGTCTTCAAAGTTTTCAAAGTCTTCAAACAAATTACCTTGTCACACAAAATTCTCTAAAAAGTGATAAAAACGTCAAAGTCGCTTTTAACCCTCCTTAGATAATTTCAAGGCAAAATGTCACATTTAGAGCACAAAAGTGTACAAAATTTAATCCCAAAAACCCTAATATAACCGTATAAAATGGGCACATCATGGTTCGAGTATGCTGATAAGCTACTCTCTCTGTGATGGTTCGAGTACGCTGATAAGCTACTCTCTTTATGATGGTTCGAGTACACTGATAAGATACTCTCTCTGTGATGGTTTGAGTATGCTAATAAGCTACTCTCTCTGTGATGGTTCGAGTATGCTGATAAGCTACTCTTTCTGTGATGGTTCGAGTATGCTGATAAGCTACACTTTTTGTGATTGTTCGAGTACGCTTATAAGCTACACTTTTTGTGATGGTTCCAGTAAGCTGATAAGCTACTCACTCTGTGATGGTTCGAGTATGCTGATAAGATACTCTCTCTGTGATGGTTCGAGTACGCTGATAAGATACTCTCTCTGTGATGGTTCGAGTACGCTGATAAGCTACTCTCTCTCTCTCTCTCTCTGATGGTTCGAGTACGGTGATAAGCTACTCTCTCTCTATGGTGGTTCGACTACGCTAATAAGCTACTCTCTGTGTGGTGGTTCGAGTACGCTGATAAGCTACACTCTCTATGATGGTTCGAGTACTCTAATAAGCTACTCTCTATGTGATGGTTCGAGTATGCTGTTAAGCTACACTCTCTGTGAGTGATAAATCGAGTTGTATGTTGATAATTTGCACTTAATAAAATAATTCCCATCTCGTATGCTAAGCGATGAGATTGAAGATTCGAGTTATACACTATGCGCTGCATTCTTTATACTAAATCCATTTTTGTATGTTATACACTTCGAGTAACGTTCATTTCAACATTGCTTATCATCACATCGCCCCAAAAAAACAAAAGAAATGCAATATTCAAGGACGAAGAAAAATGGAAACACATTATCAAATTTTGTACATTAGAGGAAAATGAGATAAGCGGCACTCTTGAAGATATGAGTAATATGCTGATAAGCGGCACTCTTTGTAATAGTTCTAGCATAGTATACTATATGTTGCGATTGGTGAAGTGTGTTGATAAGCCACTTGATCCTCGTTATGGCTGGTAAGCTACTCGATCAACATTTTTACGGATAAGCTACTTAAGTTACGTTAATGCTCATAAGCTACTCGAATGATATTGCTTCCAATATCATATATTATATGTTGAATTGATAATCTGATACATATTAAGTTTGTACTATTAGTGCTTACATAATATCACACACATAAATAAAAATAAGATATACCCTATGTGCTATACTCGGTACATTGATATGTGATCCGTGAAGAATAAATTGCAAGTCACAAAGGCATTGTTATATACTTTACAGTTGACAATCCAATTGTTAGCCACCCTAAGCAAAAACTCGTGAAGAAGCTGATTATCCACGAGTTTCATATAAATAACACCATCATCCATGCTACGGACTCGAAGGTTCACATTGTAACGAAAAGAAATTCCTCCTTCTGATTCATACACTACAAATGCAACAAAAAGAAATCCCTCAGTCTTGGCCAAAGTGAATCAAGTGCTGGAACTCTTTAGTCTAAGTCATCTTGCTGGTGCGGGCTTTGAGTAAAGAATGTTGGCACTAGTGTTAAATGTTTACGCTGAGTCTCGCTTATGAATCTTGAACTTTTTTACCCATCCGATCATCGTTGATGGGGGATCGATATTAAACTCCTTTTAAAAAAATACATAGGTTGAAAGCATAAGATTTTGAGAGACCCCTCGAGCGAGGGAGGAAAACTTGATATATTCGAGGATATGATATTAAGAGAACTAAGGCATTTCTACGATGTTAACGTATTCGATGTTAAGTTGATTCGAATACTTGAACATAGTAATCATGCCTCGAGTTCTCTAGGGGCTTTTGATGATACTCTTATGAAGTTAGAGTTGGACCGCAACCCAACTCATTAAATAATACATTTGGGTTGGCTTAGTCCAGTAGGGTATAATTATGAATTGGTCAAGATTGCAATTTAATATGTATTTAATAAGAATTGCGGTTACAGACAATAACTGTTAGGGTTTAATTAGTATAAATATGAAGGTATGTCATTCATTTTGATTCATTCGCCATTACTCCTTCTTTCATGCATCAATTACTGACTTTAGAACATTTGGGGGCTTTGTCTTGCAGGTCACATACTAAGGATCTGATGAAGCTGCTTCTCAAGGGTTTCAAGATGCATCTGTGATATTGATGCTGATACGCTCATCTTCGCCCAGTGGTCATGATTTTTGTGGAAACGAGTTAACATACTTGATTGGGATGTTACCATTTTTTATTGGATTCCTGATATGAATAAGTATAAATGATCAGTATGGTTGACATGTAATTCGAATATCCCTGCAATAGATTGGTTATTGCTGGCAAAAGGCGATCAATCCGCTCGCCCTCAGCGGCCCATACCAGCCCACACCCAGGCCATCGTATGAGAGGTAAATCACGGTAGCCCAGCACCACTAGTTAAGTTGGATGTCAATTCCACTTATTGTAATCGCCGCTGAAATTTTTTCCAGCATCTGGAATGATTGATTTTCCAAAAAAAAGAAGTCTTGCATAGTATATAATAATAAAATTTAATAGTCAAAATTGATTCAGTTTGACTTCCAAAAATTAAAATGTATCGATTTTGATGGGATGGAGGTAGTAATGTATAACTACCTTTCATTCACACACCAATAACATACTCCCTCCGTCCCAACTCAAATTGCAAAGAATCTTTTCATAGTCTCAAATAAACATCATTGACCGTAAACATATGTAATTACGTATAATAACGGCACACAAAAAGTTGATATTTTAAAAATTAATGTTACGGTGAATCTAACGGTATCTCATACTATAATATTATTGGTCGTTTACTTATCAAAATATATGGTAAAACTTCGAGAAGTTTGACTAAGAAAAAAATTCTTTGCAATTTGAGATGAGATAGAGGGGGTATGCTAGAAAGTAAATATGGCATCCCTGGTGTACAATGAGCACAGTATCCCCAGAGATATTGTGTATTTCATATTGTAGGAGAGTGCATTATATTATGAAAGATCATTATCATAATTTAATTGTGATTACTACATAAATATTATACGCACAATTAACAGTTTTGAAATACACATTTTACATACATACAATATACAATCATAATATTGAGTGGTACGGTATAAGAATTGACGTTAGAATTACAAACATCTATCATAAACTTATTGAGGAGACGCGCCACCCACACGATCGCCCAAGTGATTAGGGGTATGATCTACGCTCTTTGGATTATGAGTTCGACCCTCGGCAGCGGCAGTATGGGGATATCTCCTGTAGGAGAGATCCCTTGTGCGCACCGAGTACAGTCGATGGCTATGTCCTTGGCTACGGAAGTGTTGTAATTTACCTCTCCGATTATGACTGTAGTGTCGGTACCACCGGGACGGATGAGGGCGAGCAGTTCGATCACCTTTTTGGATTGAGGAGACGCGATGCCATAAATCAAATTATTGGTTAATAAAATTATAATATTTACGCATGTTCTAGACAGTTTTGGAATCAAACCCATTAGATGTGGTTCAACTATAATGCTAAAAAAGAAGTAAGCTAATAAAAGAGCTACTCCATTGACCGGCAGATCGAGCGGTGTTTAGGCACCCCAGATCCACCAATAATTCCAGAATGTTGGCGTAATTGAGCTGCTAAACTAAAAGTGTTGTAACAGATCTCGTATCGAACTGTTAGCTAAAAGTCTTCCACCGGAAGAAACCGGGTTGAATTGTCCCAGTTTCAGGTACAAGAAACTAAGGTGCCGGAATGGTAGCTCCAAAAATTCCGAGTGGATAAAAGCATCATAGCCAGTTCTTCCTCCAGCCCCTTGTTCACCATTTGGTGCTCGTCCTCTTTCCTCCTCCGCTCCTCCGCAACCTTCTCCGGCACAACAAACGTCCGGCAAAGCGGGCACGTGGCCTGACTCCGGTGAAACCACTTGTCCACGCACTTGCCGTGGAAACTGTGCTCGCACCGGAGCCGTCGCACCGCATCTCCTTCCTCGTAATCGGACAGACATATCGAACACTCCGTCAAATCGCACGACCCCGTTGTGGGGGGCGGGCACTTGTTTCTGTGGATGAATCTGGAGCTGTTGTTGTTTATCAGGTCCATGTATTCGTGTCTAGAGCTTTGGCGCTGGTAAGAATGGTACAGCACAAAGATGGAGATTATGATGAATCTGATGGCCTGAGGAAGAAACTCGGAGAAGTATGCCGAAATGAGTCTGTAAATGGGTGATAGGAAGAATTTGGAGAGAGCTCCCATTGTGTTTTTGGAAGAGTCAAAACTCAAGAGTGAATCGTTTTTGTACTAGAAACTGCTGGAGGCCAGGAGGCGGAGAGACGCTCAATTCTATATATAAACGGAAGTGACGTGTGATTGGCAGAAGACTTTAATACTCTGTCTCAATTTAACCTCAATAGTCCATACTTCCATTTTTAGTCCACCCTGATACAAGCGGCATACTTTTCCAATTTAAAATACGGATAAGTGCCAATATAACTTTATCTACTTAGTAAATGTCAATATAATCTTATAATAATTTTTAGTGCAAATATAATCCTAACTAGTTAATGAAATATAACCTTCAGACCCTATTTCCAGCATTGACCTCAATTTTCCAGTGTTGACTCTATGTAAATTGACCAAAATACCCTTTGGGCTGAAATTATGTAGACAATTTAGCCCTCATAGTTCTCCGGACCGCCATAGTTCGCCGAAATTAGGTAGGATTATATCAGGACATTATGCAATCTTATTGGGTTATATCAGCATATTCCTAATGTTTGTAGGGTTATATCAGCACATTTCTAATGTTGGTAGGGTTATATCAGCACATCCTTAAAACCTATAGGGTTATATTGGCACTTTCACTAACTATATAAGGTTATATTGACACTTATGTCAACTAGGTAGGGTTATAAAAACACTTTTTTCTTTAAAATATTACACGAAATATATATATTGACTAGATAATATCCTTGTCGATTCACAAATTTATGAAAGAAAATTATAAACATTATATAATTTGTAATTTGAACAAGTAATAAATTTTTTTATATCTACTCTAAAAAATTTATATAAAATTTTTATTGGTGTACATATAGCCCATCGATCAAGAGGCTGATGCCCGCTAGGTCCAACCCATTTGCATCCAGCAACGAAGTGATGCCCTTTTCATCCCAAAGCGTCAATTACTTACGTAGGAAACTTCCACTCACTATAGAGAACGTGGGCCGGAAAATGTGGAACGAACGATGAACACGAAACGTGGTGATCATGGTGCCACCACCCACGATCTCTGTTCCTAAAAACAAGGAACCATAACTATGTTAGTCTATAAATACAACAAGCTCAAGAGAAGCTGAGGTAAGCGTAACCATCTTGAGAAATTCCAATTCTTAGGGGAGAAAACTGACATGATCGTTGGAGCTTTCCTCCCGGAATCACTTCCGAGATAAGTTTTGCAGGTGAAGAAGATTCAAGGAGTGAGCAAGCAGTTTGCCTGAACGGACTGCCACATCATTTGGCGCCGACTGTGGGGACCAAAATTTTCCTTTTCATTTCAAGGTCATTCAGGTAAACAATGGTGTTCACTAGGAGTGAGAAGAGTCATAATCATTAGTTGCAAGAGCAAACACTTGGACATAATAGAGGAATGAATCATCATTAGGATCACACCCCAAATAGGGAAAAATAACATAGTAAAGAAGAAACAGAAGAGGAAGAAGAGGAAGCAGAATCCCCGAATAATAACCATGACAAGGAAAAAAGGGTATTCGTGGCATTGCTAGAAGCAAACAGAGAATGTCTTTACGATCAATATTTGAAGAGACGCTCAAGCAAAAACCCTCAAAACCAGAAAAAAAGGGTAAGCCAAGATTGTGAGAATCTCAACTATGAAGAAGAGTGGTGTGACATTGTTATAGAGGATGACACAGACAAATAACCCCTAGCACCGCATTTGCGAGATTTTAAGATGCCAAAGGATTTCAACTTCCTTTGCACGTTAAAATCTACGATGAGACCACAGATCTAAAAGAGTTCCTACATTCATACAGAAACAACATGAGATTTCGTGATGCGAACATCAAATTAGTTTGCAAGGCGTTTCCTATATTTTTGTCAGGAACAACGATCACTTGGTACGAAGACTTTCCGAATGGAAGTATCAAATCTTGGGCACAATTGTCAGACCTATTCTTGGGCCACTTCATCAGAAGTTAAAGTTCACCAAAATAGTCACAGATCTTCATAACATAACCCCGCGAAGTGATGAAAGCCTGACAGAGTATCATAATCGATTGGTTACAGAAAGTCTACAGGTTCGAAACTTGTCATTCCAATCATCATTAGAAGCGTTCACATGAGGCATGCGATTAGGAGAGTTCTACAAAGAACTGACGAAGAATACTCCTGAAAATCCAAGGGAACTAAAAACGATGATTGGACAACATGTGCGAAAAGAAGAAGCAAACAACCGTAAGATAGAGCGGGAACGAGGCAAAAAGCAGGTGATGGAGGATTTGCAAAAGGATTTACGAAGAAGGAAAGGGAACCATCCCTTTCAAAGGAAGAGAACCAGGTTCGCAGGCTGCACCATTCCAGGATACGCCTCTTATAAGGCAAAGGAAAGAAATATGGCAAGCGAATAAGGAGCTATTTTGAGAACCAGCACCTATGCTAACACTACAAGAAAAGAGATCATGAGAGTATTATTGCACTTTCCACAAGGACCATGGTCATGACATTGAGTATTGCAGAGACCTAAGAAGATAAATTGAAGAAAATTTGAGGAATGACTTCTTAAGCCAATATAGAAAGGACGGGGGAAGCTAGTATGGCGAAATTAACTGAACAACAAACCCATCAGCAAGGAATCAAGGGACAACATCCATAATGCCAAAAAAAAAAAATCAAAGAATGATCGCGATAGTTGAATGCAAGGATGATGCGATTGACGAAAACCAAAAATAGTCATCTTGTCTATACACGGATCTACAGAGTCATTGTCCAATAATGTTTGGAAGGCTAGGGCAAGATACTCTCCCCCACAAGAACTGGTTGACAAAAGACTCCGCTCAGATGAAGCGATCACTTCCAGTGAGGAGGATGCAGTGCCTAACGCTTTGCAAAAATCACAAATGCTACTGCGCACAGATTGTTTGTGGATTATGGAAGTGCAGTTGAAATACTATTTGTGGACAGCTTTGACAAGTTGGGTTTCAAACGAAATGACATAAAAAAATCCACATCCTTGCTAGTTGGATTCACAGAGCGAGCATAAACACTTTTGGGCAATGTACAACTACTTGTCACTATTGAGGAAAGTAGAAAAAATTGCACCATCATGTGCAACTTCGTAGTCATTGACACCCCAAGTATGTTTAATGCTATCATAGGAAGACCATGGATGAGCAGAGAATACGCAATATGGTCTCCTTACCACCTGGTTATGAAATTCCCAGCTCCAAATGGAATTGCGACTATAAGAGGAAACCAGCAAACGCGAGACAATGGATGGTTATCGCAATGAAGGGAGGAAGAGTGAAAGAGAAGGTGAAGATGGTTAACACAATCTCAAATGGTGAATTATTGGATCAGCGAGAATCACCAGCAGACCTAGAAGAAGAAACGAAGCTAGTTAGCCTGGATGACGAAGATAGCTCAAAGTGTGTAAGGGTAGGAAAACCCTTCCAAATGTGGACAAGACAGAGTTATAGAAATCCAGTGAAGGAACAAAGAAACTTTCGTATGGAAAATTTAGAAGATGGGAGGACTAGACCCAAGCATCGCTACCCACTCCTTGAATATACGTGATGCGGTCAAACCGGTTAAACAAAAGCAGCGTTGCTCTGCTAGTGATATGTAGAAAGTGATTGAAGAAGAAGTTACTGCACTGCTTCAAGCTGGCATATTAAAGGAAGTCATATATCCAAAGTGGCTAGCAAACCCAGTTATGGTAAAGAAGTCAAATGTAGGATGAAGGATGTGCATTGATTTTACATATCCGAATAAAGCATGGCCAAAGGATTGTTATCCTTTTCCAAAAATCGATCAGCTAGTCAAAGCGATTTTAGGATTTGAGGTTCTAGAATTTTTAGACGCGTACAAAGGAAACCAACAAATATTTATGAATCCGAAAGACTTAGAAAAATCAGCTTTTATAACAAGCTTTGGAACATTTTTTTACGTAAAAATGCCGTTCAAGTTGAAAAATGTGGGAGCAACATATCAAAGAGTAGTTTATAATGCATTTCGTAATCAATTAGGATGAAATGTAGAAGCATATGTCGATGACATGGTTATCAAGAGCAGGAAGGTGGATTGCTTCGCTGTAGATTTAAAAGAGACTTTAGACACATTACGTGCTATAGGGATGAAACTCAACCCCAAGAAATATGTTTTTGGTGTAGGTGCAGGAAAGTTTTTAGGATGCAGGGTGTCCTCAAAGGATATCGAGGCCAACCCAGAGAAAGTCCAAGCCAAAGTCAATCTTCCCCAGTTAAGAAAAGTTAAACAAGTACAAATTCTAATGGGGTCGCTGGCAGCACTTAATAGGTTTGACTCAAAAGCGGTGGAGAAGCACTTCCCACTATTCAAAGTTCTAAGAAAGGCCAAGAAGTTTAGTTGGAATGAAGAATGTCAGACAGCATGTGATGGTTTAAAGGACCAACTCCTAGCACTGCCAACACTGAAATTCTTACCCCTGGAGAAACGTTATACTTGTATTTAGTGATCTCGTAGAATGCAGTCAGCTCTGTTATGGTTTTCCTTGAAGACCAGGAACAAGTACTAGTTTATTATATTAGCAAGATATTGCAGAGTGTAGAAAAAAACATATATGCCAGTTGAGAAATTAACCCTGGCCCTAGTATAATCAACACGAAGACTGCGAATGTATTTCCATGGAAACCGCATCGTGGTCTACTTTGGTTTTCCAATTAAGAACTTCCTTAAAAAGCCCAAATAATCAGGTATACTGACAAAGTGGGTCCTGGAATTAGGCCAATTTGAGATCCAATTCCAATCGAGAACAACGATCAAAGCCAAAGCATCAGCAGACTTCGTTGTAGAGATGACCAATGAAGAAGCACATAAAGAGAGCATGTATCAAAGCCCGAGAATCAATAAAGGTATATCAAAATGAGAAGAAGTTGCATGGACATTGTTTGTTGATGACGCATCCAACAGAGAGGGTTGCGGGGCAGGATTTCTGTTCGTAAACCCTGACGGGGGTGAACAGAGATACTCACTATGTTTCGATTTCCCACTAACCAACAACGAAGCAGAATATGAGGCCTTAATTTGTGAACTAGATCTTACAATCAGAATGAAAGTTAGAAGTGTTTGAGTGTCTAATGATTTGCTAATTGTTGTCCAACAAGTACGTGGAGACTATGAAGTGCAAGAAGAACAGTTGGTGAAGTATTTAAGAAAAGTTCAAAAACTCATAGTCTAACTTGAATACTTCGACATACGAAATGTACCTCAAAGAAAAATTACAAAGGTGGATGCACTAAGCAAGATAGCAACAACTGTATTTGATATTCTCAGCGAACATGGAGACGTGGTGGTTGAGGTCATTCCAGTCGGAAGCACGGTGTCAACTATTGTGTCAGAAATTCAAACAGATGAAGTCAACTGGATGACGCCGCTAATAGATTTCTTCATCAAGGGAACATTTCCAGAAGATAAGGTGCATGCTAGGAACTTGGAGTTACGTTCTAGTAACTACACCTACGAAGATGGGCATTGTACAAAAGGGGTTTTCTGTCTCCATGGATAAAGTGTGTAAGACTAGCACATGCAGTAGAAATTTTAAAAGAAGTTCACGAAGGGCCGTGCAGAACACATCAGGGAGCTAGAACGATAACAAAGAAGATCATCCAAGATGGATACTACTGGTCGTCCATGTTCAACGATGCCCACAACTTTGTGATTAAATATAGGAGTTGTGAAATCAATGCTTCACTGATGCACAAGCCACAAGCATCTTTGAGAGGAGTATATGAAGCCTGGCCATTCGATAAATGAGGAATGAGCTTAGTTGGACCATTCTTAAAGGGCGAGAGCAATGCCAAATTCCTAGTTGTAGCAATCGACTACTTTACAAAGTGGGTGGAGACAAAGCCATTATGACAAGTCACAACTGAAGTCACTAGTAAATTTGTTTGGCAGAACATAGTATGTCGCTTCAGGGTGACACATACCATTTTCATGAAAAATGATACGTAGTTCACTAGTGGTGCATTCACGGATTAGTGTTTGAAGCTCGGGATTCTCCAGAAATTTACCTCTGTAGTGCACCCTTAAGACAACGGCCAAGTGGAGGTAACGAACAGAACCATTGTCCAAGGAATCTAGAAGTAACTGGAAGGAAAGCAAACTATGTGGGTAAATGAATTACCAAACATCATATGGTCATATAGAACGACTGCTCGAGAACCAATGGGGAAGACACCATATAGTCCGGTTTACAGCCATGAAGCGGTTATACTAGTGGTAATTGGTAATTCAAGCCTTGGAGTATGCGATTACAAGGAGAAAGACAACCCAAATATGATGAGGTTGCAACTGGAAGAACTGGAAGAGAAAAGAGACTTGGCAACGATCACAGAAGCTAAGTATAAGGAGAGAATGGCTAAAGTTTACAATCACAAGGTGAAAGAAACACAGTTTCAGATTGGTGATCTAGTGCCGAGGATGGATGAGGCTAGCTTGGCAGAAGAATGAGGAAAACTATGCCTAAAGTGGGAAAGACCTTACAGGGTAACAAAGGCCCACAAATCAAACCGTTGTGAACTAGAAAGGTTGGATGCCACAAGCATTCATAACACCTGGCATGTGGTTAACTTGGGAAGGTTTTATGTCTAGATTTACAGTGGAGAATAGTGATCATCTATTTGTACAAAAACCATGAAATCATCATTGGTCCCTTTTGATTCATTGTTCTCAACGCGACATTATTGCAGTACTATATTATTAATATAAAAAACCACCTTGTTGGACCACAATTATGTTTCTCAATCTTTTCTTGCAAATGTTGGAAGATAGTTTATTCGTAACATATTACGATCAACACACGTAGACTTTTCAAGTCAAACATAATCTCGCAAATAGTAAGCTACAGATTTTGCACAATTATCAATGCTTGCAAGCTTTAGATCTTGTAACTCCGTGAATCAAACTATCAATCCTTGCAAGCTTTAGATCTTGAAACTTCTCCATACACACGATTGCAATCTATAGATCTTGCTCAAGAGTATATTTGCTCATAAAGGTGTCAAGTGCAATGGACATTTCATGGCACAAAGCCTAAGGTTTTGCTATAATATATATGCGAGCTATAGATCTTACTAATAGCTTGGAATCTTAACTAACCAGAATAATGCAATAGAAGCGAGCCATAGATCTTGCAGCTTCACAACTTATGACTCATAACAACCCACTTACTCAGCAAGGAGATATGTATATATATAGTAAACAAAAGATAGTTCATTAAGAAAGAACAAAGATTCAAGGTTCGCAAAGCCATAAGAAAATTTATTAAAACATTATAAGAAAGTATAAGTCGCTTAAAATAATAGATCTATCTATGCCTCGAGACTTGTGAGGATCTAAAAGATGAAAAACCACCACAATGGAAACCATGCTCAGCTTCACGATGAGAATGCTCATACCTACGTCGATTCTATTGAGTTTCATGCTCTTCACTAACCAAATGCTCGTATCGCCACTTTATACATAAATAGGAAGGATGGCATATAAGACCTCTCCACTCCATATGCCCAAGATATCTAGCATAGTATGCCTTGAATTCAGCAATATGACCAAACTCCTTACTGTCCAACCTCATGCTCATAACATTGACGGTTTCTTCATAACACTTTATCTCAGCCTTAAAATTTTGTACCTCCTCTTCTAGACTCCAAATATGTGATCAAACAGCCTCAGAAAAGCTAATCCTATGACCGCTAAGCTCCATTGTAAGATTTCAATGACCAGCTATCCTTAGAGATGACGAGGGGAGAGATTGGAGTTGCATTTATATTCAACAAAATCCTGCTCGAGTTGGTGCATAGATCTATCAAGGCAGTTGCACTCAGAGCGGAAGCTCCTCATTGTCACTTCGCAGCTGTGTGTGAATAGCAAACTGTTTGTCAAACTTTGTCTGCCAACAAATAGCAGAGGTTGAGAGGTGGTCACATTCCTCCTGCTTTTTCTTCAATTGATTATACAAATCATCAATATGGGTGAACTACTTTTCAATGATCATTATTTTCTGGTGGACTTCGTGCGTCTTTTCTGCAGCAAAGTTCCTAGTCTCCTTCTGTTGGCGAAGCATTTTCCCCATATTCAACTGTTGCCAATAGATAAGGTTATTCTGCTTGTTACAAATTCTTCGTAGATCATGAACAGCATCCCAACTCTCCTTCATAGTCTTGCCCACTTTGCGTCAAGGTCGTTAGCACCCAACATCATGTACTTCAGACGAATACCCAAGGAAAGCGCCCATTCTTGAACACAAATAGGAAGGTGATGTGGTAGCTTGCTCAGGTGCACTTTTTGTCCTCCATAGAAGCTCCTTAACCTACAAGACTTAGCCCGAAAGTGATTCCGGGGGAAAATACTCCGATGATTAAATCAGTATCTTCTCTCGAGTTGGAATTTCTAGGAATAATAACACTTACTTTAGCTTCTCCAGTGCTTGTAGTATTTATAGACTGGTATAGTCATAGTTCCCTATTTTTAAGGACAAAGATTGTGGGTGTTATCTCAATCTCCATGCTGTTAGGTCATGGCTAACTCGTTCCGTGTTTACTGGCCCATGTTCTCTCTCACGATCATGCTCTTCCATGTGGACGATTGAAACGTTGGGCTATAATAGCTTTGACTTCGTAGCTGGGTGAAGATAGACTGGGCCTAGTGGTCATCAGACGCTTGACCGTTGGGCCACACATACACCATAAGCCCCCCAGCTATGAATACTAGAAGAAATGAAGCAATAACATGGTGGTGAAGCTTTCATGCAAATACATATTGCTATAATGCAGAATGTTTGCTGCGTAACGCTATCACAAAGTGATGTATTTTTCTTTGGCTATTTTCTTCTTTCTATCAGGTGTTTTTGAATATTTGAACTTTAA
The DNA here is from genome assembly GCA_037428765.1 of Rubia yunnanensis. Lineage (NCBI taxonomy): Eukaryota > Viridiplantae > Streptophyta > Magnoliopsida > Gentianales > Rubiaceae > Rubia > Rubia yunnanensis. The sequence goes on from CM075067.1 coordinate 57,844,676, forward strand.
GCTCCTGTTACCAAGGCTATTTTTACGATGATATGGTTTACAAAGTCCAAGATTTGCTCCTTAATGTTTGGCATTACCTTCCGTAACTCCCTGGTGTTTGTTTTCGCTCTACTTCTTAAATTAGGAATTTGAAATGGATAATTGAGTGCAACCCTCAATTAGTGAGATGTCTTTTCGTTTACTGTAGCTATCTTGTTACAAGCAAAAGGTACTTTGCCTTTTGTGTCAGACCATCGTCATTGCATTTGTCAGTATATTATTTTTTACTCTTGATAACTGTTTTCCTTCTTTGCCTTTTATTTTGTACCCTTAAATATCCTTTAGAATTTTTGGCTATTCATCTCCGTTGCTAGAGGTTCTTCTCCAGTGAGATATTCTAGGTTTTCTGTGCACCATTATTCTCCGTCTCCTTCCAAAGTAAGTTTTTTCTCTTTAATTCTTCGCCGCCTTGTTGTGTTGAATTTTCCAAGATAGATATTCTGGGGTAGTTCCTCTATTTATAATAATTCTGGTGAATTAACTGATTGTTCTCCGGCTATCTTCTTTGACTTACTGTCTATACTCCTTACTGTGCTTATCCTGCGTTCTTGAGGTTTAACCTGAACTAAAACATTTATCTCCACCTTTAGGATCATTATGTCTTCTTATAACCGTGGTAAGTTCCCCATGGAAAATGCTCCATCCAGCAAGGATTCCGACCATGCCACCGGATTTCCCACCATTCACAGTATCCTAACCAGCTCTTATATGAATGACCTAAAAGAGTATTTCCCTTGTCTTTCCTCGTATAAGCTTCGTTTTCCCTCTCGATCTGAATGCGTTCGTAGCCCCCCTGCTGGGTACATTTCTTGTTATGTGACCTATCTAAAATTTGGTTTGTACTTCCCTATTCCTGGCCACGCTATTGAACTTCTTCGAATTTACATACTTTCATTGTCCCAATTTCACCCTAAGGAGATCGCGATCATTATGGGGTTCCTCTGCATGTGTGAAAATGTGAACGTGCCTTTCACAATCGACTTATTTCGTAATTTTTTTCATCTTCTGAAGGTGAAGAAAACCATAGATGAATTTACCTTTTATCTAGTGATTCGTGAGGTTGAACTTGTTAGCGGTTTCCTAAGTAAAATAGTGAGTGGCGTAGGAAATACTTCTTCATTAGAGCCAAACAAGTTCCCGAGTCTGATGTACCCTCTTGGAACTACAAAGTTCGTAGATGTTAGCTTCCTGATCCAAGTGTTTGTTATACCAAAAAGACAGATATCATGGTCATGCTTTGTGTGCATACACAATACCTCTGCCACGCTGACTCTGAAGCAGAAGGTGCTTTGTTTGCTTACGCTTTGATGTATTTAATCTGTCTTTCTTTTTATTTGGTGAATGGTTATTTTGATCTTTTTCGTTGAACTTGTAATAGATATGGACCTTTCCAAAGGTGATCTTGACATAACACTCTTCGAAAGTAATGACGAGGGGATGGATGTGGCTACTGTCCAAGCCAAAACTACTACAGATCATGGCACTGTGGTAAAGGATGCAAGTACTACAGGCCTTGATGATGAGGGCAGACTAGCTAAAGGAGGGGGGGCTAGCAACTGCCCTCCCTTTGGCTCGCAGAAGGAGAAGAAGCACAAGAGAGATAGGAGTAGTGGGTCTCCGGGGTACACTGTTCCCCGGAGGCGTGGCAATCCCAGATGTTCACAAATAATTGTGTGAACTGAAGGCCCATTGGCGGAGGGGATGGTTTTTGACATCTTCTCCAACCTTTCTTTACCTGACACAATGGTCGTAATGAGTATGCAAGTGAACTCTGGTAGTGTTCCTTAATTCTCTAACCTATTATTTGTATGACCCTGAACAATTGTGATTTTTGTGTTTATCTGTGAAAGTTGGTGAAAGTCTCCAGATAGCAAGCCAGCGTTTGTCTCAAAATTCTCATATTAATGATTCAACATCTAATAAGGTGAATATGTTGGAGATGACATGCGCCAAATTAGAGAAATCACTTAAGGCTATTAAGGTAGAGGTAAAGTTTGCTAAAGTAAAGGTTAGCGTTGCTGAGGATTGTGCCAGGCTTACAGGAGTAGAGGTGACTCAGCTTCATTCTAAGTTAGATGAGATGTGCACCAATGGTCCTGCTTCATCCCAATATATCGAGGTGCTAGTGGATCATCTGTGCAAGACAATCGTTCTATAAGTTCTTTGAGGATATCTTCAAAGAAGCTTGCAAATTTTGGTATTTTGAGGCTCTGAAGAACCAGCGTCAATGGAATTCTTCGTTCTCTTGTAACAGTTTTCCATCGATGAAGTAATGTGTTGAAAACCTGGAGTTGGGGAAGAGTGACCTGAACGAAGCCTTTGTCTAGAAAATTGCTAATGAGGGGTATCTATATGCCAAGATACGCATCTTGCTAACCTTTCTAGCCTGCCTTATGTTGCCAAACTTAAGAAGTGCGAGGTGGAATACTTCGAAGAACTACCATTCAAGCCTAGCATCAATGCTACCTATACAAAATTTGATACTAGTGTGGGTAATATGAACGCCGAAGCCTCCCTCCAGCAGGTTAATGAAAGGGATTCCATTCAGATGGCAAGCCAAAACATTGGTGCCATTGTTACTCAGACTCCTCCTAACCCTAATAGCGAAGTTAGTCCAAGCTCTTAGAATTTCTTGTCTTCTTGATTTTTTGTTGTAATCTTAAGACAATATTTTGGTGTGTGTATGAACTGTTTGTGCGATCTGAAATATTGAAGTTGTTCTTCATGTTGTTCTATGCTTGCTTATCGCCCCTATTTGTGTGCAGGTTTTCAATATTTTTATTGACCTTAGATTCTTGAAAAGCGTTAACTATGTTGGTTGTTTCAGTCATTTTGCTTATGACAATGTTTTTAAGTTATCTTGTAGGTGCTGCCCTGTGAATATAACTGAAGCAAGTGAGCGTATGGTAGCAAAGTATTTGCAGCTTATTACCTCCGACCATTTGCCTCAAGTGGATTCTGTACCTATGCATATTGGATGGAAAGTTCCTTCATCGATGAAGATATTGTTTATTCCCCTTCTTGTTCTTGCAGTAAACTTATACCTGATTGTTATGATGTTGCCTCTCTTGGTTTTGTAGACTTCGAATTTGCTGCAGTATATTTGCGTTCGCTCAACCTCCCTGTTCGCGTTCAATAATAAGCATTAACCTTGGGTACTCTTCTTAAGTATATGCTATTAGGCATTCATGATCTGGAAAAGGAATGGGGGAAAACTATGAAGGAGATTTTGGAAGCTGCTCGCAATTTACAAAGAATTTACAACGAGCAACATGATCTTATTTATTGCTAGAAGTTGAACATGGTTAAGACGCTTTGTTAACAGGTGGATAGCATAAAATATGCCACAGAAAAGACACGTGAAGTCTACCAGAAGACTGGAATCATAGACCAGCAGTGTGAGCATATTGATGGTTTGTATGAGCAGCTGAAGAAAAATAAAGAGAAGTGTCCTCACCTCTCCTGCGATGCCGTAGGTTGGAAGACAAAGTTTGACGAACAATTTGCTATCAACACCTAGCTTTGAAGCGAAAATGACAAGCTTCACGTTGAATGCGAACGGCTTGATAAATATGTGCATCAACTTGAATAGGCTTGTGATGGATATAAGGACATACTTCAGTCTCTCTCGTCATCTTCACAAAAATCTATTATTTGTGGGGATGTTACCATGGAGTTTGGAGGCCAAAGAATCAATTTGTCAGAGTTAGTGCAGATGCACATTCAATCTTTAGAAAAGGAAATATGGAACCTGAAAGCAATTTTAAGGTGTACTATGCTAAACATCTTGGGCATATAGAGCGAAGAGGTTTTATACATCATCCTGCTTATTTGCATATGAGGTGGCGATATAACCACTTGATTAGCGAAGAAGAGGCTACTGAAGAAAACCATCGTAGGACAAAGCATTCTTATTGCAAATTAGAGCTTGGTCATCCCCGTGGTGAATCATCATTATCTAGATCTTCGCAAGCTTCAAGGCATAGATAGATAATAATTATTTCACGATTTGGCAAAACGTGTGCCTAAGCCTTTGCTGAAGAATTTTCCTTGTCTCTGTTTTGTTACCTAAGCTGGTGAATTTTATAGATATGAAATTTCTAGCCTTGCAATTTTCTTGATTCTAGCTAGTGTATGAAACCGATAGAATGACTTCCTTGTTTGCTATGGCGAACCCTTTGTGTTAGGTTACCTTTATTGCATATGGTGCTTGTTCGATAAAATCTGCTCCTGTGCAAGATCTATGGCTTGCCTTTGTTTGATATTTTTGCAAGATCTATAGCCCACGTGAAGTTGTACGATCCAAAGCTTCAATGTTTGGTAATGTTTCAAGATCTATAGCTTGTGTTTTGCTTGAATTACGAAGTTACAAGATCCAAAACTTGAAAGCTTCGATAGCTCTACAAGATCTAAAGCTTGCGTTTGTTTGGTTCTATAAGATCCAAAGCTTGCAATAGGTGTGCAAGGTCTATAGCTTGAAGTTTGTTGTTCTCCTATTAAAGTAGAGGAAACTTTTCACTAACTTGTTATGAACAAACCATCTTATAACAAGTAAAGTATGGTGAAGTTTGATGTTGGTCCACCAACGTGGTTTTATATTGAATATGCGATCGTGATTATATCACGTTGGAAAAAGGAATGGACTAAACTAAAGATCATATACTAGTATCTATCTTTCTTCCTTTTAGACATAAAACTTCCTTAGATTGGCTACATGCCATGTGTACTGGACTACGGTTCCATCCATTCTTTCCTATTCATAGCTATTGGATATGTGAGCTTTTGTGACTTTGTATGGTCCTTCCCACTTAGGGCACAACTTCCCTCATTCTTCAGCCAGGCTAGCATCATTCTTCTGCAACACAACATCTCCATTTTGAAATCATGTTTCTTTCACTCTCTTATTGTACACCTTTGCCATTCTTTCTTTGTACCTAGCTTCCATGATTGTTGCCAGATATATTTTTTCTTCAATCCCTTCTAGTTCAAGCTTCATTACATCTAAATTATCTATCTCCTTATAGTTGCTTATTCTAAGGCTTGAGTTACCAATCTCTATGGGTATGAGCGCTTCGTAATTTTATACCAAATTGTATGGTGTCTTCTCCATTGTCTCTCGCACATTTGTTCTATATGACCACAACATGTTTGGTAACTCATCTACCTATCATGTTTGCTTTCCCTCCATTCGCTTCTGTATCCCTTAAACTATGGTTCTGTTGCTCACTTCTACCTAGCCATTAGCTTAAGGGTGCACCACAGAGGTAAAATTATAAAGATTCCCGATCTTTGAGCCCCAATTAGTGAACACTGCACTTGTGAATTGTGTACCATTATATGTGACAAATGTATGTGGCACCCCAAAGCAACATACTATGTTTTTCCATACAAACTTCCTGGTAATATTGGCCATGACACGTCCGAATGCTTTGGCCTCGACCCATTTTTTTGAAATAATCGATTGCTACTATTAGGAATTTAGCATTGCTTTCTCCCTTTGGAAATGACCCGACTAAATCTATTCCCCACTTATCAAATGGACAGGCTCCATAGACTCCTGTCAACATTGACTGTAGTTTGTGTGACAATGAGGCATTGATCTGGCAAATTATGCACTTGAGACCAAAGTTGTGTGATCATTGAACATGGTTGGCCAGTAGTATCCCGCCCTGATATCTTTTTTAGCTATCTTCCTAGCCCCCTGATGCATTCCACATAAGTCCCCCATGCACTTCCTTTAAAATTTCATTTTTTTCATTGGTCCCATGCATTTTATCCATGAAGACAAGAATCCTTTTTTTACAAGGTTTCGTCTTCATAGGCATAATTTTTAGAACGTAGCTCTAGCTTCTTGGCCTGTAACTTATCTTCTGGAAACATCCCCTCAGTAAAGAAATACACGAGTGGGGACATCCATCTCGATACTTCTATTTGGACTATTAAGAAAACCGTTGATACCGTACTTCTAACCGGGATAACTTCCAAAATGACATCTCCTTGCCCAGTGAGAGAGTCGAACCCTGCTATTGCTAGCTTACTAAGTGCGCACGTCTTCATATTTTTGCTTCGTGGCACATGCTGTATGTCAAAGTATTCGAGTTGGTTTAGAAGCTATTGCACTTTCCTTAAATACTTCTCTAGTTGTTCCTCTCATACATCAAAGTCCCCTCGCACTTTTTATACAACAATTAGCAAATCGCTTAACAAGCGAATGATTTTGATCTTTATTTTGATTATAAGATCTAACCCATAGATTATGGCTTCATATTCTGCTTCGTTGTTGGTGAAGAGGAAGTCAAACTACAACGAGTATATGTGTTTGCTTCCGTCTGGATTTATTAGTAGCAACCCTGCTTCGCACCCTTCTTTGCTGGATGCGCCATCGACGAAGAAAGTCCACGTGACTTCTTCCCACTTTGATTTTCCTTTGTTAATTCAAAGACTCTGATACATGGTCGCTCTTTTTGCTTCCCCACTTGTCATTTCTGCAATAAAGTCTAATAACGCCTGGGATTTGATCGAGGTTCAGGGATTGAATTGTATTTCAAACTGGCCTAACTCTAAAGCCCCCTTCATTAATCTTCCTGAAGACTCTGGCTTGCTGAGAAACTTCTTAATATGGAAACCAATGTACACCACAATGCGATGAGCATGGAAATACATTTGCAGCCTTCTTGCTGAACAGATCAAGGCAAGAGTTAGCTTATCCACAAGCATATACCTCATTTCTGCATTTTGCAGTATTATACTTATGTAATACATTGGCACTTATCTCTAGTCTTCCAGGAAAACTTATACAGAGCTAACCACATTCCGCAAGATTGCCAAGTAAAATTATAACGTTTCTTCAGGAGTAGGCGACTTCAACATTGGCAGCGTTAGGAGTTGCTCTTTTAAATAGTTGTATGTTGTTTGGAAGTCTTAGTTCCAGGTAAACTTCTTTTCTTTTTTGAGGAATTTGAACAAAGGGAAATGCTTATCTTCCGCCTTTGAAACAAATCTACTGAGTGCTACCAGCAATCCCATTAGGACTTGTACTTGTTTTACCGTTTGCAGTTGGGGATGATTAACTATAGCTTGGACTTTCTATAGGTTGGCCTCAATTCCCTTAGAAGACACTTTTTACCCCAAAAGTTTCCTTCACATACACCAAAAACAAAATTTTTGGGGTCGTAATGTGTTCAAAATCTCTTGTAGGTTTGATGCGAAGCTATCGGTCCTTTTGCTGTAAATGACCATGTCATCAACACGTACTTCAACATTTCTCCCAATCTAGTCATGGAAGGTGATATCTATCACTCGGTGGTATGTTGCTCCTACATTCCTTAGCCCAAACAGTATCTTTATGTAGCAGAATGTCCCAAAACTTATAATGTAAGTCGTTTGTCTGCGTTTGAAACAAATCTGCTGAGTGCTGCCAGTGATCCCATTAGGACTTGCACATTTTTTACCGTTCGCAATTTGGGATGATTAACTATAGCTTGGAATTTCTCTGGGTTGGCCTCAATTCCCTTAGAAGACACTTTGTATCCCAAAAATGTTCCTGTACCTATACTGAACATACACTTCTTGGGTTGAGCTTCATCCCTAAGGTTCGTAATATGTTCAAAGTCTCCTGTAGGTCTGCTGCGAAGCTATCGGTCCTTTCACTTTTAATGACCATGTCATCAGCATATACTTCAATATTTCTCCCAATCTAGTAACGAAAGGTGGTATCCATCACTCGGTTGTATGTTGCTCCAGCATTCCTTAGTCCAAATGGCATCTTTATGTAGCAGAATGTCCCAAACCTCATAATGAAAGTCGTTTTGTCTGCGTTCGAAACAAATCTACTGAGTGCTGCCAGTGATCCCATTAGGACTTGCACTTGTTTTACCATTTGTGGTTGGGGATGATCAACTATAGCTTGGACTTTCTCTGGGTTGGCCTCAATTCCCTTGGAAGAAACTTTGTATCCCAAAAAATTCCCTACACCTGCCGGAACACACACTCCTTGGGGTTGAGCTTCATCTCTAAGGTTTGTAATGTGTTCAAAGTCTCTTGTAGGTCTACTGTGAAGCTATTGGTCCTTTTGATTTTAATGACCATGTCATCAACATATACTTCGACATTTCTTCCAATATAGTAACCGAAGGTGGTATCTATCACTCGCTGGTATGTTGCTCTAGCATTCCTTAGCCCAAATGGCATTTTTACGTAGCATAATGTTTCGAAACTCATAATGAAAGCCAATTTGTCTGTGTCCTCAGGGTTCATTTGTGTCTGATGGAAACCTTTATACGCATCTAAAAAATATAGCAACTGATACCCAGCAATCGCCTCAACCAATATGTCGACCTTTGGTAAAGGATAACAGTCTTTGGGGCACACCTTATTCAAGTATGTGAAATCAATACACATCCTCAACCCTGCATTTCGTTGCCATTATGGTTTTTTGAGCCATTTTGGGTATATAAATTCCTGGATTATGCCTGCTTGAAGCAGTGTTGTGACCTTCTCTTCAATTGCCTTCTGCCCATCACTAGCAAAACTGCGTTGCTTCTACTTTACTGGCTTAATTGGATCACTGATATTTAAAGAGTGCATTACGATGCATGGATCCACACACTTCTTGGGGTTGATCATCACTGATATTGTGATCATTCCATGTGAAGGTTTCTTTGTGGCTTCACAGTATTTGTGCGACTTTGTTTTTCTCTTCTTGGGGAAGGTATTTGCCTATTCTTACACATTTTGAGCTATCTTTATCGTCTAGTATTAATAGCTCTGTTTCCTCTCCTAAGTTGGAAAATGAATCCATTGACCCATGTATGGCCAGAATTACTATTTCGGGCAGTTCATCATTACTGTTTTGGGAGTTCATCGCCTTCATTATCCTTGCAATCAATTGCTGCAGTCATTTATTGATTCCTTGGCAGTGTGGGTATTGTCCCCAATTTTTTTTGTTTCAGTGCTCGCAGTTTTTTTATTTTTCCTATACTGGCTTCCCCAATCCTTTTTGTATTGACTTAGGAGACCATTTCACAAATTTTCTTCAATTTGTCATATTAAGTCATTACTGTATTCAATGTCATGTCCATGGTCTCTGTGGAAAATGCAATGATGTTCCCCGGATATATTTTCTGGCGGTGGGAGTATGGGCGCTAGTTCTTTGAATAGATCCTTAAGTGCATGCCAAATCTCTTTCCTTGATTTAGTCAACGGTGTATCTTGAAATATCACATTTTGCAAACCCGACTATCTTTCTCTGAAAGGGGTACCTTTCTTCCCCTTTTTTTATGATTCCTTTTGTACAATTCTTCCATCACTCGTTTCTCTCCTTGTTCCCTCTCTATTTTTTGATTATTCACCTCTTTTGTTCGTACATGCTGTTCGATCAGTTTTCGCAGCTCCCTTAGGTTTTTGGGCATATTCCTCATGAGTTCTTTGTAGAACTCTCCTGACCACATTCCTCCCGTGAAAGCTCCTAACAAAGATTGGAACAACAAGTCATGAACCTATAAACTTTCTGTAACAAACTGATTGTGATACTATGCAAGGATTTCGTCACTTTGCTGAGTTATGTTATTGAGATCTGCGATCGTCTTGGTGAACCTTTGATTTGATAGAAATGGCCCAAGAATAGATCTGAAAATTGTGCCCATGACTTGGCACTCCCATTTGGAAGGTCTTATTCCAGGTGATTGTTGTACCTGTCAAGATAATTGGGAACACCTTGCAAACTAGCTCGATGTTAGCATCATGAAACCTCATGATATTTCTGTAGGAGTGCAGAAATTCCTTAGGATCTGTTGTTCCATTGTAAATCTTGACATGCAAGGGAAGTTTAAAGTCCTTTGGCATTCTAAAATCACATAAATGCGGAGCCAGGGGTAATTGATCTTCGTCATCTTCTGCGACAATATCACGCAACTCCTCTTAGTGGTTAAGAACCTCATGTTCTTGATATACCCTTCATTTTGGCTTTGAGGGTTTCTGTTTGAGCGCTTTTAGAAATTGGGTGTACATACTTTCTCTGTTCGCTTCTAGGAACACCGCGAATGCACCTTTCTTATTATCGTGATTGTTGTTTGGAGATTCTGCCTCTTCCTCTATTTCTTCCTTGATGATTTCTTTTCCTCTGTTTGACGTGCATTCTTGATGATGATGCACTTCTCTCTCATGTCTTAACATTTGTTCGTGTGACTAATGGTTGTGGCTCCTCTCACATCTGCTGAACACTATTATCTCACATGAATAACTTTAAAATGAAAATAAGAACTCTCGTTCCCCAAAGATGGCCCAAAATAATGTGGTAGGTTGCTTAGGTGCACTTATTGTTCTCTCCAGAAGCTCCTTAACCTGAAACACTTAGCCCAGAAGTGATTCTGGGGAAAATACTCCGATGATCAAGTTAATATCTACTCTCAAGTTAGAATTTCTAGGAATAATAATGCTTACCTTGGCCTGTCCAGGGCTTGTAGTATTTATAGACTAGTATAGGAAAAGTTCTTCATTTTTAGAAATGAAGATCGTGGGTGTAATCACGATTGCCATGCTACTAGGCATGGCTAACTTATTCTGTGTTTACTAGCCCATGTTCTCTCTAACGACCGGGCTCCTTCCACATAGACGATTGAAGCTTTGAGCCGTAATAGCTTTGACTTTGCTACTGGGTGAATATGTACTGGGCCTGGTGGTCATCAGATGCTTGATTGCTGGGCCACACATACACCAGAAGGTTAATCGAATGCAAGTACACAACTGTAGGACATGGTGGGGGAAGAAGACGGGGTTGACAAAGACGTTGAAACTTTCCACCCAATATGTAATGAAATGGACTCCACACGAGATGAATGATCGACATAAATAAGTTGGGAATATTCTTTTTGTATGCTCTTGGTAACTTCAATCATGTTAATAGGGTAACATTGGGATGACGAAGAAAACCCATTGTGACAAGGAAAATGAACATAAAATCCCAGACATTCAACATTTTTCAAAAGTTTTGGATCAACCATAATATCGAAGCCCCACAAGTAAATAAATGTAAAAAGATCGATCAAATTATAGTAAGCGAACATAGAGAGCGCATAAGTTTCCAATAATACAAAATCGTACGAACATACTTGGGAGCATTGTCATAAATTACATAAAACAAAAAGAAAATGCATGAGGTCCATAGCGCTAAGATTCACTAGCTTTAGAAGAAGAGGAGAGCGAAGTGCGAACAACAAGAGCAATAGTCTCATTGCTTACAGGATGAACGAGAGCTTCGCCGATCAATTCACCTCGGAGGCTCACATCATTATTAACATTAGAACTGTGCTCAAGATAGAGATCCTCAGAATTGGAGGAACTGAAGGAAAGCTCCTCACAGTAGTCAATTGCACACTTCTTCAGCTTGACTGCAGAAGGAAGAATTGGAAGACCGGCGTGATATGATAGCAGCTTGAACGAATGACCACCGTCAAAGACACTCTTAACAAAACCCTCATTAAGAATCACTATTTTCTCCGCTAAAATATTTTCAGACTTATCTAATCTAGGCACCTTGTCAACCTTCGCAGTAAAATTTAGCTTCCAAAACACAATCAAGGTCTCGTAATAACCAACGTTGCGAGTATTAGTTGAAACCTCACTGAACAAAGCATAGAAATATTTAGTCTTGATGAGTCGATCAACCAGAAGTTGAGAGTATCCAAGTGAAGCAGGGCCATTCATCCGTATCTCTTCCAACTGGAAACACATCTTCTCTATCTCTTTTTCAGTGGCTATAGCATGCTTCTCAACAAGAGGCACTTGCTTCTCATCCTCCTTAGCAGTGGTGCTCAGAGTAACACACTCAGCCTGGCTCACCTGCAGCTTCTCCAGTATCGCACCATCCCTTTAGCAAAGCTAGCAACCCGTTTGCTGACAAGTTGCATACTTTCATCAACCTTGGTTTCAAAGAAAACCTAAAAGAGAAGTTGTTATACAATAAGGAAAAACATTTAAGTTATGATAATACTTTAACAGAATAAGAATATACCACAACCATTGTTTTCGAAAGGGATAGTTTGGCAGGTGCATTAGGAACAGTCCCTTCCACGAAAAAATTGTGGCTTACTATAAGCGAGTGTGGAGGAGGTTGGCTAACACACACCCTCTTCAAAGACTCAAAGGAAGTAGAAGTATTGTCGGTTTGTTCCTTACACCTTCTCCGGTGCGCTGTTTCTTTAGGGATTTGATGGCTACCTTTCTTGGTTTGTGTGGTAAGTGAGCCAAACACACGAGCATGAGTTATAGGTTCAGTGGCCACCCCTTGAGGAATAACAACCTCATTATTTTTATTGACTTCATTCTAAGGTCACCATCTCTTCGTTCTCATCTTTGGACCGGAAGTTTCTCTTAGCGAAGCATCGAGTCAGATCCTTATCTGTAACTCAACACATGAAAAAAATTAGGCGAACATGCAAATTTAAAAACAAAATAGAAGCAAAGACATACATAATCAAGCTGAACAGGGAAAAAAAAACTAAATAAACAACAAGCTAGACACCTCTGCTTAAAGAACTAGCAGGACGAAGTGAGATGGAATGCTGGCTAAGCGATGTTACAATCTCAGACTCAGCATTAAGGTGAACCTCAGCCTTAGGAATTTTTGACTTAGGGGTGCCATTATTCCAAATCGAGAAAGCTGGCACAATATCAATACCATGATTTATATAGAAAATATTTTCACACCATACCCCACAATTATTTGGGAATCCACTAATGAACTCAACGTTTGGGATTGCAAGATAGAGGGTGAACTCATTAGAGTAGTTTATGATTTTGTGAAGGTGGTAAAGGTTATAAAATAAATCAATTGAAAAAAGGAATAGCAGCAGCTTCGTACAAATGGTAGAAGAAAACAAAAATTGAAATAGCTTTAGGGTGAAGCTGACATAAAGAAACTTTGTAGTGGGAAAGTAGATCTAACACATGTTGGGGAAATGGAAATGAAATCCCAAACTTATGGTCGTCAAGATAACATGAAATATAATCAGACGGTGGAGTGCAAACACTCTCACATGTTGTAGGGGCCTGAAGGTAATACGATCGTAAAAAAGGGAAGTTGTATTTCAAATCTTCAACATAAGAGTTGGTGAAGAGGCTACTGATGATTGAAGAGCTGGAGAGGTGATTAAAATCCTCTTTGAAGTCAACATCCATCTCCCAGACATTTGGCGCAGAGACTCCAACATCATTAGAGGGAAATATTGTAGAGTTCAAAATCCCTAAAATCCAGACGGAAATGGTGTCAACCAAAATAACAAAGGCCAGGAGGGATGATTCTGGCCAAGATTAAGGGCATAAAAACAATGCCAAAGAAGAAAAGCTACAGACCACCTAAATCACAAGGAAAACAAGTTACACTACATAAATAACACTCTACAAGGTTAAGACCCAGACATATCAATTAGAGTATACAAAGAAAGATAGAGGAAAACTTACTGGTTTAGCACGTAAGACGAGACAAATTTGAGAGCAATAAAGAAGGTGGAAGAAGATGAAAGACCCTAAGTGGATATAAGGACTAAATTATAGAAGATGAAGAGCTAAATAAAAAAGGGGAATAATCCGTAATCATAATGACCTGACAAAAAGTAAGTTACCGTTTTGGGAATTCGAGAAGGCGGATACAGTAGTACACTGAATAGTGAAAACTTTCAAAGCATAGGATTCAAAGTAACTATAAGAAAAGAAGCCAAAACGGCTAAGGAGATAATAGCAGAGTGAACAACAAATACAAAGGATCGAATCTTGGCCTCAAAATTGCAACAACTATGAAATAATTCAAAAGTTTGAAATTCAAATGAATGTATGATTTAATCAAACTAGAATACATAGCCAAGAAGCATACAACACTTCGTAAGAGCAGTTCACATCGCAGCGATAGCGAACGTACTATTATGTATCACTTCTAGACAAAATAATAAGTTCGAACAAGTAGCTCATGAACATAGCTATAGCTTTTTGTAGTATAGACTTCATTGCTGGGGGTGGGATTAAAATGTATATATGGCCCAGCGATCAAGAGGTTGATGGCCACTAGGCCCAGCCCATTTGCATTTAGTAATGAAGCGATTCCCTTTTCAGCCCAAGGCGTCAATTACTTACGTAAGAAACTTCCACTCATTATAGAGAATATGGGTCAGAAAATGTGGAACGAACAATGAAAATGAAAGTCACAAACACAGAACGTGGTGATCATGGTGCCACCCATGATCTCTATTCCTAAAAACAAGGAACCATAACTATGTTACTCTATAAATAAAGCAAGCTCAAGAGGAGGTGCGATAAGCGTAACTATCTCGCGAAATTCCAATTCTTAGGGGAGAAAACTGACTTGATCGTCAGAGCTTTCCTCCTAGAATCACTTTCCGGGATATGTTTTGCAGGTGAAGAAGATTTAAGGAGTGAGCAAGTAGTTTGCCTGAACGGACTACCACATTATATATATATAATATATATATGAAAATTACATATAATGCAGTCAAAATAAATAAATATATTTATTAATATAATAATATATTTAATTTTTAAAAATTTACTGATATTTGTTTATACATAATAATTATTTATTTTATATTTAAACAAACATTATATGTATGTATTTTATATAAAAAAAATCTTAAGTGTTGTATATAAATACTTTACTTTATTACTTTTGATTGATATTAAACTTAGTAGAAAATAAAAACCTACGCTCTCATTCGCTCTGAATGATAACTGAATAGCGCTACCGTTGCCAACCCTAATGGCTCAACATAGCCTTTCCGGTGCCGCCATGATGGCAGATCCACCAAAAGCTCCTCCTTTTTCTTATTCTCAAATGCTGAGTAAGACTTATTGATACGTTCTCAAACTCTGCAGGAACTCCATTCAATCCAAAGCTGAGATCGACCACCTCGGGAAACTCAGCCTCTGATTCACTGATGAGGAATACAAGTGACTTGAAGCTCTTCTGTGCTGGACACTGGTAGGCAAATTCTCAAGGGGGCTCCCAACTATGGAGAAATTGAGCAAGGATTTCCACACTGCAGGATTCAAAGGCTAGACTAACATTAATCTCCTAGAAAACATAATCCACTCTTTCCTCCCTGATTATTATTATAGGTGTTGGATGCACAGAATATGGAACTTTGGTCCCTATTATATTAGAATCACTAAGTTGACACTTGATTTTGATCCCAATTTTAATTCACCAATAATTCCTCTCTGGGTTTGTTTATATGGCATGCCACAATATGTTTTTGATCAATGTGCAATGATGTTAATAGGGAGCCTAATATGATCATTGATTAAGGTAGATAAGGCCACACGTAATCGAACTAGGTCACATGTTGCTAAGGTTTGTGCTGAAATAGACATAACTAAACCAATGAAAGTAAGAGAATGGCTTGAATTTAGAGAATCCCATTTTTGGAAATACATTGAGTATGAAAGTCTGCTTATTTATTGCTTAAAAAGTCAAAAATTAGGTCATGTTACCTCTGCTTGTAGAGCTGAGCAAACTAAAAACATGCTCAATGCTAGGACACCTAAAGACTCACCTCCTGTTGACTCAAACAAAACTCTGAACTCAAATCATAATCCTGCTGATATAGGAATGAAAAATACAGCTATTCACAAACCCTCGGGCTCAGCAGTTGGAACAAAAGAGAAAATCTATATACCTATTGTAAAAAAAAATCCAACCCCAAAGAGATTTCAGAGAATAATAAAGAAAAAGGAAAAATTCTAGATCCGGTAATTAGGAGTGTAGCTCAGTCTAAATTTGCTAATAATGGCTTGCAAAGTAACACTGCAGTTCGACTTCAGAGAATCAAAACCATCATAATCCTGTTACATCTAATCCTCAATTGGCCCCTAACCAAAGCTCTTCTCTGATTAATGCACAAGGGACTACTAAGAATATTCTATCTGTGAACTCTTACGAAATATTAGATGTCGAGGACAACAATCTTGACCAAAGCATGAAACTAGAATGCCAGGAAACTGAAACAATTGAGACCTCACATTTAATCAATCAGGCAATCACTAACTCAGTTAAGGAAATCACTGTTCAGGCATCAGTTATAAATGAAGTCTCAGAAAGTAATAAGGAAGAAGCTAACCCTGAACCCCAAAATAACTCAACTCAAAATGAAGATTTCATTGAAATTAATGGAGGTGACTCTTCTCTCTTAACTTCTGGTAAAAAAACACTTTGGAATGGTTTAACACAGAGAGCCCAGTCACTGATCAGGAACCAGAACCATTTGAGCTAAATTTTGATGAAATAAAAAATAACCTCCTTGAATCCCAAGGAAAACCGAGTCTCCTAAAAGACAGAAAAAGAGCAAGCTGAACTGGACCAAAAAACCAAAAACAATAAATATAATAGGAAGGATTATACATCCACTCCTAAGACAATCTTAACAAGATCCACTTTGACATCTTCCAAATCAATTCAATGATGGGATTACATATTTGAGCTTGAAATGCAAGGGGGGCAGCCACTCAGGTTAGGATAAAATACATTAAAAAAAGACATAAAATCCAGCTAATGAGGTTAATAGAACCAATGCTAATGTCAGACTCAATTCAGGGCACAACAAGTAAGATTGGTTTAAAAAACTTCAACTCAAACCCTGATTGCAACATTTGGCTTTTGTGGGAAGAATCACTAACAATCAATGTTGTATCAGTATCTGATCAACATATTCTAGTAAGCTTTAATCACTAATCTTTAATAGTATACCATTAAGGAAAGAGCTAAGCTCTGGAAAATCATTAAGAACTTTAACATACAATCCATGTGCTTAATAGGTGACTTCAATGTTATCTCAACAAATGAAGAATATTTGGGACCTTCATTTCCTGCACAGAGCCACATAAGAAACTTTAATATATTTTTAACTGATAACAACTTATCATACATTCCAACCTCTAGCAGTCTCTATTCCTGGAGTTGTATGAGACCCAAAGGCAGGGTGTGGAAGAGGCTTAATAGAGGATTATCAACCCATAAATGGTGGGATGATTTAATAGCTCTAAAAATAAGAACACTAGCTAGAGATCAATCTGATCACTCACCTCTTGTTCTTCTAATTTCAGAAAATACATCTCAATTTGGACCTAAATCTTTCAAATTCCAAGAATGTTGGTTAAATCACCATTCTTTCATGGATACTGTTTAAAAATCATGGAATATACACACTGATTCAACTGGAATGAGAAGGTTTGTTTTTAAACTTAAAAACCTTAAAATTTCCCTCAAATTCTGGAACATAAACAAATTTGGAGACATTTTTGATAAGATCCCAACTTGTGAGGAAATCTTAATCAAATTTATAGAGGTCTTGCAACAAAATGACAATTAACAAACCAAATAGCTTATAATGAAGCTAAAGCTAACTTAACACAAGCTCTTAAAAATGAGTACACCTACTGGAAATAGAAATCCAGATTAAAGTGGCTTAAGGAAGGGGATGCTAATACTCAATTTTTTCACCAATTAGTAAAAGGAAATCACAAAAGACAGTTACTCTCAAACATAAAAGATAATAATGGTCAATGGCTGCAAGAATTAAAAGATATAGGCTTACAAGCTGTAAGTTTTTACTCTGAACTTCTCACTAAAGAGGATTCAGACCCAACTGGAATAAACTCTGCTTGCCTTCTAGAGAACATACCTAATCTAATCACTGATGAAATTAATTTAAAGCTCACCAATACAATAACACTAGATGAGCTTCACAATATAGTCTCATCTATGGATCCACACTTAGCAGGAGGTCCTGATGGATTCACTGGAATATTTTACTAAAAATGTTGGGAACTGATCAAAACTGACCTATTAGCAGTAGCTAATGATTTCATCAATCTCTCATTTATCCCAAAAGCAATATTAGCAACTCTGATTGTTCTAATCCCAAAAAAGGATGTTTGATCCACCTTCAAAGACTATAGACTTATAAGTCTGTGTAATTTCATCAACAAAATATTTTCTAAAATCCTAGTTGAAAGATTCAAACCACTAATGAATCACATAATCAGTCCAGAGCAATCGACCTTTGTCTTTGGCAGAGAAGTATCTGATAATGTACTCCTAATGCAATAGATAACTAATTTTCTTCACTCTAAAAAACCAGGCTTTAATATGAATTAAACTTGACATGATGAAAGCCTTTGATAGAGTCTCTTGGACCTTTCTTGGAAAAATTCTTATAAAATTTGGATTCTCAGAAAATATAGTAAGAATTCTACTGGGAAACATAAGCTCGGCATTTTTCTCTATCTTAATCAATGGCTCACCCTTTAGATTCTTCCAAGCTTTTAGAGGATTAAAGCAAGAGGATCCTCTATTCCCTTTGCCTTTTATGATTGTGGTTGAAGCTTTCTCTAGGAACTTGAACTTCTTGTTTCAGTACTCTAACTTACAATACTACAAACTACCACCTGGAATGCTTCAAATCTCCCACTTATCATTTGCAGATGATACATCCATCCTTCTAAGATATACCAAATCAATACTTCAGACTATAATTTACTTTCTTAAAGCTTATGAACTAGCCTCATGCCAAAAATTTAATTTTGAAAAGTCCTCTTTCTTCATGCCTAAACACACACCCCCACAAACACTTAATCTAATTCAATATGAAATAAACATGCTAAGTTGAAACTTACCATTTAAAAATTTAGGAAGCCCAATCTTCACCGGGAGACCAAAAAAACATCTACTTTCTAAATATGGTAACTTCAATACAATCAAGAATCAACACATTGAAAAACAATTGGCTATCTCTTGCAGGAAGAATGATTCTGATTAAGCATGTTTTAACATCCATACCACTCCACTAAATTATAGTTTCAAAGCCAAAAAACCATGTCATAGATCTAATCTATAAAAGCTTGAAAAAATTTCTCTGGAACTCCAATTTAGTAACTAAAAAATAAAAAAGAAGTTGGAAAGCTTATACTAAACAATGCTATCCTGAAGAAGAAAATGGATTAAGCTTCAAGAATTTGCACACAATGACCAAAATTTTCTCCATCAAGTTATGGTGAAAACTATAGATGGGAAAATAATTATGGACAAAGTTCATGTGGTCTATGCTAGAACTTCATAAAATAAGAATTTGGAAGAGATTTAAAGAAATCAATGACATCTCCCTAACTAGCACACAAATTATTTTAGGGAAAGGTCAAATTTCATTCTGGGAAGCAAATTGGACAAACCTAGGTCCTTTATCTGATCTCTAGGATTCTGATTCAGAAAATTCATTCACAGACATTACAGTATATGATTTCTTGAAGGTGTAAACATCCATAATTCAGACTTTAAGTTCTGGTCTCCCACAATCAGTAATCCAAGTCATGAACCAAAGCCACTCCCTGAATCCAAATTATGATGATATCATGATTCGGAAACATAATTCAAATGGTGATTTCAGCCTTAGATCAACTTATGAGATCATAAGATAGAAGAAATAGAGAGTACAGTCTTTTAAACATTTTTGGTCCCCAGTCATACCAAAGAAAATAAATTTTTTTACCTGGAGATTGCTAAATAGACTTTAGCACTTCCAGACGTGCTTGAAGATTTCTCCTCATGTCTACCTTCCATCTGCTATTTCTGTAAACAAAAATCTGAATCAATTCACCATTTGTTTCATTTCTGTCACATAATTCTGCAGCTCTGGGACATAATTAATAGAGGTCTCAACATAACTATAGTTCAGACAGATTTTCTTTGGGATAATTTCTTCATAAACTAGAATAAACCTTCCAAACACAAAGAAATCAATCCCTTAATCAGAACTATACCAAACATTGTGACTTGGAACATCTAGAAAGCAAGGAATATATACACTTTTGAGGGCACTCATCCTTCCAGTGACCATATTTTTAAGTGTATTATGCTACAGATAAACGATATTTTACTGTGTATGAGACTACTTTGCATATGGGATCTGTCATATGCTCTAGGCCCTAGATTATTAGGACACAGGTTGAGTTTACAAAAGAAGCTCAAAAAAGTCTCTTGGTTAAGACCTTAGCATTTCAAGCTCAACACAGATGGGGCATCCCTGCAATGTGGAGATTTAGGAGCTGGATGTATTATCCAAGGCAATCAAGGCTATACGGTACTAGCAGCAATGAAGGATCTGCCATCTTGTAACTCTCTACAAGCATAAGAAAAGGGCTTGCTCCATGGACTTCAACTCTGCATTCAACACAACATTCACAGACTTAAGATTGAAAGTGATTATGAGATTTTAGTGAATGCCATCAAAAGAAGTTTTAAACTTCCATGGTTGATCCTACAGGACCTCAGACATATATGGACATTGCTACATCAACTGGATTACACTGTTTCACATGTCTATAGAGAAGAAAATTCAGTGGCAGATGCTTTAGCTGAATCAGCATGTTCAAACCATGTAAATATCACTATTGTATTTGCAGGTTTACCAAGCAAGATTCAAAGCAAGATTCATCTTGATGCATTGTCCTTTCCCTACCTTAGATAGTTTCCACGTTGTGTTTTGGAACAGTTTTACCATAAACTAAATGTATCTATTTTTTTATTATATTTGCTCTATCAGTGGCCTTGATTCTTTAGGTTAGATTGATGTGGGGCTTGTATAGTTTAGAATCATGACTACTTCTTATTGTTGAGGTAAGGCTTTATGTCCCCCTCTTTCTTTGTACTTTTATTTTTATTTAATAAACAGGTAGGGGTTCGCCAAACCCTCCACCATCACAGGTGGTATTCTTTTTTAAAAAATACTTTACTTTCTTAAAAATATAGTATAAGATTATGAAATATCTTTTGATAATGAATTAATAATTATTAAATTAAAGTAATAAAATATGTGTTTTACAGATAAATAGCAAAAGTATAATTAGCTATAAATATAGATATAAAATAACATATAACATATAAAAACTAAATCTATTTTTTAAAATTATACAAAATAACTTTAAAAGTTTAGTTTAAAATTTAATTAATGGGTAGTTTATAACTCTATGAGGGTCATATGTCATGAGACATTCTCAGAGAAGAATAAATTATAATTCGATAAACTATTTAGACTATACTATATATTTCTTTTATTCAATAAATAAATATTTATTTATTGATTGGTATTTGTGAATTTAAAATGTTTATTGTATTAATAATCAAAATAAAGCTCTATTAGATTTTGTTTTAAGTAAATGTACACAAAGTTGAGAGATAATTAACATTAGACAATATAAATATTTCAGTAATAAAGAAATTTATAAAGAATGGATGGTTTTTGAAAAGGAAAAGTCAAAATGGCTGTCAGATGTTATTTTTCATCAATGTCTAAATCTGAATAGAACTGTACCTAGGGGAATATGAAAGAACGTATGTCAAGGGATGCAAATAGGAGAACACTTACAATGAAAAATCAACACTAAAATCTACCCTTGGTGGCACAATCATGGAATTTAATCAACATACTACCATCACCACAAATACTACCACTAACCTCTAATCAAGAAAGTTCAATCACAACCACTATCATGCACTACAAATTGAATAAACAATTGAGACACATTGGAGGGTTACCTCTTAGGTTTTGAGTTGTGTGTAAAGGGTTTTGAGGGAAATCGGATTTGGGTGGTATGTTTGGGGTGGTAGGGAAGAAATGGTGATTTGGATGTAGGAAAGTATGTGAGGTTCATGGGTTGTGCCCGTCTACATGCCCCGTGAATTTGGGGTTTGGTTCTCCTCCTTGTTAACCATTTTGAGCATCACAAACCATGTACGTCTACATGGTCCATGAGTTGGACTCCCCGTTTGCCCGCCTTTTTCCCAAAACCTATATGCTTCCTACAAAACAAACATGCACACCAAGTCTAATAGTGTTCCAAAACCAAAAGCTAAAAATAGGAAAACACACCAAAAAATACTAAATATCTACAGCACAATGCAATGGGATATCTTTCCTCCCCCACACTAACAACACACATAATCCTCAAGGAAGAAACATGACATGAAAGGAAAGGAAAGGGAGGTAAACAAAATGATACGCAATCAATACTTCCCAATGCATTGTTCCCCCCTCAATATCCCCAAATTTACCCCAACATGCAATTCAAGTTAATCCATTGCAAATACACACTAAACAAGTATCAATCAACATCCACACAAATAAACAACTAGTGTGCAGTCCTAGGTAGTATATTTAGTGGTGTTTTAGGTGGTGGAGTATAGTGGTGTCTAATGGTTTGGGGTAAAAATGGGAGTGTGAATGCGAAGAATATATATAAACACACACACACACACACACACACACACACACACACACACACACACATATATATATATATATTCAAAGAAAAACTAATTTTTGAAAGCTGGGGTTGCCTCCTTAGAATCTTCGTATATTTAAGGTCATTGACACGACCCTAATGTTATCCAATGGTGCGGGTTTGTACCCATCACCATAGGCAACCAAAAATGTAGAGATGGGGGTAAGAATATTCCAAGAGGAAGATCTAGTAGAGGAGGAGTCAACCTTAGAGGAAATAGGTTATTTGGAAGCGTAGCATATTAAATTGGCTTCTCTATGGTTTCCTCTAAATGTTATGAAAATGTGAGAGTTGGTTCTATAGGTGGAGGTAGGGGTGAAAATAGGTAATATGGTGAATCAAGCATATTCACTCCTCCCTCGACTTCTTCACTCTTAACAAACCACTCTCCACCCCCTTTGGATCCATCTACCAAATTTTCACTTTCAAATAGGGATGGTTCAATTTTAGAATATTGGGTTTCAAGTTGGATCACCCTTTTCATCAAATCAATCACTTGCCCTTCAACTTTCTCAATGCTTTAGAAGAGTTGAGTTCCAAAATCTCTATTGTCGCTAAGAAATTACGATTGGAGTAACTCATTACTCTGTGTCATATTAGCTATAGCTTGCAAAACATTTCTATAATCTGATTTGGGAACTAATCCTAGGGATTGGTTTTGGGGAAATAAGTTGGTGAATGCCAACTATCAAACCCAAAGTGTTGGTTTTCTGATACATTTCCATGCCACAAATTTGAGTTACCACTAAACCTCAAATTGGGAGAGTCATGATATGGGAACCAATCTCGATCCCATCGGCCTTGGGAACCAACAACTCCAACCTCTATCTCCCATATTCGCTCATCCAAGAGCAAGAATCCAGAGGGTGGTCACAATGACCTATCCTAAAAAATATCACTTGTTGAGCCTCTCATCTCCCATAGTCACTTAAGCATGGGCAACACTTCGTAGGATGATCATAATGACACACCATACAAAGTTTCTGATGAGACGTCAAATGCATGTATTTTCCGAAGCATTTAACATCTCTTTTGTAATATTTTTGTTGGAAGATTCCTAGATTTAGATAAGTTTAAATCATAAGGGGTTTAGATGACCGTTTTTGGTTTTCATATATAAATCCTTCATTTTGTACCATATTTTAGTCTAATGGATTTTTGGTCCTTACAATCATCTAGATTCCTTTTTGTGAGCTTAATTTGTAGATTACTCATAAGAACTTAAGAGTGGTTTAGTGAAGGCCATTCGCTAGGATGGTAAAATATTGAAGGCCACAAGCCAAAAACATGGTAGAAGATAGAAGGGTCGAAGAAGGAAGACAAAGAAGCGGAAGTTTGGACCAAGTTCTTAGAATGATCCGAGAATAACTACCCTTTAAAGGTGGTGCCATTGGATTCTTCTTCTCGAGCACTATAAAATCGACTACAAGAACTCCCAAATTGGATTAGCGGTTCACCCGTAGCAACACAAATAAGTTGAAGAAACAAAAGACCGAAGAGTGCGCCCATGTGCCAAAAACAAGGGGCAAGACCATCCCTCAGAAGCAAAATGCATGGCCGAGTGCGCAGCCGCGTACCTCTGCTACTTTTATGACTTTTTCTTGGCCAAATTAGACTATAAATAGCCCTCCTTCTTTCCCACTTCTCTAAACCCGACTTGGGGGCTCCAAAACCCTAGTTTTTACCCTTCTTCTTCAATTTCTTCTTCTGTCTTTGTAGATTTTTGTTCTATTTTAGGGATTTTCATTATCTAGGTTATCTTTGTACATGGGAGAAATTGATTGAAGCTTCTAAACCAATGTAGTAAGAACCTCCATTTCACTCTATCTTGAAGCATTTGTAATCTAGCATATATGTGTTCTTAATGTGTATGTTTGCTTCATTTATGCTATGGGTTGTTTGAGAATATGAAGTGTTTGTATGATTGAGTGTTTGGGTGTTAGAAATGTGCACAATCTCTTAGCTCTTTAACATGAAAATCCAAGAACATGGAACTAGAACTTCTTGTTGTGCAATGTGAAGTTAATGTTGCTAGATCTGTATGTTAATGTGGTTTGTTATCGTATTCATCATGAGGTAACAATTAAAGATTGAATCTTGAATGTTGATTGTTCTAGGTTTAACCTAATAAATCCTTTGTTTGGTTAAATGGCTATGCATTTGGTAGAATGCTTGTTGTTATCAAATCTATGGTCTTTCATGTATAATGTCATTGATGAAATATCTTTATGATCGTTGAACGGCTATAGTGATTATCAATAAGGTTTGAAAATGGTTGTTGAACGTCTTTGTGAGTTACTCTTAAGAACAAAATAATGTCTATCTAGTTAAATGGAAGTGATAGCATTCCCTATAGGTAACGAATGTGATAGAATGAGTGAATGATTCTATGATCTATCAGAGGTTTGGAAGTGGAAATCAATTGCTCCCAAGGCCTTGTCATTTTTAGTTTTTATCCCTTTTTCTTAGTTTTTTTGCATGATTGTCATAGATATTTGACTTTGCTATTTTTCTTGTCTTAAAATTCATAAGTTAGAAAAACCAACCAAAAAATCCCATTTATATGGATGAACCATTAAGAAAATCACTCTTCTTCGTGAACAACCCCGATTTGCCACTATCTACTTAGTTGTATTTAGTAAGCATTTAGGGCTTATAAATTGAATATTTGAGAGGTACGATGATAGCCTCCCAGTTTCATCCGCTGAGTACTTTCCCACATTTTTTTTCAATTAAAAACACAAATAAAGAAAACACACCAAGTTTGGAATCATAGTGCAAGGGTCCTCGGTTTGCACCAAGAACTCAAGCAATACCAATTCCGGAAAGCAACAAACAAACAAAAGAACAACACTAACTACTCAACTAACATGCTATGCAAGTAAAAATTATAATTTTAGACTAACATCCCCGGAAACAATGCCAAAATTTGATCCGCAACCGCTCTGGATCACAATAAATGATGTATGGGAGGTTAACTAAATTACCCGAGTGAAGGCTTCGCAAATATAAAAGATTTATATTCTGCTCTCGTTATTACTACAATGCTACCTAAAGGGTAGATAGTGGCAAGCCCATTTTTTCCACATGGATGTTAGATGTCTAAAAATTAACTACACACAGTCACGTCTGGGTTGTCAATCCGTCTGTGTGTTAGGAATAGCTAAATATTTCAAAACAGGTTTTTG
The DNA here is from genome assembly GCA_037428765.1 of Rubia yunnanensis. Classification (NCBI taxonomy): domain Eukaryota; kingdom Viridiplantae; phylum Streptophyta; class Magnoliopsida; order Gentianales; family Rubiaceae; genus Rubia; species Rubia yunnanensis. The sequence continues at coordinate 57,870,241 of CM075067.1, forward strand.
GGGGGTTTTTCAACAAACAACTACAAATAACTATATAGACTATCACTTGGTGGGTATTTGCGTGAAATGATTGATGAATGACTCTTATCCATGATTCATTCACATACAAATATATAAACCTATGTTATGCTTATGTCACATAGTGGGGAGATAGCCAGAAAGTTTCCTTCATCTGTCACACAAAGGTACTTGCCACTAATACATGCATATCTCACTGTGTCCGTAATTAGGGATGCCTTCTAGTCAATGAATGCCATAGTTCATCCCTGTCATCTCACTCTCAACACTAATGTTCCCCCGCTTAAAGGAACAAAGCCCTCCTAAAGAAGCAATACCTTGTGTAGGTCACAACCGTTAGATATGATAGTGAGGGTAATACATCCCGGACACTCCACTATAGATACCAATCCCTAGGCCTAGAGAGGTAAATGAATTGAAATCCTATGATAAATCTATAGTCGGCACAACTCTAGTTACTACAAACAATCATGCTCATCTATCGAGTAAGACAAGCGTTTTCCCTTATTAGGATTTTATGAATCGACCGCCTAACATGTGATTTCTCAACAAAAACTAGCCAATTAGTATTATGGTTTAACAAATTGGAAGATATGCTCTCGAGGTAACATGAATGCACTCATCTCCCCGGTGTTCTTGAACCTACTCTATAATCTAACACTCCTGAGATAGCAATGAAGCCTAGCATGATATTACACTACCATACATGTATGGATGCATCATAATAATGGCATAGCATGAATCTCACAATAATGGAAAGCATAAATCAATCACAAATATTCATAGGATATATAGATAGGAGAATCTACAAATCTCAAAAAGCCAACATCAATTCAAGAATACAAACATGAACCCCAAGTAAATTAACTACTCCCTAACCAATAGATGCATAGAACATATTAAGTTAAACACCATAGATCTAATAAAATCAGAGAAAGAAAACAAAATAAAAGAGAAGGAAAGAGAAGAACAATTCTAGAGAGAGGGAGAATTCTCCTCTTCCTTCTACCTACCAAGAGAAATAAAATCTACATTATGCATACTTGTTAAACCCTAGGAGACTAAAGGCTCCTGATATAGGTTAAGATAAATGGGCTTCTAAAGGCCCAAGTTTGGAAGAAACCCTAAGGAAAACCCTAAAGCCTCCATTAGTGAAACCAGTCTCCACTTGTGCCGCATCGTCACAGGGTGTGAAAAAGCACATGGCCCGTGCAATAGTGCACGGCCTACCGGCTAGGACAAATACTTGATAGTACTGAGTGCACGGCTGTGGGAAAGCTTGTGGGGTAGAGACCGGGGGTCTTCAACTTTCATTCTTGGTTCATGGGTCGTGCCAAAGCACACCACCTACCGGAACTCAGTTTTTGCTCGGCTCTTGGCTTGGCATGGGCTTAGCATGGATGTGTAAGCTACATAGGTCATGTTGAGCTACTATATCATGGGCTATGTCAAATGGGTCGTGCCAAGCTACTCCAGCACGGGCCGTGCCGACTTCGACTCTTTCGACACTTGGTTTTTTCCTTCAACCGGTTTGCACCGCTATGAATGAACCACCAATTTTATTTGGGAGTTCTTATAGTCCTTTTTATATTACTCAAGAAGATGAATCCAACTGGGCCACCCAAGAAGTCTGATTCTTCTCGGATCGTTCCCCAAACTTTGTGAAACTCTCGGATTACAATTCATCAGCTTCTTTGTCTTCCTTCTCAACCCTTTTATCTTCTACCATGTTTTGACTCTTGGGTTTTAGTCTTCTAAAATCCTTGTGAATGACCTTCTCCAATCTACTACCACCCTTGTGAGTGGCCTTCCACAAATTGACGACAAAATACTCACGAGCAACCTACTAGTAAGATCATGAAGGAAGATCTAGGTGCCCGTGAATATAATGAATTCATTAGTTCCAATTAATTCTACAAAACTTGGGATTTAGATAAGAAAACCACAATGGTCATCCAAACCATTTGTCCTGCAAACCTTACTAAAACTAGCAATCAACTAAACAAAACATATTAACAAATGTTCTGAATGCATTAGTTAACACATGCATAATGGTGCAGATCAGAAAGCTCTGTTTGTTTTTAAATCCATTTTTTTCAAAAGTATTAGTGTATCGACATTGGATATGTTGCAAGTAATGATTGTTGAAATTTGTGCCGTATGGAAATGTATTTTTCTCCCTCATTTTTGGACATTATGGTCCACTTGATCATCCATTTGGTATGGGAGATAAAGCTATCTGGTCCAATTTTTTGAAGATGGACGTACCCATTCGAGAGGTACACCAAAATCTTCAAGCACTTTGTGAAAAATTGGTTTAGGCCTGATGCTAGTACTGTGCAGTGATATGTGACAGAAGAGGCCATTGAGTTTTGCACTGATATATGAACAAAGTAGAATCTATTGATCTTCCAATTGGTAGACATGAAGGAAGGTTGGAAGGTGTAGGGGTTAGACATGGGAAACTATTTAGTTCGAGTGCGGAAGATTTATGTGCTGCCCATCTTTATGTTTTGGAGAAATCACGAAGATGCAGTTTCATACATTGAGATTCAAATGGATACCAGACGAGTGGGACACCCTAGTTTAATAAGGCTCAGGTCCTCCAATTGCACACTAGAACATTTGCATCATGGTTGCGAGTTCACGTAGATGTTGGTGAACATCCAAAGAAAGTTAAATGGTTGCCTCGTAGGCCATTGGGGACCATTCTTTCCTATGGTGGCTATGACATCAATGGTTTTACATTTTCCATGAAATCGATGGATGATAATATTGTCACGCAAAATAGTGGAGTGTCTCTTGTGTCAAAAGCATTGCATATTGAATGTGGGGGTGATGACAATCCTATATACGCCCTAAACTGCTACTTTGGCACGATTTCAAAAATTTGGGAGCTTGAATATGTTAGTATGTGTGTCCCTATGTTTAAATATCAATGGATGGATATTAACAATGTGTAGTGCACCGAGGATTTGGGCTTCACCATTGTTGATAGAAGTCAGTTGGATGGAAGGACGATCCTTTCATATTGGCATCTCAAGCGCACCAGGTTTCTATCTAAGGAATCCTATTGATCCTAGCTGGGAGATTGTTATCCAAGGGAAACATGCTTTCATGGAAGAAAATGATTTAAAGGAAGTAATTGGATTCAGACAACATACACCTAGTTGTGGACCTGAAGAAGTTATTTTGCTCGGGGAGGACTATCGGAGTCCTTAGAGTTCCTTAGTCCCTAGTGACCACGATTAAGGAATGTGGGTTAATAGTAAGGGGCAGATCACATGTAGAAAACGGAGATCAAAGAAGGTGGTGATTTTAGAAAGGAAGCATAAGTAGTAAGTTGTTCAATTTCAAGTGTAGTTTAGGTCATTCATCCAGTTATGTACCTTGTAATATTCACATGCTTCTCGTATTCATATTATTGGTAAACAAATCCTTATAAGATTTAAATTACATAGCATTAGAAATAACATAGAAAAGAAATTTAGAACTAGTATTTGAAATCATTCAAATTCAACATCAATCTCAATTATAGATAACACAATAAAGTCTAGTACTAGACATCTATCATTCATAAATTTCATTCATTTACATCTTCAATGTCGCCAGTCGAAATTGATTGGTCCAATTAAGGTTGAGATCTTGATGCGAGGTAGCGCTCATAAGCTCGATGAGATTTTTCCATAAACCCGATCTTCTCCTTCATGGCTCACATTCATTGCGCATCCATTTGTAGAAATCCTTGAATCCTTTCAAGTAAGCTTTTTTAGTACCTACAAAATATAGAAAACAAGCTACAAAGTATTTAAACAATATATAAAATATAAAAAGACCGACAACATATAAAAAATATTCATAGAAACTCATTTGTCACTAACCTTCTTCAATTCGTGGCCTCTTGCTCTCCTCGGGGGCTTCAGTGGTCTTATAAAATCACTTACGATCACGCAACACCCAACTCATTTTCTCAACGTACATCTTGTTAGAATACTTTGGCCATCCCCCTCCTTAAGTCAACCCCTCAACACTCTTCGAAATAAGGGTGATGAAACTCCCTTACGGTAGGCTCTTCAACACCTTCTTCGAAGTCGTAAAGTGTAACATATGCCTAAAAATATCAATCCCGGGATTGATTTTTCTACCCACAATTATTAAATAGAATAACATAAGGGTGGGGTATTTAGGCTCGGTAATGTGTCCACCCGAGGGAACTAAACTTCTAGCAATGATCTCATGCGTAATACGTTGGTCTATAGTCAAAAGGGTTTGATCAAAGATCTATGCTTCTCCTAAATCCAATATTTTGCGGTTGAAATACCCCAACTACAATCCACCGGGTCAATGTAGGGTTAATCAAATTCTAACAATCACTTCTCCCTATGGTACACATCATCCAACAGACCATCTAAATCCTCTAGAAAAACACATTCTGGGTATAGGTATGGGCAGTCTAATAGCTTATTAGTGGCCCATTGGCCAATTGGGATGTCAATTCCCCCAACCCTAGTCTCTTAATCCCCATTCGCAATCTCACACAAAATAGCATAAAATTGATAAGTTAAATAAAAATAGGCACCTTCCTTACACAATAACAACCTTTCAACATTTTGGTAACAAAAGTAGTTTAGTGGATTGGCCAATCCATAGCTAAATACTCACTAAAATCAACAACATAACAATCTAATAACTTCCCATTCTCACGTAATGCATCATATAAATTTTGTGCAAATAGAGAAATGAACCTTGTATCATCAAAGCTGGGATTATGGTCAGTTGAACAAGATCAAGGGATTTTGCGGCTTGAACCTCCTCTAGCAAGTTAGTGGGTTTAGTAGGTTTTGGGGGATTTTAGGGTCGTTTGCAAGTTCGTAAGGAAGGTAGTGTTTAGATATTTGGGGGAAATTGATGAAAATGATTCGAGCCCCTATTTTTTAAAGATTAAAAGCTATTTCCGAGTATGGAAATAGAAATTCGTCTCTTTGTATGAAAGAAAAGATGAACAACTTTAGAACTTGGAAGTAATTAATTTGGAAAAAAATGCCCACTTCGTTTCAATCCAATAGAGAACGGAAATAACATACGAGCTCGGAAATATAGTTTTTGAACTTGGAAAGCCCTTCATATTTATGAGCCTAAAATACAAGACACATTTCTGAGCCTGTAAGGCTTTCCAGCCTATAATTGCAAAGGAAAGGTCCATTTTCAAGTTTGGAAACCTGCCCGGACTTTAGGTCAAATTTTAGAAAACACCATTTCCAATTAGAGGCTCACCCTCTGAAGCACAACTTAAATATTTTAAACATTTACCCAAATGCCAAAAAAATAATAATTTAAGAATAAAGTGCAAAAATAACCTTGACTTTAGGCTAAAAGTACCAATATAACCATATAAAACCATAAAGTCCATAAATAACCCTAACATGCCAACATAACCCTAAGAGATGTTGACTCAAAATGTCAATGCCGAAATTGGTTGGTTTTATGGTAAATGAAAATTTTCCCCCTAGATTTAAGAAAATAAAAAGTTTAAAAAATAAGCCTAATGACTCTGCCCCTTCTCAAGTCGATCCCACCGACCTTTGCCCCTTCTCCACTCTAAAGTCTCCACCGCCAATCCACACTAAATCTCCACTAACTTTTTTTTTTCAATAACATGATACCTCTGGTTATTGCTGAGGTTGTAGATGTTCTATATATATATTTTTATTTTAATTGAATTTTTTGGAGTGGAGAAATTTTGGAAGTGAATTTTGCATTTTTGAGTTATTATTTTGTGGTGAAGATTAATCGACACCATCAGTAGAGGTGGAGAGCAGCGCTAGCGGGAAACAGTGGAAGAAGCCAATGTGGGTGGGGGGAGAGGTGGCGAGAAAAGTGGTGGTGGTGGCTGGGGTTGGTGGTTTGCAGTGAAGAATAATCGACACCAGTGGCGGAGGTGGAGAGTGGCGCTGGGTGAGGTGACAATGGAAGAATCCATTGTGGGTGGCGGGAGAGGTGGTGGGAGAGAGGTGGTGGTGGTAGCTGGGGTTGCCGGTTTTGTGGTGAAGATTAATTGACTCTATTTGGAGCGGCAGGGCTGGTTGTGGCCGATGGGTTTGACGATGCCGGGGTAAGGGTGGTGGGGTGATGAACCAGGGACGAAGAGATAGGGTGGTGCTGGGAATGGTTGGGCGGAAGGTGGTGGTGGGTGACGTGGAGGTGGTGGTGAGAGGGTGCCGGGAGAGGCTAGTGGTGGTGGCTGGTGGAATATGAGTGGTAAATGGTGAAAATAAATAAACTGAAATGGCCAAGGACATATTTGTCATTTTAGGTCCAGTCAAGGTCTCAATTCATCACAAAGTTAGGGTAAGTTTGACACTTTTTAATTTTACAAGGTTATATTGACACATTCAACCTAAAGGTAGGTCAGAAAAGCATTTTACCCAATTTTGAAAGGAATGTAAAAAAACAAATTCACAAATAAAACATTTAGTCAATTAGGTCCAATAATCCAACAAAAGAAATCCATCAATTTTAAGAAAACAACATTTGCGACAAAAACAAAACATCCTTCCAATCTATGTTTAAACATTGCAATTATGACAAAAAATTCAAATATTATCAGACTCGCAATGCTAAAGTTCCCCCCTCCCATCTTGGCCCCTGTCGTTTTCTTCTTCGCCTTGACCGATATTCCCATCATTCCCACCATCATCACCATCATCAGCTCTCTTAGAAAAGACCGACTCGAATTTAGGTGGCTCGTCATCTTCGCTAAATAGTGTCCTTGGGCTTCCATAAACGCAACATACTGGGAATGAGCAAGGGTCAAGATCTCGTGCGTCTTAGTCATGTGCGCATGCAAACAGTCGTTGTTGCTCAACCTAGCCTTCCATCCATTGCCAATACCTATAAGTTAATATTGATAAAAATTAAATGGATCTTAAAAATTTATATTAAATTATACTTAATTGACGTTAGTAAATTATATTGTTTATCACATATGGGAGCTCGAATCCTCATCTCTATCTTTAGTCTCTTTGCAAGCCCTCTTTGCAATCTTAGCTTTTTGACCAGGTATTGTTTGGAATGCCAACTTGTAGTGAAAGCCTAGATGGAGCAGTTTGTGTTAGAACAAGCCCTTGTCATAGTATTCAAAGCGAAGAGCCTTATCTTGAGTAATTACACCCGCCTTCTTCAACATAGCGGTTATCAAACCACCGTAAGGAAGATCTTTCTTCTTTGTTTGCACGACCTTTAATATGAATGAGATGATAGCAAAGTCGGGGTTTGTCTTGGTCCCCTCCATGCCGTAGTAAAACATCATGATGTTAGCAATAGTCGGCTCGCAAGTGTGGCCACCAGTGGGCAAAACATTAAGACATATCCACTCATACACGAGACGCTGTTCTACGGTCAACACGGTGATATCATAAATTTCTTCTTTCTCAGCATTACCCTTTACTCTCTTAAAATATTTCCTACCCGTAGCGACAGGACAAAGTGGGGCTTCATCGTTCAGGCCTGACCAATGCTATGTGTGATAAATTTCCCGGGGACCATTGGGGTCATTGGGCCTTAATTTCTCGGGGATGGTGTAGAGGCAACCTAGGGCGGCATTAATTGTATACTTAGTCACATGTACAATTTTCCCGTTAACCTTAGTACATCACAATTGTTATTACTTTGACCCAAATTCTCATAAAACTGTATCACTTCATCGACATGAACGAGCTCATCTATACAAAGTAGTTTCTCTAAATGTTGGGTTTTGAAATGTGCTAGCAAATGGTCTAATCCTAATCCTCTAATGTCCGAAGCTAATATAGCCTATAAGTTGATAACTTTCCTCTTTGAAAAATTGACATACATTTGCTCGGAAAATTCATTGAAGAATTTTGATGATGGGGCAATCTCCATGATCGGACGATGACACAGATTGCTCCTTCGAACTTGCACTTATGCTCTTAGGAATCATTGTGAATTGGTAAAGGGATTTTGATAATTAAAATTTGGTAATGGAGGGTTTGGAATGAGGGGAGATTTAATGTTGGATTTGGGGATTTAACTAAATCGCTCATTTTACTTTTTTTAAACATTGAAAGGGTTTCCGAACTCGGAAATGCTTTTAGTCTCCTTTTTTAAAGAGACGATTGGTTTCCGATTTTGGAAAGTGTATTCGTATTAGTTTCCAAGTTCATAAAACCTTGTCCTCAGAAAAAAATAACACAAAAGGGGGGTTACAAATGAGCATTTAATTCCCATTTGAATAACCCGTGACTTTCCCCCCATTTACCCCTCCCAAAAACCTCCCAAACCCTACACTCCATTCCCTTTCATCACTACTCCAAGATTTTATGGTTTGAAGATATGAGGCATGTCTTTCAACCTATTTCTCTTCTACTCCAATTCTCATGTCAATATTTTTATTTTCTCATGGTTTTGTTTGATATATCGGTAGAAGCTATGAAAGAGTATTTCATACCCTTTGATTGATCAAAAAGATAAATCTTCTCTTCAATCAACAGCTACAGTTTACTATTTTGGAACAAAAATGATCAAACTCAAATATTTGTTCTATGATGATAGCTAGGGTTTACATTTTGTAATTCTTATTAGTTCTATTTTAAGTGGGGGTTTGTTATTAGAGTTAATTTGTGTATTATATTAGGGCTTGGGTGCCTTCATGGTGGTGGATGATAAAATGATGCATTGGAATTAAAAATAAATGGTGTATTGCTAGATTTATTGATTTTTTTTAATGAAAATCACCCAAGGGTGGGGGTTGATATATTGGTACCCCAAGCCAAAAAGAACCAGAGTATAGTACGAGTAACTTTACAGAAGGCAACCGCATTGCCCACAAAAGTGAAGTATAGCCTACGCTAAGAACTATACATGATCCGAAATATTAGACGAGTTTTGTTAGTTGCGATTCCAAAGCAACGAATCTCCACACCCCGTGTTAATTCGCTCTTTGGCCAGGCAACTAACTAGTAAATGGCCAGCTATAAAGAGATATAGCAAAAGTGGAATAGCGTATGTTGAATGAGCCCGAGCCTCAGTATCCGAGTCACCAAGCAGCAGCACGGCTAGATCAGTAATAATAGTGATCGAGCAAGGTATTAGTGTGCTTAAATTCTAGGTTAATTGCTAGATTATGTTGACCTAGGTATTTTCCTTAAATTCAATGGTTAATTAGTCTTCTATTGTATATGTGATTTGGCTAGGGTTTAGTACATCTAACATCTTCTTATATATAAATTTTTTTTATTCTTTTAATGTTAGTGCATTTAATGATGCGAGGTTAAGTACGTTTTTGGTATATTTGTAAAGGTAGCATACAAAATGAAAACTAGATAAAGGACTCGTAACAATGGGTCACTTTCTGGAAATGTCAATCCCCCAACGGACCCGACATGGGATGAGAATGATGGATCAGGAGATTTAGGAATACACCAAATTCACTGTAGAACCTTAGAATGTAGAATGGCTAGGAAAGAGATAACGTCGTTGATTTTCAACAAGTTGGGCAATTATGTGTCGGAGCAACATGCGAAATGGTCTAGTTGGGTTGCGAAGGTTGGTAGAACAAGGGTAGACATATGCTTCGATAGTTGGCATGATGTCCTAAAAGATTACAAGGACACCTTGTGGATGAAATGCAAGGTAGCTTTATTAAATCATTTTCCCATCATTTTTCTTCTACATTTCATCTTTATATGTACTCCCCATCATTCACTCCATATGGTTCATAATCCCCGTAGAGGCCATTTGACATCGAAGCACCAGATATGGGTGCTTTGAGAAAGAAGGCTATGTTAATGATGCCCAAAGTTGGCTTGAACATAAATACACTCTATCAAGAGACTACATATTTAGCAATAAGAAAGGTGATCATCCATGGGTAACTTATACACTTATTCAACCGGAGAGCTTGGAGATCTATAAGAAAAGGTCATCAGAGAATAGTGATAACGTTAGTAATAAAGTATTCAAATTATTAGTGTGATTAATTAGATTAAATTATCTATAGTGATAACATGAAACTAACATTGTAACTTAGGGTACAAGGGAAGATAAACAAAGGATTGCCGCGACAAATGTAATTCCCCACCGTTTGAGCCATTGGGGTTATGCCTTAGTGGTAATCGAGCTAGTGAATAAAAATATAGAACAAGGTGTGCAAATTGCAATATAGGAAGGGATGATGGAAAACGAGGCCAGGTCTTCGGTGCAATCGATCAATATTATGACACTGAGAGGTGTGATTTATTTCTCAATGGCCGACAAAAAAAAGATGGTGTATATGTCAAGGATGAAGAGAAAAAAATTGCGAAAGAGTGATACGTAAATGTTTAATTGAATCTATTATTAATTTGAAGTCTATTTAGGGTATATCAAACTAATAAATTTTTCTCTATTTATGTTTCTACTTAGGAAAAATTTAAGAATGATCAATTGCAAGAGAAATTCATTCCAATGGATAAGCACGACAACCTTTGTGAAGCTACAGAGAAATCCAACCACCCGGGCCGTGCTAGGGGCGTGGGTACTTTCTTGACCCAACGGGAGGCATTCGGGATTGTAGGGTCCTACGATGGAGTGGAACCCTTAAGAATCCATACATTGCAAAATGCACATCTCCAAGACAAACAGATCGAGTGGCAAGACATTCTAATTCGAATGTTGGTCCAACACACCAGGCTTGTTTTTTCGAACAATTTATAGGGCTTCACACCCAGTTGGACAGTTCCCAACAATCTCACAGTTATGTTAAGGTAAATCGATGGGCAATTTCTCATAATCCAAGAATTGATAGGCAATTGTTCAAACCCGACAACCTCGACAATTCCATCTTTGCAATTGAAAAAGGCACATATTTCCCTTTCTTAATTATGTCCCTATGAATTAAGTTCATATTTAATATATATTTTGGTTCTGGTTTAGAAATCATATCCGTGTGAACTATACATTGATCAAGACATAGACGGTAGGCCACTCTATGTACCCGATGGAGTTTTGCATGAGTTAATGCAACATCATCACTCCATAACTATTCTGGATGGTCCTTTGGTGATGGGCACCCCTTTTCCATTCCCAGACGGAAATACAAGAAAGTTGGCCCTGCCCGGGGAATGTTCATTATTTAGCCCCGAAGGCTTATATACACTGATCATATTAAGGATTAACATTTGAGGGAAACAAGGCCTGCATCACCTAAACCGGTGAAAACAACACAAAGAAAGGTCAAAGAAACACCCAAATTGGTCCTAACAACACCAACTAAGGTTAGACCTCCATTGGAAACAACAAACATCCATTGAGACTCACCTCACTTCGTACGGGAGCTTTATAATTGGCTACAATCGCATGATTGAAACTTAGCATATGCATTCTTGGGAAATGAATGCGTATTCGGATGCAAAAGTGAAATCATTGTGTTATGGAGTGATTTTGAAGACCTATGGAGATGTGAGTAAGTTAATCAAGCATGATGTCGATCTACACCTTGTGAGTGATTTTCATAATTTTATTTCTAAAGTCAATTTTTATTACACTAAGAATTATTACAAATAATGCCTAAATTTAAATTCTTGAGGTACATGTTTTTTAACAATAGTCAAAATAAGTGATGGATTAGATACATGTGCCCAGTAAAGATACAAGAAATTGGATGTACAAAACAAGAGAGGATCAACTACATTCGCAAATACCTAGGCCGGAAGGATAAGACGATTTTTGTTGCGCCATACATCGAGAGGTTATTTACTGCATTCAAATTGTTTACCAACATCGTTTTTGCTAATTTATATGATGATTTAAAATTTCGTATCCAGGGACCATTGGAGAATAATATTGATAGTCCCCGCAAATAAGCAGGTGTATTAGATGGATTCCCTGCATTTCCAACCGTCGGAAGCATTAGTTGAGATTTTGGAATTTGCAATGAAAGAAACTAGCGAGCAAAAAAATACTTCGTTTGAGGTGGTCGAAATAAAGGTGGTCTATGTTTATTTTCAATACACTATACTTATTTGATGCAATAATTTTAATAATTCATGTTTTTCACAATTAGTGTAAGAAACAGGCACAAACATGGGGAGTGTGGCTATTACGTCATGTTATACGACTGAGTGCATAGACAAAATCCAAGAAGATGTAATTAAACTTGACAAGGTATGTGTACATTTGTTTCTAGTAATCTTTCTATCTAACATTTTCCAAATATTGAATACCATCTCGTTATTATCATATATTCCAAAAGGATACGAAACCCTACTCGCAAGATGATATAAAAAATGTGCTGAATTCTTTGGACATGCATCTAATTCTTAATCGGTCAGCAGCCCTGGGGATCCCAATATTGGTAGGGTATCTCAAGTTTGATAAATATTGAAGTTAAGAAATGTCAAAATAGATTTGTAGTAATTTCTATTCCTATCTATAGATTTTTTCTTGGTTAGCATTATCTATAGGTTTTGTTAAGGTGCAAGATACTATCGTATATTGTTTTAAAATTGTGGCTATGAATCGAGGCCTTTTTTGTGCTGGGAATATTAATGAAACAATGTTTTTTACCACAAGTGAAGAATGAATTTCCGAGTCCGAATATATTTTTGGCTCTTTGTATTTAGTTTTCATTGGTCAGATTATAATTTTTGAATTCAGAAATAGGGGACACGACACAATTTCCATGGTCAGAAATGCTTTGTTAAAAAACAAATACGCAGCTTAAATTTTTTGAAAAGGGAACATATATACGAAACGGGTCCAAAAACTAAATGATTTTTTGCAAAGAGCCGAAACTGATCAACTGCTAAGGTTTAGAGTTTGGAAATGAGGAAATTTCCAAGCTCGGAAATGGTGTGTAATGTGCCAGGTACATACCCAAGTTTCTGAGCTCGGAAATAAGGAAGTTTCCGAGCTCAGAAATGGTGTGTAACGTATGAGGTACAGACCCAAGTTTCCGAGCTCAGAAATAATTAAAGGCGGTTCTAGCCCTAATTTAAAGGAGGTTTTTAACTGCCTTTGTTGGTAATTTTTAAAGGTGGTTCTCGTAACCGCCTTCTTTTCTGAGTGATCAAAGGCGGAACCATTAAAGGCTCTTTCAAAGTGCCTTTAATGGTCATATATAACCGCCTTTAATAGGACCCTCCTACACTAGTGTCTATTTTTGATTGCCTATATATCAAGTGGTGTAAAAATTGTAGAAAATTAAGGCTTAGTGATAAAATTATTTCTTGTTATTAACCAATAAAATAAATAATTAAACACAAGAATTATTAAGAGGGTGTTTGATAATCATTTTTAGTTTACTTTTGATGTTAACCTTGTTGGAAAAATAAAGTGTGGAAGTTAAATTCTTCAACCTTTTTTGCAATATTTTGAGTGATATTTGAATAGATGTGTGTCAGCTGGGTAGCATTGTTGAGTTCTCCTTTGTGAGTACTAACCCACCTCCTCCCAGGGTTGTTAAATGAGCGTAGCTAACCCGAGCAAAGGTTTTCCAAACTGATGGAAGGAAGGTGAAAGACAAAATTTATATTCTGCTCCCAAACATGCTACTAAGCTACCTATGGGGTAGCTAGTGGCAGTACCAGGTTTGTCCACAGAGATACTATGGTCTAATAGCCAATTGAACACAACCATGTACGGGTTGTCAATTCGTCTGTGTGCTTGGAATAGCTAATATTTTAAAATGGGGGTTTTAGGATTTTTCAATTAACAACTATGAACATAAATGATCACACAAGATTAAAACTATATAGACAAGCACATGGGGGTATTTGTGTAACTTGATTGATAGATGACTTCTATCCTCGATTTATTCATATATAAACATATAAACCTATCTTATGCCTATGTCACACAGTGTGGAGATAGCCAGGTACTTCCCCCCTATTTCAAACGTGGTACTTACCACGATGCCGTATTTCACTTTCTTCATATATTAAGGAATGCGCTCTAGTCCTGTGACACCTCAGACTGACCCACATCCACTTGGGGTTGTCAAGTTGTAGCTAAATTAACCCAAGTGGAGGGCTAATGAGAGGGTCAAAGATAGAAATTTATAGTTCAGCACCCAACTCATTACTAAGCTACCTATGGGGTTATTAGTAGCAAGCATGGGTATGTCCATAGAGATACTAGGTCCTAACAGTAAAAAAACAACCACGAATGGGTTGTCAATCCGCTGTGCTGCTAGGAATAGATAGTATGGTGAATGGGGGGTTGGTTTTTCAACTAACAACTACAAACATAAAAGATAAAATGCACGTAAAATATATTAATGGACACTTGGAGAATATTTGTGTAACAAGGTTGATTAAATGTTCCGATCCTTGATTCAATCACATTTAAGACTTCAACAACCTAATCTAGTACTCATAACACGTGGTGTGCTCGATGGTCAGCACTTCCCCGTACCTGTCACGTAGGGTGCTCTTGCAAATATTCCATCGGTAATGCCTCCGTAATTAGGAGAGTGCAACAATGATCCAACCATTGCACATGTCTATTTCTCCCCCATATGATTACGTGCTGGGCACTACACCACATATTTTCTACCCTTTAGGCTTATAAATGAGGCAAAGAGAGGTGGGCACCTTATCGATGACACTTGGACTTGTTACAAACCTAGCTTGCTACTATTTTCTATCTCTACCCATAACCCTTCGGACCAACTCGCCAGCTTAGGCTAGTGTGCTATCAACATAACAGAAAAACTCAAAAAAGACGTTCATGCACACACCCACGTGGACTAGACCCTGCTAACCATATCACATCCAAGTTTATCATCCCCATGGGGTACTAGTATTTGCACCAACGTGATTGTAGACTAGAGTTTTTGCTAATGGAGTGTATCATTCTTGCAATTATAACAATTCAAAAACAACCCATCATAATATCATAAGCACATATATTAGGAAGATCTAAAGAATCTGACAAGAACATATTCACACATGAATACAAATTTATCCCCAAGCTATAGAAACTACTCCCTAGACATGGAATTCAAATATTTCATTGAATTCCTCATCTTAGGAACAAAGAAAAATAAAAAAGAGAAGAAAGAAAGAACCTAGAGAGAAGAGAGAGTGTTTCTCTCTCTAAGTTGCTCTCCAAACTAAAAGTAAAATAGAAAATATGATCCAAGACTTGAAAAGGATAAAAACCATAGTAGAGTAAGTCTATATTTATCGTAGTAGGGGATTGGGCCTAATTATAGGCCAAAACCCTAGTCAGCCACCCCAGAAATGGGCCACCACGGATGGCACGGCTCACACCGCTGACGTGGCCTCGTGCCAATGTGGCCTGCCAAATCTTGCATATGCCGCATACCTCGTGCTGTCATGGGGGTGCAATCAGGCACAGAAATACTGGGCACGGTCCGCGTGAAATAGGATGGTCTGCGCCCATATTTAGCAATTTTTGGAGGGAAAAGGCCTTTTGAGCAAATGGCTTGTGGTGATTGGCATGACCCATACCGGATTTTAGCACAGCTCGTGCTGCTTGGCATGAATCATGCTAAAAGCCCTTGGCATGGGTATAGTGTGGCGCAGGCCACTGGTGCTAGGTCTCATACTGGCCATGAGCAGTCTGTGCCTGCCGGTTGATGCTTTGCATGACTAACTTCTTTTCTCCGCTACGGATGAACGGTTGGTCTGTTTTGAGAGTTCTTGTAGTCAATTGTATAGTGCTTGAGAAGAAAAATCCATTGAAACAAACCTCAAAGGTTTATTCTTCTTGGATCATTCCCAGAACTTGGCATAACTCTGGGACCACAATCCTCTATTTTTTCCTTGGCCGTTTGGAACTTCAATGCCGTTTATCTTTGGGTCCATCCTTCTACTACCACAATGTAGTGTCTGTGGCCTTCATCTACTACCATTATAATGTGAATGGCCTTCAACATCTTCTAATGTCCTTGCAAATGGCTTTTAAAATATAAAATGTAACGAAAAGTATCCACGAGCAACCTTCTAAAGATGATCACAAAAGAAGATCATAGGTGCCCGTGGATACAAGGTGTCCATTAGTACAATTTAAGTGTACAAAATGCGGGATTCAGACAAGAAAACCAAACATGACCTTCTAAACCCCTGGTCACGTAAACTCAACTAATACTAACATCCACATATAAAACAAGCCAATTATTGTGCCAAATTCACCAGTTAACGCAAGCATAATGAAGCACATCAGACCCCCACACTTAACCCTTTACTCATGCTCGAGTAAATAAAGACAAGAAAAGGACTATGCGAAATGTTTCGTGTAGGAAAAAGTTAACCGAGACATTTAACTTATTCCTAGATTACCCTGTTTCCCCCCACAGAAGCAAGAATCACACAACTCTCACACTCCCCGAAGAACCTAAAGCAATCTAACCACCCTAAATATAGTGAAAAAAGTTAAGCAAAGAAAGATAAGTGTTAAGCTAGCTTACTTTCCCAAAAATTTCCCAAAAGCAATCAAAGAGTTGTCGCAAAAAACAATCCACCAAGGAAATCCAAGAGTTGTCGATTTTGTTGTAACTAGAGATAACTCTAGATTCTCGACCTAGTTACAACCAAGTGTATCATTAACCTAGTTTTTGTTTTCTATCAATTTCTCTCATTTTTCCTAGGAGCCCTTTCGGGTTTTCATCCTAGCTTTCACACACGTTGAGCTCACATTCTCACCTTTTTCCACACAGTCTCTCATTTTTGCCTAGGTTCGTAAACCTAGCCGGCCTAGCCTCTCATTTTTACCTAGGCCTTTCGACCTATCTGGGCTTTTCCCAATGTTGCCTAAATTTCCCTTTCGGGTTTCCAACTTAGCCGAGTATATATATATATATATATATATATATATATATATTATTTTCATTTTTTCAAAATTTTCAATTTTTTTCTATAGCGCAAAATGCCCCAAAGTTGGGTTTCATACTACAAAGATAATGAAACACAAAAAATTACACCACCAAAGTTTCTGAAACAACTATCCCAGGACAAGCTATGCATCATACCTAGCAAGTCATACCACCAAATAAGCATCCAAAACATCCCAAAACAAGCAAACATTAAAATCACCAAACAAAAAAAAAACTCAAAAGAAGAACACTAAATGCACCGAGGAATCCCAAGAATGAAAACTCCCTACGTGGTCACTACTCTCTCCCCAAAACTTAAGCTACACATTGTCTATGATGCACTAAAAGTAGAAACACATAAGTGAGGTCAGGAAGTGGTCCATACCAAGCAGAAGGCTCAGAGCACTAGCAAAGTCATCTGGGCTAAGCGAAGAGCAGAAGAAGGCGGAAGATAGACCACCAACCCAAAATGTAGGAAACCCTAATCAGCCATGGCTCACAGACCAAGTTCGTTGGACAAATGATTACGCACATGATGGTGATGCCGGACAAAGGATCATACACACGATGCCAACTCTGGATAAAGCGGCATCACGACCATAGCATATTATAAAAAGAAGAAGAGAAAATAGAGAGGAGGTAAGTGTAGCTAAACTATAGCAAGTTAACTAAAAAAAGATGACTGACTTGAGCTTCGGAGTGTCTTCCCTAGAACCAACTCCGGGACTTCTCTTACAGGTGTGCTTTGGTGATCACAGTCAACTAGCCGGACAAGGGAATACCAAAACATTGGCACCGTTTGTGGGGATAAAACTTTCTTTTCAGTCGGTCATTCCCAGTGGGGTTGATAATGGTGTTCACTAGAAGTGAAAGGATTTTTAATTATCACGCGTAAGAACAACCAACGGGGAAAAATGGAAGCATTCATCCCCACCAGAATTAAGAGTTAATAACGAACAAAGGGCAACAACACATCAATGATGACACAATGGAGAAAGAAGAAGCAGAGTCTCCTAATATGGACAAGGAAAAATAAAAAAGAGCATTCACATCATTTTTAGAGGCAAACAAGGAGCGATTGTATAACCATTTCCTAGCGACTCTCAAGCCTACATCTCATAAGGTAAGTTATAAGCCTGCTCAAAACAATGATGACCTCAAATACGGGGAGGAATCGAGAGACATAGTTGCAGAAGACGAGGCGGATAAATCGCCGCTCACACCACATCTTCACAACTTCAAGATACCTAAGAATTCTAAGCTTCCATTGTATATCAAAATTTATGATGGGACAACCGATCTAAAAATTTACGACAGGACAACCGCAATGCTGAAGTTGAGCTGGTATGTAAAGCGTTCACCATGTTCTTATCAGGGACGCCAATCACATGGCAGGAAGACTTACCAAACGGAAGCATCACGTCCTGGGCACAATTCTCAGACTTATTCTAAGGTGGTTTCTACCAGAAATAGAGGTTCATAAAGACAATTACAGATTTGAACAATATTGCAAAATGAGGCGACGAAAGTTTGGCAGAATATCACAGCAGGTTTGTTGCAGAAAGGCTACATGTTTGAGATCTATCTTTCCAATCCTCTTTAGGTGCATTCACAGGAGGTATGCGATCTGCGGAGTTGTACAAAGAGATAACTAAAAACATGTTAGAGAACCCGAGAGACCTACAGAGAATGATAGAACAATGTGTGTGAACTAAGGAAGCCAATAATCACAAAATTGAGAGAGAACAAGGTAGGAAAAGGGCGATAGACGACTCTCAGAGAAACTCTGATGAGAAAGGAAAAGGAAATTTCACCTTTAAGGGAAGAGAAATAGGAGCGCAAAGCATCCTATCACAGGAGACTCTGCTAACAAAGTCACAGAAATAGATTTGGTTGGCGAAAAAAGACCTATTCCATGAACCGATGCCAATGGTAGCGCCTCTGGAAAAAAATCAAGCGAGTACTATTGCCTTTTCTATAAAGACCATGGCCATGATGTTTAGTACTGCAGAGATTTTTGAGGCAAATAGAGGAAAATCTGCCAAATGGATACATCAGACATTACAGAAAGGAAGAAAGCATCAAAGATATAATGAAGCAAGTAGGTTAGGAAGTTCCATGCCTAGGGCACATGCTACAGTGAACATTCAGGGAAAAAATTCAAAAATGACGGCTGTTGTAGACTACGAAGATGATATGCCAAACGAAGCTCCCAAAAAAAGTGGTTTTCTTTATACATGGATCAACGGAATCCCTATCAAATAATGCTTGGAAAGCTAAGGCCAGATACTCGCCTCCGCACGAGCCTTTAGATAAAAGACTGCGTATAGAGGAAACGATCACGTTTAGCAAAGGGGATGTTGTCCCTAATGCTTCGCCACATAATGACACTATGGTCATTATTGCTAAAATTGGGAATGCAAATGCTCATAAAGTCTTTGTGGATGATGGAAAAGTGGTGGAAATCCTTTTTGTAGACTGCTTCAACAAACTAGGAGTCAAGAGAACTAATTTGAAAAAATCCACATCTGTGCTCGTGGGATTCACAGGAAGGGCAGAAACTCCACTGGCAACATTCAGCTACCCGCCACAATTGGCAAGAATGTGAAGAACTGCACGATAATATATGACTTCGTGGTTATAGATTCCCTAAGTTCACATAATGCTATAATTAGTAGACCGTGGATGAATAGAGCAAAGGCAATAAAGTCTCTATATCACCTGGGTATAAAATTCCCAACCCCACATGGAATGGCAATGGTAAGGGAAACTAGCAGACTGCCATGCAATGCATGGTCATCGCAATGAATGCAGGTAATGGAATAACCAAAGATGGTCAGCATCATTACCAATGGGGACTCACTAAACAATATCTATCATCTACTAGAAATTGGTGAAGAAACCAAAGATATCATTCTAGATGACGATGATGAGTCCAAGCGTATCTCCCAGAACAGGAAAAGCAGAGAGTGATAAAAATTCTGAAAGAATACAAAGGCATGTTCGCATGGAGTGTGAAAAACATGGGAGGTGTCAACCCAAGCATAGCAACTCATTCCTTGAAAATTGTTGAATCAATTAAACCAGTCAAGCAGAAGCAAATGGGTTTTGCCAGCAATAGACAAAAAGCAATTGAGGATGAAGTGAAGGGACTGCTATAGGCAAGGATAATAAGGGAGGTGATATATCCAATGTGGTTGGCGAACCGGGTAATGGTAAGAAAAGGAGACTCGGGTTGGAGAATGTGTATCAATTTCACAAATCAAAAGAAAGCGTACCCAAAATATTGTTACCACCTACCAAAGAGTGGCCCACTAGTAGAAACGATCTCAAGATTCGATGTCCTCGCATTTTTGGATGCTTACAAAGGCTATCATCAAATATTGATGAACCCTATAGATGCAGAAAAGACAGCCTTTATAACAAGCTTTGGGATATTCTACTACAAAAAGATGTCATTTGGGTTTAAAAAATGCAGGGGCAGTATAGCAGAGAGTAGTCGATCACGCATTTCGTAACTAGATCAGATGCAATGTGGAAGTGTATGTGGACGATATGGTGATCAAGAGTAAACGAACAGGTGACTTCGCAGATGACTTAAAGGGAATGCTAGATACATTGAGTGCAATTGGAATGAAGTTGAATCCCAAGCAGTTCACAATCGGGGTAGGGGAAGGTAAATTCCTTGGATATAAAGTATCCTCAAAGGGGATCAAAGCTAACCCAGAAAAGATACAAGCGATCGTCAACCTCTCCCAACTGCAAACAGTGAAGGAAGTCCAAGTCTTAATGGGATCACTCGCCGCACTCAGTAGGTTTGTCTCTAAAGAAGCAGAAAGACATTTTCCCCTTTTTGATATTTTGAAAAAGGCCAGGAAGTTTAGTGGGAGTGAAGAGTGCCAATGAGCATATGAATCATTGAAAAGTAAACTTCAGGAACTCCCGATGCTTTAGCCGCTAATTCAGGGAGACATATTATACTTGTATTTGGAAGTTTCAGTGAATGTTGTAAGCTCAGTGTTGGTAAGATAAGAAGGCTAGAAATAGATACTAGTATTTTACACCAGTAGAATACTGTAGCAGGCGAAAAAGGCATTACTCCCTATTGAAAGGTTAACCCTAGCTTTGATATATTTGGCTAAGAGGCTTAGAAACTATTTCCAGAGTTATACAATCGTTATTTATATGGACTATCCGATCAAGAACATCTTAAGCAAGCTTAAGTCATCAAGGAGAATGACTAAATGGGCTCTAGAATTAGGGAAATTTAAGATTCACTTTAAACCACTAGCATCGATCAAAGCGCAAGAGCTAGCTGATTTCATTGCTAAAATGGTAAGCATAGGAGAGCTGCAGGCGAATAGACCACATTGCTAAAATGGAAAGATGTTCCATGGAAAATATTCATAGATGGGGCACAAGCAACAATGGTTGTGGAGCGGAACAACTGTTGATCAACCTAAACAGGAGAAGGGGGGAATACAGATATTCACTTTGCTTTGACTTCTCACTCACCAATAATGAAGCTGAGTACAAAGCATTAATATGCGGTCTAGATCTCACGTTGAGCATGAAAGTGAGAAGCGTACAAGCATTCAGTGACTCACAAATAGTGTTGTAACAAGTCTGCGGCAATTACAAAGTAAGAGAAGAACAATTGGTGAAGTACCTTACTATGGTTGGACAACTCATAGCTAGTCTAGAATATTTCAACATTGAACATCTAACACGTCCCAATAAGTGAAAAGGAAAAGGAAGATGCTTTAAGAAACTTAGCAACAACGAGGTTTGAATCCCTAGCTGAACATAAGGATGTGAGGGTGGAGGTCATTCCAATTTGAATTACAGCAAGAATAACGATGTCAGCGGTTCAAGAGCAAGACGAGAATTGTATGACATCCCTAATTCAATACTTTGAAAAAGGAAAGCTACCAGCAGATAAGGTTCAAGCAAGGAAGTTGGAGATACGGTTCCGTAATTATACCTTCGAAGATGGGAAGTTGAATGAAAAAGGATACTTAGCACCATGGATAAAGTGCGTAGGACCGGTGCATGCAACCAAAAGAATTTTGTGGCTCGCACCAGGGGTCTCGCATGATCACAGAAAAGATTATTTGAGCTGGATATTATTGGCCAACCATGTTCAATGATGTGTACAACTTCGTCCTCAAATGCAAAACCTACCAGATGAATTCCTCAAAACCTCACAAGTCACAGTAAGTATTAAAATGAGTACACAGACCTTGGCTTTTTGATAAATGGGGAATTAACCTCGTTGGCCCTTTTCCAAAAGGTGCTGGTGGCTCAAAGTTTCTTATCAGAGCGGTCGATTATTTCACAAAGTGGGTAGAAGCAAAACCACTAGGGTGTTTTGCAGCAGAAGTAGAATTCATATGGCAGAACATAATTTGTCACTTTGGGGTACTGCAAGCCATCATCGACGACAACAGCACGCAGTTTGCGAGTATATTTTTTTACAGAATGGTGTTCCAAGCTGGGAATCACATAGAAATTCACTTTGGTAGCTCATCCCAAAGCGAACGGCTAGGTGAAGGTCACTAATAGAAAAATGGTTCAGGGTTTTTAGAGAAGATTTGAGGGAAAACGATCAGGCTGGGTTGATGAGATACCCAGCACCTTATGGTTGTACATGACCACAGTTAGAGAACCAACTAGAGAAACACCGTACAACCTAGTATAAGGACACGAAGAGGTAATACCGGTTAAAATTTGACTAGCAAGCATTCGAGCTAAATAGTACAAGGAAGGTACCAACCCAGACAAAGTAAAGCTAAATCTAGATGAGCTTGAAGAAAAGAGAGACATAACGGCAATCAAGGAAGCTAAGTACAAGGAAAAGATGGCTAAAGCTTATAATCACAGGGTGATAGAAATACGATTCTAGATTGATGATCTTGTGTTAAGAAAGAACAAAGCCAGCTTGGTGCAAGAATGTGGGAAATTATGCCCAAAGTGGGAAGGATCGTACAAGATAACAAAGGTGCACAGATCAAACTACTACGAGTTAAAAAGAATGGATGGAAGCAGCGTTCCTAACACTTGGCACATAGTTAACTTAAGGAAGTTTTATGTGTAAAAAAGCCGAAGAGATAGGATAAGCTATCCCCATGTACAGAAACTATGAAATTATCATGGTTGGAATTTCTTCCAGCATTTCGTTATGAAGGCGGCATTATCGCAGTTTGAATTTTTTGAAGGAAAATCATTCTTTCACAAAATATTTTTTGCCTTTTCAA
Source organism: Rubia yunnanensis (assembly GCA_037428765.1). NCBI lineage: Eukaryota > Viridiplantae > Streptophyta > Magnoliopsida > Gentianales > Rubiaceae > Rubia > Rubia yunnanensis. The sequence goes on from CM075067.1 coordinate 57,893,353, forward strand.
GTTTCAATCTCAATTACGATGAGTTGGTAACATAAATGCTACTAATGATAAGGCTTCAAAGAAAACATAGGTTTAAACAAGTCTTGAACTCGTATGCCTACAAATGAACTGAAGATGAGCTATAGATCTCGTAACTTCGCAAGAGAAATAAAATGCAAGCTATAGATCTTGTAATTGGGCAAATTTTCCCACAAAATAGCAACAAAATCAAGCTATAAATCTTGCGGCTTCGTATATTACTCAATAAAGCAAGCCATGGACCTTGCTCCAAGGCAGATATACCTACAATAATGGCGACTAAAGCCAACTATAGATCTTGCGAGTTTGCAATAAATATATCTTTCATATTCGAAGACAACACCAACAAAAATGTGAAAAAAATTATTATTAAAACAAGACAGGTTACACATCATCCAAAAGTTTAGACATTCATATCATCCAAGAAACAGTGAAAAAGACAACATCAGTCATAGAAGAAAATTAGTGTATACTATTTCCACCCTGAGCTTTACGATGGTCCAGAAGAGAGAGAACCGTTGCAATGGTAACTATGCTCAAGATTATGAGAGGAATGCTCCACCTCGCGAGGGAGTTATTCAGCTCCGCGAGAATGATGCTCAGCTCTACGACGTCTTTCCTCAACTTCATACTCCTCGCTGATTAAGTTTTCATACCCCCATTTCATGTGCAGATAGGTGGGATATTGCACCCATTTGCTCTATAAGATCAAGATACCTATCATAGTATGCCTTAAATCTGTTATCAGACCGAATTCCTTGCGGTCTGACTGCATGCTCATAACGTTAACAGTCTCTTCATATTTCTCTATTCTATCCTTTATGTTTCGCATTTCCTCTTCCAGATAGCGAATATACAAGCGGACAGTGTCGGATAATCTGTTTCTCTATCCACCAACTACTACAGTTAAATCCCCACAACTGGTAGATCGGCGCAGAGACCAAGGAAGAACTTGTAACCTATCTTTGTAATCCAAAAAAAAGATTGCTCCACTTGATGTATAAATGATTCAAGGAGATTGCATTCAGTACGATGTTCATCATTCTCACCACACAGTTCTGTGCTTATATCGAACTGTTTGTCGAATTTCGTTTGCCAAGTAGCATTAGAAATCGTTAAGCGATCACATTCGTCTTTATTTTTCTTGAGCTGAACCACCAAATCATCAATGTGAGCACATTTCTTGTCAATAATAAACATCTTCTAATTAGCTTCATGAGTCTTGCTCGCACCATATTTTCTAGCCTCGACTTGTTGGCGAGGCATCTTCACTAGGTTCAGTTGTTGCCGGTGAATAAGACCATTATGCTCATTCTGAATACTATGTAAATCCCTCACAATGCCCTGGGTGTCTTTTACAATCACATTCCACTTCTTCTCAAGGTCCTTGATATCCAAGAACATATAATTCAAACGGATACCTAAACATAAAGCCCACTCTTCGACACGAACATGAAGTTTAAGTGTTCGCAAATACTTGCAAGCATATTCAATATTAACTAAGCCACATACAATGTCTTTTCCTAGTGCCTCTACATTGTACCCATCAGGGATAAGCTTTTTACAAGGACAACTGGCAGACGAGGAAGGAGGCGGAGTAGAAATAGGTAATTTCCACCTAATAGATAAAGTAAGTGATTTAAGATGTGAAAATAGATCAGAAGAAACAACATTCTCAGACTCTTTGGCAAAGAATTGAGTAGAGCGAACCACATTAATGGGCTCATAAAGAGGAGTATGCCCCACAAAATCAAAGCTTTTCAAAAATCTATGGTCAACTAGAATATTGCAGCCTTGCATGCAAAATAACAAAATGAGAAATACGAATAAAAGGAAGTAAATAGATGTTCATAGCCACAATACATTCATAGTATAGACATACACCAACATATTGTTTTAGGTATACAATCTAAACCCATAGAAACCAAATTTACTAAAAATTAACTAACTTCAGTGTACGGCTGGGGCTAAGCTGCGATGGGAATGGCAACCTAGCTTGGGGGCTCGCTAAGGAATTCATTGCTTGGCTGCTGAATAGGGGTCTCAGTGTTTGCATTTTCCTCGTTGACCACACCAGCATCAGGATTTGAAGTTGAGCTGTCGGCCTCAGGTCTGAGCAGTAGATTGTCCAGATAATCCACCTCGCATTTCTGCAGCTCGCTCATGGAAGGAAGCTTAGGAAGCCTAGCGAGATGAGTCATTAGATCAAAGGGATGACCCCCATCAGCAATCTTGACAGTGAATGCCTTGTTCACCTCTTCTCTCTTCTTCGTCAGAGTCTCAATGTAGGTCTTCATTGCAGGAATACTCTTCAAACTGCATTTGGGGTTTCACTCGCACTAATCTTTCATAGCCTCGCAACAGCCAATGGTGCAAGCATTCTTGCAGACATCCTCAAAAAATGTATAGAATGACTTAGTCTTCAACAGTCGATCTACAACAACCTGGGGGCACTCAGGGTTTATAGGCCCATTGGTGCGAAGTTCATCCCACTCAGAGTGAAGCTTAGTCATCTCCCTCACGAAGGTTGCCCTTTTTCTCAGCATCAGTTGCCATTTTCTCAGCAACAGTCACTTTATCCTCAGCGGCCTTCAACGAAGTCTCCAATTCTGTACATTTCATTTCTTGGGCTTTATATTTCTCTTCTAGGGCCTCATCAATGGGGGGGATATTAGAAAGGCTCTCACTCGCAAGTTGAAAATAAAAAATAGTGTGAAGTTAATAGACATATTACACACAAGAAGTCAACATAAAGGATAAAAAAGGTTCAATGAAATTAAGCTTCGATACATACCACAGCCAGTGTGTCAGGTAGGGAGAGGTTTGAGAAAATGTTAGCAATTATCCCCTCTGTGGCAGAACCCTTTGTTTGCATAATGATTTGTGAACAAGATTAGCTATCACACCCATTTTTAAGGGAAAGAAGCGAATGACCCAAATGCCCTTCACCTCTACCCCTTTTCTGCTTAGGCTTCTGCATAATGGAGGGGTCCACCTACCTCCCTCCCCCCATTTTACAGGATCTGTTCCATGCCACTTAGTCTTCGTGGCTTGGGGGGGGCTATGTCCATACCCAGTCTAAATGAGTAGAAGGCCTAGAGTACTAGCAAAGTCATCTAGGTTGAGTGAAGAGCAGAAGAAGGTGGAAGATAACCCACCAACCAAAAATGTAGGAAACCCTAATCAGTCATGGCTTACAGACCGAGTTTGTTGGACACACGATCGCGTACACGACGGTGATGCTGGACACATGATCATACACACGATGCCCACTCTAGATAAAGTGGAACCACAGCGATTGCGTATTATAAAAACAAGAAGAAAAGAGAGAGAGGAGGTAAGCGCAGCTAAACTATAGCAAGTTAACTAAAAAAGAAGCTAAATAACTTGAACGTCGGAGTGTCTTCCCTGGAACCAATTTTGGGACATCTTTTTCAGGTGCTGATGTGTCCATTTTAGATGGTTATTTTAGGCTTTTTAGGATTAGTTTTTGTGCAATTTTTTGCTCTACATGTGGCATTTTGCCTTGAAATCATCTAAGGAAGGATAAAGGCGGCTTTGACGTTTTTATCACTTTTTAGATGATTTTGTGTGACAAGGTGATTTGTTTGAAGACTTTGAAGATTTGAAGACTTTGAAGATTTATCTTTGAAGATTTGAAGATTTGAAGACCTTTACATTTGAGCTTTGTGAAGATTTGAAGAAGTGAAGAGATGGAGAAAGGAGAGCAAAGCAACGGATGAATGATGATCCAGGGTTCTCAGAATTTTCCGAGAAGAATCAGCCCTCAAGAGTGGCACCATTGGATTCCTCTTCTCGAGCACTATAAAATCGACTACAAGAACTCCCGAAACGGATCAACGGTTCACCCGGAGGAAGCAAAACAAAACAGGGCTGGATTTCACTGCTGGTCGCGACTCGCGATGGAACTGGTCGCGAGTCGCGACGACAGCACGAATCCAGCTCTGCAGCAGCATTTTTTCTCCCCTTTTCTTCCACTATAAATACCTCTTCACCCCTTCTTCTCCACAGCTTTTGGCCCCTGTTTTGGGCCAAAACCCTAGGTTTTATCTTCTTGTTTTCTTAGTTTTTATGCCTTTTGTTGTTCTAGAGTAGTTTTTGTACTTGGGAGCAAGGATTGAAGCTTCCATTTCTATGTAGTAAGGAGCATTTATATCTATCTATTTGGTGTTTTTGCTATTGTGCTTTTATTGTGCTTTGAATGTTAATTGTTGATGCCATTGATATTGTTGAAAGCTTGAATGAAATACTTGTATGAATTGCTAGCTAGGGTTTGGGGGATTTGGGTTAATTTCCCCCCTTTTCTTGTTAGGAATGTATGAGTATGATTTAGAGCTTTTGATTGTGTTGATGGATTGATAATGTGCTAGATGAATGTGATTGATGTTGAACTCTTCGTCATGTTCGTTTGTGTAGCAAATGAGAGAGTTATATGCTCTTGGATGAATGTGCGTTGCACGTTCATCCAATCTCGTGTAATTGCCGGGGAAGAGGCATTTATTTTTTAGTATTTAGGTGTATTTGGTTGTGTATTGGCTAGTTGTTTTTATTTTCCACTACTTGGTGGTTGTTTTTGTTCGGAGTAGGTATTGCTTGAGTTCTTGGTAATTTATTTTATCGAGAATCCTTGCACTATGATCCCGAACTTTTGAAAAAAAAAAAATTTTAATGGAGCGTCTCACCTTGAGGGAACTCATGATGAGAAGAGAGGCTCAACAAGCAAGGTTTTGTAGGATGTGTCGTTCCGACCATCCTACCGAATCTTGCCCTTTGTTGTGGGAAAAGCACGATGACCGAGAAAGAACCCTTGGTTTTCAAAACCATGGGTACTATGAAGAGTGCTATCAAGAGGTTGGAGATGTTGGTTTTCAAGGGCAAGAAGCTCCTGAATGCTATCCATACCACGACTCTTACAATCCGGAATGGAGTGGTAGTCCGGATTGGTGGTATGAGAATGAGCCGGAAAACCAACATTACGAGCAACCTAGTTGGCCATCACCACCCTACACCATACCCTAAAACCAAGCCCAACAAGGAAGTTCAAGTTTGACACGTGAGGATGTCTTAAATACCATAGCAAACTTGAACTCCTTTACTAGTGAGGAGCCGGATACCCAGCTCTCCTCTAGTGTTGAGGCCATTGAGGGGCATGCGAGGAACATATTAGAGGTATTGACCCGCATGGAAGCTCGTGATTCCGAAAATACACCATCCCAACTTGAACTCGATGACTCGGTGAGTGAGGTCACCGATAAAAATGATTTTGAGTTTAAAAGGGATGAGGAGTTGGTTGTAGAGGATAGAAAAATGGAGGAAGAGGTGATAGTGCTACATCCATTAGCATCGTCACCCCTTCTCCCACCTAGTGAACCAACTCCACCATTTTTGGAAGTTTTAAGGGAAACGAGAGAGGAGCCGAAAGATTATCCCAAGCTCCCTAACCACTCAATTCCCTTTGAACCATCTCCACCTCCACAAAACTTTCCTCTTGAAAGTTTTGTACCCCCACCTCTCGACTTTTGGAAGCTCATGGTGAAGGGGTTCAAGCCTTCACCATACGGATAACATTAGGGTCGTGCCGACGACCTTAAAAATACGGAGCTTCGTCGTGCCGACGACGTTAAATAAATTCGGCATTTCTTTTAGTTTTTGTTTCTTAGTTTGTGTTTCTTAGTTTGTTTTTGTTGTTGTTTTGTTTTGTTCTTTTTATGGCATGTTTTTCTGTGATTTTGTAGCAACATGAAGTGCATTGCAATGAAGGAGATGAAGGAACGAGATCAATGAACGAGGGAAGAAAGCTTGGACAGTTGGTAAGAAAATGAAAAAAATTTTAAGCCTGGGATACCCTATCATCGCGAGTCGCGATGAGCTTCGTCGCTAGTCGCGACGAACAGGGGAGAAAAATCCACTCCCAGCACCAACTTTCCACGAGTCGCGTTGACCTCGCGACGCTCGTCGCGAGTCGCGACGAGCTCAGAATTTTTGGGCTCTCGGAACCAACTTTCTGCGAGTTGCGACAGACTCGCGATGGGCCATCGCGAGTCGCGACGTGATCAGAAAATTTTTCCAAAAATTATGCTCCCGGCCTCTACTTTTCGCGAGTCACGACGAACCCGTCGCGAGTCGCGATGAAGTCCGTCGCGAGTCGCGACCACTTCAGTCGCGAGTCGCGACCACTTCAGTCGCGAGTCGCGATGAAAATTCCAAGTTTTCAATTGATCTTAAACATTGCATGATTCTTCCTTCTTCTCCACCCAACACTCCCAAGAACCACCACATCTCCACTCATTCTCAACCATCCGACATATATTGGCATATGAACATTCTTGCATCTTTATAGTACATTTGTTGATTGTAGTATGCCGACTACATCATTGTGATCGTAAGTGCATATCCTATAATGATGCTTGTATACATGTCAATATATGTTGGATATTTTTCATGATTATTCTTATAGTGTTGGTTGAGTGTGATTTGGTTGTTCTTTGAAAATACTATGGTTATTAACTCTTGATGCTAAACCTAGTATTACATATCCTTATGTACTTGTGAGTTTAATGTGTTCTTCGTGGTGTTAGTCTTGATCAAACGGCGCCATGGAGACAATGCTTTTCTCGAGGGGTGAGTTCTTCTACGGCATCTTTGCTCACCCATCCGGTTCCGACACCTATTTCGGGACCATACAAGTGCTTGGATTGCGCCATATCACCGGTGAATTGCGGAGACACGGGTGTCATTCTACCCCCTTACCTTGATATTTATTATTCTTGCCTTAGATGTTTACATTGAGGGCAATGTACTGTTTTAAGTGTGGGGAGGGGTTAGAGGATTCACATGCATGCTAGATGGTTTTGGAATGCTTTTTGCTACTTTTCATTGGAAAAACATGAGAAAAAAAAATAGAAAAAAAAACATATATAGAAAAAATATATATATATATAGAAAATGAAAAAGAAAACCCGCTATGTTGAAAACCCGAGAGGGCAACTTAGGCAACATTGGGGGCCCGGATAGGTCGAAAACCCGAAAGGGCGGCCTAGGCAAAAATGAGAGGCTAAAATGTGCGGAAAAAGGTGAGATGTTAGCTAAAGAAACATGATGTGTGGCTAGGATGAAAACTCGAAAGAGCTCCTAGGCAAAATGAGAGAAAAAGAGAGAAAAAGAAAAATTCTAAGATTTCACTCATTTGCCAGCGTTGGAGTCATAAGGTTGCGGTTGTCACATGGATGGATCGGGTAGCTCAACATCTATAGACCTCTTGGGATTGGGTAGCTTAGTGGGTTAGGAAACGAAGTGTGGTTATGAAATTCCTTATCTCTTTCTACTTCGTTTTTGGTTGATATATTGGCATTAGGTGAAGCATGTGTTTGAACCTCTTATATGGCTTTAGCTTCATTTTATGTCATTGGATTTTGGTGGATATATTGGCGTTAGGTGAAGTATGTGCTTAAACCTCTTAAATGGTTTTAACTTCATCTTGTGTCATTGGACTTTGGGAATATCAATTCTGGGCTTTGAAATATTTTTATGGATAGTGAATTGATAAGTGGTAGGTTTGGTTAGATTTAGGATTGGGGATGTGTGTGTGAAAAATTCTCATGTGAGCTTTTATTTTGGGATTTATGATATTGAGAGTTTTTGTGAGGCTTTGTTTGGGGGATTAGTTTAGGATATGGCCATATGAATTTCTCCGTGTGCTTGGATCTTTTCTTACTCGAGGGCGAGTAAGGTTTAAGTGTGGGGAGGTTTGATGAGGCCATTTTATGCAGTTATTTTAGGGTTTTTAGGATATGGATATGTCATTTCCTCCGTGTGCTTGAATCTTTTCTTACTCGAGGGCGAGTAAGGTTTAAGTGTGGGGAGGTTTGATGTGTCCATTTTAGATGGTTATTTTAGGCTTTTTAGGATTAGGTTTTGTGCAATTTTGTGCTCTACATGTGGCATTTTGCCTTGAAATCATCTAAGGAGGGATAAAGGCGGCTTTGACGTTTTTATCACTTTTTAGATATTTTGTGTGACAAGGTGATTTGTTTGAAGATTTTGAAGATTTGAAGAATTTGAAGATTTATCTTTGAAGATTTGAAGACCTTTACATTTGAGCTTTGCGAAGATTTGAAGAAGTGAAGAGATGAAGAAAGGAGAGCAAAGCAACGGATGAATGATGATCCAGGGTTCTCAGAATTTTCCGAGAAGAATCAGCCCTCAAGAGTGGCACCATTGGATTCCTCTTCTCGAGCACTATAAAATCGACTACAAGAACTCCCGAAACGGATCAACGGTTCACCCGGAGGAAGCAAAACAAAACAGGGCTGGATTTCACAGCTGGTCGCGACTCGCGATGGAACTGGTTGCGAGTCGCGACGACAGTGCGAATCCAGCTCTGCAGCAGCGTTTTTTCTCCCCTTTTCTTCCACTATAAATACCTCTTCACCCCTTCTTCTCCACAGCTTTTGGCCCCTGTTTTGGGCCAAAACCCTAGGTTTTATCTTCTTGTTTTCTTAGTTTTTATGCCCTTTGTTGTTCTAGAGTAGTTTTTGTACTTGGGAGCAAGGATTGAAGCTTCCACTTCTATGTAGTAAGGAGCATTTATATCTATCTATTTGGTGTTTTTGCTATTGTGCTTTTATTGTGCTTTGAATGTTAATTGTTGATGCCATTGATATTGTTGAAAGCTTGAATGAAATACTTGTATGAATTGCTAGCTAGGGTTTGGGGGATTTGGGTTAATTTCCCCCCTTTTCTTGTTAGGAATGTATGAGTATGATTTAGAGCTTTTGATTGTGTTGATGGATTGATAATGTGCTAGATGAATGTGATTGATGTTGAACTCTTCGTCATGTTCGTTTGTGTAGCAAACGAGAGAGTTATATGCTCTTGGATGAATGTGCGTTGCACGTTCATCCAATCTCGTGTAATTGCATGAATTGGTTAAATGCTTAGTCACGGTGTAGTGGTCATAAGCATTGCCAAGCTTGTTGGTTCTTCGTGATTAAATGCCACCAATGATACCTTGAGTCGTGGTCGCGACAACGGGAGTCATTGGTGAGGTTTTACGAGAGATGTCGAACTCACTCTTGCAAACTACGAACTAAGAAGGATAGGAGTTTAGTCTCCACAACAAGTAGTTGAAGTATTGAATAGATGATTTTAACTCATCCTTGAAGCATTTGTTATTTAGCATTTGTGTATTCTTGATGGTGTGTTTCACTTCACTTGTGCCATGAGTTGTTTGAGCATAGGGAGTGCTTGTATGATTGAATTGGTTAGGTGTTAGGAACGTGACGAATTCCGTAGCTCCTTTGCATGAAAATCTATGAGCGTGAACTTAGAACTTCTTGTGCATAACGTGTTGTGATTCTTGCTAGATGGGTATGTTGATGTTGAGTCATGTAATGCTATATGATAGAATGAGTGAATGATTTAATGACCTACATTAGATTTGGAAGTGGATATCCCTTGCCCCCAAGGCTTTATCTTTGTAGTTTAAAACCCCTTTTCTTTAGTTTTGTTTGATGATTAGCATAGTCACTTGACCTTGCTAGTTATCTTGTCTTTTTACTTTCGTAACTTAGGAACAACCGACCAACCCCCCCCCCCCATTTACATGCTTTTATGTGTGTGTATATATATCTACTCCTAGCCTAATATCAACCATTGTGTGCTTAGACGCTTAGGAAGATCCCTCTTCTCCTTGGACGACCCCGATTTGCCGCTATCTACCTAGTTGTAGAAAGTAAGCAAAGAGGGCTTACAAATATTCTTTTGCACGGAGGGCGCGACGACCGCCCGCCTGTCAAAATGGCGCCGTTGCCGGGGATTGAACCCGGGTCACCCGCGTGACAGGCGGGGGTTTGATGAGGCCATTTTATGCAGTTATTTTAGGGTTTTTAGGATGTGGATATGTCATTTCCTCCGTGTGCTTGAATCTTTTCTTACTCGAGGGCGAGTAAGGTTTAAGTGTGGGGAGGTTTGATGTGTCCATTTTAGATGGTTATTTTAGGCTTTTTAGGATTAGGTTTTGTGCAATTTTGGGCTCTACATGTGGCATTTTGCCTTGAAATCATCTAAGGAGGGATAAAGGCGGCTTTGACGTTTTTATCACTTTTTAGATATTTTGTGTGACAAGGTGATTTGTTTGAAGATTTTGAAGATTTGAAGAATTTGAAGATTTATCTTTGAAGATTTGAAGACCTTTACATTTGAGCTTTGTGAAGATTTGAAGAAGTGAAGAGATGAAGAAAGGAGAGCAAAGCAACGGATGAATGATGATCCAGGGTTCTCAGAATTTTCCGAGAAGAATCAGCCCTCAAGAGTGGCACCATTGGATTCCTCTTCTCGAGCACTATAAAATCGACTACAAGAACTCCCGAAACGGATCAACGGTTCACCCGGAGGAAGCAAAACAAAACAGGGCTGGATTTCACAGCTGGTCGCGACTCGCGATGGAACTGGTTGCGAGTCGCGACGACAGTGCGAATCCAGCTCTGCAGCAGCGTTTTTTCTCCCCTTTTCTTCCACTATAAATACCTCTTCACCCCTTCTTCTCCACAGCTTTTGGCCCCTGTTTTGGGCCAAAACCCTAGGTTTTATCTTCTTGTTTTCTTAGTTTTTATGCCCTTTGTTGTTCTAGAGTAGTTTTTGTACTTGGGAGCAAGGATTGAAGCTTCCACTTCTATGTAGTAAGGAGCATTTATATCTATCTATTTGGTGTTTTTGCTATTGTGCTTTTATTGTGCTTTGAATGTTAATTGTTGATGCCATTGATATTGTTGAAAGCTTGAATGAAATACTTGTATGAATTGCTAGCTAGGGTTTGGGGGATTTGAGTTAATTTCCCCCCTTTTCTTGTTAGGAATGTATGAGTATGATTTAGAGCTTTTGATTGTGTTGATGGATTGATAATGTGCTAGATGAATGTGATTGATGTTGAACTCTTCGTCATGTTCGTTTGTGTAGCAAACGAGAGAGTTATATGCTCTTGGATGAATGTGCGTTGCACGTTCATCCAATCTCGTGTAATTGCATGAATTGGTTAAATGCTTAGTCATGGTGTAGTGGTCATAAGCATTGCCAAGCTTGTTGGTTCTTCGTGATTAAATGCCACCAATGATACCTTGAGTCGTGGTCGCGACAACGGGAGTCATTGGTGAGGTTTTACGAGAGATGTCGAACTCACTCTTGCAAACTACGAACTAAGAAGGATAGGAGTTTAGTCTCCACAACAAGTAGTTGAAGTATTGAATAGATGATTTTAACTCATCCTTGAAGCATTTGTTATTTAGCATTTGTGTATTCTTGATGGTGTGTTTCACTTCACTTGTGCCATGAGTTGTTTGAGCATAGGGAGTGCTTGTATGATTGAATTGGTTAGGTGTTAGGAACGTGACGAATTCCGTAGCTCCTTTGCATGAAAATCTATGAGCGTGAACTTAGAACTTCTTGTGCATAACGTGTTGTGATTCTTGCTAGATGGGTATGTTGATGTTGAGTCATGTAATGCTATATGATAGAATGAGTGAATGATTTAATGACCTACATTAGATTTGGAAGTGGATATCCCTTGCCCCCAAGGCTTTATCTTTGTAGTTTAAAACCCCTTTTCTTTAGTTTTGTTTGATGATTAGCATAGTCACTTGACCTTGCTAGTTATCTTGTCTTTTTACTTTCGTAACTTAGGAACAACCGACCAACCCCCCCCCCATTTACATGCTTTTATGTGTGTGTATATATATCTACTCCTAGCCTAATATCAACCATTGTGTGCTTAGACGCTTAGGAAGATCCCTCTTCTCCTTGGACGACCCCGATTTGCCGCTATCTACCTAGTTGTAGAAAGTAAGCAAAGAGGGCTTACAAATATTCTTTTGCACGGAGGGCGCGACGACCGCCCGCCTGTCAAAATGGCGCCGTTGCCGGGGATTGAACCCGGGTCACCCGCGTGACAGGCGGGGGTTTGATGAGGCCATTTTATGCAGTTATTTTAGGGTTTTTAGGATGTGGATATGTCATTTCCTCCGTGTGCTTGAATCTTTTCTTACTCGAGGGCGAGTAAGGTTTAAGTGTGGGGAGGTTTGATGTGTCCATTTTAGATGGTTATTTTAGGCTTTTTAGGATTAGGTTTTGTGCAATTTTGTGCTCTACATGTGGCATTTTGCCTTGAAATCATCTAAGGAGGGATAAAGGCGGCTTTGACGTTTTTATCACTTTTTAGATATTTTGTGTGACAAGGTGATTTGTTTGAAGATTTTGAAGATTTGAAGAATTTGAAGATTTATCTTTGAAGATTTGAAGACCTTTACATTTGAGCTTTGTGAAGATTTGAAGAAGTGAAGAGATGAAGAAAGGAGAGCAAAGCAACGGATGAATGATGATCCAGGGTTCTCAGAATTTTCCGAGAAGAATCAGCCCTCAAGAGTGGCACCATTGGATTCCTCTTCTCGAGCACTATAAAATCGACTACAAGAACTCCCAAAACGGATCAACGGTTCACCCGGAGGAAGCAAAACAAAACAGGGCTGGATTTCACTGCTGGTCGCGACTCGCAATGGAACTGGTCGCGAGTCGCGACGACAGCGCGAATCCAGCTCTGCAGCAGCGTTTTTTCTCCCCTTTTCTTCCACTATAAATACCTCTTCACCCCTTCTTCTCCACAGCTTTTGGCCCCTGTTTTGGGCCAAAACCCTAGGTTTTATCTTCTTGTTTTCTTAGTTTTTATGCCCTTTGTTGTTCTAGAGTAGTTTTTGTACTTGGGAGCAAGGATTGAAGCTTCCACTTCTATGTAGTAAGGAGCATTTATATCTATCTATTTGGTGTTTTTGCTATTGTGCTTTTATTGTGCTTTGAATGTTAATTGTTGATGCCATTGATATTGTTGAAAGCTTGAATGAAATACTTGTATGAATTGCTAGCTAGGGTTTGGGGGATTTGGGTTAATTTCCCCCCTTTTCTTGTTAGGAATGTATGAGTATGATTTAGAGCTTTTGATTGTGTTGATGGATTGATAATGTGCTAGATGAATGTGATTGATGTTGAACTCTTCGTCATGTTCGTTTGTGTAGCAAACGAGAGAGTTATATGCTCTTGGATGAATGTGCGTTGCACGTTCATCCAATCTCGTGTAATTGCATGAATTGGTTAAATGCTTAGTCACGGTGTAGTGGTCATAAGCATTGCCAAGCTTGTTGGTTCTTCGTGATTAAATGCCACCAATGATACCTTGAGTCGTGGTCGCGACAACGGGAGTCATTGGTGAGGTTTTACGAGAGATGTCGAACTCACTCTTGCAAACTACGAACTAAGAAGGATAGGAGTTTAGTCTCCACAACAAGTAGTTGAAGTATTGAATAGATGATTTTAACTCATCCTTGAAGCATTTGTTATTTAGCATTTGTGTATTCTTGATGGTGTGTTTCACTTCACTTGTGCCATGAGTTGTTTGAGCATAGGGAGTGCTTGTATGATTGAATTGGTTAGGTGTTAGGAACGTGACGAATTCCGTAGCTCCTTTGCATGAAAATCTATGAGCGTGAACTTAGAACTTCTTGTGCATAACGTGTTGTGATTCTTGCTAGATGGGTATGTTGATGTTGAGTCATGTAATGCTATATGATAGAATGAGTGAATGATTTAATGACCTACATTAGATTTGGAAGTGGATATCCCTTGCCCCCAAGGCTTTATCTTTGTAGTTTAAAACCCCTTTTCTTTAGTTTTGTTTGATGATTAGCATAGTCACTTGACCTTGCTAGTTATCTTGTCTTTTTACTTTCGTAACTTAGGAACAACCGACCAACCCCCCCCATTTACATGCTTTTATGTGTGTGTATATATATCTACTCCTAGCCTAATATCAACCATTGTGTGCTTAGACGCTTAGGAAGATCCCTCTTCTCCTTGGACGACCCCGATTTGCCGCTATCTACCTAGTTGTAGAAAGTAAGCAAAGAGGGCTTACAAATATTCTTTTGCACGGAGGGCGCGACGACCGCCCGCCTGTCAAAATGGCGCCGTTGCCGGGGATTGAACCCGGGTCACCCGCGTGACAGGCGGGGGTTTGATGAGGCCATTTTATGCTGTTATTTTAGGGTTTTTAGGATGTGGATATGTCATTTCCTCCGTGTGCTTGAATCTTTTCTTACTCGAGGGCGAGTAAGGTTTAAGTGTGGGGAGGTTTGATGTGTCCATTTTAGATGGTTATTTTAGGCTTTTTAGGATTAGGTTTTGTGCAATTTTGTGCTCTACATGTGGCATTTTGCCTTGAAATCATCTAAGGAGGGATAAAGGCGGCTTTGACGTTTTTATCACTTTTTAGATGATTTTGTGTGACAAGGTGATTTGTTTGAAGACTTTGAAGATTTGAAGACTTTGAAGATTTATCTTTGAAGATTTGAAGACCTTTACATTTGAGCTTTGTGAAGATTTGAAGAAGTGAAGAGATGGAGAAAGGAGAGCAAAGCAACGGATGAATGATAATCCAGGGTTCTCAGAATTTTCCGAGAAGAATCAGCCCTCAAGAGTGGCACCATTGGATTCCTCTTCTCGAGCACTATAAAATCGACTACAAGAACTCCCAAAACGGATCAACGGTTCACCCGGAGGAAGCAAAACAAAACAGGGCTGGATTTCACTGCTGGTCGCGACTCGCAATGGAACTGGTCGCGAGTCGCGACGACAGCGCGAATCCAGCTCTGCAGCAGCGTTTTTTCTCCCCTTTTCTTCCACTATAAATACCTCTTCACCCCTTCTTCTCCACAGCTTTTGGCCCCTGTTTTGGGCCAAAACCCTAGGTTTTATCTTCTTGTTTTCTTAGTTTTTATGCCCTTTGTTGTTCTAGAGTAGTTTTTGTACTTGGGAGCAAGGATTGAAGCTTCCACTTCTATGTAGTAAGGAGCATTTATATCTATCTATTTGGTGTTTTTGCTATTGTGCTTTTATTGTGCTTTGAATGTTAATTGTTGATGCCATTGATATTGTTGAAAGCTTGAATGAAATACTTGTATGAATTGCTAGCTAGGGTTTGGGGGATTTGGGTTAATTTCCCCCCTTTTCTCTTTAGGAATGTATGAGTATGATTTAGAGCTTTTGATTGTGTTGATGGATTGATAATGTGCTAGATGAATGTGATTGATGTTGAACTCTTCGTCATGTTCGTTTGTGTAGCAAACGAGAGAGTTATATGCTCTTGGATGAATGTGCGTTGCACGTTCATCCAATCTCGTGTAATTGCATGAATTGGTTAAATGCTTAGTCACGGTGTAGTGGTCATAAGCATTGCCAAGCTTGTTAGTTCTTCGTGATTAAATGCCACCAATGATACCTTGAGTCGTGGTCGCGACAACGGGAGTCATTGGTGAGGTTTTACGAGAGATGTCGAACTCACTCTTGCAAACTACGAACTAAGAAGGATAGGAGTTTAGTCTCCACAACAAGTAGTTGAAGTATTGAATAGATGATTTTAACTCATCCTTGAAGCATTTGTTATTTAGCATTTGTGTATTCTTGATGGTGTGTTTCACTTCACTTGTGCCATGAGTTGTTTGAGCATAGGGAGTGCTTGTATGATGAATTGGTTAGGTGTTAGGAACGTGACGAATTCCGTAGCTCCTTTGCATGAAAATCTATGAGCGTGAACTTAGAACTTCTTGTGCATAACGTGTTGTGATTCTTGCTAGATGGGTATGTTGATGTTGAGTCATGTAATGCTATATGATAGAATGAGTGAATGATTCAATGACCTACATTAGATTTGGAAGTGGATATCCCTTGCCCCCAAGGCTTTATCTTTGTAGTTTAAAACCCCTTTTCTTTAGTTTTGTTTGATGATTAGCATAGTCACTTGACCTTGCTAGTTATCTTGTCTTTTTACTTTCGTAACTTAGGAACAACCGACCAACCCCCCCCCATTTACATGCTTTTATGTGTGTGTATATATATCTACTCCTAGCCTAATTCAACCATTGTGTGCTTAGACGCTTAGGAAGATCCCTCTTCTCCTTGGACGACCCCGATTTGCCGCTATCTACCTAGTTGTAGAAAGTAAGCAAAGAGGGCTTACAAATATTCTTTTGCACGGAGGGCGCGACGACCGCCAGCCTGTCAGGTGCACTTCGGTGATCATAATCAACTAGTTGGAAAAGGGAATACCACAATGGGAAGGTAGTAGCACTTACACTTGTGGCCCCAGAAGTCCCTCATTTTCTTGCCTCATCTTGTCATTCTCAAGGTAACCTGTTGCTTGATTCGTGGCCTCCATGGACTCCAATCTAGTGCCAAACTCTTCGAATTGCAATTTCATGCTACCCACTGCGAGAATGACTTCTTCCATAGCTTGGGAAGAACTAGCAAGTTGTTCCCTAAGCATATACAATTGGTGTAGGATGTTTGCGAGTAGGCTAGCTCAGCTAGGCGCCACCCTAGAAGAAGTTTCACCATCGGTCTCCTTGACCTCTACCTCTGGGTTGGATAGAATTATGTATAATTCATTCTCAAATCGCAGGTCGGGCTTAAGGATCAAGATATCCAAACTCATGTCGTGGGTAATGGCTGTACGCTCTGGTTGAGAAGGGATCATGAAACTACAAGTGATCGCCCCGCCATATAGCCACACGAAATGGTACTCAGAAGTCGTAGGTGCTATCATGAAAACCTTGCCAAACTTCTGAAAGGTTTATTTCGTCCATGATCTCCCAAAGCTGGCCAATGCACGTTGAGTGACTGGATGTCCTAAATACTGTGCCAAAAGCCCTACTATGCAACCCATCAGAATCTTTCCACTTTTTCTCTCCCCCATTGCCACGTATTCTTGTACAAAAGCCCCTACCAAGTTTAGGTAGAAGTAGGAAATACACATCCAAACCCGGCATTGTGTTAGTTCAATGTGACAGAATACCCCCATTGCTAGCAAACTTTGAACATAATGCAATGCTAGATAAACTATGGCAGTGCTTTTGCATAAGTACTACCGGTCTGTCCCTGTTAGCTGGGAATGAGAGAATGACATCCCCTATTGATGTGTCCACGGAACATCTCTATTGTACCTCAACTCAAAAGCATGAGCCACCTCCATGTGTGTCATTGTATAATCTTTGTCATGCAAATGAAGCTAGATTGCCCGATGTCCATCCGCATCCTCGACTTGCCATAGAGTAGCTAGGAACTCTAAATCCACCAAATGTAGGTCTATGAATGCTTCTCAATGAAACCCCCATGGCTTACCCATCCTAATAGATAAGTAATGGGCTCGAGTAAGCCTAGAGCCTCCAATGTGTCTTTGCACGCAAATCTAGTCTCCAATATGTTCCTCTTCGGCTCTCTCAAATACCTCCACCTCCGGGATGCATTCCTGGAGATGTTGGCCAATCCCATGAATTCTTCAGTCATGAACACAGGGTTACGAGAAAGGAGGGTCACCGGATCGTGGTTTGCACCCTTTGTCGGTTTCTTCCTTTTCTCGTCCCATGAAAACCTCACTTTATCAGACACACTCTTTTTTTGAGGCATCCTAACACAATTAAGGAAAAGTGGTAATGTGATCATAAACAAGGGCATGCCCCACAATATCATTCAACAAGACAACATCCTTCCACAATATCCTAGTCCTTCAAATTATGATATTCTCACCATGAAGGCTATTCAAACATGAACATTATCATTAAACAATAACTCATGGAAATTCAAATCAACCTATCAACAAGATCATACAATCAAGATTCATTACTCCTAAATCACCCAACACATGAAGAACATATCATCCAAGCATAATACCATATCAATCCACCCAAATTTTCTTCAACCCAAGATTATGCATACAATCCAAACACATTTTTCAACAACATAAACTCATTCAGGAATCATGCTTTACATAACACCACCATAATGTTAATAAAGAAAATAAACAAGGAGTTCAATGGATTACTCGGAATTTGAAACTAAGAGTTGCAAGATCCACACAAGAAGAAACAAAAGTTGCTAATTTTTTAGAGAAAAGATTTAAATTTTCAAGTACACCAAGATTGTGATTGAGTGAGTGTCTCTTGAAAACCTTGAATGTGTCAAATGACTTTATTAGGTGGAAAAATGTACCAAGGATCTAAAAATTCAGCAAATGTGCTAAAGGGGAGAGGTAAAACTAAGATAAGGATGGAATTTTGAAAATAGTAAATTAGGGGACAATAGTACCAATCAATTAAATCACAAGGGATGTTAGAAGTACTATTTATATAAAAAAAAATCCTAAGGAATAAGGGAATTTCGAAATTTATGAACCAAAAATACATTTTTTAGCTTAAAATTCAGAATTTTTGAAATTTTGCATTTTTGGAACAATCGGACGGCTCAAATGGAGTGCTGACACATATACCCTCATGCCAGGGGTATCCGCACGGACCCCTTCATGCAAAGGATGTCTGGCATGGACCGTATCGCTTGGAACGAACAGTGCCAAAACCTAGCACGAGGCCCCT
The DNA here is from genome assembly GCA_037428765.1 of Rubia yunnanensis. Taxonomy (NCBI): domain Eukaryota; kingdom Viridiplantae; phylum Streptophyta; class Magnoliopsida; order Gentianales; family Rubiaceae; genus Rubia; species Rubia yunnanensis. The sequence goes on from CM075067.1 coordinate 57,911,853, forward strand.
CGTGCCAACAATACGGCTCATGCCAAAATCTGGCACGAGGCTACCAAAAGTTTGACCCTTTTTCCTTAGTTTTTCCCTCCTTTTTCGAAAAAACCTATGTCACCCATCAAACCTAATTCCACCCAAACAAAATCACAAGGCTCAAAATCAAATTTATCAATCATCAAGAGTTTCATCTCAAAATCCTCATCAAAAACAAAAACGTGCAAAATCTATCTAATTCACTCAAAATCACAAAAACCAAAGCAAGAAGAAACATCGTAAATTTATTTTCATCCTCATGACTTATTTCTTTATAATGCATCTTAGTTAGAACAACCTACCATTGTGTCTCTGGAATCACCATCGGCGACTTTGCCCACGATGACATCGATGTGGAGAGGTCTCCACAATGTGTCACCCTTACCTTTGGACGCCTTGTCCGCCATAAAAAATGAATCATAGTTCCTTGCTATTATCAAGTCCGTAGACATCACTTTGGGCTTAGGAGAAGGTCGAGGGTGTTTTAAGCCCTTGACACTCTTCCTTTCTCGCTACAAGTTAGTTAGCATTGAAAAGCATTCTTACATAGATATGTAATCACTAGAATCATGCAATGTAAATGACTCGTCAACACTATCACCATCAACAAGGGATTCATCTATGTATTCATTTTCATTTGTCATGCAAGAAGTTTCACATGGACCATGCTCGTCACATGGGGCTATGCCCTTTCACACAAAACATGAATTAGCCAAATCATGCCATGACTTATAAATGTCAAATCCAACTTTATCTATATCATCTTCTAAGGTTAGTCTCAAATGGACATCAATTTTAGTTCTTAACGTTTTAAGTAATGGTCTCCCCAATAGGATTGGGGGTGTACTTTTGTCGTGCGCCATATCAAGGACATAAAATGTCCACTAGGAATACCAAATTGCCAATTCATACCATCACATCCTTCACTAGCCCATGAGGGCTAGCTTGGGAGTGATCAGTGAGTTGGACAATCACCTTAGTGTCCCTAAGTTCACCTATATTTAGGCGTTCAAAAATTCTATATGGGATCACATTTATGGATGCTCCTAAGTCTATCATGGAAATTTAAAATAGCTTTCCACCTAGATTTCCACCCATTTTTAAATGTCCTACCTTCTTAGTTGGCCTACTATTTTTTTTGTGAATGAAACTTTAAGAAACATAGCATACGATAGCACATTTTTTATTATCTCTAAGATAGGGATTCATACCTCGACCTTTTTGAAGATCCTTCAAATGCTTGCATCATCGGTCGCCACCTTTGGCCTTTCCCTCAAAGCATTTAGAAATGGTAGTGGGATAGTCACTTGTGCCTCGGGCGGTGGTAGCTCCTTAGAAGGAGCTTCCTTGACCACAATTTCATTCTCCTCAAAATTTTCCTTGTTAGCCTCCAATACCCCATCGTCTTCTTGCAATACCTTCTTCTCAGACTCACGAACTTCCTTCCCACTTCTCAACTTGAGTGCGGTCACATTCATTGGATTGATTTCCGGTTGAGAAGGGAGTTTTCCAGAGTCTTTGGCCTCAAGTCGGCTCACCGAGGTGGTGAGTTGCCCAACTTGGACTTTGATATTTTTTATACTTGAAAAGGCCCAATTTCCAAGATCATCAATTTCGCACCTTGTCCTCTCTTCAAAAACTTAATGCTTTTTCCCCAATTTACTAATGACTTCCAAAATCTCTTCCTGGTCTGACTTGTATAGAGAGGTGTGGTTGTTGGAAGGAACCTCACCCCTTGGATATAGTCAGGGTGGAGCTTGTCCGCTTTGATACCCTTGAGCTTGGTTCTCCTTCCTCCAACAGAAGTTTGGGTGGTCCTGGTACCTTGGGTTGAACGAGTTTGCATAGAAGTCTTGTCTTGCATCACCTTGGTTCCCCCGGAACCCTTGTTGTTGCCCCCTAGAAAACTGTTACCTATTCCTGTTATGGTTGTTGTTGTACTCCATGGCCTTCGCCTCTTGTAAGTCTTCCGCTACTTTGGTACACACTTCAGTGTTGTATTCCAGGTTGCATATCCCGCACACTTTGACCTGATGAACCTTCCCTATTAAGAGCTCCTTCATTATCGAAGTAAGAGCTTGGGCTTGCTCCTCCAACTTAGGGGATTGGGAGGGTTCATCCAAGAACTTAACCCTAGACCGTGTGCCAAACTGTCACATTCCATTGGCCATTTCTTCAAAGAGATCCATCGCGTCCTTCAGGTTTTTGTTAGCGATTGATTCATTATATGTGGCATCACCATCCACATGTCTTTGTCATGCAACCTTTCAAAAATGTAGTAAACTAGGACTCCCTCCTTGAAAGGATGGTATGGATAGTTTGCTAGAAACCTCTTGAAATGATCCCAACAGTCATAGAGTGACTCGGTAGCTCCCTAGGTGATATTAGATAGTTGCTTCTTCGGTCTGGTGAATTTGGATGCTGGAAAGTACTTCTTCAAAAACCCTCTCTTCATATCCATCCAGGAGCTTATGCAACTGAGGAGTAATTCGTACATCCAATCTTGAGCTCCATCTTGAAGAGAGAATGGGAAAGCCCTCAGATTATAGTCATCCGGAGGGTTCATGTTTGTACAGACTAAGTGGAACTCCGACAAGTGCATGTTTGTGTCTTCCCCTGTAATACCATGGAAGGTAGGAATATAATTGATCATACAACTTTTTAACTTTCAATTCACATTAGGTGGGAATGGGGGGAACGTGATGCACAATGGATAACTCTCAAAATTTGGAGCCATGAGCTCCCTCAATGTCCTATTATCCTCCACCATCTCTTGCGGCTCTTCTACCACCAAAGCTGGTCTATGTCAAACCTCTACTCCAGCTCTCAACTTCCTTCATTTATGACTACCTTTGTTTTTAGTCAGGTAATGTAAAACCCCTAAGTTTGTGGTACAAGTTTGTACCATAAACTAGGGGTTAACAGTACCCTACCTGACGCAACACTAGCAAAATGATTAAAAGAAACTAGATTATTAACAGACACATTCGATCAACAAAAATAACCAACACAAACAAAGAAAATGAAAGTGATACTAACTACTTAACTAACGTGTTATGCTAATTGAAAATTAAACTTAACTAGCATCCCTGAGAGTGGTGCCAAAATTTGACCTACCGCCTTCACTTGAGGTCATCAATTTGTAGCTAAATTAACCCAAGTAGAGGGCTTATGAGAGGGTTAAAGATAGAAATTTATAGTTCTGAACCCAACTCACTACTAAGCTACCTATGGGGTAGTTAGTGGCAAGCCCGTGGTCCATCTTCAGAAATGTCATTTTTGCACTTCGGATCCATGGTCTGTGTTGCTTGGCATGGGCCGTCATCAGAAACCTTGTTTTTCTTAGTCTTTTGGCATAGGCCCCTTCATTTATCACATCCCGCTGGCTGGTCTTGAAAGTTTGGACTTGGAATGGTGGGGCCTTATGAATGGGATGGTCCACACCCATACTTAACCATTTTTTGAGTGAAAAGGCCTCTTGAGCACACATCATGAAGTGATTGGCACAGCCCGTACCAGATTTTGGAACGGCTCGTGCTGCTTAGCACGAATCATGCCAGAAGCCCTTAGCACGGGCCATATGGTGTGGCGCGGGCCACTAGTGCTAGATCTCATGCCGGCCATAAGCGGTCCATGCCTGCCCGTTGATGCTTTGCCCGACTTACATTTTTGCTCCACTACGGATGAACCGTTGGTCCATTTTGAGAGTTCTTGTGGTCTATTTTATAGCACTCGAGAAGACAAATCCAATGGAACCAACTTCAAAGGCTGATTCTTCACAGATTGTTCCCGAAATGTGATGCAACTCTTGGACAACAATTATCTTTTTCTTCCTTGGCTATCTTGAGCTTCAATGCTGCCTATCTTTGGCTCCATCCTTCTACTACTGCGATGTAGTGTTTGTGGCCTTCATCTACTACCAGTCTAATGTGAATAGCCTTCAACATCTTCTATTTTCCTTACGAATATAAAATGTAACATGAAGTACCCACGAGCGACCTACTAAGTATGATCACAAAGGAAGATCATAGGTGCTCGTGGATACAAGGTGTCTATTAGTACCAAGTAAGTCTAAAAAATGTTGGATTTAGACAGGAAAACTATACATGGCCATCCAAACCCCTTGTCACGTAAACTCAACTAATACTAGAAATATGACATGTAAAACAAGCTAATTTTTATGCCAAATGCATCGGTTAACGCAAGCATAATGAGGCACATTAAAGACCATTCCCCATCACTTCACTCTCAATGCTAATGCGATCCCGCTTAAAGGATTTCAAAGGCCTCCTAAAAGGGTAAGCCTTGCGTAGGTCACAACCGTTATATATGTAGTGAGTGTGTTACATCCTGGAAACTCCATTGTGGATATCAATCCCTAAGCCTAGAGAGGCAAAGGAAAAGACACTTTGTGATGACTCTGGAGTCGGTACAACTCTAGTCACTACAAACAGTCACGCTTAACTATCATGGTAAGCCAAGGAATTTGATCTGCCTCCCCCAGGGGTTATTAAAACCAGTAGCTTAGAAGTCTAAACCCGATTAGAGGCCGTGCGGTCAGAAGATAGAAAATTATAGTTTTGCACATGTTCCTACTGCTACGCTACCTATAGGGTAGTTAGCGGGAAGCCTTGGATTTATCCACAGATATGCTAGGTCTAATGTATCAACTCAAAACACAAGCTCATATGGGTCATCAATCTGTACGAGTAAACAGAATAGCTAGAAAAGAAAATATGCATGCCAGGGAGGGGGGTTGGTTTTTCAATCTAACAACTAATAAACATGAAAGTAAAAACATAACTATAATATTTGCTAAGCACTTGGGGAAATAATTGAGAAACTTGGTCAATCTAATGGTTATATCCTTGATTCATTCACATAGAGATCTAAACAAACCTAATAGAGTGTCCATGGCATGTGATGTGGCCGATGGCATACACTTTCTCGTCCTTGTCACGAGCTCTTGCAACCCTCCATCGATATCGCTATCATAACTAGGGGAGTACAACAAGGCCCAGCCGTTGATGTAAGTCTAATTCTCCCTCGTGTGATTACATTTCGGGCTTTCACCATGAATGCACTACTCCCCTTGGGCCCTATCAATTAGGCCCAAGGGATTATCTATGATATTAGGGTTTCTTGTAACCCTAGCTTGCTACTATTTAGCTATCTCTACCCGAAACCTCTCGGACAACTTTATGAAGTTAGCTAAGACTGGTGCGATGGTAAATGGATTGGAGTAACCTCGAACCTCGCATGCAAACACTCATGCAGACGCATTCTCCTCAAACAATTCAAAAAACCAGGTTTCTCATCCCAAAGGGGCATCGATATTTTTGCCAAGCATGAATACAACCCAAAGTGTGTGCAATATAAGTGGTGTAATATTCATTCATTTAAACTCAAAAGCCAATAACAATAATATTATGAACACAAAATTAGGATGAAGTAGAGAATCTCAAAAAGCATAAAGATAAAACCAAGTCACTACAATTATCCCTAAGCTATAGAAACTACTCTTAAAAAGTTATATCCATGAGAAATATTAGGTAAGATGCCATGGATCTAAGAAAATAAGATGAAAGGAAAAAGAAAAGAAAAAGAAAAGGAGATGGAAAAAGAAGTACTCTCCTCTTCCATCTATCTAAAACTAGAGAGGCAAAATCTACATAATGACTAGTTTAGGGTTTAGTAGAATACTAAGGCTCCTATATATAGTAATAGGGGATTGGGACTAAAGATAGGCCCAAAATAGGCCAAAGTTAGGTCAAAATCCCAGTCACCCTTTCCCTATAGCCATTGAATCTTTCTCAAATAAACTGCTCAAATCTGTGAACTTGTGGAGCTGGAATTCTGTGTGTTAGGAAGAGCTATGAAAGACAGACTTTTATATATGGTAGAGGGAAATTGGATGAAAATTGACAGAGTTATGACCAAAATGGTGAGAGACCACCGCTTCGCACGAATAATCACTGGTGATGTGGCCTGTGGTGTGTCCTTGGTGGTGCATGGCGCAAACTTTTTCCTGGGCTATGTCCAAACACTAGCGTGGACCTCATTGATTCCTATGGGTGGCCATCAGGGTTCTGAAAACTGAGGTTTTGATCTGTGCCCGTGGCTGTTGGCGCGAGCTGTGGTTAGGAAGGCTACCTACTCATGAACTTTGGTGTAGGCCACGTGATTTTCCATACCCCACCGACTGGGCTTGGAATATAGAGCTTGGAACAGCGCAGGATGCTGGAAAAAAATGTTTCATGCCCATTCTTAGCTGCACAGAGGTGTTTTCAATTTGTGCTGGCGGCCCGTGGCCTCTGGTACAGGTCGCGCCATAGCCTCGCACTGGTCTTCTTGGCACAAGGAAACTCCTTTGGCATGGGTTGTTGGTGCTAAACCATGCATGGACCACACCAACCCGTTTATGCCCTAGCTGGCTGACATTGTTTCCTTACGCCATAGGTGAACCGTTAGTCCAATTTTAGAGTTTTAGTAGTTATAGTGATCAAGAAGATGAATCCAATGGAATAATCCTTGAAGACTTGTTCTTCTCAGATTTTTATCAGATATTGGCGTAGCTCATTGGACCATAATTCATCGTTTCTCCCTTGGCCGTTTAGAACTCCAATGCTGCCTATCTTTGGCTTCATCCTTTTACTACCCAATTTGATGTAAGTAGCCTTCATCTTCTACCATTCTAGAGGTGAATGGCCTTCTATCTCTTCTATCGTCCTTGCAAACGGCCTTCAATATCTTCTACTCCCCAACCTACTAAAGATAATCACAAGGAAGATCAAGGAGACTGTGGATACAAGATGTCCATTAGTACCAATTAATTCTACAAAATGCGGGATTTAGATAAGAAAACCAAACATGACCGTCTAAACCCCTTGTCGTGTAAAGTCATCTAATACTAGCATTCATTCAAATAAAACTATCTAAAAAGTATGCCAAAAGCATCAGTTAACACACCCATAGTGAAGCAGATCAGACTCCCCACACTTAATACTTTACTCATCCTTGAGTAAACAGAAAACAAGACAAAGAATCAAGAGAATGTAGCATGCAAGCATAAGTTAACCGAGGCATTCAACTTATTCTAAGATTACCCTGTTGCCCTCAAGAAAGTAAGAATCTCACAACTCTCACACTCTCTGGAAAACATAAGTAATCAAACCAACCAAAAAAATGTTGAAGAAGGTAAGATAAAAAGATAAGTGTTAAACTAGCTTACTTTTCTCGAAACGATCCCAAAGCACACAAAGAGTCATCTTCAACAAAAATCCACTGCGGAACATGCATTCAACCTAGTTTTTTTGTTTTCTCTCAATTTCTCTAAATTTTCCTAGGAAACCTTTCGGGTTTTCATCCTAGCTTTAACACAAAAAAGGTACTCACTTCTCACCTTTTTCCACACAACCTCTCATTTGTTTTCTAGGCTCATAAGCCTAGTCAGGCCTAGCCTCTCACTTTTACCCAGGCCTTTGACCTATCCAGGCTTTTCCCAATGTTACCCAAGTTGCCCTTTTGGGTTTTCAACTCTTCCGGGTTCCTAAAATCTTTTTCATTATTCAAAATTTTCAAAGTGCTCTTAGAAAAGCTATTAGCTACATGAAAATAACTTTAAAAAAAACATAAATGCTATCTAATCCCCTTCCCCACACTTAAAGCTTGTGTTATCCTCAATGCATATACAAAATCAAAGAGAATGTGTCAAGGGAAAGAAATAGGAAAGTACTTATAATGAAAAATGAACACTAAAGTTTACCCTTGATGTCATAATCATGGAATGTAAAGAACAAACTACCATAACCCCAATATACTACCCTAACCTCTAATCAAGAAAGTTCAATATAACCACTATCATGCATCACAAATCGAATAAGGAATTGAATCACAATGGAGAGTTACCTCTTAGGTATCGATGTGTGTGTCTCGAGGGTTTTGAGGGTACGTGGGTTTTGGGTGGTACATTGGTGGTGGTTGGGTGGTGGTTGGGTGGTGGTAGGGATGAAATAGTGATTGGGGTGTAGGAAAGTATGTGAGCTTCATGGTTCATGCACGTCTACACGCCCCATGAATTTGGAGTTTGGTTCTCTTCCTTGTCCACCATTTTGAGCATCATGAGCCGTGTACGTTTACATGGTACATGAGTTGGACTCCCCGGTCACTCACCTTCCTTCAAGAACCATATGCTTCCTACAAAACAAACATGGACACCAACTGTAATTGTGTCCCAAAAATAAAAAGAAACTACAAATATAAAAACACACCAAAAATGCTAAACTAATCAAAAACAATTTTTAGCTCGGGTTGCCTCCCGAGAAGCTCCATATTTTTAAGGTCGTTGGCACGACCCTAATATTATCCATAAGGTGCGGGTTTGTACCCCATCACCTTGGACAACCAAACAATAAGAGGTGGGGGTAAGAATCTTCCAAGAGTAAGATATAGTAGATGAGGAGACAACCTTAGAGGGAATAGGTGGTTTGGAAGCTTAGCATATTCAATTGGCTTCCCTATGGTTTCCTCTATGGTTTCCAAAAATGTGGGAGTTGGTTCTATAGGTGTAGTTCGGGGTGAAAATAGGTAATATGGAAAATTAAGTACAATCACCCCTTCCTTGACTTCTTCACTCTCATCAAAACATTCCACATCCCCTTTAGATTCATCGATCAAAATTTCACATTCAACTAGGGATGGTTAATTTTCAGAATATTGGGTTTCTAGTTGGCTCACGCTTTTCATCAAATCAAGCACTTCCCCTTCAACTTTCTCAATACTTAAGAATAATTTAGTTCCCAAATTGCTAATTTCGCTAAGCATTTGCAATGATAAATCACTACTCTTTGCACTTTAGTTATAGCTTGCAAACTTTCTACACAATCCAATTTGGGAACTAATCCTAGGGATTGGTTTTAGGGAATTGGCTAAGTTGGTGAAATCCAACTATCTAATCCAAAGTATTGGTTTCCCGATGCATCTCCATACCACGAATTTGAGTTGCCACTAAACCTCAAATTTGGAGAGTTGTGGTGGGGTTAACAATCTTGACCTGCCTCCCCCCCCCCGGGGGTCATTAAACCTCGTAGTTTAGAAGTCTAAACCCAGTTGGAGGCAATGTGGTCAGAAGATAGAAATTTATAGTTTTGCACCCTTTCCTACTGCTACGTTACTTATGGGGTAGTTAGCGGTAAGCCCTGGGTTTGTCCACAGAGACGCTAGGTCTAATGTATCAACTCAAAACACAACCTTGTACGGGTCATCAATCTGTATAAGTGAAAGGAATAGCTAGTAAAAAAACATGCAAGTAGGGGGGTTGGTTTTTAAACTAACAACTAATAAACATGAAAGTAAAAAAACCATAATATTAGCCAAGCATTTGGGGAAACATTGATAAAATTTGTTAATCTAAAGCTTCTATCCTTGATTCATTCACAAAGAGATCTGAACCAACCTAATAGAGTGTCCTAACACGTGGTGTGGTCGATGGCATACACTTTCCTGTCCCTGTCACGGGCTCTCGCAACTCTCCATCGACACCTCGATCGTAACTGGGGGAGTACAACAAGGCCCGACCATTATTGTAGGTCTAATTCTTCCCAGTACGATTGCGTTATGGGCTTCCACAATGAATGCACTATCAATTAGGCCTAAGGGTCGTAGGCACCTTATTTATGATACTAGGGTTTATTGTAACCCTAGCTTGCTACTATTTAGCTATCTCTACCCAGAACCTCTCATACAAGATTATAAAGTTAGATAAGACTGCTGCAATGGTAAGTGGATCAGAGTGACCTCAAATCTCCCGTGCACACACCCACACAGACACGTTCTCCTCTACCTATTCAAACAACCAGGTTTCTCTTCCCAAAGGGAAATAAATATTTGCGGCTAGCATGAATACAGCCCAAAGTGTGTGCTATATGTGTGGTGTAACATTCATGCATTTAAACTCAAAAGCAAATCACAATAATATTATGAACATAAAACTATGATGAACTAGAGAATCTCAAAAAGCATAAAGATTAAACCAAGTCACTACAATTATCCCCAAGCTATAGAAACTACTCTACACAAGTTAGATCCATGAAAAATATTAGGTTAAATGCCATGGATCTAAGAAAATAACCTGAAAGGAAAAAGAAAAGAAAACGAAAAAAGAGAAGAAAGAAGAAGAAGTACTCTCTCCTTCCTTCTCCCAAAACTAGAGAGAGGCAAAATCTACATAATGACTATCTTAGGGTTTAGTAGAAGAATAAGGCTCATATATATAGTGGTAGGGGATTGGGCCTGAAGATAGGCCCAAAATAGGCCAAAGTTAGGTCAAAACCCTAGTCACCCTTTCCATCTTGCCACTGAATCGAATGAATTGCTAAAATCCATGAATCTTCTGGATCTAGAATTCAGTGTGTTGGATAGAGATAGGAAAGAAGAATACTTTGATATATTTTAGAGGGAAATTAGATGAAAATTGAGAGCGTTATGACCAAAACGGTAAGAAACTGCCGTTGGCGCAGGCCGTCACTAATGATGTGGCCCGTGGCGTGTCCTTGGTGGTGCGGTGTCATGGATCACCCTTTGAGGGGATTAACCGTGTGGCCTAGTCATGCTAGAGTGTTATGACTACCGCCTGATTTCTCATGTGTGTCGCACTCATCATGGTTGCTCTCAGCACACCAACCCTTTAAAAGGACGTGGTTGAGCATGCAGCTGAAATACACACGAGTTTAGATTAGGAGCATGGCTTCACACACACAAGCCAACAATGCAATAAAAGACCCAAAAACTGGGAGTGAATGCTTGTTTTCAATATATTGCAAAATGGTAACCGGATGCGGGTAGCTTAGTATTCCACATATATGTTATACAAACGTTATCACAAATGCCTAGTTCAAAGACAAAATAAGGTCAAAGGAAACAAGGCACGTAGGCCTAGACCTTAACTAAAGAAACTAAGATAATCTACTAGCTAGTACTATTACAAGCAAAATAAATAACTTCTAGGACAAGGAGCTTGGGACATGTGTTCTCGGGCAATGACTCAACACTTAGTGTGCTGGCCTGGCGGGAAACTGGGCACTGTGCGCACTGGCGTTGGGCACTAACAATTCAGACGTTATGCTAGCGCATTATAGGAATGGAGGGGTTCATCTTTGGCCTTGAGTAGTTAGCCGGTCGACACTGTATAACCTAGAGGCGTGTGCAGCACAGTCGAGGGAGACCGGTTCGCAGGCATGCGCATGTCGGCATTGAGTTGCATTCAGGTTGGGTGATAAGCCCCACCCCATAAAATTCTCCCCCACTCAATTCGGCGAACGTTCTCGGAGCCATCAATTCTCTAAGGTGCTTCGTAACCGATATTTTTATCGTCGCTTCTGCCTTAAGAAAAGGGTTGATTCAATTGCTTGTGCTAGTGTACTCTGGTTTAGCCGTGGTCCTTGGATTCTCTTCAGTTCTAGTTTGAGCAAGATTGATTTTATAGCACCCACTCCTTGATCGATGCTTGAGGAATTTCCAACTCCGGATGGTTTCCGGCACACATCATCATCCATTCACATTTCTGCCTCCTACCTTGTGGAACCACAAGGGGTTGCTAATGTGAATGATGAATCGTCTTTCCCTATCAAGGTTTACAAGGTTTAGCTTGCTTGAATGACTTGAAATGGGAAGTTCAATGGGGCGCGCTAGCCCGCAGATATTTCTTTGGAATCCAAATCTTCATTGCAACCGACGGATGCTTCCTACCCTCCTTGCTCAAAGAATAATTGTCCCTTAGAGCTAGGGAGCGACCCACAACATGCTCAGTCTTCAGACTTGTTTAACAAATCTCCTTGAATCCATAGGGGAAACCCATTGCTGGTGTAGTCCCTTCTGACTTTTCATTTCAGTTATCCCCACTGGGATCTGCTAAACCACAGTCCTCATATTCTCTTATGCATATAACGAGCTACAAACCCAGGAGTTTATCCCTGACTGACCTCTTTCCAGTCGCTTTAACTGTGCATGGATTGGTGTGTAAAAACGTAAAAGTAGTTTCCATATGGGTATACGACAATCTATGCATCTCTTAGAAATTCCAAGCCGATGATTACACCAAAGTCATCCATTTTAACGACATGGAAAACCACTATGGTCTCTATGGTGCCAAACTTGATCGAGCATCACCTGACAACACCCAACACTGGTTTGGCTTCACTATTAATGGCCTTCATCTTACCCATAGCTTTATCCGAACTGAGGCCCAATCTTGATGCCTCTTTTTTGGAGACATACACATAGCTAGCTCCAGTGTTGACCATCACTTGGATGGGTTTTCCATTCACACACATGTCTATACACATCAATGCTCCATCAGTTTGACGTATTGGTTTAACATTGACAATCTCAGGTTCGTCAAGCATAGGTGTGGCCTTCCCCGCTTAGCTTGACCAATTTGTAGCTCTCTTTGATCGCATTGCAGCAACCACCTGGTTGATCTCAGGCTCCGTTTATGGATTCAACCACCCTGTCTCTATTGATTCCACCATAGAATTACACCGCAAATTCAATGCCCCCATAGAGCATGGTTCTTCCTCTTCAGGCCCGGACTCCTGAGCCAAATGCTCCTGAACTACCTCGCTTAGTGCCTCCCTGATTTGTCTTGAGTCCTCGAGCAACATAACAGTGATCCTCTGCTCTATTGGACAATCAACAAGGGCATGATTCCCTTTGCTCATTCCACACACAAGTCGTGTCTTCCCAGTTTGTCCATCCCACCTTGGTTTGGACCAACTGAACTAGCTGCACTTGCACTAGGGCTTCCCTCATTCATTCCAACACCTATTTTGGGCCTATAGCTACCTCAGCCGCTCGGACTGGGTCTAAAGTTACCCCCCACCTTAGGAGCACCCACACCTGCAACATTGCCCACCTTGGAAACAGTCAAGCCGTTCACCTCCTTATGAATCCTTTGCGATCCTCCACTAGTACAGTCCTCCAGACTTTCGACGAACGCTACCGCTGAGTTATAGTCAGTGCAACGAGCTCTCTTTAGCTTGATTCTAGCCCATGGCTTCAATCCGTGGCTGAAGTTATGGAGTTTTTAATCCTCCAGATGGTCAGGAAAATTGATCATACAAGCCTGGAAAGCTGACACGTACCCCATAATACTGCCGGTCTGTGCCAGGGTTCTTAGTCTCAACAATTCCTATTCCTTCACGTTGCCTCACCTTGAGCTTGTCCGCATTGATACCCTTAATATTGTCCACCTCCCCCCGGGGTCGTTAAAACCTGTAGCTTTGAAGTTTAAACCTTGTTGGAGGCAATGCGGCCAGAAGGTAGAAATTTATAGTTCTGCACTCGTTCCTACTGCTACGCTACCTATAGGGTAGTTAGCGGTAAGCCTTGGGTTTGTCCACAGAGATGCTAGGTCTAATGTACCAACTCAAAACACAACCTTGTATAGGTTATCAATTCATTCGATTGAACGGAATAGCTAGAAAAGAAAATATGAAAGTCGGGGAGGTTGGTGTTTCAATCTAACAACTAATAAACGTGAAAGTAAAAATGTAATTATAATATTAGCTAAGCACTTGGGGAAATCTTTGATCAACTTGATCAATCTAATACTTATATCCTTGATTCATTCGCATGGAGATCTAAACAAACATAATAGAGTGTCCATAACACGTGGTGTGGCCGATGACATACACTTCCCCGCCCCTGTCACGGGCTCTGGAAACCCTCCATCGATACCGCCATTGTAACTATGGGAGTACAACAAGGCCCGACCATTGTTGTAGGTCTAATTATCCCCTGTGAAATTATGTTCCGGGCATCCACCATGAAGGCACTACTCTCCTCGGGTCTTATCTATTAGGCCCAAGGGGCATAGGCACCTTATCTATGATACTAGGTTTTCTTGTAACCGCAACTTGCTACTATTTAGCTATCTCTACCAGGAACCTCTCGGATAACTTTACGAAGTTAGCTAAGACTGGTGCGATGGTAAGTGGATCGGAGTGACCACAAATTTCTTGTGCACACACTCACGTAGACGCATTCTCCTCTACCCATTCAAACAACCAGGTTTCTCTTCCCAACGGGGCATCGATATTTGTGCCTATCATAAATACAGCCCAAAGTGTGTGCTACATATGTAGTTTAATATTCATACATTCAAACTAAAGCAAATTACAATAATATTATGAACACAAAATTAGGATGAAATAGAGAATCTCAAAAAGCATAAAGATTAAACCAAGTGATGTGTCCATTTTATATGCATAATTTAGTACTATTTAGGGTCACTTTTGTGCTCTTTTATTATCGAGAGCTTGTGTTTTACCTTGAAATTCTCTTAGGAGGGGTAAGAGCAACTTTATGCTCTTTTACCTCTTCTAATTGGATTTTGTGTGACAAGGGAAGAACACGGAGGCAATGAAGACCGGAGGCCATTGAAGACTACACTTTCGAAGACTTTTGAAGACTCACTTCGAAGACATGAAGACCGGAGGCCATTGAAGACCATTTTTGGAGCCGTTGAAGACTTGGAGATTGAGAGGGATGACTATGAAGATGATTGCATGCCATAAGAAGAAGAAAACGACACAATGCAAAATTTAGGCACCCGTCGCGAGTCGCGACCGACAGGTGGCCAGAATTTCACCTTATCTTCTTTGTACTATAAATACCATTCTCTTTCCTCTCATTCATACCTTTTCTCTGCTGCGATTATAGTACTGTTTCAAACCCTTTTCTTCCATTTTTCATCCTTGAATTCTCTTGTTTTATGATTAGTTGTTTAGCATTGATTAGCATGAACTCTTATAGCTAATCTATCTCTTGGGAGAAATTGACTAAGGCTTCCAAACCCATGTCCTAAGAACTATTTGTAGCCTATTTATTGCTCTTACTATTGTGCATTCATGGAGTATTAAATGTGTTTGTTGATATCATTAATGTTGTTGAGAGCTTGAGCATATGAAATACTTGTATGAATTGCTTGCTAGGGTTTGGGGGAAGTGGGTTGATTTCCCCCCTTTTCTTGTTAGGAATATATGAGTATGATTTAGAGCTTTTGATTGTGTTGATGGATTGATGATTTCTAGGTGAATAGGATAATGTTGAACACTTTGTCATGTTTATTGCTTGTAGCAAACGAGAGAAGTCTATGAATGTCGATCGTTCTTGACCAATCTTGTGTAAATGCATAAATCGGTTAAATGCTTAAATGCGGTGTAGTGTTTATAAGTGTTGCCGAGCTTGTTGATTCTTCGTACTAAATGCCATCAATGGGATACCTTGAGTCATGTTTTAACTACGGGAGTCATTGGTGAGGTTTGACAAGAGATGTCGAATTCACTCTTGCAAACTACTATCTAAGAAGGATAGAAGTTTAGCCTTCACAACAAGTAGTGAAAGTAGTAAATAAGTTGCATGTTCAATGATGGATAAGAGGTTTGGAAGTGGAAGTCAATTGCGCCCAAGATTCCGTAAATTGTTATTTTCATCTTGCTTTTAGTTGTATTGCATGATTAGCATTTTTCTATTGCTTTGCTAGTTGTTGTACTTTAATTTTTTAACTTAGGATCAAACCAACCAAAATCCCCCCCCTTGTTTACATGCTTTTATATATATATCTATGCATGTATGTGCTTAGTATGTTTTCTCCTTTATATGTTTAAAACCCTTAAAAAGATCCCTCTTCTCGTGGACGACCCCGACTTGCCATTATCTACTTAATTATAGATAGGAAGCATTTAGGGATTAGAAGTATTAACATTGAGAGGTACGGCGACGACCTCCCAAATTTTGACGCCGCTGCCGGGGAAGAGGCATTTATTTTTAAGTGTTTAGGCCTATTATGTGTGATTATGTGCTATTTGTAAATATTTGTTAGTTTGGTTTTATTTTGATTTCTTAGTTAATTTTCCATTTTCGCTTGGGTTGGAGACGTATTGTTCGAGTTCTTGGTGTATGGTTCGCACGCGATCCTCTTCACAAGAACCCTTACACTACGACCCCGAGTTGGAGTTGAATTTGAGATGGGCTAGGAGGCTTTATTTGGAAAGTGTGAATAACACCCCTCCTAGTGACTATTTTGCGGATACATCTTCATCAATGGAACATAAAATCGAGCACGAAGATGAGCATCCGAGAGGGGAACCTCGCCATCCTTCTTTCCCCCAAAGAGAGATCCCCTTGGGGCAACCCTTGTTGAGAGACGTCATGGCTCCCAACCTTGATCAATAACCGATGTGTATCGAGTACCCCGTGGTTGGACCAAATGGGCATTTTGAGCTAAAGACCGGGTTCATCAACATGCTACCCGCCTTCCTTGGTAGGCAAGGGAAGAATGCTAACAAGCACCTCACTGAGTTTCACTTCTTGTGTGGTGGTACGGTCCCCCATGGAGTGGATGAAGATTTTTATAAATTGAAGGCATTCCCTTTCACACTGAGGGATGGTGCAAGAAATTGGCTCCACTACCTACCGCCCAAGAGCATCAAGAGTTGGCTTGATATGAAAATAAAGTTTCCAGCCAAGTACTTCCCCACCTCGAGGTCCGCCGCCTTGAAGAAGGACATAAGCAACATTCTTCAGTGGCATGAAGAGTCTCTCTTCGACTATTGGGAGAGGTTCAAGAAGCTCCTTGCAAGTTGCCCCTACCGTGGTTATTCGGAGGGAGATTTGGTGTATTATTTCTATAATGGCCTTCTTGATGAGGACCAAAGGTTGGTTAGAAGTTCTTGTGGTGGCACCCTTGGGAACAAAACATCCGCCGAGGCCATGCAATTGTACGAGGAGCTAGCGGAAGAATCCCGAAACTTTAGCTCAAGGGCCGATTTGAGAAGGAGAAACCCAATGCCCATGAGTGATTTTTCCAATAGTGGGAAGCTAGAGGATCAAGTCTCGGCCCTCACATTCATGGTGACAACTTTGATAACAAAGCCCGAGGGAAATGCGCCACATGTTAAATCATGTGAAATTTGCTACATGGCGCACCCTACGGACACTTGCCCCACTTTGCAAGAGGACTATGTTAAAGAGGTGAGTGCCATGGGGTATCACAGGAATCAAGGATACCAAGGAAACCAAGGGTATCAAGGTGGTCAAGGCTACCAAGGTCAAGGCTACAAAGGTCACCAAGGCTACCAAGGGTATCAAGGGTACCAAAACCGGTCATACAATTCGGGGAATCGTGATAACCCGAACCTCCGGTATGGGAACCCTCAAGGAAGCCAACACTCCCAACCATACTGGCCCCCTCAACAACAATATAGGCCACCTTAACAACAATTCTAAAGGCTCCAAGATAAACCCCGAGACCAAGGGGAGGGCTCGGGGCTATCCAAGGATGAGGTATTGCAAGCCATTCACCAGTTGGGCATGAGAGCGGAAAAGAGCGAAAAATTCCAAGATGAGGCCAAAGCAAGCATCAAGAACTTGGAAACCCAAGTGAGCCAAATAGCCCAAATGGTGAACCGGATGGAAGCTTGGGAAAAGGGTAAACTACCCTCCCAACCGGAAATCAATCCTAGGCAAAATGCAAGTGCTATCGCTTTAAGAAGTGGTAGAGAGGTCGGTACTCCATCGGGTTATGAAGTTGTTGAAGAGGAGCCCAAGAGGATTGAGGTTTTTGAAAAAGAAGTTGAGAAGGAAGAAGCTCATGAGAAGAATACCAAAGAGTTAGCCAACAAGGGCAAGGAAGAAGAAATCGAGTTGGAGACATTGCCACCGAGACCAAAGTCAACCTCCATCCCAAAACTCTCATCTCCTCCACACAAAAGAGCAAAGATGGTGGAGATCCCTCCATATGTGCCGGAACCCCCGTTTCCGGAAGCCTTGAAAAACAAAATGAGGAAGGAGGACAACAAGGACATCTACGAAGTCTTTCGTAGATGTGAGGTAAACATTCCACTCTTGAATGCCATTGAAAAAATTCCTAGATATGATAAATTTATTAAGGAATTGTGTGTTGTGAATAGAAAACAAAGGGCCAAGAATAAGTTGAAAAATGGAAAAAGTGAGCATGTTTCCGCCTTGTGTCAAAAAGAGCTACCTCCTAAATGTAGTGATCCCGGCATTTTCACGATACCGTGCATAATAGGAAATACACATTTTGAAAAAGCTATGCTTGATTTAGGTGTATCCATAAATGTGATTCCTTACTCTTTGTATGAAAATCTCAACTTGGGTACATTGCACAAAATCGGGGTGGTAATCCAATTGGCCGATCGTTCTAGTGCATACCCTAAGGGTATTGTCCAGGATGTGTTGGTTAAGGTGCATTCCTTAATTTTCCCCGTGGATTTTTATATCCTTGACATGGAGCATGATAAACATGCCGCCCTGATTTTGTTGGGGAGGCCATTTTTGAAAACATCTAGGACAGTGATTGATGTGCATAAGGGTACCCTCACCATGGAGTGTGATGGAGTAAAAGTAGAGTTTAACATAAATGACTCTATGAAGTATCCTAGTGAAGAACATGCTTGCTATGCCCTAGATGTTGTTGAAGAAGTTGTGCAAGATGTTTTTGAACTAAGTGGTGAAGATTCTTTGTTAGTTGCTTTGCAATGTGATGTTAATGATGCCCACAATGTATACTCTATGAGCACTAACTTGAAGGAAAGCTTTGAGGATTTGAACCTGCTTGAAGAAATGAGACCGAGTGTCTCAAAACCTCCTCCTCTACTCTTAGAGGAACCTGAGGAACCGAAATTCCTCCCCTCACTTGTGAAAGCCCCGGTGCTTGTCCTTAAACCTTTGCTAAATGACCTCAAGTATGTATTTCTTGGGGAAAGGGAGATGCTTCCGGTTATCATTTCGAGCAAGCTCACCAAGGAGCAAGAAGAAAAGTTGATGGTGGTGTTGCGGGAGAACAAGGAAGCAATTGGATGGACTATTGCCGACATCAAAGGCATAAGTCCATCCACTTGTATGCACAGAATCTTGTTGGAAGAAGATGTGAGACCCATCCGACAACCCCAATGCTGTTTGAACCTGCCTATGATGGATGTGGTGAAGGGGGAAATCCTCAAGTTGCTTCAAGCGGGCATGATATATCCAATCTTGGATAGTAAATGGGTGAGCCCAACTCAGGTGGTACCTAAGAAGAGTGGGATGACAGTAGTCGAAAATGAGAAGGGTGAAATGGTGCCCACCCGAGTTCAAAACGGGTGGCGAGTTTGCATTGACTACTGGAGATTGAATGCGGAAACCCGGAAGGATCACTTCCCATTGCCATTCATTGATCAAATGCTTGAGAGGTTAGCAAGCCACCCCTTCTATTGCTTTTTGGATGGGTACTCGGGGTATTTTCAAGTGGCTATCGCCCCGGAAGACCAAGAGAAGACCACCTTCACGTGCCCCTTTGGTACGTTTGCTTACCGACGCATGCCTTTCGGGTTATATAACGCCCCCGCAACTTTCCAAAGGTGTATGGTAAGCATTTTCTCAGAATTTTTTGAAACTTTGTCGAGGTGTTTATGAATGATTTCACCATTCATGGTAATTCCTTTGACAATTGTTTAGCAAATTTAGTGCAAGTTCTTAAACGTTGCATTGAAACTAATCTGGTGCTAAATTCTGAGAAATGTCACTTTATGGTAGAGAGAGGTATTGTCTTAGGCCATGTTGTCTCCTCTAAGGGTATTGAGGTTGACAAGGCAAAGATAGACACGATTCAAACTTTTTCTTATCCTACTAATGTGCACGAAGTGCGCTCTTTTCTTGGCCATGCATGATTCTATCGCCGGTTCATCAAGGACTTCTCAAAGATAGCATCTCCTCTATGCAAATTGTTGAAAAAGGAAGTGGAATTTGTGATGGATGAGGGGTGTAAAGGGGCCTACGATACATTGAAGGGAAGGTTAGTCTCGGCCTCTATCATACAACCCCCGGATTGGTCGTTGCCTTTTGAGATAATGTGCGATGCGAGTAACTACGCCGTTGGAGCTGTTCTTGGTCAAAGGGTAGGGAGAGTACCTCATGCCATCTACTACGCATCCAAGTTTCTAAATGAAGCCCAAAGGAACTACTCCACCGCTGAAAAGGAGTTGCTAGCAGTGGTATTCTCTTTAGAAAAATTTCGATCTTACTTGCTTGGTACAAAAGTTATTGTGTACACTGACCATGTAGCGCTTCTTCATTTAATGATGAAGAAAGAGGCCAAGCCAAGATTGATTAGGTGGATCCTGCTTTTGAGCGAATTTGAGTTGGAGGTGCGCGACAAGAAGGGTGCGGAAAATCTTGTGGCCGATCATTTAAGCCGGTTGACTCCGGGGGAAGACATTGAGGTAAGCCCCGCAATGAAGGAGCAACTACGGGAGGAATTCCCTGATGAACAATTGTTCACCATTAGGGATCTCCAACTGTGGTATGCCGACATTGTAAATTTTCTTGTTGCCGGTAAGTTCCCTCCTCATTTTTCTAAGGCCCAAAAGGATAAATTAAAGAGTGATGCTAAGTATTATGTGTGGGATGATCCATTTTTGTGGAGACATTGTGCGGATCAAGTTGTTAGAAGATGTATCCCTGATAGTGAAGTATGCTCAATTCTTGAATTTTTTCATTCTCATGCATGTGGCGGTCATTTTGGAGCAAAGAGAATCGCTAGGAAAGTTTTAGAGAGTGGGTTTTATTGGCCTACGTTGAATAAGCATGCATACACCTTTTGCAAATCTTGTGATGAATGCCAGAGAGTAGGAAATATCTCCACTAGGAATGAAATTCCCTAAAGACCTATTTTGTATTGTGAAATCTTTGATGTTTAGGGTATTGACTTTATGGGGCCTTTCCCTAGTTATTATGGCTTTACGTACATTCTTCTTGCTGTTAATTATGTGTCGAAGTGGGTTGAAGCAAACCCCACTAGGACTGACGATTCTAAAGTGGTTGCAGAATTTTTGAAAGATAACATCTTTTCTAGGTTTGGGGTACCCAGAGCCTTCATTAGTGACCGTGGCACCCATTTTTGCAATCGGACCATAGCAGCACTCTTGAAGAAGTATGGCGTCACTCACAAGACATCTACCGCCTATCACCCACAAACCAACGGGCAAGCTGAAGTTTCCAATTGGGAAATCAAGTCCATCCTTCAAAAAATGGTTAACCCTAACCGGAATGATTGGAGTTCTCGGTTGAATGATGCCCTGTGGGCGTATAGGACGGATTACAAGACACCAATCGGTATGTCCCCATACCGGTTAGTGTTTGGTAAGCCCTGTCATCTACCGGTGGAAATTCAGCACAAGGCTTACTGGGCGGTCAAAGAGTTTAATCTTGATGTAGATGAAGCCGGTTTGCATAGGAAGTTAAAATTGGATGAACTGGATGAGATCCGGAGGGAGTCTTATGAGAATGCCGAGATCTACAAAGAGATGACAAAGGCGTAGCACGACAAGATGATCATCATGAAGGATTTTGACGTTGGTCAAAAGGTCCTCCTATTTCAATCTCGCCTTTGCCTATTCCCAGGTAAGTTAAGGTCCCAATGGATCGGTCCTTTTGAGGTGGTTAAGGTATTCCCGCATGGTGCGGTGGAGATTTTAGATCAAGCTAAGTCCAATATCTTCAAGGTTAATGGACAACGTTTGAAACCTTACCACAAGACTTTTGTACCGGAAAAAGGAGAGGACGTTGATCTCCTCGATCCAGTTTGTGAGTAAGCTCCAAGGAGGGAAGTAAGTTATGCCGACGACTTTAAATAAACTTGGTTTTGATCATTCGGATTGTCATTCGTGACTTTCTGTTGATGTTGTTTAGTTTTGAGCTTTTATCGTTAAGCTTCATTGTTTTTCTTTATACTTTTCACGGGTTGTTTTCTCCATGATTTTGTAGAAATTTTGAAGCCAAGGCATTTGATTTTGGAAGGGGGAAATACTTGGATTCGAGAAGGAAGGACTTGGACAAGAGAAAGAAGCAGAAAAATTTTCTAAGTGCCAGGTTAGTGGCGAATCGCGAGTCACGACCAAACCGTCTCGAGTCGCGATGGGCTCAGAAATTTTTTGTCAAAAATTGGACCCTTGGATGCAACTTTCCGCGAGTCGCGACGAGCTCAGAAGTTTTGAAAAAAAAGATAGCCTCGGATCCCACTTTCCACGAGTCGCGATAACCTCGTGATGCTTCATCGCGAGTCGCGACGGACACGTTGCGAGTCACGGTGACCTCACGACGCTCCATCGCGAGTTGCGACGGTCGAGGAAAATAGATTTAAAAATCGGATTGCAGCAGTTTCTTTTCCCAAATCCTTCTACCATTCACTTTTCCTCTTCCCATCCACTCGTCCATCTTCTATCCCCCTCTACCCACACAGCCGCGCCACTGCCGCCTCGCCGCCACGCCGCCACCATCTATCAAGCCTCCACACTCTCCACACCTCAAATCACCATCACCATTGTGAAGAACCCAAACCCTAGATTTTGGTGGTTTTGAAGCTTTAGGCAATTCAAACCCAAATTGATCGGGGGCTCCTATTTTTCTTCTTCCTAAGAATATTATTGATATGGCCCCTAAGAAGAGATCTAGGGCTCCCCCACAAGATGAGTGCACTGCCGCTCCACCTCCACCTCCGTCACCGGCTCCGGAATCGGGCCCTATACCTTCCCCTCCCGGATAGGTACATGGGCTTGACCCGGATCACCGGGTCCTATGCGGAGGGATGGGAAGCCCTAGAGAAGCGCCTACTTAAAGAGACTAGTTTTGTTGATGTGCCTACATTGGATGTCCTCGGCCTCGCACAGCCTGTCAGATGCTTTCTCGCCAAAGGGGGAATGGAGAGATTTATGAGCAAGAGTGCGCCCTCTTACCGGAGGTACACATTGGAGTTCTTGTCCACAGTCCGTATGAGCAGCATGAGGGGTGATCAACCCTGTGAGAGGTACATTGCCTTTCACCTAGATGACCTATCTTGGCAACTGACCGTCTCACAGGTTGAGTAGGCCTTTGGTTTTGACACCTCCGAGATACGGAACAGACTGAACCCACGGGCCCAAGAGCGGTCAATTGAGGATGATATGCAGCTTTGGAATGTCATCAATATGAGGCTGAAGAACTCCCATGACAAGAGTAGCGCCATCATTTACCCTGCACTCCGCTATGTGCACCGACTCTTGGCTTGCACAGTCTTTTGCTCCGCAGAGCCGGTGAATATGCCAGACAATGACATTCACTTCCTATGGCACTTGACGAACGAGGGGCCAGGAAATGGGCTGTGGGCAGAGCTGTGGATGAAGAGGATTGTGGAAGTGGCAGGTAAGGCCAAAGGGAAGATCATGGTCGGAGGGATGATAGGCCTTCTAGCAGAGTACTTGGGATTAGTCCTTCCTGCCATCTTTCCACGTTTGGGGAGGCAGACGTCTTATCTCATCACCATTGAGCAGCTTGTTCGATTTGAGATGCTCAGTGTCACCCGGACCATTGGGCTCTTCCATTAGTTATACGGTGCGAGGAAGGTCACATTCATGGCACTTCCACAGCAGAGCAAGATGAGGCTGGAGTTTGACACATCGCTGGGAGATTTGGCGATCTCCCCTCACTTCTCATGTATAGCTGAGTTCCAGCATGAGCTCTGCGACCTCAGGCTAGCCCCTCTCCAGTGTGACGATGGCACCCTATATTCCTCGGAGCAGCAGCAGTACTACTCTCCACAGCCTCCACCACAAATGGATCCTATGCAGGAGGATGATACTACACCTCACTACTCCCAGCCTCCGCCAGATTTCTATGAGCGGATGATGCAGACCATGCACGATGGTTCCCACCTCCAGGACAACATAATTTTGGAGCGCAACGTGTTTTTCTCCCAGGCTTTGATCGATATGGATGAGGAGATTGACCACCTGTCAGCTTGTATCCATGAGTTGCAGTCCCAGTCGGGTGTTGCATCAGGCCCCAATCCGAGAGCAGAGAGGCAGAGGCACAGAGGCACAGAGGCAGAGGAGCATGGAGTGGCTAGCATAGTACCAGCAGCGCTACTCCAGCGGTAGCCCATCCTCATCACAGTATTGATTGAGTGAGCATCACACTTTTCCCCTTTCCATACTTCGCTTTGTACGGTTTTACCCTAGTCTACATTAAGGGCAATGTAGTGTTCTAAGTATGGGGAGGGGTATCTACTATTGTTAGGTGATTAAGGTTGGAGACACTTTTACACTAACTCTTTTGTTTTATTTTGGATATTTTCTCCCTTTTGTTTTGGGATGTTTTGCTTTTGATGTACTTGGATAATGTTGGTTTTGATACTTTTCTTAACCTTCACATTGGGAAAGCAATTTGCTACTTTTTGGATTGGAGACACGTGAAAAATAATTGGAAAAAAAGAGAGATTCCCGCTAAGTTGAAAACCCGAGAGGGCAACTTAGACAATATTGGGGACCCGGATAGGTCAAAAACCCGAAAGGGTAGGCCTAGGCAAAAATGAGAGGCTAAATGTGCGGAAAAAGGTGAGATGTGAGCCAAAGAAACATGATGTGTGGCTAGGATGAAAACCCAAAAGGGCTCCTAGGAAAAATGAGAGAAAGTGAGAGAAATTGAAAAAAAAACATTAAGTGTTTACTCATTTGCCGGCGATGGAGTCATAAGGATGCGGTGACCACACGGATGGATCGGGTAGCTTCACATCTTGAGGACCTTTTGGGAATGAGAAATTTAGCGGGAAAAGACGGAGTAAGTTATGAAATTCTTGATCATTAAGATGCTTCGTTTTTAGGTTGATATATTGATGTAAAGTGGAGCATGTGTTTTGAACCTTATATACACTTTTGGCTTCATCTTTTATCATTGGATTTGGGATTATCAATTCGGGATTTGGAGATGTCTTAGGGAAATCAATGAATTGATGGGATGATATGGTTTGGGTAGATTTAGGAATAGGGGTTGTGGGAAACTTCTCATTTGACTTTAACATTGGGATGTGTGATATTGAGAGTTTTGTGAGGTATTGATTTGGGGGATTAGTAGTTAGGATGTGGATATATCATTTCCTTTGTATGCTTAGATCTTTTCTTACTCGAGGGCGAGTAAGGTTCAAGTGTGGGGAGGCTTGATGTGTCCATTTTATATGCATAATTTAGTACTATTTAGGGTCACTTTTGTGCTCTTTTATTATCGAGAGCTTGTGTTTTACCTTGAAATTCTCTTAGGAGGGGTAAGAGTAACTTTATGCTCTTTTACCTCTTCTAAGTGGATTTTGTGTGACAAGGGAAGAACACGAAGGCAATGAAGACCGGAGGCCATTGAAGACTACACTTTTGAAGACTCGCTTCGAAGACATGAAGACCAAAGGCCATTGAAGACCATTTTTGGAGCCATTGAAGACTTGGAGATTGAGAGGGATGACTATGAAGATGACTGCATGCCACAAGAAGAAGAAAAAGACACAATGCAAAATTCAGGCACCCATCGCGAGTCGCGATGGCCTCGTCGTGATGACCGTCGCGACCGACGGGTGGCCAGAATTTCACCTTATCTTCTTTGTACTATAATTACCATTCTCTTTCCTCTCATTCATACCTTTTCTCTGATGCGATTATAGTACTGTTTCAAACCCTTTTCTTCCATTTTCATCCTTGAATTCTCTTGTTTTTATGATTAGTTGTTTAGCATTGATTAGCATGAACTCTTGTAGCTAATCTATCTCTTGGGAGCAATTGACTAAGGATTCCAAACCCATGTCCTAATAACTTATTGCTCTTACTATTGTGCATTTATGGAGCGTTGAATGTGTTTGTTGATATCATTAATGTTGTTGAGAGCTTGAGCATATGAAATACTTGTATGAATTGCTTGCTAGGGTTTGGGGGAAGTGGGTTGATTTCCTCCCTTTTCTTGTTAGGAATATATGAGTATGATTTAGAGCTTTTGATTGTGTTGATGGATTGATGATTTCTAGGTGAATATGATAATGTTGAACTCTTTGTTATGTTTATCGCTTGTAGAAAATGAGAGAAGTCTATGAATGTCGATCGTTCTTGACCAATCTTGTGTAAATGCATAAATTGGTTAAATGCTTAGACGCAGTGTAGTGTTTATAAGTGTTGTCGAGCTTGTTGATTCTTCGTGCTAAATGCCATCAATGGGATACCTTGAGTCGTGTTTCGACTACGGGAGTCATTGGTGAGGTTTGACAAGAGATGTCGAATTCACTCTTGCAAACTACTATCTAAGAAGGATAGAAGTTTAGCCTTCACAACAAGTAGTGAAAGTAGTAAATAAGTTGCATGTTCAATGATGGATAAGAGGTTTGGAAGTGGAAGTCAATTGCGCCTAAGGTTCCGTAAATAGTTATTTTCATCTTGCTTTTAGTTATATTGCATGATTAGCGTTGTTCTATTGCTTTGCTAGTTGTTGTACTTTAATTTTTTTAACTTAGAATCAAACCAACCAAAACACCCCCTTGTTTACATGCTTTTATATATATCTATGTATGTATGTGCTTAAAAAGATCCCCTTACCTCTCAAAGTTAATATTTATAAGCCCTAAATGCTTACTATCTACAACTAAGTAGATAGTGGCAAGTCGGGGTCGTCCACAAAGAAGAGGGATTTTCTCAAGGCTTAAACATAAATGGTTGATATTATGCTAGAAGTAGATATATACACATATAAAAGTGAGTAAATGGGGGGGGGGGGTTGGTTGGTTGGTGGTCCTAAGCTAAGAAAGTTAAAAAAAACAAGATAACTAGCAAAGTCAAGTGACTATGCTAATCTTCAAACAAACTAAGAAAAAAGGGTTTTAAAACTACAAAAACAAATCCTTGGGGGAAATTGATATCCACTTCCTAACTTAATGTAGATCATTGAACCATTCACTCATCCTATCACATTTATTACCTATGGGGAATGCCAATGGAAGAACAACATTCATTCCTTCTTAATATTAATTTGCAAAGACAAACAACGACCATTTGCAAACCTTATTGATGATCACCCTAGACAAACAACGACCATAGGGGTATTTCATCAATGGCATTATACACGAAGGACCATATATTTGCCAATGAAAAGCCTTCTACCAAAGACATAGCCATTTAACCAAACATACCACTCATTAGGCTAAACCTAGAACAAACCACATTCAAGGTTCACCCTTTCATTGCATCTATAGGATAAATATGAGAACAATCCACATTAACATACTTATCTAGCAAGAATCACAACACATTATGCACAAGAAGTTCTAAGTTCATGCTAGATTTTCATGCAAAGGAGCTAAGGAATTTGTCACATTCCTAACACCCTAAACTTTAATCATACAAACACTTCCTATTCTCAAAAAACACATGGCATAAATGAAGTAAAACATAGCATTAAGAACACATGAATGCTAAATAACAAAGGCTTCAAGAACGAGTGAAACAATCTATTAACTACTTCCACTACTTGTTGTGAAGATAAATCTCCCATCCTTCTTAGATAGTAGTTTGCAAGAGTGAATTCGACATCTCTTGTCAAACCTCACCAATAACTCCCTTAGCCGAAACATAACTAAAAGTATCCCATTGATAGCATTGAGCACGAAGGATCAACAAGCTTGGTAACACTTATAAACACTACACCATGTCTAAGCATTTAACCAATTCATGCATTTACACAAGATTGGTCAAGAACGATCGACATTCGTAAACCTATCTCATTTGCTACCTAAAACAAACATGACAATGAGTTCAACATCATCACATTCATTTAGCAATTATCAACACATCAACATCATTAAGAAGCTCTAACTGCAAGAATCAAAACACATTATGCACAAGAAGTTCTAAGTTCATGTTCATAGAATTTCATGAAAATGAGCTAAGGAATTCATCCCTTTTCTAACACCCTAATGATGTGTCCATTTTAGGCGCATTATTTAGTAGTATTTAGGATCACTTTTGTGCTCTTTTATTATCGAGAGCTTGTGTTTTACCTTGAAATTCACTTAGGAGAGGTAAAAGCAACTTTGTACTCTTTTACCTCTTTTAAGTGGATTTTGTGTGACAAGGGAAGAACACAGAAGCAACGAAGACCGGAAGACATTGAAGACTATACTTTCGAAGACTTTTGGATACTCACTTCAAAAACATGAAGACCGGAGGCCGTTGAAGACCATTTTGGAGCTGTTGAAGACTTGAAGAGTGAGAGGGATGGCTATGAAGAAGACAAAGAAACAATGCAAAACTGTGGCTGCCGTCGCGACCCCGTCGCGACATCGTCACGAGTCGCGACGAACCCCGTCGCGAGTCGCGACCAACGGGCGGCCAGAAATCATTCTTATTTTCTTTGCACTATAAATACCATCTCTTTCCCTCTTCTTCTCCAGCTTTTCCAGCCCACGTTTTCTCTCTGGTTTTGGGCGCCAAACCTAGGTTTTTTCTCTTCTTTCTTTTCTTCTTCTTTTCTTAGTTTTTATGTGTTTTCTTGTTCTAGAGTAGTTCTTGCACTTGGGAGCTATGGATTGAAGCTTCCACTTCTATGTATTGAGATTCATTTATATCTATCTATTTGATGTTTTTGCTATTGTGCATTTATTGTGCTTTGAATGTTAATTGTTGATTGCATTGATGTTATTGAGAGCTTGATGATATGAATGCTTGTATCAATTGCTAGCTAGGGTTTGGGGGATTTGGGTTAATTTCCCCCCTGTTCTTGTTAGTAATGTGAGAGTGTGAATTAGACCTTTCGATTGTGTTAGTGTGTTGACAATGTGCTAGGCGAATGTGATTGATGTCGAACTCTTCGTCATGTTCGTTTGTGTAGCAAACGAGAGAGTCATATGCTCGCGGATGAATGTGCGTTGTACGTTCATCCAATCTCGTGTAATTGCATGAATTGGTTCAATGCTTAGTCACGGTGTAGTGGTCATAGGCATTGCCAAGCTTGTTGGTCCTTCGTGCTAAATGCCACCAATGACACCTTGAGTCGTGGTCGCGACTCGGGAGTCATTGGTGAGGTTTGACGAGAGATGTCGAACTCACTCTCGCAAACTATGAACTAAGAAGGATAGGAGTTCAGTCTCCATGACAAGTAGTTGAAGTATTAAATAGGTGATTTAAACTCATTCCTGAAGCATTTGTTGTTTGGCGTTTATGTATTCTTGACGGTGTGTTTCACTGCATGTGTGCCATGAGTGGTTTGAGCATAGGGAGTGCCTGTGTGATTGAATTGCTTAGGTGTAGGAACGTGACGAATTCCGTAGCACCTTTGCATGAAGATCTACGAGCATGAACTTAGAACTCCTTGTGGTGTGTGTGTTGTGGTACTTGCTAGATGGGGTGTGTGAGCGTTGGGTCATGAATGCTATATGATAGAATGTGTGAATGATTCGATGAACTACATTAGATGTGGAAGTGGATATCCGTTGCCCCCAAGGCATTTTACCTTTGTAGTTTAAAACCCCTTTTCTTAGTTTCGTTTGATGATTAGCATAGTCACTTGACGTTGCTAGTTATCTTTGTTAACTTAGGAAACCAACCAACCAACCCCCCCCCCCCCCCCTTTTACTTGCTTTTAAGTGTGTGTATATATATCTACTCCTAGCCTAGTATATCAACCATTTGTGTGCTTAGACGCTTAGGAAGATCCCTCTTCTCTTTGGACGACCCCGATTTGCCACTATCTACCTAGTTGTAGAAAGTAAGCATTGAGGGCTTATAAATTATCTTTTGGTGCGCGGGCGCGACGACCGCCCGCCCGTCACCTAACACTTCAACCATACAAACACTTCCTATTCTCAAACAACACATGAAATAAATGAAGTAAAATCTAGCATTAAGAACACATTAATGCTAAATAACAAGGGCTTTAAGAACGAGTGAAACAATCTATTCACTACTTCCACTGCTTGTTGTGAAGATAAATCTTCCATCCTTCTTAGATAGTAGTTTGCAAGAATGAATTCAACATCTCTTGTCAAACCTCACCAACGAGCCCCTTAGCCAAAATAGGCTAAAAGTATCCCATTGATGGCATTGAGCACGAAGGATAAACAAACTTGGCAACACTTATAAACACTACACCGTGTCTAAGCATTTAACCAATTCATGCATTTACACAAGATTGGTCAAGAAAAATCGACATTCATAAACCTATCTCATTTGCTACCTAAAACAAACATGACAACGAGTTCAACATCATCACATTCATCTATCAATTATCAACACATCAACACCATTAAGAAGCTCTAACTCATGCTCTTGGATTCCACATTAAAAGAGGGGGAGAATTAGCTACTTTCTCCTAACCCTAACAAGTAATCATACAAGCAAATCATATACTCAAGCTTCCAACAACACCAAAGCCATTAACAATTCACATTCAAAACTCAATAAATGCACAATAGGAAAAGCACCAAATAGATAGGTATGGTTCTTACTACATAGATATGGAAGCTTCAATCCATTGCTCCCAAGATAAAACTAAGATAGATAATTAAAAGACATGATTAACCTATAAAAACTAAGAAAAGAAAGAAGAGAAAAACTAGGGTTGGAACCCAGAAAAATCACAGGAAGAAGTGTATCTAAAGAGGAGAGGATGAGGTGAGTATTTATAGTACAAAAGAGCAAGAAGAATTTCAGGCCATACGTCTGTCGCGAGTCGCAACGGTGCCCAGTTCGAGCATCTTGATTTATTTCTTCTTTTTTTCTCATGTCCTCCTCTTCACTTCACTTTTCTTCAATTCTTCAATTCTTCAAAAGCTCAAATACAAGTCATCAAATCTTCAAATCTTCGAAGGTAATCTTCAAAGTCTTCAAACAAATTTTCTTGTCACACAGAATTCTCTAGAAAAGTAATAAAAGCGTAAAAGTCGCTTTTAACTCTCCTTAGAGAATTTCAAGGCAAAATGCCACATTTAGAGCACAAAAGTGTACAAAAGTGAATCCTAAAAGTACTAATATAACCGTATAAAATGGGCACATAAAAAATATTAGGTAAGATGCCATGGATCTAAGAAAATAAGATGAAAGGAAAAGGAAAAGGAAAAAAAAAGAGAAGGAAGAAGAAGTACTCTCCTCTTCTTTCTATCTATAACTAGAGAGAGGAAAATTTTACATAATGACTAGATTAGGGTTTAGTAAAATACTAAGGCTCCTATATATAGTATTAGAGGATTGGATCTAAACATAGGCCCAAAATAGGCTAAAGTTAGGTCAAAACCCTAGTCAACCTTTCCCTCTAGCCGCTGAATCTTTCTTGAATAAAATTCTCAAATATGTGAATCTTCTGGAGCTTAAATTCAGTTCATTGGGCAGAGCTCGGAAAGACAAATATTTTGATATATGGTAGAGGAAAATCTGATGAAAATTGAGAGAGTTATGACAAAAACGGTGAAAACCCGTCGCTTGGTGCAGACTGTCACTGATGATGCATCCTGTGGTGTGCCCTTAGTGGCAGAGCAAAGCTTTGTACGAGCCGCGCCTAACCCCTGGCTCGGGCCAGGTCATCTCCTGCGGGGCACCGTCAGGGTGCTAAAAGCAGAGGTTCTTATCCGCGCCCGTGGTCGTTGGCGCGGACTGTGGTCATGAAGGCTGCCTGCTCAGGAACTTTGGCGTAGGCCATGTAATTTACCACACCTCACTGGATGGTCTTGGTGTATTGAGCTTGAAATGGTGCGGGACACCTGAAAAAAAATGTCTCGCGCCCATACTTAGCCGCGCTGAGGGGTCTTTAATTCGTGCTGGCAGCCTATGGCTTCTGGGGCGGGTTGCGCCATAGCCTCGTACTGGTCTTGTTGGCACAAGAAAGCTCCTTTAGCATGGGCTATTGGTGCCAAACCATGCACAACCCACACCGACCCATTTATGCCTCGGTCGGCTGAACTTGTTTCCTTATGCCACGAGTGAACCGTTAGTCCGATTTGAGAGTTTTAGTATTTAATTTTATAGTGATCTAGAAGACGAATCCAATGGAATCATCCTTGAAGGAAGATTCTTCTTGGATTCTTATCAGAATTCGGTGTAACTCATCGAACCACAATTCACCGTTTCTCCCTTGGTCGTTTTGAACTCCAATGCCGCCTATCTTTGGCTTCATCCTTCTACTACCCAATTTGATGTATGTAGGCTTCATCTTCTACAATTTTAAAGGTGAATGACTTTTTATCTCTTTTGCCATCCTTGCAAACGGCCTTCAATATCTTCTACCGCCCTTACTAACGGCCTTCATATAGAATGTAAACAAAAATTACCCTCAGGCAACCTACTAAAGATGATAACAAGGAAGATCAAAGAGCCTGTGGATACAAGATGTTCATTAGTACCAATTAATTCTACAAAATGAGGGATTTAGACAAGAAACCCAAACATGGCCGTCTTAAACCTTTGTCACGTAAACTCATCTAATACTAGCATTCCATCAAATAAAACTATCTAAAAAGTATGCCAAATGCATCGGTTAACGCACGCGTAATGAAGCAGATCAAACTCCCCACACTTAACCCTTTACTCATCCTCGAGTAAATAGAAGACAGGACAAAGCATCACGCAAATATAACGTGCAAGCATAAGTTAACCAAGGCATTTAAGTTATTCCAAGATTACCCTGTTTCCCCCAAGAAAGTAAAAATCTCGAAACTCTCACACTCTCCGAAAAACATAAGTAATCAAACCAACCAAAAAAATGTGGAAATAGGTAAGCTAAAAAGATAAGTGTTAAACTAGCTTATGTTTCCCGATATGAT
This sequence comes from Rubia yunnanensis, assembly GCA_037428765.1. Lineage (NCBI taxonomy): Eukaryota > Viridiplantae > Streptophyta > Magnoliopsida > Gentianales > Rubiaceae > Rubia > Rubia yunnanensis. Next base: position 57,944,521 of record CM075067.1, read on the forward strand.
CCAGAGCAATCAAAGAGTCATCTTCAAAATCAATCCACCGTGAAAGCATGCATTCAACCTGGATTTTTTTTTCTCTCAATTTCTCTCATTTTTCCTAGGAGCCCTTTTGGATTTTTATCCTAGCTTTAGCACACAAAGGGTATTCACTTCTCACCTTTTTCCACACAGCCTCTCTTTTTTTCATAGGCTCCTAAGCCTAGTCGGGCCTAGCCTCTCAGTTTTACCTAGGCCTTTTGACCTATCCGGGCTTTTTTCAATGTTATCCAAGTCACCATTTTGGGTTTTCAAATTGTCCAAGTTTTTAAAATCTTTTATATTTTTCAAAATTTTCAATGTGCTCTTAGAAGAGCTATTAGCTACACAGAAACAACTTTTAAAAACACATGAGTGTTATCTAATCCTCTTCCCCACACTTAAGGCTTGCATTATCCTCAGTGCATATAAAAAATCAAAGAACATGTGTCAAGGAAAAGAAATAGGAAAGCACTTATAATGAAAAATGAATACTAAAGTTAACCCTTGATGGCACAATCATGGAATGTAAAGAACAAACTACCGTCACACCAATATACTACCCTAACCTCTAATCAGGAAAGTTCAATCTAACCACTATCATGCATCACAAATTAAATAAGGAATTGTATCACAATGGAGAGTTACCTCTTAGGTCTCTATGTGTGTGTCTCAAGGGTTTTGAGGGTAGGTGGGTTTTGGGTGATACATTGGCGGTGGTTGGGTAGTGCTGGGAAGAAATAGTGATTGGGGTGTAGGAAAGTATGTGAGCTTCATGGGTCATGCACGTCTACACACCCCATTAATTTGGATTCTGGTTCTTCTCCATGCAATTACGTTACGGGCTTCCACTATGACTGCACTACTCCCATCAGGTCCTATCAATAGGCCTAAGGGTCGTAGGCACCTTATCTATGATACTATGGTTTCTTGTAACTCTAGATTTCTACTATTTAGCTATCTCTACCCAGAACCTCTCAGAAAAAATTACAAAGTCAGCTAAGACTGCTGCAATGGTAACTGGATCAGAGTGACCTCGAATCTCCCGTGCACACACTTACACAACAAGGTTTCTCTTCCCAAAGGGGCATCAATATTTGCGGCAAGCATAAATATAGCCCAAAGTGCGTGCTATATATGTGGTGTAACATTTATGCATTCAAACTCAAAAGAGAATCACAATAATATTATGAACACAAAACTAGGATGAACTATAGAATCTCAAAAAGCATAAAGATTAAGCCAAGTCACTAAAAGTATCCCCAAACTATAGAAACTACTCTACAAAAGTTAGATACATGAAAAATATTAGGTTAAATGCCATGGATCTAAGAAAATAACATGAAAGGAAAAAAGAAAAGAAAAAGAAAAAAAGAAGGAAGAAGAAGAAGTACTCTCCTCTTCCTTCTCTCAAAACTAGAGAGAGGCAAAATCTACATAATAACTATCTTTGGTTTTAGTTGAAGACTACGTCTCGTATATATAGTAGTAGGGGATTGGGCCTAAATATAGGCCCAAAATAGGCCAAAGTTAGGTTAAAACCCTAGTCACCCTTTCCCTCTAGCCACTGAATCGAATGAACAGCTCAAATCTGTGAATCTTCTGGAGCTAGAATTTAGTGTGTTGGATAGAGATATGAAAGACAAATATTTTGATATATTGTAGAGGGAAATTAGATGAAAATTGGGAGAGTTATGACCAAAACGGTAAGAATTTTCCGCTTGGCATAGGCCGTCACTGATGATGTGGTCCGTGGCGTGTCCTTGGTGTTGTGGTGTCACGGGTCACCCTTTGAGAGGATTAACTGTGTGGCCTAGCCATGCTAAAGTGTCACGACTACCACCTGATGTCCCATGTGCGTCGCACTCAGCATGGTTATTCTCTGCACACTAAGCCTTTAGAAGGACATGGTCGAGTATGCAGCGGAAATACACACACAATTTTAGATTAGGAGTATGGCTTTACACATACAAGCTAACAATGAAATACTAGGCCCGAAAATTGGGGAGCCAATGCTCATTTTCAATATATTGCAAAATGTAACCGGATGCGGGTAGCTCAGTACTCCACATATATGTTGTACAAACGTTATCACAAGTGCCGGGTACAAAGACAAAAGAAGGTTAAAGGAAATAAGGCACGTAGGCCTGGACCTTAACTAAAGAAACTAAGCTAATATACTAGCTGGTACTATTACTAGAAAAAATGAAGACTTTTGGGACAAGGAGCTTAGGACATGTCTTCTCGGGTCATGACTAAATACTTAGTGTGCTGCCCTGGCAGGAAACCTGGCGTTGGGAACTAATAGCTCAAGTGTAGTGCATAGCGTGTTGCGGGTGCAGAGAGAGAATCATAGGCTGTGAACAGTTAGGCCGTTGGCACTGGATGACCCAGAGGCATGTACGGTGCGATCAGGGGAGACCGGTTTGCAAGCACGCATTGAGAGGATGGGACTGCAGCACCGTTGTGGCGTGCATGCAGCCATGGGGTTGCGTTGAGGTTGGGTATGGTACTTCCGCTCATATTGGGTCTAAAGTTACCCCCACCCCACCTTGGGAGCACTCGCACCCGCACCATTACCAACTTTGGCAACAGTAGAACCGTTCTCTCCCTATCGGCCCTTTGCGATCCTCCACCATTACAGTCCTTCAGACTTTCGATTAACACCACCGCTGAGTTATAGTAAGTGCAATGAGCTCTCCTTTGCTCGATTCTAGCCCACGGATTCAATCCCTAGCTTAAGTCATTGAGTTTGTACTCCTCCATATGGTCAGGAAAATCAAGCATTCAAGCCTGGAAAGCCGACACGTACCACATAATACTTCAGGTTTGCACCAAGGTTCTTAGTCTCAATAATTCATGTTCCTTCCCATTGGTGGGCATGAATTTTTGGCTCACCTTGAGCTTCAATTCATCCCATGTGTCGATGGCTAAGCATCCTGCCTTAATCTCCACATCTTGGGATCGCCACCACACCATAGCAGAGCCCTCCATGTACATCATGGAAATGGTGACTTTCTCAGCTTCCGAATCCATCCCGGTCACCTTAAAGTATTGATCCAACTCGTACAAGGAGTTACCAAGCTCTCTCGCATCACGCGCCCCTCCATATTTATTAGGCTCGGCAACTTTCCGTTTGAGCACAGCACGGATACCACTGCCACCACCCCAACCTTAGGACAAGTTGGCCACAGCTTGCATGAGCACGTGCACTTCTCTGCCATACTGCTTGATATGCCTCTCAACTCAGAAACGTCTGACTTGCAAGATGCCAAAGCTTCCCTCAGCTCCGCAATCTCCTCATCCTGACGTGCAACCTTCGCGTTGGCCACCTCGATGTCTCTACTGATAATGGAAACATCCATTTCAGTCTGATTCACTTAGTCAGCTAGGCTCCCAAACACTTGTGTCTCACATAAGAGAACCCTCTCAATGTTCTCCAACCGATCCATCTTCTTTAACATAGTGAGGGACTTTCACTATACGCTTAAGGACTGCTTCAGCTCTGATACCAATTGTCATGAGTCACCCTCTAGGGGGGTTAACCATGTGGCCTATCCATGCTAGAGTGTCAAGACTACCGCCTGATTTCCTACGTGCGTCACACTCAGCTTGGTTACTCTCAGCACACCAAGCCTTTAGAGGGACATGGTCGAGTATGCAGCGGAATTACACACTTGAGTTTAGATTAGAAGCATGGTTTCACACATATAAGCCAAAAATGCAATACAAGTCCCGACAACTGGGGAGCGAATGCATGTTTTCAATATATTGCAAAAGGGTAAATAGGTGTGGGTAGCTCAGTACTCCATATATATGTTGTACAAACGTTATCACGAGTACCGGGTACAAAGATAAAAGAAGATCAATGGAATAAAGGCATGTAAGCCTGGACCTTAAATAAAGAAACTAAGCTAATCTAATAGCTAGTACTATTACAAGCAAAAGAGAAGACTTCTGGGACAAGGAGCTTGGGACATGTCTTCTCAGGTCGTGATTTAACATTTAGTCTGCTGGTCTAGTGGGCAACCGAGCACTGCGCGCATGGGAATTGGGCATAAATGGCTCGGGAGTTATGCACAGTGCGTCATGGATACAGATGGGGACATCACGAGCTATGAACGGTTAGGCGGTTGGCACTGGATGACCCAGAGACGTGTGCAACGCGATCGAGGGAGACCAGTTTGCAGGTACACAATGAGCGCCACGAGACCGTACCACCGTTGTGGCATGCATACGGACATGAGGTTGCGTTGAGGTTGGGTGAGTAAAGATTTGCATTGGCCGTGTCTAACCCCTAGTGTGGGATGCATTTTCTCTTCGGGGCACGGTCAAGGTGCTGAAAGTTGAGGTTCTAATCTGCGCCCGTGGCGTGGGCCATGGTAAAAAAGGTTGCCTGTTCAGGGATTTTGGTGTGGACCGTGTGATTTCCTGCACCCCGCCAGTTGGTCTTGGCGTATTGAGCTTAGAACGGTGTGGGACAACGAAAACAGGATGTCTTGCGCCCATACTTAGTCGCTTGAAGAGGTCTTGAATTCATGCTAGCGGCTCGTGGCCTCTGGCACGTGTCACGCCATAACCTTGTGGTGGTATTCTTGGTGTGGGTTAGCTCCTTTAGCGCGGGCCATTGGTGCCAAACCATGCACGGCCCAAGCTGACCCGTTTATGCCTCGGTCGGCTGAACTAGTTTCCTTCACCAGGGTGAACCGTTAGTTTGATTTGAGATTTTTAGTAATCGATTTTATAGTGCTTGAGAAGACAAATAAAATGGAATCATCTTTGAAGGCTGATTCTTCTCGGATTGTTCTCATATTTTGATGAAATTCATCAGACAACGATTCACTATTTCTCCCTTGGCCGTTTTGAACTCCAATGCTGGCTATCTTTGGCTTCATCCTTCTTCTACCACATTTTGAAGTCTGTGGTCTTCATCTTCTACCATTCTAGAGGTGAATGACCTTCGATCTCTTCTACCATCTTTGCAAACGGCCTTCAATATCTTCTACCGCACTTACGAATGGCATTCATATAGAATGTAAACAAAAATTATCCACGGGCGACCTACTAAATATGATCACAAGGAAGATCAAGGACCTCGTAGATACGAGATGTCTATTAGTACCAATTAAGTCTACAAAATGTGGGATTTAGACAAGAAAACCAAACGTGACCGTCTAAACCCCTAGTCATGTAAACTCAACTAATACTAGCATTCCACCAAATAAAACTATCTAAAAAGTATGCCAAATGCATCTGTTAACGCACGCGTAATGAAGCAGATCAAAATTCTCCTCATTGGGATTTTCCTAATCGACCGCCAAACATGTGATTTCTCACACAACTAGCCGATTAAAATCATGGTTAACAAAGAGAAGAATATTCTCTCAAAGGAAATGAATGCACTCATCTCATCGGTGTTGTTAACCTACCCCACAATTTTAACACTCCCAAGATAGAAACGAAGTATAGCATGGTTTTACACTAGCATATATGCATGGATGCATTATCATTATGACTAAGCATAGATCTCAAAACAATGGAAAGCATAAGTTCAAGCAAAAATATTCATAAGACTTAAGGATAGGGGAATCTAAATCTCAAAAAGCCAAATTCAATTCACGAATACAAATGCAACCCCAATCTTAATTAACTACTCCCTAAACATGGAATCCAAGATTGCATTAAATTTCACTTTTTTGGGCAAAAGAACAATAAAAAGGAGAAAGAAAAAGAACTTAGGGAGAAGGGAGAGTATTTCTCTCTTTAGCTTACTCTTCAAGATGAAAAATGGGCATAAGCTTAAACCTTAGTAGACTAAGGTCCCTATTTATAGTAGTAGAGGAGTTGGGCCTAAAATAGGCCAAAAACCCTAATAGCTACAAATAACACGGAGGGTCGCGCCTGGCACGACCAGTGCTGACTGACGTGGTCTTGTGCTTGCACGGGGCATGACACTCGTGGTGGCACGGGCCGTCAGTCCTGGTACGAGTGTGCTGGTGCAATTCATGTCAACCAGCGTAGGCCGTCGGCTGGAGCTCCATTTTTTATCTTCTGATTTGCACCCCGTGTCGTTTGCGTGGGCTGTCAACCAAATCCTCATTTTGCTCAATAGTTTGGCACGGGCTTTGTCATTCTTCAAATCTCGTGGGCTGGTCTTAACATTTGTGACTTGAAACGATGTGGACCGTGTGCAACGGAACGGTCTGCTCCCATGCTTAGCCAAATTTTGGAGTCAAAAGAAGACATGTGGAACATAGCAAGCTCGAATTGGCACGGTCTGTGCTGGGGTTTGGCACGGCCAATGTCGGTTGGAACGGCTCGTGCCAAAGGCCCTTGACACAGGTTATGTTGCTTGGTATGGGTCGTGCCTGGTCTAGCCTTGTGTTGGCCATGTGCAGTCCGTGCTGCCCGTGGCTGGTTCGGCCGACTGACTTGTTTGCTTCGCTACGGATAAACCATTGGTCTGATTTGAGGGTTCTTGTGGTCAACTTTATAGCGCTCGAGAAGATGAATCCAATGATATCATCCTCAAGGGTTGATTATTCTTGGATATTTTCCAGAACTTTGTGCAACTCTCGGACAACAATTCCTCCGTGTCTTCCTTGGCCTCTTTGAACTTCGAATCTACCTTTCTTGGGCTTAACTCTATCTACTACCATGCTTTAGAGTCTTTGGCCTTCAATCTACTACCATCCTTGCGAATGGCCTTCTACAAAAATGATGAAAAGTACCCACGAGTAACCTACTAATGAGATCACAAATGAATATCTAGGTGCCCGCTGATACAAAGTGTCAATCAGTATCAATTTAGTCTACAAAACTCGGGATTTAGACATGAAAACCAAACATGGTCATCTAAACCCTTAGTCGTGTAAACCTAACTAAAACTAGTAATCCAACAAGTAAAACATGCCAATTATTATGCCGAATGCATTGGTTAACGCATATAATACGGTGCACATAAAGAACTATAAAATCAATAATTAAAACTCTCAAAACAAATCAAAAGTCAATAAGATATAAATGTTGAAAGTGTTACACTTGAAAGATAGACTTAGGTGAAAATGGGTACTATTAATGTGATATTCCCACATAGGAAAAAGAAAACATGAAATGCTAGCATATAAGCATAGATGCTTCCTTAATAGATCAAGTGGCCTTGGAAACTTATGCTCCATCCTCCATGCGCAAGGCTGCAAATCCTTCCCAAAATGGACCGAGGCTTGGGTTATTCTTCCCGTTGTACCCTTTCCCGGAATGGACTTGGGAAATTAGGCTCGTGCATTAGCTTTTCGAGATAGATAGCTCTGGGGGCAAATTAGTCTTAATTAAAAGTTGTTTGTACTCTCTACCACAGCATTTATAGGCTGTGATTAATCCCCCAAAATATATTATCAAATTATTTGAGAAAAAGCTAGCCAAATTTTTTTGGGGTGAAACTGATGGGAAAAGGAATAAGATATGGAAAAAATGGTCAGATCTTGCCAAACCAACAGCTCAGAATGGCTTAGGGTTTCGATCTATCAAAGGCATAGTTGATGCATGTTCCCTCAAGCTATGGTGGAAAAGCCAGTTAGGTATAACTCTATGGTCTAAATTACTTTGGTCTTTGCCAGACTCCTACAGAACTTCAGTCACATGGAAAAGAATCTGCTCTATTAATCCCATAGCTGAGGAAAATTCTATTGTTATACATGGTAAAGGTACTTGTAATGCCTGGACCTCTAACTGGTGTCCTAATGGCCCTCTAATTAATAATCCCAAGTAATATCCTGGAGGCATTTCAGCTGTATTTAGTATCTGATTTCATTAGGGATAAATCTGTGATTCTTTCTCAGATAACACCTTATCTGGAAAATGATACTTTTATATTTCTGCAGGATGCGGCGGTTGTGGAAGATAGAGATAATAGAATCGTATGGAAGCCTAATATTACAGGCAAATTCTCATTCAAAACTGCATACCATACCATCACAAACTTTACAGGTAACTTCCCGGTCTCAAAAAATGTGTGGAATGTACTGCTGTAAAAAAAATTTGGATTTTTACATGGAAATTGCTTCATTCATTCCTTCCCTTTGATGATGTACTGATAACTTGTGGTTTTAGTTTGGCTTCCAAATGCCCTGTGTGCTGCTACTCCGACTCAATAGATCACTTTATCATATCTTGTACACTGGCAAAATTGATATGGAGTAGAATGGCTTCTCTGATAGATTTCAACTTACCTCATGATCAATCCCTCTCTCAGAGATTTTTTCCTTTTGGTTCTGTCCAGACTTAACTAAAAGTCTCCAACTGATGTGCAAAATATTTCCTTCTATCATTTGTTGGAGTCTTTGGAAGGCTCGAAATAGATATATCCATGATCAGGTTCCCTTTTCTGCTGAGCTTATATGTAAAGAGATACTGGAACTCATTAGATTATCATTATACTCCTGTCCCACTAAGATGTGTCCTACTACTGAATTTCCTCCAGCATTTAGACATCTATTACCTCTTCTTAGGCCACCTCCAAAACCAATCTTTAGAGCAGTCTGGTGGGAAAAACCTGACATTAACTCTATCAAAATTAACACTGATGCATCATGGTTCTCTCATACAGCTGCAGCTGGGATTATAGTAAGGGATAGCTCAGGCAAGCCTCTTCTCATTAATTCAATCACTATTGAGGTTGTATCTCCTCTCCATGCTGAACTCTTAGCCATACTTGCAGCTTGGCAAGCTTTCCCTCATAGAGATATGCCCTTAATCATTGAATCAGACTCTAGTCTAGCTATTAATATGATTGAAAACCCATATTCTGCTCACTGGAACTTTTTCAATTTGGCCTATAAGGTGAAGAGTTTACTATGTGGTGCTGTTCTAAAGCATGTTTATAGAGAATGTAACTCTGTGGCTAATGCAATAGCGAAATATCATTCTACTCATAATCAGCCATTAAACTTGTATAATCTGCCTGGCCATATCAGAGGTCTCATTTCCTTAGATATGAAGCAATTTCCTCATGTTCGAATTCATAAACGTGGCCTTAATAGGATATGATACTGCTGATGGGATTTATATTTGTATGCAGATCAATTTGCTACGCATGGTGTACTCTTGCTGATACTGAGATGAGTGGAGCTGTTGTTCTCCTATGCCTGCCAATTTCATTTTCCAGCTCATCTGCACATTATGGGACTTCAACTGATGCTGCCACTCTTGTGCAGCTCTAATCCTCCAATCTTTCTTTTGGTTTATGAAATTATCAAGCTTAACACTTGAATTACTATCTTTAAAGTTGCCTGGCCAAGGGAGAGAATTAACACGAGGGGTGGAGATTCTCTCTTTTGGATCGTAACTTCACTACGAACCATGTCACTTTGTATAGATGTTCATATATCCTTAAATATATATAGTTTTAGGACTTTTGGAGGCAACCATGTTGCCTCAATGCTTAGGGAACTAAAAACAATGGATGTACTAATGTTTTGATCTGGTTATAAGGCCTGGGGAACCTTAATACATATCCCTCACCTTCGGGTGTTTTCATTAAAAAAAAAAGAAGTGACAATATTTCTTTATTTTTTCTAGCAAATTTTATTCGAATATACTTGATATAATTTTAATATGATCATTTTCTATTTGAGATTATATTTTCTCCAATTGAATATAATTATAATATTACATTTATATGTCTCAGGGTAGTATAAGTAGAGCATGTAAGTATGTTAGAATGTTTTCACCATTGTCGAGTCCCTTCTTCTATATCTCGAGTCCCTTCTTCTATAGCTCGAGTCTTACTCTTTCCATCTTACCTATCCGAGATTTTTTTTGTTTGGCAATATTACGGCTAGTCCAAAACATTCTGTGTCTTATTTAAATACACGATTTTCCACGTTTAATATAATGAGAATAAATGTGACGTTATTTTCTTTTTTAGCAGATTTTGTTCTAATATACTTGGTATAATTTTAATAGATGAGTTTTTTATCAGGATTATATTTTCTCTAATTAATGATAATTAGAATATCACATTTCCACACTTAGAATATCTTAGAGTAGTATAGAGCCCCTTTGTCAATTAGAAAGTTTACACCATTCTCGAGTCTTCCTTTTTTATATCTCGAGTCTTACTCTCTCTCCATCTAACTCTCTGTGAGTCTTTCTGCTATGTTAGTTTCACTACTGCGGAGGGGGTTCATAGGCACCGGTATTTCGACTCCTTGAAATACCGATACCTGAGTAGGTGGTGCTGGAACGTAGTTTCATAGGCGACAGTAGATCTTGAAACGTAGTTTCCAACACTGGTAACTTGTACCGGTGCTGAAATGTAGTCACCAGCACCGGTAACGTGTACCGGTGCTACAAATCTCTATTCCAATACTGCCCTACTTAGGCACCAGTATTTCAAGAGGTTGAAATACCGGTGCATATGCTCTTTTGTACTACTGTTAGTAAACAGGTGATCAATAAACAACGAGCACTAGTTTTACCGGTGCTCATTTTTATTAAAGAATATAGAAATCATAGAAAAAACAAGTTCATTAAAACACAAAAAAAAATGCACCAAAATATAGGCGAAAACGTGAATTGAATTCATTGAATACTCAACACTGCTATTCAACTAAGGTAGCTAAAACTAACTCATATCTATCTACACTAATTGTTGGTATGCCTTGAATATGTATTAGTCGCTTCGACAGGTTGGTACGGGGATCTCGCTGGTTTGGGCCAGATTGTTTCTGGGCCCAAAGCCGTTAGGGTTTAAGGTGGAGAGGACTATATATATAGTGCCTCGTCTTTTATTGTAACCTGTAAGAGATAGGATTGGTAGAGAGTAGGAAATCTATAATTCTGGTCTTTCTCTCTAGTGGAATCCGATCTTGGTCGGCCGTGGATGTAGCCAATTGGTGAACCACGTAAAATCTCGGTGTCTTGTTTTTCGCTTTATTTTCTTTGCTTGTTCTTTCTCGGGTATTCCGCACAACACTAATATATATAAAAAAATTTGTGAGTGAACTCTCATTACCACCAACTCATTAGTGAAGTCCACTTGAGTTATTTTAGACCTCTGGTGGCAAGACTCACTAAAGATTTACATTATTCTACACAACATCATGGTCGGGAAGAAGTGCATCTGATGTAGAGTCAAAATCTTGAAAGAGCAACCATTTACGCCTTCTGTAAAAGAATGACAAACGAAAGTTATCTAAAAAATAAGACCAACATATGGAAATGGATTTCACACTTATTCAATAACATAAACATTAAAAAAAATCAATCCCCATGATGGGAATATAGGGAAAAGAAGATTGAAAAAAAAAGTAGGTTTTTGAGAAAGAGAAGAGAAGGTGTGCGACGCGGGGATGAAAGGGTCATAAATCTGAGATGTATGGGGAGATAATATTATTCCAACCTGATTGTACTAGAAATGGGAGTTTTCTTTTAATTTATTCCTTCAATTATAGTTTATAGTAAATATAAAGACAAAGTCTTGTATTAAACCATCCATGTTGAGAACAAGGTTATTTTACACAGGTAAATTCTCCGTTTCTTCAGCATATCAAATGATGAGGATAAAGGGAAATAAATTGGAAAGCTTAACCAAGGTGTGGAAACCATTATTACCTCCCAAACTTTTAGTGTTCATATGGAAATTGCTAAATAAACTATTGCCTTTCAATGACATCCTACTGAAATCAGGCATCATAAATATCTCTAAATGTTGCCACTGTAATCACATTGATACACTCTCTCATTTTTTTTAATCCATGCCCCATTGCTAATTAGACATGGAAATATGTGACTTGGCTTACTAATTTGACATTTATTACATGTGATCACATATTTGATAGACTTATTACTGTTTGGTCTAATTCCTGTGAGTCAGTGATTAAGCAAAGAGTAGCTCTTACCATACCAATAGCTACATGTTGGATTATGTGGATATTCAAAAGTAACTATTGTTTTAATGGTAAGGCATATACCCTGGAGCATATTTATTCCCAAATTAGGTCACTTAGCTCTTAGATACTCTGTATGAACAAACTGCATTAAGATGATGATTGTGATGGGTTAATTAAAAATGTCTGCTGAGGAATGTACCAAAAAAATCCAGAAAAATTATCACTGCACTGACTTGGAGATCCCCTGATCTAGGATTCAAGCTTAACTCTGATGCGGCCTATAGGAGAAACTTTGTAGCGGGTTTGGGCTTTGCCATTAGGAATAAACATGTTTTTTTTTTTTACAAGAAAAGTGAAGCGTATAGCTTAGTGAAGTTTTTACAAGAGTGAGCATGTTGCTCTTGAAACAACAATAGTTGCTTCCAAAAGAAGTAGAAGTAATGAAAGAATAGATAAAGGATTACAAGAAACTTCTAGCCATTGATGTCCTTCGAGCTTATTAGTGAATCAGTAGACGAAACACAGATCAGCCAAAAGAACACCAATGAGGCTAGAGAGTGTATCCCTTATTAGGCAAAAGTGTGACAGTGTGAGGCAAAATTCTGTATGTTTTGAGATCCAACAGCAGCATCCGGAGGTGTGAGTAGCAGGAACATCAGTGAGATGTAATCCCAGCAGAGCTCATCATGGTCAGCATCATGGATCCTCTCAACTTGAATGGATCTTCTCAGTCATGGTCAACTTTGAAAGGATCATCTAAGTCAGAGGTGTGAACCTATCAGAAAACAAGTAAAATCAGTAGAATCCATTCAAGTTGCAATTCTGATAGTAGGTACACCAATCTGATCAAGTCTAATCAGTCCTTGTACAGTGTTCGAAAGGGAACTAAAAGATAGGTTTGAACAAGATTGAGCTTGGAGGCATGATTTTGCTATGCTATTAGCAACTTGGTTAGCTTGTCTATATACATGCATTAGGGTAATATCATTCAGAAGTAGGTTAATGTCATCAGCCAACTGGAACAATGTCCAATGCGCAGATGGGTTCAGAACAAAGGAGACTGCATTAAGACAGTCAGATTCAATACAGATAGGAACTGAATAGCATGCAACCAGCAACCTCTGAAGAGCAAATTAAATTGCCTTAAGTTCTGCCTCTAGAGGAGTTTCAGCATTTGTATATTTCCTATGTGCATCAATGAAACCACCTCTATTATCTCTGATAATCATACCAAGACCACACATTTTAGAAAGACCACACCATGCAGCATCAACATTAACTTTAAAACCTATGCACGGTTTAGACCAAGCAATTTTAAAAAATTTTGGCTTAGGGGAAGATTTGATTAGAGGAAGAAAGGAGTGATCTGCAATACCCAAGTCAAAAACAGAAGAAACATAAACAGGTTTAGCACTGAAAGCATAGAAAATCTTATCCCTGATCTGGGAAACAACTAAGCTGGTCAGTGGAGGCACATTGTCATACAGATATTTATTTCTCATCTTCCAGAGGTTCCAGCAGGTTATTGAAGGTGCTAATTTAATGATCAAGGAATGTAAAGAGCTGAGGCCAGAATATGTGATGTAGCATGATAGTCTTTCCCATATGGATGGAAAAATTCTATCCCTAATACCCATAAACTCATGCACTGTCTTCCAAATGTGAATGGCAAAAGGATAGGAATTAAACAAATGATCTAGAGATTCCTCATGCTGATAGCACATACAACATCTTGAAGGCATGCAAAAACTCATCCTTTTCAAAACATTATCTAATAGGAGGAAAGAATCAATCAATCTCCACATAAAAACTGAGACTTTCTTTTGAACCCTTGGATTCCAAAGGTGCTGAATTGAGGCAATATTACCTCCTTGTGATCTGAGCAATTGATATGTAGAGTGAAAGGAGAATCTTCCCTTTTTGTCAGGTTTCCATATCAATCTATCCTGTCTGTGTGGAGAGAGTGTTGCACCCTGCAAAAGAGAGACAGCATTAGGTGAGAGAAAAGGGGAGATTTTAGGAAGAAGAATGTCCTTGTTAAAGATGAAATTAGCCACTGAACAGTAATATGGAATGTCAATAAGACTCTGGTCACACAGGTCCATAACAGGGACTAAGTCCAACCAGTTGGATGACCAGAAATTGCATGAACCTGTACCAACTATCACTCTAGAATGAGACTCTGCCCATGCATTAACATAGCAAATTCTTTTCCAATTTGATGAGGTTCTGCAGGAGGGGGGCAGAGAAGCAATAAAATGGGTCCACGGGGCATCAGCAATTTGATATTTCCACCACAATTTTACTGAGCAGGTGGTAATGATGGTGGGAATCGATCTGAAACCTAGGCCATTTTGGTTAATGGGATAGCAGAGAGCATCCCATTTCCTACCCCCCAGAAAAATCTACTCAGTTTTCTCTCCACAGTGTGAACAATCTCCTTTGAAGGTTTAAGAACAGACCAAATATGCTGTGGAATAGAATAAATACATGACTGAATGAGAGTGATTTTTCCCCCAGTTGAAAGCCACTTATTTTTCCAACTATTTAACCTAGAATCAATCTGTTCCATTAATGGTTGGAAAAATATTTTTTTTGCAATTCCATGAAAGATGGGGACACCTAAGTATTTAAAAGTAAGTTTACCAATTTTCATGCCAAGAATTGTCCTAACAGAGGTAATTTGATGAACAGAAGCATGCCTACTAATGAAAATATCACTCTTGTTGTAGTTTATCTTTTGGCCAGTAGTATCCTTAAACTTAGATAAGAAGGCTTTAAACCTAATCAATGTTTGAGTATTGGCTTTAAGAAAAACCACTGTATCATCTGCATAAGAGAGGTGAGAGGTTTGAAGAGCCTGACCAGGTAAATCATAGTAGGCTAGCTTACCATTTTGAAAAATAAAAGGTAAGCTCCTGCTAAATGATTCTGAAAAATATCGAACAAGAAGGGAGAGAGAGGATCACCTTGTTTAATACATCTTGATGCTTGGAAAAAACCCACAGGCTTACCATTTATCAGAATTGAAAACCATGTCTGTGACAGATTCTTCATAATACTAAAAATGAATTGAGCATGGAAACCGAATTTAGCTAGCACACAATATAGAAAAGACCACTTAACTCTATCAAATGATTTCCTAAGGTCTAGTTTAACAATACAATTTGGTGCTCTATTTTTCCTGTGCAAGAATCTAACCATTTCTTGAAGATAGAGAACATTATCAGAGATATCTATACCTTTAAGAAAGGCAGTTTGCTGTGGAGAGATAATCTTGGGCATAAGTGGTTTAAGTCTTTCCATAAGCACCTTAGAGCAGATTTTATTCACAACATTAGAAAGACTTATTGGCCTATAATTATCAAAAGAGATAGGAATATCCTTTTTAGGGATAATTGTGATCCAATTACTGCTAATACCCCTAGGAATATTGCTGCTAGAAAGAAAATCATGTACTGCAGATAATAAATCATTGGCAATGACATCCCATGATTTGATATAAAAATTGGGAGTGAATCCATCAGGACCAGGAGTTCCATTTCTGTTCAGGCTAAAAACTATTTCTTTTAGCTCAGAAAGTACAACAGGTTGTAGCAATTTAGCATTGTCTTCACTATTGATCAATTTAGGGATTTGGCTTAAGAAATGAGATTGAAACAGGTTGATGTCAGGGGTACTATCTTCAGTTAAGAGATCCTTGTAATAGTTAATGGCTTCATTTTCAATGTCTTGCATGTTATCTAGCCATTGGCCATTACTACTCTTAATTTTTGTGATGCCAAGCCTACTTTTTCTTTCTTTAACAAAGTTATGAAAGAATTTGGTATTACTGTCCCCTTCCTTTAGCCATTTTACCCTAGCCTTCAGGAATAAACATGCTGAAACTCTCTTCTTATGTATTGATCTAATGGCATCTATTGATCCATTAGAAGCTGAACTTATGGCTGCCATCAGAGCTATCCAGGTAAGTGGTCAAAAAGGATTTACGCCACTAATTGTGGAATTTGACTTATTGTAGGCAGTTAATATTCTCACAAGGAAGGACAAACGACCATGAAGGAGCCTCACAAAATTCAGGATCTACTAGAACCTGATGGAAGGAGAAGAAATTAGCATTTACCACATTAACAGAGAAGCAAACACTTTGGCTCATGAATTGGCAAAGATTTTCAACTCTGAATCCTCAATCCCAAATCTCAATCATGGAAAGAAATCAGAAAAGCAGTAACGACAGATCGAATGGGGCTGCCAAACTTAAAAGTTCTAGATTCGAATTACGTATGAGTTAAGTATTGGACTGTACACCTGGCCTATAGTATGATCAACACGAGGGATGGAGGCCTTTACTGATAGGAACCGTGTACAAGGCTACTCCTTAGGAAATCCATTGCTTAATTTTGTAAAGCAAGAAGATTTCTCAACTAAGTTATGTAAATTAGATTAGCTATAGGTTTTATTAAGTCCACTTGAAATTTTCCTTGTATAAGCACTGTTACATTTTTCCAAAGGTTTAGGAAGCCTATATATCTCCCCCACTTCGGTGGTTTAATTAAAAAAAAGAGAGAGAACAAGGTTAAAATAGTGCCTTTAAAAGTATTATAGAGGGACAGAGTATAGAATTTTTAAAATAAAGGAACAAGGTTAAAATAGAATTTTTAAAAAGTTTAGGGAATTAGGAGTGGTGTATATGTGGTCCATCGAGCAAATGGTTGAGGGTCGCTAGGCCCATTCCAATGGCATTCGATAACGAAGTTAATCCTTTTCAGCCCAAAGCATTGATTAAGCTATGCAGACACCACGAAGAACGTGAACCAAGAAACATTGAACAAACAGTGGCCACGAAGGCCACAGACTCGGCAGGTGGTGATCGTGGGATGACCCACGATCTTTGCCCCTAGAAATAGAGAACCACAACCATATCAGTATATAAATACAACAAGCTCTGAATGAGCTAAGATAAGTGCTACTATCTCTAGAAATTCCAGTTCTGAAAAGAGAAAATTAACTTAATCGTCGGAGCCTTTCTCCCAGAGTCATTTCTAGGATAAGCCTAGCAGGTAGCTAGAGAGATTCTTGGAGAGGATGACCAACTTGCATGAGCGGTTTACCACTTCATTTGGTGCCAACTGTGGGGACAAAAATTTTCTTTTCGTTTCAAGGTCATTTGGGTAAATTATGGTGTTCACTAGGAGTTATAGGAGCTATAACCATCAATCACACGAACAAGCATTGAGACACAATAAACAAGTACATCATAATTAGGAACACACCCCGAATAGGGAAAAAGAACACAGCAAAGAGGAGACAGAAGATGAAGTAGAGTCTCCGAACAATAACAATCACAGGGAAAAGAGGGCAATCACGGCATTCTTGGACATGAACAAAGAAAGCCTTTACGACCAATTTTTGAAAACGCTCAAGCAATAACCCCTAAAACAAGAAAAAGGGTAAATCAAGAGCGTGAAAACCATGACTACGAAGAAGAATTGCATGATATCATCGCAGAAGATAATGCAGATAAATTGCCTTTAACTCCACAATTGCTTGATTTTAAAATTCCAAAGGACTTCAAGCTTCCCTTGTACATTAAAATGTACGATGGGACCAAGGATCCAAAAGAGTTTCTACACTCATACGAAAACAACATGAGATTTCGCGATGCAAGCATCGAGTTAGTCTACAACGCATTTCCCATCTTTTTGACAGGAACATCGATAATTTGGTATGAAGACCTTCCAAATGGGAGTATCATATCTTGGGCACAGTTGTCTGACTTATTCTTGGGTTGCTTCTACCAAAAAAAAGTTCACTTAGACGATTGCAGATCTCAACAACATAGCCAAGAAAAGCGATGAAAGCCTAACAGAATATCATAATCGGTTTGTTACGAAAAGCTTACAAGTTTGCAACTTGTCATTCCAACCGTTATTAGAAGCGTTCACAGGAGGAATGCGATCGGGAGAGTTCTACAAAGAACCAATGAAGAATATGCCTGAAAACCCAAGGGAGCTACAAAAGATGATTGAACATCATGTGCTAACGGAAAAGGAAATAGAGCATGAAAGAGGTGAAAAGCAAACGTGGGAAGATTCACAGAATAGATTTATGAAAAGAGGAAAGGGAAGCATCCCTTTCAAAGGAAGAGAACCAGGTTTGCAGTCTGCAACATTTCAGGATACACCTTTGACAAGGCCAAGGAAAGAAATATGGCAACCACACAAGGATCTATTCCGAGAACCAGCACCCATGCTAGCACCACCAAAAAAAAGATCCAAGGAATATTATTGTACTTTCCACAAGGACCATAGCCATGACATCTAGTACTGCAGAGACCTAAGAAGACAAACTGAAGAAAATTTGAGGAATGGCTTTTTAGGTCAATATAGAAAGGAAAAGGGGAAGCCGGTATGGTGAAAATAGCAAAATAGTGAACACCTTAGCAAGGAATCAGGGGAGAGCGTCTACACTGCCAAAGAATCCAAAGATGATCGCACCAATTGACTGCAAGAAAAGCCCATGCCATAGTCAATTGACCCAGAGAAAGTCCATGCCATAGTCAATCTTCATCAGCCGTGAACTGTCGAACAAGTACAAGTTCTAATGAGGTCACTGGCAGCACTTAGCAGGTTCGTCTTAAAAGTGGAAGATAAGCACTTCTCACTATCCGAAGTTCCAATAAAGGCAAATAATTTTAGCTGGAGTCAAGAATGCCAGATAGCATATGATGGTTTAAAAGAGCAACTTCTGACATTGCCAACGCTGAAATCACCCGCCCCTGGAGAAACGTTACATCTATATTTAGCGATCTCGTTGAACATGGTCAACTCTATTTTGGTTCACCTTGGCGACCAAAAATAAATACCAGTCTATTATGTTAGCATACTATTACAAAGTACGGAGAAATCGTATATGCTAGTGGAAAAGCTAACCCTGGTCTTGGTTTACTCAGCACGAAAACTGCAAATGTATTTTCATGGTTATCACATTATAATTTACACTGGTTTCCCAATTAAGAATGTCCTTAGCAAGCCCGAGTCATCAGGAAGACTAACAAAGTGGGCCCTGGAACTAGGCCAATTTGAAATACAATTCCAACCAAGGACAGGAATCAAAGCTCAGGAGTTAGCAGACTTTATTGCAGAGATGACGAATGAAGAAGCACAGAGAGAAAGCATACATCAGAGCATGAGGATCAATAAAAGCAAGACTAAATGGGAAGAAGTTGCATGGAAATTATTCGTTGATGGCGCGTCCAGCAAAGAAGGTTGCGGAGCGGTATTATTATTCGTAGACCCAGACAGAGGTGAACACAGATACTTATTATGGTTTGATTTCCTTGTCACCAACAACAAAGTAGAATATGAGGATTTGGTATGCGGACTGGACCCTACCATAAGAATGAAGGTTAGAAGCATTCGAGTATCCAAAGATTCGCTAATTGTTGTCCAACAAGTGCGAGGAGACTATGAAGTGCAAGAAGAGCAGCTGGCGAAGTATTTAAGAAAAGTGCAACAACTCATAACCCAGCTCAAATATTTCGACATACAGCACGTATCATGAAGTAAAAACACAAAGGTGGACGCACTAAGAAAGCTAGCAACATCAGGGTTTGATTCTCTTAGCGAGCATGGAGACATCATTTCTAGTCAGAAGTACGGTGTCAGCCATTCTGTCAGCGACCTAAGCAGACGAAGTAAGTTGGGTGTCTCCACTAATAGATTTCTTCGTGAAGGGGAGCCTGCCAACAAATGAGATGCAGGCTAGGAACTTGGAGTTACGTTCTACTAATTACGCATACAAATATGGGACCTTATACAAAAAGGGTTTCTTGTCTCTGTGAATAAAATGCATAGGACATACACAAGCAACGTAGATTTTAAAAGAAGTCCATGAAGGTGTATGTGGAACGCATTAAGGTACTAGAATGATAGAAAAAAAAAATCATCCGAGCCGGATTCTACTGGCCGACTATATTCAATGACGCACACAACTTCTTTCTTAAATGTAAGAGTTTCCAAATCAATGCTTTGTTATTGCATAAGCCACAAGCAGCTTTGAGAGATATCTACGGAGCCTGGCCATTTGATAAATAGAGGATTGACTTAGTTAGACCATTATAAGGGGCTAAAACAATGCCAAATTTCAAGTTATAGCAATCGACTACTTCACAAAATGGGTGGAAGCGAAACCTCTAGGAAGGGTCACGACTAAAGTCACTAGGAAATTTGTATGGTAAAACATAGTATATCGCTTTGGGGTACCACTTAACATTGTCATGGATAATGGTACACAATTCACAAGTGGTGTATTAACTGACTGGTGCTCAAAGCTTAGGATTCTCCAGAAGTTTACGTCTCTAGCACACCCTCAATCCAACGGCCAAGTGAAGGTCATGAATAGAACTATTGTTCAAGGAATCCAGAAGGGACTACAATAAAAGAGAACTAAATTGGTAGCTAAGTTTCCAAACACGTTATGGTCATACAGAACGTCTGTTCTGGAACCAACGGGGAAGATGCCATATAGTTTGGTTTATGGTCATGAAGCATTCATACCAATAGAAATTTGTAATTCTAGACTTCGAGTAGGCAATTACAAGGAGAAATACAACCCAAATGTGATGAAGCTCGAACTGGATAAACTAGAAGAGAAGAGAGATTTGGCAACAATCATAGAAGCTAAGTACAAGGAAAGAATTGCTAGAGTTCACATTCAAAAGGTGAAAGAAACACGATTTTTAGATTGGTGATCTAGTTTTGAGGAAGAACAAAGCTAGCCTGGCAGAAAAACATGGAAAATTATTCCCAAAGTAGGAAGGACCTTACAGGGTGACAAAGGCGTATAAACCCAATAGTTATGAATTGGAAAGGTTGGATGGCACCAGTATTCTGAACACTTGGCATGTGATTAACTTGAGAAACTTTTAAGTCTAGAGTTATGGTGGAGAATAGTGATCACCTAGTTGTACAAAAACAATGAGATCATCACTGGAGTATTTATTTCGTTGTTCACAATGCGACATTATCGCAGGGATACGTATTTAACATGAAAAACCACTTTTTTGGACCATGATTACATTTCTCATTTTTTTACTTGTGAATAGTAGAAGATAAGTTTATTTGGCTAAGACACTCAGACTTTACAAGTTACGCATAACCTGGAAAACAGTAGGCTATAGATATTGCACATTTATCGATGCTTGCAAGCTTTGGATCTTGCAACTTTGCAAATCAAACAATTGCAAGCTATAGATCTTGCATAACTATCGATATTTGCGAGCTTTGGATCTTGCAACTTGACCATACACACGAATGCAAGTTATAAATCTTGCTCAAGAGCATATTTTCTCATAAATGAAACACACACAATGGATATTGCGTGACACAAACAACAATGCTCCGCTATAATAGAAATGCAAGCTCTAGATCTTGTAAACAACTAGAAATCCTAACTAACCAAATGAATGCAATCTATGCAAGCTACAGATCTTCCAGTTTTGTAATTCATGCCTCACAACGTCTTACTTACTCAACACGAAGATATCTGGCCTATATAGAACATAGGGAAGATAGTTCATTTAGCAATGATGAGAGACAAAGTTCACAAAACATGGGAAATTTATTAAGACATTACAAGAAAGTATAAGCCATTCAGAATAATGGATCCATCTACGCTTCAAGGCTCGTGAGGATTCTTAAGATGATGAGAAACTGCACTGGTCATTACGCTTAACCTTGCAATGAGAACGTGAATCCCTACGTCGATTCTCTTCAGCGGCTTGTTCTTCACCAACCAAATGCTCATCGCCACTTCATATGTAGATAAGCTGGATGGTGTATAAGACCTCTTTGCTCTATTTGCCCAAGATACTTAGCGTAGTATGCCTTGAAGTCAGTGATAGGACCAAACTCTTCGTGATCCAACTGCATACTCATAACATTCATGATTTCCTCATACTTTTTCATCTCATATGACAAGTTATGTGCTCTCTCATCTAAGCTTCAAATATGTGATCTAAAAACCTCAGACAGGTTAATCCTTTTACCGTCAACCCCTATTGTAAGATCTCTGCGACCAGTACCCCTTCGAGATTAAGAGGGTTAAGACTGGAGTGTGTCTTTATATTTAACACAATCCTGTTCAAGTTGATGTATAGATCTTTCAAGACACTCACACTCAGCATGAAGCTCTTCATCATCACTTCGCAGATGTGTGTTAATAGCAAACTGCTCATCAAACTTTGTCTGCCAACCAATAGTAGAGGTGGAAAGATAATCGCACTCTTCCTACTTTTCTTCAATCGATCATATAAATCGTCTATATGAATACTCTTCTTGTCAATGATCACTATTTTTTGGTGGACTTCGCGCGTCTTATCTGCAGCATAGTTCCTAGTATCCTCCTGTTAATGAAGCATTTTCACTAGATTCAATTAATGCCAATCATGCTACTCGTTGCAAATTCTTCGCAAATCACGAACAACATCTTGTGTCTCCTTTGCAGTCTTATCCCATTTTGCCTCAAGGTCATTTACACCCAACAGCAAATACTTTAGACAAATGTCGAGCGCCAGCACCCATTCTTAAACACGGATAAGGAGGATTACCAAATGCAAATTCACAGCTACAGATTCAAGGTCAACCAAACCACAGATGATATCTTTCCTAAGCGAATCAGCGTTATAGCCATCATGTATAAGCTTACTACAAGGAAAATTATGGGAAGAAGCTGAAGTCAATGAGGATGTTGGGACTTTTCCCCCAATATGCAATGGAACAGACTCCTTACATGATAAGCGATAGAAAGGAATAAGTTAGGAATACTCTTTTGTTATACACTTAGTCTCTTCAATTAGATTAATAAGGCAACATTCATAAGGAGAGAAAACCCATTGTGACAAGGAAAACGAACATAACGCCCCAGATATTCAACACTTTTCAAAAAAATTGATCAACCATGATATCAAAGCCCTGTAATTAGGTAAATGTAAAAAACACAGGTCAAATTATAAAAGGCGAGTATAATAACTGCATCAGTTGCCAATAATACAAGATTATACAAACATAATTAAGAATATTTTCATAAATTACATAAAATAAACAAGAAATGTCTTAGGTCTATGGCGCTTGACTAACTTTGGCAGGAGAGAAGGGTGACGTATAGGCAATGAGAGCAACATCATTCTTGCTTCCAGGAGGAACGGAAACTTCGTTGTTCTATTCCCCCCAGGGTTCACAACATCATTAACATTAGAATTAAGCTCAGGATGACAATCATTAGAATTGGAGGAACTGAAATGAAGCTCCTCACAGTAATCGATCGCACACTTCTTCAGCTTGGTCGCAGAAGGAAGAACCAGGAGACCACCAAGATAAGATAGCAGTGCGAAAGGATAACCCCCGTCAGAGATGCTCTTGACTAAACCCTCGTTAAAATCTACGTTTGCTCTACCAGGATTTTCTCAGACTTGGCCAACTTAGGCAACTTATCAAGCTTCGCGGTCGGGTTAAGCTTATGTAACTCAACTAAGGCCTTGAAATAACCAACATTGCGAGCATTAGTTGAGACCTCCTTGAAAAAAGAATAAAAGGATTAAGTCTTCACAAGTCGGTTAACTAAAAGCTGAGGGTATCTGGGTGAAGCAGGGCCATTTACCTGCATCTCCTCCAGCTAAAATCGCAGCTTCTCCATCTCCTTTTCAACAGTCATAGCACACTCACTCCTCCAAATCTTAACATTGGTTTTCAGAACACCGCACTCCACCTTGCTTGCTTGTAGCTCCTCCAATATTGCACTATCTCCTTTAGCGAAGCTAGAACCTCATTCACTGATAAGTTGTAGACTTTCACAACCCTAGGTGTCAAAGCACAAAAAGTAAGAGTTAGCATACAATAAAGAAAACCTAGGAAAGTGTGGTAGGATCAGTCCCTTCTACGAACAAGTTGCATCTTAACATGAGAGAGTGTAGAGGAGGTTGGATAACATGCCCCTTTTTCTTCACGGGCTCCAAGGTGGTACAAGTATTCTCGGGTCGCTCCTTGCGCCTCTGATGGTGAGTTCTTTCTTTGGGTTTAAGATTACCACTCTCCTTAGTTTTTTCAGCAACCGAGCCAGACACAAGGTGCTGAGTAGTAGCTTCAACAGTCACCACTTCAGGAATAACAACCTAAGTATTTTTATGAACCTCGCTAACCAAAATTCACTCCTTATATTTTTAAGCCCTAATGCTTCCTATTTTCAACTAAGTAGATAATGGCAAGTCGGGGTCATCCACGAAGAAGAGGGATTTTCTTAAGCGTTTAAATATATAAGGTTGATATTATGCTAGAAGTAAATATAAATTAGATATAAAATCAAGTAAATGGGGGGTTGGTTTTTCTAAGTTATGAAATTAAAGGACAAGATAACTAGCAAAGTCAAGTAACTATGCTAATCATCAAACTAACTAAGAAAAAGGGTAAAAACTACAAAAGCAAAGCCTTGGGGGCAATTGACATCCACTTCCGAACCAAATGTAGATCATTGAACCATTCACTCATTCTATCACATTTGTTACCTATGGGGAATGCTAAAACTTCCCAATTGAAGATCAACATTTATTTCTTCTTAATGGTAATTCACAAACACGTTCAGCGACCATTTGCAAACCTCATTGACAATCACTTTAGACGTTTAACAACCATAATTATATTTCATCAAGGGGATTTATACATGAAGAACCATAGATTTGATAACAACACACCTTCCCAATTGAAAATTGCTGAGGGCCGCTGGGCCCAACCCAATGGCATCCAATGACGAAGTTAAGTCTTTTCAGCTCAAAGCGTTGATTAAGCTATGCAGACACCACGAAGAATGTGAACCAAGAAACATGGAATGAATAGCGGCCACGAAGGCCACGAACTCAATAGGTGGTGATCGTGGGATGACCCACGATCTTCGCCCCTATAAACAGGGAACCACAACCACACCAGTCTATAAATACAACAAGCTCTGAAAGAGGTAAGGTAAGCGCTAATATCTCTAGAAATTCCAGTTCTGAAAAGAGAAAACTGACTTAATCGTTGGACCCTTTTCTCCTAGAGTCACTTCCGGGATAAGCTTTGCAGGTAGGGAAATTCTTGGAGAGAACGACCAACTTGCCTGAGCGATCTTTTACATCAAGAGGGGTCTAGGTGTAAATAACATTTTTTGGGGTGTTGGGCACAAATAATTGGAGAATTAATATTTGCGGGTTATAAGAATCTGGGTCAGAGAATTTTGCGGGTCAATTTTTCTTGCCATTTTCGCACAATGCGAACCTTTTTACAACGTTTCATTTCAAATATTTGATGTTTTAACCAGACCTTAAGATATTTTTTCGTAATTCGTTTTCCTTCATTAAAATCATGTGCATTAAATTTTAATTTAAGGTAATTCTTTTGTTTACGTACGTGTTATATTTTCAATACTTTTAGTATTTTGACCCTAGTTAGTAATATTTATTATATATATTTTTATTTTTAATCTATACTTTCATTTTGATGGATGTGTTGGTTTTTGATCGTGTTGTTTTAAAAAATAATACCAATGCTCTTTTTTTAACATTAGATTTTTATTTAATGTATACTTGATATTTCTATAGCGTGAAATGGCTTTTTAATTTTATTACTGATATTTTATTTTTTTCCGATATAAGTTACAAATTTTGTTGCGAACTTTGATGTTTTTAAATTCATGTGTTTTTTTATTTGATACTTTAATACTTCATCTTTTCTTAAGTTTGACACACTTACCATATTTGTATATTTTTCTAAGTTTTTGACAATTTCTTTTATGGAAAAAAGTACATCATTTTCAACCACTTATTGAATTTTTTACTCTCTTCACTTAATTTCCTCCACACTTCAACTTACAAAAAATACAACACCTAAACCTATGGTGCCAAACATAGTGAAACGGAGGGAGTATAAAAATTTGATGTGTTTTTTTCAGTGTTTTTATTAGATATTTAACTATTTTATTCAAGTATATAGTTTTATATTTAACTATTTTAGTTTGGTGAGTATTTTTAATATTTTAATTTGATGTGTATTTTTCAATAATTTATTTGATTTTTACTATTTCATTTAGATGTGTATTTTTAGTATTTTTATTTGATATTTAAATATTTAAATTTTATATGTATATTTTGTGTTTTTATTTTATATGTATAATATATAATTTGATGTGCCTTTTTAAAATATATATTTGATATTAAACTTTCTAATTTGATGTTTAGATGTGGTATTTCAATTTGGTGTTTAAATATTTTAATTTAATTTTTATATTTAGTGTTTTATTTGATGTTTAACTAATTTTATTTTACATGTATAGTGTTTTATTTGATTTTTTAAAATTTTAAATTAGTGTTTTTATTTGATGCTTAAATAATTAATTGAGTATTTATTTTTTATTTAAAAATTAACTACTATTTCATTTCATTTTTTAATATTTTAATTTGATGTTTAAATCTTGATTCATTTTTATTTTATTTATCCTAAGGCAAAGGGCTGGCAAATAGATTAAATGGTAGATTGGGCCGGGTGAAAACCCGAATCCAATCTCTGATCTGGGTCGTCTCCTTCCTCAACCTTGCCGGTAACAGGCGGCGGCACCAAAACCAACGAAAACAGATGGAATTCGATGTCAAAGTCTTGCGATCGATCCTTACTCTTTCGTCGATGCTCACCGTCGACTAATTTCCCCGCTTGCTTCATAAACAACCAAATCGTCGATCGAAGCCAGATTCATACGATGCCTCGAAACACGAGATTCATAATCGATGCCCTGAATGCATCAATTCGTCGATTGACGAATAAGCCGAAATCAGACGAAATTCACGGCGAAACTATCCATGTTCAACCCTCCTTTCCGACCTTATTATCATCGATTTCACATCTCGACGGTGGAGATTCAACAAACTTGGGGGTGGCGTTGCGAGAGAAGTTAGGGCTCTGCTGGGATACACCGCCTTAATGCTCGGGTTCGATCGGAAAGCACGACAAGGAGGGAAGCACCGCCGTTGATGATCTCCTGCAATGAAGCACTGAAGACACGACAATGGCGATGGCGGATTCAACGAGGAAGGTGAGGGTTTCTGTTATTTTTTATGATAAATTGCATATTGGTCCCTTAGTTTTAGCATTCTTTTGATAAATGACCTCGAGCAAAGAATATTTATATTTTGTTCCCCAAATTTTATAAAATTCCTATTTATTATTTTCATTAATTATATTTTGCCCTTAGTCTCCTTTCGCAAGAGACAAACTCAAATATAAAGTGATTGCTTAGGATTCTTTAGTTATTCCAAACCTTACTATTGACAATGGATGTTTAATTTAGTGGAAAAATTATGTTAAACCTTTTTAGATAGACCGAAGACCAGAATGACTCAATGCATTTAGATACATGTGTAAAATGAATTTAGATACATGTGTAAAATTTTCTGATCCTACAAGCATAAATCTAACTATTCCCTCGTCCCAGGGGAATTGTACAGAATTTTTTTCACGGTATTCAAAAAATATGTTTGACTATAAATATATGACTACGGACAATAACAGTGACATAAGAATTAATATTTATAAACTACTTGTTACAACGAATCTAACAGTATCTCATAAGATAATATTATTGTTCATATATTTATTCGAATATATAGTCAAAGTAAAACAACTTTGACTGTTAAATAGTAAGTGTGGAGAATCGGTTGGGACGGAGGAAATCTATTTTTTAGAGTCAAACCAAATTTTATAAGATCCGACCCAAATCAAACCTATTTCATCCTTATTTACACCCCTACGATTATGTTATGGGGATTTTGAGGCAGCCTTTCTTTCGAAGAAAACGTTATCCTAAAATACTTTATAAAACTAAAGAGTTCGTCTCTTGAAAAATAATCTTTTCATAAGTCGTGAAAATACCAGAGATTCAAGTGCAATTTTCAGAAAAAGGTCTAAAAATTTTTGGGTCCAAAGAAAATGAAATCAAGGTTGAATCTAGGTTATAAGCTATTTGGGTAAACTCAAGCGTCTATTTAAAGTAAAATCTCAACTTTCTTTTCTTTTCCCCAAACCTTTCCATCAACTCGAACAAAAATTCCCAAATCCCAAAATATAGCTTTGCAATCTTCGATTCTACTGTCATTGATCAAATTAACACCAACCGACGTCGGCTTCGTAGATTGTAGCCACCGTTGCAAATCAAGAACTCCATTCTTTTTTTTGACGAGAATGTTTGGGAATCCAACCATTTTCATTAATAAGAATGGTCAAAAGACCTATACTTGAGTGAACATCAGGCTATGAGATAATCTCATTTACACAAATGCACTAACTAAATATTACAATTCCAATCTAAGGCCTTAGTGGCAATAAGATGATACATAAGGGCACTAATCTCTAACTCAAACCCAAAAGGACACCGAATAAACGATCTAAAGACCAGTTCAATCAGATATGATTGGCCTCAACATCCTAAAAGCATACCGAATAAGCGATCTAAAGACCAATTAATTCGAATTAACAATATAATTGACCTAAACATCATAAAAGGACACTGAATAAATGATCTAAAGACCAATTCAATCGAATTAACAATATGATTGGCCTAAACATCCTAAAAGAATACCGAATAAACAATCTAAATACTAACTCAATCGAGTTAACAATGTGAATGGCCTAAACATCCTAATGGATTGAGTTCTCATAAAATATGAATAGAATCGCCAAAGGTAAGTTGTTGTAACTACCTTGACTCGGATTTCTCCTGTACCAACATATAGAACAAATTAGAAGCTAACACCATTAAATATCCCAGCATAAAAAAGACCTAATTTGATCCACTACCCCAATAATGGTGACATAGAAAAATAAACTAAATACTGAAAATTAATAGACTCCCACAGGAAAAGAGAAAAAAAGAGTAGAAAAAAAATGGAGAATAACCTCTCGTGACCTTGCTACCTTCTGAGTAAACTCGGCTCTTGACTTATCCAATTTGTACTATCCTGGCTGAGTCAACCCATCAAGCACTCCATGCTACCAAATTTAGCAGAAATTGATGTGATTGAATGCTTTTATGGACTACAAGTAGAAATGCTATGAAAATTGGAGAACCTCTACAAACGACATGCTAACAAATTGGGATTCATCTACAAAAAAATCACGCAACGGAAGAACAACCAATGAGTCATTACCGAAAAGTACTTTGCATGCTCATGGAAAAAATAGCAATAACATTTCCATCAATACAAATCTGTGATGGATCGGAAGATTCAACTAGGGGTGGGTGTTAGGCTGATTTAATCGGTTTTAAATTTATTCAGTTCGCGTTATTCGATTTTGCCCCTAAAAAACTCAAAACCAAAACCGATCCAAATAACCCGAATAACTGAATTATCCGAACAAAATTCAAAATTCAGTTTCAGTTTCAATTTAGTTTCAATTCAGTTTTAAACAGAATAAACCAAATTCATGGGGAATTTTATAAAAAAACAATTACTAAAAATATAGAACTAATTTAAAATTCTATAAATATATGTAATTTAATTTCTACATCATCAAACTCAAGTGTTTAAAATAAAATCCTACAACTACAATAAAATTCAACCATAACAATTTTGGAGTTTTAAAATTATATTATAAATTTATATAATTTATTTATTTATTAATTGCAATTCGGTATTCGAGTCGGTTTTCGAATTGAGTTTCAATATCCAAAACCAAACCAAAAACCATATTCAAGAATTGATTTACTCAATTTGGTTATCCAAAAGCCGTATTTTAAATTTGGTTCGGGTTATTCAAATTTGAATTATTCGATTTTCAGTTCGATTTTTAGTTTTTGATTTTTTTGCCCGCCCACCCCTAGATTCAACCTCTAGAAAAAGAGACAAAGGAATTTCCTATAACCAGAACAAGGTGTAAGGCTGAAATACAAATCATATTGGTCGACAACCTTTATAAAGTTACGCACCATATCTTGCAACAATGCCATAAAGTTATGGTCAAGATCTATCACTACAAACATGCAGTGTTTTAATCTAAAAATCTAACCTGGCAAACGAAAAATCTAATAAGTTCAATTTTGTTTAAAAAAAAAAAAGAATTGACACCAACCATAATGCAACATCTAAACTTTGGAATTTATTGTGAATATCTGTCCCTATAAACATGCACTATTTAACTTAAACATACAAACTTCGAAAACAAATCCTAAATGCAAGATTTGTATTATGCAATTTATGGTGAAGATCTAAATGTTTTAACCTAAACATCCAACCTGGCACACAAAAAATCAGGTAACTTTAAAGTTTTAAGAGACTGAATAAAAATAAAATATTTTGAAATGTGCATTTTATAGTGTATCACTATAAACCATCATTGTTTTTACTTAAAATCCCAACCTATCATATCTAAAATTAGATTACTTCAAAATAAAAAATTAGTATCTTCTTGCATTTAAAACAATCCAATTTCAGAATAAATCCACCAACTATTACATAGCTATTCAAATCCGATATCATCAAGACCAAGAAGGTCAAAATCAGGCATGTATCCAGCTGCTTTCTTCTTAAAATCATGCATGAGGTCACCAATCACCTTCAATGTAGCAGGATCATCAAGGATATCTTGAGTGTTGGGTAGGTGCTTTGAATCGGTGTCCGGAACATCTTGACTAGCCACCATTGATGCTTTCGACAACCGTTTCATAATTTGGAAGTAACTACTTCCATATCCCTTTGAAACATAGCAAATGCTCCACCAACAGCCTATGAAACAACACATTTTACAACAAATTCACTCAAACATCAAATAAGAAAAAATAATTTCAACAGTAAAAGATATGCTTCTGGTGAGTATTTGACATTCTTTGTGATTATACATCAAAAGAACTCATTGGATATTCTACACTAAGACCTTTAATTTCACCAATCGACTATGTGGATTTATTTGTGGCGGGGATGGACATAACCACAAACACAGTGCAATGGGCAATGAAAAATTATTGAGTAATCCAAATAAGATGGATAAGGCAAGAGATGAACTCAAGCAAGTCGTTTGAGAGAAAGCAATGAGTGTTCAATAATCAAACCTTTCTAGACCCCCTTACTTGCAAGCTATTGTTAATGAAAATTTTTTACTTCGCCCAGTAGCACCATTATTGATTCCTTATAAAGCCATAAAAGATGTTGAAATTGACGGTTATGTAGTGCAAAAATATACAGAGCCGTTCTGAAAAAGCGAAAGCTCCAAAACACTGTATAACGTCCACTTCTTCTCCGGCCATGGCAGCGACGCCATGGAAACAGGCAACACAAACCTTCGCTCAGGCGCTCAAGCTCAATCCTTCCCACTCCATCCCCGAGGTTTCCGACCTCCACCCCCACTTCAATTATAAGGGGGAAATTGTTGTTCTGTACCCGGAGGACGAAATAGACATTCTTGCTGCCCCGTTCTCCAAAGCTCTAATCGGGAAGTTTAGCAGAGGCCGCCCCACAATGGAGTTCCTCCGAGCTCAGATCAAAACCATTGGGTTTAAAGGCGAAGCCCAACTGTCAGCAATGGATTCCAGACATGTTCGGATTACCTTCGACCTAGATGAGGATTACCACAGATGCTGGCTGAAAAGAACTTGGTCATTGGGAGGTAACATCATGCGGATTATCAAATGGACCAAGAACTTTGATTATGATGAGGAATCTGCCCTAGTTCCAGTGTGGCTTACGATTGAATTCCCTCCGGTATATTTCTTTCATCCTAAAGCTATATCTGATTTGGGAAATTCTCTAGGTGAACTGCTTTTTGCTGATGCTCCCACTAAGAATTTAACTAGACCATCCACTATTAGACTATGTGTAGAAATGGATGTCTCTAAACCCAGGCCTAGTAAGATCAGATTAGGATCTATAGCTCACAATAAGGCTTATGCAATCACCTATGAGGATGTCCCACAATATTGTATGAAATGCCTTAAGCTTGGCCACAATGAGTCCTACTGTAAAAGAGAAGCACAAGCTTATAATGCAAACCACTTAGATCACCTAGAATCGCGAAAGAATACCTCAGGTTTTGTTTCTGATCCTAAACATCCCAAACATAATAGGGAAATCAGGAACTTGACAGTCAACTACAAAGAAAAACAGCAGACCTCCACCAAAGTCTACCAGCCTAAGGCTAATCAAAATCAGTTGAAAACTCCAGCATTAATAACTGTGAACCCTACTCAGAGAGAGGAAAATAAAAATTCGGTATCAGAAAACAGATTTGCAGTACTTGAGGAGGTACAAATTCAACCCTTAGAAGGAACTGATCTAGGGAGAACTAATATAGTTCTTCAACATAATCTAGATAATAGTGCTGAAAATTCTTCAGTAGATTTCACTACTAACCCTCAAGAAAGGTTAAAACACCAACATGCCACTGAAAATGAGGATCCCGGCTCTGATTGCAATTCTGTAGAGGATCATAATGATGAAGGATATGAAACCAGAGGCTACAATACAGCTCCTTCATCTCCGCTAAAGAAGAACATCCACTCTATATCCTTCAATGATGATACTGTTTGTGACAAATTGAAATTTGCAACAAATTCGGATATATTTTTGACTGATCAGTTTTCCTGGCAGCCTAATAAAGAAAATCTTTCAGATATTGACTCAATTCAGGTAAAGGAGGCACAGTCATTCTCCAATCCAACTTCACTGCCAATAATAAAGGGGATCAGGGACAGTCAAAAGGAACAGGAACAATCCACACCTACAACACATGATGAGCAAGGGACCCCACAAACGGTAACTCAAGTAAGTCTCCCTAAGAGGTATTAGAGGTAGATGAATGGTCTAAGAAATATTAGAGGTAGATGAATGGTCTAAAGTCCATAAATGGGTTTAACTAGAGTTCATTGTATTTTGTCTATTTATTCTTCATAATACATTCTCATGAATAGAGAGGTTTCACTTTAACATGGTATCAGCCAGAACGTCTTAGACGTCCTTTCCTCTCCTTGGCAGCTGCTTCTGTCTTCTTCTCTTCCTTTCTGTCCAAATTCTTCCATTTCCTTCTTTGATTTTCTTCTTTTGCTTCCTTCTTGTTCTTTACAAAATGGCCACCGATGATAAACTCACCTACAGCAATATGATTCACCTTCTCACCATAAAATTGAATGCTTCAAACTATATGATGTGGAGGAAGCAAGTACAACATCTTCTTCGCTCGCAGCGGCTTTTGGGACATATTGATGGTTCGCATCCCTGCCCTACGGTTCCGTTGCCACCCTCTTTTGCTCAGGCTGCTGGTTCGTCCTCCCCTTCTGGTTCCTCCAAGGCGGTTTATGAGGAGCTCAAGGCGGCTTATGATCAGTGGATTATTGATGACGAGAAGCTTTGTTGTCTTCTTCTCTCTTCTGTCTCGGTTGAGGTAATGTCCGAGATTTCTTCCTGTGATACGGCTGCTCAGATATGGGATACTCTTGCTAGTGTTTTTCATAATCGTAGTAAGTCATCTATGTTGAGCCTTCGTGTGCAAATTATGAATCTTCGTAAGACTGGGTCAGTTCATGAGTTACACCTTCAATTTAAAGCTTTATTTGATAAACTTGCTGCCATGGATGCCCCTGCCACAAATGATGATATGGTTCTGTGGTTTTTACATGCTCTTGGTGCTGAATTTCGAGATTTTAGTGCCCCTTTGTTGTCTCGTTCTCCGACTCCGGCTTATGTCGATGTTGTGGTGGAGGCAGAAAATCAAGAGGCCTTTCTGAAAAATTTGCAGGGTTTTGGAGTATCCCAGACCGCTTCTGTGGCTTTTCTGGCCCAGAAAAATTTTTCCGGCCATGGTGGTGGCGCGTGGAGCCACGCGCCCGCGCGTGGGGGTGGCGCGTGGGACTCACGCGCCGGCAGAAATGGTCGCGGCGGCGGCCGCGGTCGTGCAGGTGGTCGTGGCAGTTCTCCTGGTGGTCAGGGAGGTGCTGGTTTGGGCAGAACTGTTGTGGAGTGCCGGTATTGCCATAAACTCGGTCACACCGCTCAAACGTGTTACAAATTGTTCCCGCCGCGGCGTGAAGAAGCTGCTGTCCGTGATGATTCTGCCCTCTTGGCCCAGCAGTTCCGAAGTTCCTTGACCATGGAGCCTTCTCATACGGCATCGGATTGGTACATTGATTCCGGAGCAACCAATCATCTCACCTCTTCCGCCTCTGCTTTGGAGAGTGTGACTCCTTACTCTGGTATTTCTCGAATTTCTGTTGGTAATGGTGATTCCATTGGTATTCATTCTGTTGGTGATTGTCAACTTACTTCTGCCTTGCGGTTAACTGATGTTTTATATGCTCCGGATGTGTCTAAAAATCTTTTATCTATAAGTCGTCTTACTCGGGACCTTGATGCATTTGTG
The DNA here is from genome assembly GCA_037428765.1 of Rubia yunnanensis. NCBI lineage: Eukaryota > Viridiplantae > Streptophyta > Magnoliopsida > Gentianales > Rubiaceae > Rubia > Rubia yunnanensis. The sequence goes on from CM075067.1 coordinate 57,978,842, forward strand.
ATTTTTGATGACCAAAATTTTGTTATTCAGCACAAAGTCACCAAGGCGATCATGGGCAGAGGTCGTAGTGTGCATGGTTTGTATGTGCTGGATAGAGGCGAGGCTGCTTTATTATCTTTTATATCTCAGAATAAAAATCGAGTATCATTTGATTTATGGCATGCTCGTCTTGGCCATGTGGCCCCTACTGTTATTTCTCATTTGATTAAGACTGGAGCTTTGTGTGCTTCCTCTTTATTACCTAAGCCGGAACTGTGTGCCCCCTGTGTGATGGCTAAAGGTCAAAAACAATCTTTTTCTGTTAACCCTAAACGGACTTTGAAGGTTTTGGATTTGGTGCATTGTGATTTATGGGGACCAGCCCCTGTTTTGTCAGAAAGTGGTTTTGCTTATTATGTTCTTTTTGTGGACGATTATTCTCGTTTTCCTGGCTATATCCTCTCCGCAGAAAATCGGATTTTTTCGATGTTTTTTTGCAGTTTGAGGCTTTCGTACAAAACCAGTTTTCTTCCACCATCAAAACTTTTCAGAGTGATGGTGGGTCCGAATTTCTCAATAATCGTCTTCGCTCGCATTTTGCCTCGAAAGGCATTCATCACCAAGTCTCCTGTCCTTACACTCCGGAGCAGAACGGTCGCGCAGAACGAAAACACCGTCATGTGGCTGAAATGGGATTGTCTATGTTATTCCATTCTCACTTGCCTTTGTCTCACTGGGAAAATGCTTTTGCTGCTGCAGTATACACTATTAACAGGTTGCCTACTCCTGTTCTTGACGGTGCTTCTCCCTATGGTGTTCTATTTGGTCGGACTCTAGAATACTCGAATTTCAGACCCTTTGGCTGTAGGGTCTACCCTTTTGTTCGGCCATATGCTGATCACAAGCTGTCCCCTCGTAGTATCCCATGCCTTTTTGTGGGTTATAGCTCTCACTATAAGGGGTTTCGTTGTCTGGATACTATTACTGGCCGGATTTACATCACTCGTCATGCTCGCTTTGATGAGACATGCTTTCCTTTGGCTACTGGAAGTACTGCGCAGGTGTTTTCTTCTTTGGATGTTCTATCTTTTATGGATCCCGAGTCCTCTGTTTCTGAACCAGCCTCATCTTCTCAGACAGCCTCTTCTGGTCCTTGTACAGTCTGTGATGACTCACCATCTCCAGTTAACCCATCTCGATCCCTGCCAGATCCTCCGGTTACTTCTCATCCTGCTACTCCGCCATCTTCTCCACCTCTGATTACTCCGCCATCTACTCCTTCGTTTGTTTCTCCATCTCCGAGAGCTCATCATATGGTTACCAGGAATCAGGATGGTACTCGTCGTATCAAATCTCATCCTGATTTCGTTCCCACTGGTCTTCTAGCTGCGGTTTTGGATCATTCTGAGCCTCGCGACTATCGTGCAGCTCGTCGGGACTCGAAATGGGTAGATGCCATGGATGAGGAGATGGATGCACTTAGAAGACAGCACACTTGGGAGTTGGTACCTCGTCCTTCGAATGCCAATATTGTTGGGTCGAAATGGGTCTATCGCTTGAAATACAGACCTGATGGCAGCATTGATCGTTACAAGGCTTGTCTGGTCGCTCAAGGTTACTCGCAGATTCCTGGCTTCGATTTCGATCACACGTTTAGTCCAGTAGTTAAAGCTGCCACAGTTCGGACTGTTCTTGCTATCGCCACTCTGCGACGGTGGCCCTTGCATCAGCTTGATGTCAAGAATGCGTTTCTCAATGGCGTTCTTAACACACCGGTCTATATGGCTCAGCCTGTCGGTTATCAGGATCCTGCTTGTCCTACTCATGTCTGCCGACTTCAGAAGGCTATTTATGGCCTGAAACAGGCTCCTCGAGCCTGGTTTGATAGATTCAGCTCTTTTTTGCGTCAGCTTGGTTTTGTTTGTAGCTCGTCGGATACATCTCTGTTTATTTTCTCTCGGGGTTCTACACTGCTGTATCTCTTGGTTTATGTTGATGACATCATTCTCACTGGCAATGATAAGGGTGCCATTCGCCAGTTCATCTCTCGGACTGATAAGGAGTTTTCCATCAAGGACTTAGGGTCTCTGACTTACTTCCTTGGTCTTGAGGTGTCCACTTCTCCTTCCGGTCTCTTTCTTGGGCAAGCCAAGTATGTTCGTGATATTCTTTCTCGAGCAGGCATGACTGACACATCTCCGGTTACCACTCCGTTTGTTCCACTCTCACAGCTTCACAGCAGCTCCAGCGCTCCTTTTGGTAATCCGACCCTTTATCGCTCTCTGGTGGGTGCCCTTCAGTATCTGACTATCACCCGTCCGGATTTGTCTTTTGCTGTCAACTCTGTCAGTCAGTTCCTTCAGGATCCTCGGGAGGATCATTTTGCAGCTGTCACTCGGATTCTTCGGTATGTGGTTGGGACGCCCCACCTCGGTCTCACTTTTCGCACGGGGGGGTCCTCTGATGTTTGTGCTTACTCTGATGCTGACTGGGCTCGCTGCTTGGAGACGCGTCGTTCGACCTATGGTTATGCTGTTTTCTTGGGAAACAACTTGGTGTCCTGGAGTGCCAAGAAGCAACCCACTGTCTCGCGCTCGAGCTCGGAGTCTGAATACCGCGCTCTTGCAAATACGGCTGCTGAAGTCATTTGGCTCTCCCACCTTCTGAAGGAATTGCATTTTCCGCTGGATGGGTCGCCTCTTCTTTTGTGTGACAACAATAGCGCGATCTTCTTAGCTCAGAATCCTGTTGCTCATAAGCGGGCGAAGCACATTGACATCGACTACCATTTTGTTCGAGAGTTAGTTGCCTCTGGGAAGCTTCGAGTTAGTCATGTGCCCACTTCATTGCAGCTTGCGGATATTTTCACGAAAGGGCTTCCAAAGCCATTTTTTGAATTTTTTCGTTCCAAGCTTTGCGTTTCGGTTAACCCGACACTTCGCTTGAGGGGGGATATTAGAGGTAGATGAATGGTCTAAGAAATATTAGAGGTAGATGAATGGTCTAAAGTTCATAAATGGGTTTAACTAGAGTTCATTGTATTTTGTCTATTTATTCTTCATAATACATTCTCATGAATAGAGAGGTTTCACTTTAACAAGAGGAGCTCCAGGTTAGCCTTAAAAACAAAAGTTTCCAATGACAGTTAACTGTTTAATATGGAATGTGAGGGGATTATCTACTTCTAAAGTGAGGCTTAAACATTTAGCCAAAAAACACAAACTGGATCTGTTGGTAATCATTGAACCAAAAGGGAATCTCAATCAGTTAGATATGTACAAAAAAATGTTCTGTTTTCGCCATCACTTAGGACCCATACATAATAAAATCTGGATAATGAATTCTGATAGAATAGGTATTGATTTGCTAGCAGTCCATGATCATTTCATACATGTGGAATTAATTATAAAACAGAGTCAGGAGAAATTCAAAGCCTTTTTCATATATGTCCCACAATCTAGGGAGGAAAGATTAAAGGTTTACAAGGAATTAGAGGATAGATTTGATTCTTCGCCTACTTTAATTGGAGGGGACTTTAATGTGATAAGATCAACAGCAGAATATTCAGGACCTAGCTCACCAAAATTAAACTCAATCATGGATTTTGATTCCTTCATTAATGAGGTCCAAATAGCAGATCTATACACTGTAGGTAACCATCTAACATGGAGTAATAATAGATTGATCAACCCAACCTCCAAAAGATTAGACAGAGTAATGGGAAATACAAGCCTTTTCAATTTATTTAACCATTCCTCCGTTCAGATTCTCAGTAGAACTTCCTCTGATCACTCACCTATGTTATTAGTTCTCTCTAATTTCGGAATCTCTTCCCCTAAACCATTTAGGTTCCAGGAAATATGGCTAAATAGGAATGAATTCATGGATCTTATATCCACAAACTGGTCAAGGCCAATCTTAGAACAGGGTCTTCTAGGATTCTCCCTAAAGCTTAAAAGACTGAAAATTGAAATAAAAAACTGGAACAAAACAGTATTTGGTAATGTACATGATAATATTGCAAATTCTGAAGCAGCAGTCTCTAATTGGGAAGCAATCTATGACAGATCACACGCTTTAAGTGATAGGATTAATTTGAACAAGGCCAAGGCAATCCTAACTAAACATCTGGTCGAACAGAACATCTTCCTCACACAAAAAACAAGAATGAAGTGGCTTAAAGATGGCGATTTAAACACAAAATATTTCCACAAGTCTATCTCTGAAAATCAGGCTAGGTTAGGCATATTAAAAATCCAAGACATTGATGGTAACTGGCTAAACACACAGGCTGAAATTAATGAGGCAGCAATATCATTCTTTAAATCATTATTAACAGATGGAAATGATGATCCATCTGGTCAATGTCTCTCTTTCCTAATGAAGGAAATCCTCCCAGTTGTCACTGAATCTGATAACATCAATCTTTTACAACCTATTTCAGTAGAGGAAATTAAATCTGCTGTGTTTGAATTATCTGCTAATTCTGCCCCTGGACCTGATGGCTTCCCAGGTATTTTTTATAGAAAGGCTTGGGAAATAATCAAAGATGATTTACTGGTAGCTATATTGGAGTATCAAGCTGGTATCCCAATCCCCAAAGCTGTGGCTAGCACATTCATAACCTTAATACCAAAAACAAACACCCCTAGGAACTTCGGTGACTTTAGACCCATAAGCTTATCTAATTTCATAAATAAACTTATGTCTAAAATCATGGTAGAAAGAATTAAGCCACTCATGAGTTCAATTATTTCAGAAGAACAATCTGCATTCTTAAAAGGGAGAGACATTACTGATAATATACTAATTATGAAAGAGGCAGTTAGGTTGTTAGACAAGAAAAATGAATCTTTAAATCTAATCCTTAAACTGGACATGATGAAAGCTTTTGACAGGGTATCTTGGTCTACCATTAACTCCCTCCTACTGAAATTAGGTTTTCATGGACACATAGTTAAAGTAATAATGAATAACATGAGTTCTACTTGGTTTTCAATACTGATAAATGGCTCCCCTTGTGGGTTCTTCAAACCTTCCAGAGGCTTAAAACAAGGGGACCCAATTTCACCTTTTCTATTCAATATCTTAACTGAGCTCTTAACTAGGAATTTAAAGATTCAATTTCAAAATGGCAACATTAAAAAATTTAGGACTCCGGGATCAATAAATAACATCACCCAGCTCTCTTTTGCAGATGACACAGTGATATTTCTCAAAGGGACTAAAAAATCTTTGCAAAACTTAATCAGGTTCTTGGATATCTACCAAAAAGGATCAGGACAAAAAATAAATTTTTCCAAAAGTGCTTTTTACTCAGGAGGTCTAAGTGTAAATAAAATAAAGGAGATCAAAGATATTACTAACATCACTCAAGGATCTTTACCTTTTTTATACCTAGGAGTCATAGTCTTTAATGGTAGAAAACTTAATTTGCACTTTAAGCACTTAATTGATTCTGTAAATAGGAAAATTACAAACTGGAAAAATCAATGGCTATCTGGAGGGGGGAAATAGTCTTAATAAATCACATCTTAACAGTTATCCCACAGCACACTTGGGCCGTAACTGCTCCAACTTCCCATACTGTTAAGAAGCTTGAGTCCATTTTCAGTGATTTTCTATGGGGTGAATCAGATCAGGGTCTGAACAAACACTGGCTATCATGGAATAGGATTTCATACCCTCAAAAAGAACAAGGGCTAGGAATTAAGCATATTCAATCAATAATAGATGCATTCTCGATTAAAATATGGTGGAAGCTTCAACTGGGGCAATCTAATTGGACTAAGTTTATGTGGTCATTACCTCCATATGCCAGAAAATCAGAAACTTGGTCTAGATATAGGAAGATAAATATTATTTCAGAATCTGCAACTCAGGTAATTATAGGAAAAGGATCTTCAAATTTCTGGATTGCAAATTGGTTGGGCTCTGGACCACTTATTAATCGGGTGGAAGATCAGGTAAATGTCCCCTTTCCCTTTCTTACTGTGGCAGAATTTCAGCTTAATAAAGGTAACTACCTTCCCCATCTCTCTCTGCTATTTGGTTCTGATATTCATTTAGAGTTACTTAAGGACATACAAATCAAAGAATATCAGGATTATATGGTCTGGAAACCAGATATATATGGGAAATTCACAATTAAAAGTGCTTATCAGATTCTGAGACCAAAAAAAGCTGAATTGGAGATCTTTTCCAAAATCTGGCATCAGGCTTTGCCAAAGAAGATCAGTTTCTTTTTGTGGAAAATGTTACACTGTGCTCTTCCATTTGCTGATATTCTAATGAGACAAGGGTTCCATTTACCTTCTAAATGCCCATCATGTGATCATACTGACTCTATATCCCATTATTTCAACTCATGTGGTTCAGCTTCTTTTCTGTGGGATAAGTTCCATGATGCATTACATCTGCCTGTTAGATCCTTTAACACAATATGGGATAGATTAGAATTCTACTGGCTTTTTAAACCGGCATCACCTCACCATTCTATCAGGCTCACTCTCTCTGGTTTGATATGTTGGCAATTATGGAAAAGTAGAAACGAAATTATACACGACAACAGGAGATGCAGTGTCATTAATCAGTGGAAATATGTAACTGACTTGTGTTACATGAGCTATTCGGTAAATTACAAATTCTGTTGTCATTCACAATGTAGTCTGGTTAGCAGAAATCTAGTCCCACCGTACAAACGGAGAATCAGGAAAAAATTAAACATACTCAAATGGGAGCCTCCTGATTATGGATTGAAAGTTAACTGTGATGCGGCTCTACAAGGAAATTCAATTGGACTAGGGTGTGTGTTGAGAGATCAACTTAAAAGAGTGAAATCAGCAGTATCATGCTATATGGAATACCCTGATATCTTACCACACCCTACCTTATTAGTCCTTAATGCAGAATTGCTTGCTATCCTCGCAGGTCTTGAGGTAGCATTGGGCATGACTCTTCAGGTGCACATTCAATCAGACTGTTCGTTAGCGATTCAAATTCTTGGTGGTCATAGCTGCCCGTGGCAGCTTATCAAGATCCGAGACCAGATTAACACGGCAGCATCGAGCTTCCAAGCTGTTACATATAGTCATATCCATAGAGATGGCAACCAAACTCCGGATTTTCTAGCTAAACTAGCAGTTAGAAGAAGGATCACCTCTACATTTATGGAAATTCAGGAGTCGATCAGGTTTAACTTTCTTAATCGTAGGGAAATCTTGTTTCCGCAATTTAGATGGTCGAATCAATTCCTTACTTAGTTGCACTGTATTAGGTTATCGAAATGGTTCTTGGCTTGATTTACGTTGACTGTCTGGCCATCGTAAGCTTCACACAGGGGGTGGAGAGCTTACCGAGGGAATCACATTCAATAAAAATCTGCCGAGAACAGATCCTTATGTATAGTTACTACTTTTCTTGTACTTGGCTGTTTTGGCATGATTTAAGGGAGTGGGATCCCATAATAAACAAACCCCACTCATCGAGGATGAGTTTTTGAATTAAAAAAATATATATACAGAGATAGTGGTCAATATGTGGGCTTCAGGCTAAGATGAAGCAACCTGGACACAACCTAAAATATTTATGCCTGAAAGGTTTGCGCACACTTATTTCTACAGAACCACAACACAATCATCAGGAATTACAAAAAAAAGATTATTTTGTATACTCATAATTATCATTGGTACTTCTTTTATTTTCATCCTTGCTGCGATTCCATGAACATATAACAAAATAATAGCATACAAGAACATTTTAGTATTTTACCAATATAAATGAGCAACATTTTAATCCAAATATAAACTGTTGTCATCCCCATATTAAAATAAACACCTTAATCAAATGCATATAGTAAACCAAAAACCTTTCAGCTATAATAACAAACCTTCCATCAAATGTATGTTTACAACACCTCTCACTGAATTTGACTAAAAAATTGGGCGGGAGACAAAAATAAACATTACGCACCAAAACATAAACCAATTTAACACAAATACCACTTAATATCAACATATTACACTATAAACCTGTAGCTTTCACAATATACATTAGATCTTTGAAAAATAAACCTCTTAAATTGGGGAAAACAGTAAACATGCTAACATCATAACACAAAAAGCATAAGAAAATGGTCATTATTGCAAACTAAAGCACATTTATCCTCATTTGACATCAAAACTACACATTAACAATGCAATTTCAACAAAAAACATCACCTTTGACATTAGAAGGACCTTCGACATATTTTCCTTTCTTTTTCATCATTCCGCTGCAATAAAACACAAAAAAACATCAGATGTAAAACCAAAAACTTAAAAAATGGAACATAAAATAAAAAGTGGAACACAAAAAGAGAAAATTACCTCATATCACTAGTGGGGGGAGAGCCATTAAAGGCGGTTCTATCGGACCATAGAAGACACTTTCAAAGTGCCTTCTCTGGTCGTGCCTTTAACCACTATCAATTAAAGGTGGTTTCGAGAACCGTATTTAAAAATACCAATTAAAGACAGTCATGAACCGCCTTTAATACATTCTGAACTCGAAACCTAGACCTCTTCCCTCAGCCCTGGCATGAGTTCTGAACTCGGAAGTTGATAACCTCCTTTAATCGCTTGTTCAAACCGCCTTATTTTGGTTCCTCACTCGAAACTGGGTGACTTCCATTGACCCTGGTGATTCGTTCCGAGTTCGGAACGTAACTGGGTTGCTCACTCGCAAGCCATAATCGGCTCCCATTGTATGCTTGGTTCTTTAATCGGGTACTTTTTTTGGGTCGCTGCTGTTATTTCAATGGCTCTTTTTTTGTTGGTTAATTTTTCTTCCGAGTTCGGAAACCTATTCGGCCCTATGATTTCTGAAGGGCCGATTAAGCTTACGAGTTTGGAACTCTACTCAGCTCCAATGGTAAAAAAAATTGTTCATTGCATTTCCCGGCTCAAAATAGGTCTCATTCAACAGTCACAACTGTAACCCAATACACGAAATTGTTCTACGTACCAACAAAAATATATAGAAAATGCTAACTAAGCAACAATCTATAGATAGGATTAGAAATCAATCAAATTCTATTCCAACCCTTTACATCAAACTAATTTATCTAAACTATTGTGTTACTCTGCCAAGTTAGGATTCCCAAGAGTTGGTGAGCGGTTGAGAATGAGATGCCTAGCCAAACAATTCCTAGCGGTATTGATGTTTTGTTTCGAATAGGGCCTTGTTGCCTTTGGAATAACCAATTTATATAGTAAGTTAGTAGGAAATATTATTATTGACATTGGGACACTACTAATGTCTATTAGAACCAAATGTATAATTACCTTGTCAATCTCAGGTATATCCAAGCTCATGCCTTCTATGCACTATATTGTGTACAACATAACGTAATAGCCGCACTCCCATTTATCCGCTTGTTTCTTGTACTATTTTAAACAACATAAAATTTGTAAAATATAGTAACACATAAATAAATCTCGTTGGAAAAAAATGAAGCAATTTCTGCTCATTATACCTTGATTTCGACCACCTGAAAATTATTTTCACCATCTTCGCTAGTGTCCTTCATAGCGGACTTCAAAATCTTGACAAATGCGTCCGATGTTTGGAAGTGCAATGGATTCATCCAATACACTCGCTTTTTTTTGGAACAATCATGATCAATCACCAATGATCCCTATACAAAAATAGAATGTAGTGTTTATGAAAATGCGTAAATGATGTTTGCGAAGATAATGAAGATCGTAACTATAACCTTTCAATCTAGGGAGTAATGAATATTTTCTTATCCTTTCTCCCAAGGTTCTTGCGAGTGTAGTCGATTCTCTCTTGGTTTGTACAATCGATCTCTTGAGTCATCACCGGCACATGTATCCGACCCACCCCTTATTTTGATTGTACATAAAATACATGTACCTTGAAATTAAGAATTATTTCACATTAGTTGTAAACAATTAGAGAAAAATAAATAGTAAACATGAATTAAATATGTAAATATAAAATTTTACTCACAAGATGTATATGGACATTAGCATCTGATTAACTTGCTCACATTTCCACAGGTCCTTGAAATCACTCCACATCATAATGATGTCTCTCTTGGCACCAAATACGCAATTTTTTCCCATGAATGCGTAAATTGAGTTGCGTTCATGCAGTTGAAGCCAGTTGAATAGCACTTTTACGAAGTTAACTTGTACTCTTGGAACCGGTTGTCTAATCTTATCCGGTGTTTGTACCGGTTTAGGTGTGTTTTGGACAGATTCAGGTGTACTTTGGACTGGTTTAGGTGTAGTTTGGACCGCTTTCAGCGTTGTTGGCCGTTTGACTTTCAAATGGCAATCCTTTATAGGATCAGCATATACTAGTCGATGCGGCCACAAAAGAAACATTCCGAGAACGGGACCAACATTCTTGTGTTCTCTGTACGAAATTGGCAACAGGGCACCCTTCAAAACTGCTTTCTCCAAAGAGACTCTTGACAATCCTTCTACAATTGGTACGCTATGATGTTTCATTAACTCATGCAAAATTACACCGGGTACATGGAGTGGTTTACCACCTATGTCTTGATCTATGTATAGCTCACACACATGTGAACCCTACATCGACACCAACTACATTTGTTAAATATGACAAAAACTTTGTATTAATGATTTGATAAATGTTAAATGTTTACCTTTTTTATCACTAGCAAGGATGCCCTTGTCGAGGTTGTCGACTTCGTCTGCAGGAGTTTTAATGGTTGCCCCCTGATTGATCTCAACATCCTTTGGTGAATGGTACAATCCTCTTGATGACGGAATCCAAATGGTTGCCAAATCATCTAAATTCTTGGGAAGCACAAGGGCAGTGTGTTGGATTAACTTCCAAATGAGAATGTCTTGTTGCTCAATTCGTTTTTCTTGTTGAAGGGTGTGTTTTTGCAATGTGTAGACACGCAATGGTTGTGCACGACCATAGTACCGAGTAATTCCAAACATCTCAAATTGGTTGAAGTTCCCACTCACTCCCCTAACACGGCCCACATGGTCAGGTTTTTTTGTTGCCGCACAAAGGATGTCGTTCTTAAATGTGGGTATGAATTTCCCTTCCAATACATCATTCTTTAATTTCTCCTAAGTATTGCAAATACAAGAATTTTAGAACAAAAATAAATGGTAGTATGTAAATGAAGGAAATCAAAAAACAGTTGTAGGGTGGTTGGGTATACCACTTGTTCCACAAGTTGTTTTTCTCCAGGCTTCTCGTATAGACCCTTCTTGTTTTATTGGCCTTTGAGGAATAAATCACACCTCTCTATGTCATCCACATCTATTGGTTGTATCGCAGCCCTTCCCTCCTATTCGGTCGTCCTTTCCTCGATTACATTTTCAACATCTATCTTAAGACATTCCTCAACAAACTTGAGAGCCGCCAATTCATAACCCCCACGGCTCAATCGACGGGGAATCAAATTCCAACCGACATTGCATTGTTTTTATTTTCTCGTGCCATATGTTAGCTTATTAGAGGCATGACATCACTATAGACATTTAAAACTAAATAATTATTAAATTAAATTTATTTTTACTAACATTGGAATTATTCTCCAAAGCCCTTCTCTTGTGGATCTCCCAACTCTTCGGTTGAATGTGTGTGTAAGTTATCCACGGTCGATCACCCTTCTCTGATGAAAATATGTAGTCCTACGACAAAGTGTATTTGTGCTCTCGCCAACTCTTGCACATCATGGTCATCGCCTTCTTCCGTAGAAATGTCATATCCGGTTCATCGGTTTCGAATGGTCTCTATGGGGATTTATAATGATGGGAGTTACAATTAGTTACAGTTAATTTTTTGAATAAGAGTATGGGAAAATTAGGTTGGGAATTTCATGGTTTCCAATAATGGTACCTTGCACTCTATCCACAGGGTCTCCGTATAGTCTTGAGGGAACCTCATGCCAACTATTGTACTTTATATCCACCCTTGTTCTACCGACTTTAGCTACCAAACTAGACCACTTTGCACAATCTTTTGCCAAACATTTGCCCGACTTATAAACTCTTTTCTAGCTATCCTACGTTCTAATGTTCTACAATGTGCTTTTCCTATTCCTACCTCGTTGGATCCATCAGGGTCATCATCATAAACAAATTCCAAGGTCGCGGGGCAGTTATTTTGTGAATGTGATGTATTGTCACGAGTCCTTTTTCTAGACATTATTGAACCTACATCCAAAAATTTCTCCAATAAATCATGACTCTAACTACAAAAAAGATATTTTAATAAGAAAATACCACATTAATAACAATTTCAAACATCTAAAATTCTTTTTTGTCGAAAACGAACTGTCATTAGGTTTACACTACATGAAATGAGACAAAACTCGCAATCATAATGTGATCAATAAATAACATTATTAAACATTCAAAATAATCACAACCCCTCAAAATTTTTCCACCATTCAAGAAGCATTCGTGGAGCACTAAATAAGCCAGGGTTTTAAAACACCAAGCTTTATATCAAACAAGTGGGAACTTCAATTTCATAAGACCTTGTGTACCACAAAGCACTAGTTTTGACCATCCCCTTCAACACTGGATGAAAAAATGGATTGGAGATGGAAGGAAATAGAAGAAATGGGAGGAGAAGGATTTTTTGTGGGAAAAATGAATAAAAATGCGGGCTTCCTAGGGTATTTAATACCCTTTGAAAAACCCCCGTTTATTATTTTTTTCCCATCTGAGTAGGCTTCTGAACTTGGAAGTCAGTCAGCTCTTTACAAAATACCCAGGAATAGGTTATATAAAAAAACTGAACTAAATCGACATAATAAACCCCCAAATTCAAAACGAAGAACCCTAGGCTCCAAAACCAAATCGGCTAATTTTCCAATCCGCCCACAATGTCAATGCCAAGATATACTAAAAAGAATACCGGGGTGGCCAGCGACCAAAGCCATGAATGAACCCTTCACGAAGCTCTTGGCATCTCATAAATTTTTCAATGGAAGAGCAGAGGAGAGGTATGTGGAATTCTCCAAGCGTAAGATTATCAATTACAAAGCTATTCGTTCATCGTCGGTCAATGAATTGTGTCTAGGATATTTGTTGAAGCGTTTCAAGGACCAACATCTAGAAAATTTGTTATGTTTTGAACAAAGCGTGTATGTAGATGAGGTTATTCAAATTTATGCCAATTTTGGACAAAGCATGAACAATCATGATTGTACTAAGTTGAATGAAATAGAAATCACGGTAAATAAGTACATAATAGGTGAGGCCCTAGGTAGCAAATACTCTTCCCTCGAGAAATTGAACCCCCGCGATGAGCATGGCCTCATAGAAATCTATCACCAACAGACTTGGCCTTCTATCATCGAAGCCACCCCAATTCATCCCTCGTAGAAATGGCTAGGAAATACTTCCATAGGGTTGGAGCCGCAGGTCCGGCGGATAGCTATGGTATAGGTGAGTTGACGGTAGAGCGGCTACTTATCTATGAGTGGGTGTGTTTGAATGTTTTGCCCACGGGTGGACACACGTGTGAGCCGAGCATTGGGAATCTTATGATTTTCTACAATGTGATAGAGTTCATGAAAATTATCCCCAGCTATACCATCTTGATGAGTATGCTCAAGGATGCAAAGGCCAAGAAAAAGGATCTCCCATATGGTGGCTTGATCACTGCAACGATAAAGAAGGCCGGTGTCCAACTCAAACACCACCCACTCCGCTTAGAGTATTATGACGATGCGTGGTTTCATCATAAGGGGCTACAGCTCGGTGCTGACAATAAATGGGAGACAAGGGTTGTTTCAAGAAACAAAGCGAAGAAAAGGCAAGGGAGGTGGAATTTGAAAGAGTCAGGGGATCGGGATCTAGTAAGCATTAAGTTAAAATTATTTTTTAAGTTTTAGGAAATTTTATTTTTGTCGCTCTTTTTGCTAATTGTGCAATTTAATTTCTCTTTGTTGAGTAGGTTCCCAAAGCAACTGGAAGACTACCCTAGGTCGCTACTTCAACTGCATTCGTGGTAGAAAAGACCTCAGAAATGTTGGCTGGATCGGAGGCCCAGCAAGAATGATTTTGGAAGCTCAGGGACTCCACCTTGAACTAAGTGAGGAGGAAGAGCCCAAAAAATTTGATCTCGTGCTTACGGAAAGTGATGTAGATGGCGAACCGGGGCGGTTCATGATTGAAACAAAGAGATAGAAAATGACTCCGAGATTGAGCACATGTTCGGCTCATGCTAGGCATTTGGAATTAAAAAATGTTTTTATATTACAATGTCTTTTAAATACTTAAATAGTTTGGAGGAGCTTGGTTAAGACATATGTTCTATTTCATGGCACAATGTCATTTATTTTGTTCAAATTTGGGTGATGACTTATCATGACTCTAGAATTTCGGTAAGCCAATGAGTTGGCCCTTTTTATCAATTACATAATTATGCCTATTTAATCCAATTTATGCGAAATTTATCAATTCTAATTTAGTAAATTATAAAGCTTCATTGTCCAATTTTGCAGGAATGGCTTCCTAATTCGGAAATCAGTCGTCCCTTTAGATTCGTAGGGTGGATCAATTTTCGAGCTCGTAACAATGGGGGTGTTGAACAGAGTATAGGGCCGATTAGGTTTTGAGCCTGGGCGTCATATCCGGGCTGCCTCGAGTTAAAGAAAAGCGTGTAATATTTTAGCACATATTTTTGTTACGAGCTCGGAAGCTAATCGGCCCCTACACATGAAGAGCTGAATTGCTTGTTCCGAACTCGTAAAACTCAATCGGCCCTTCACGTATTAAGGGCCGAACCTATTCTGGACTCAAAACGTACTATCTATATATATAAAAATCCCCAAAATTTCAGTCGGCCTTTCTATATCTTCAACAACAAACCCTCGAGGCATTTTTTTGGCTCCTTCGATTCATCAAGAACCCACAGAGGGATGGAATTTCCAATGACAAGAGGTGGTTTATACCACATCCACTGTTCTCAATTGACCAGCAACAGTCCCAGGTATGATACCTTCAAATTTGTGTCTTTGCTTGCACAAGCTAGGTACAATATTTTACTTGACAAGGGGATATTGATTGATTGCTACATTGTTGATTTCAATGAGTATTTGAGAATTGGACTAGCTGATCCATTAGTCAAGTTTGAGGACCAAAATTTTGAAACGTTGTTAGGGCTCAATGAATCTTCATATTTTGATTTATGCTATCAATTCTATAGCAATTTAAGAGAGGTGAACGGTGATTACTCAACTAGGGTTGGGGGAATGGAGATTCCAATTAGTGAGTGGATTTTGAATGAAGCCCTAGATTGCCCATATAGGAACCCCAAAGATGTATATCCAGAAGACATCAATGGTCTATTGGATGATTGTTACTTTAGGGGAAAATGGTCATTAGTAGCAGAGTACCCATATGTTGATCCTATCCAATGTAGTGTTAGGTACTTCTCCCGTGATGCAAAGGATATAGGTAAGCCGGAGACTTTTAGCCTCAAAGTTCTACCTGTAAATTCTCGTATTGTCTGCGAAATGATTGCTCGATGCTTAGTTCCCACATCTAGACACATCACGGAGCCCTCCTATAGTGCCTTAATGTTGTTATATCACATAATAGGGGGGGTAGGAAAATAAATTCGGGGGTGGTCATATTTAGGCACATGCTTTATGTTTTCACATCGAATAGGGTAGTGATGAGCCTCCCCTATGGGAATTTGATCACTAAATTATTGAGGAAGGTTGAGGGGTTGACAATCACTGGTGAGGAGAAAGCTCTGAAGTACTTCGACAAGACCTACTTCGAAAATAGGGGGTTGGTGTTGGTCGATGGAAAATGGTGCTATCGGGATATAGAAGAAGGGGAGCCGAGCAAGAGGCCTAGAGTTGATGATGGTTAATGAATTATTTTGTTTCATTTCAGTTTCTACATTTTATGAATATATTATTATACATATTTATGTCTATGTGTTTAACATTGTGGACTTGGGGAAAGCCTACCTCAGGGGTGTTTGAGATTGATATAAGTGGGTGCATAAGGAATTTGCCAAAATGAAGGCTAAGATTTTCAAAATGGGGAAAACACAATGAGCATACGAATGCTATCTGGCTTCCACACATCACCCTTATCTTGATCGGTCAACGTTTACAAGTGATCTTGAAAATGACTTGGAGTCGCAATTACCATAGAGGCAACATTTATCATCTTGATGGTTTCCCTTTTTTGAACTATTGATGATTGTTGAATTTTTTTTCTAGACATTTGTTATGAAGACTTAATTGTGATGACTTATGTTTTTGAAGTAGGGATTGTGATAACTATGGATGCTTTTTTAGTCAATCAGTGTATGAATTATGATTTCATTAGTGTTTTTGTTACTGTCTGAAACAAAATAGAAGCCACATTTTAATCGAATCCTTAGTCACACTAATTTGACACAAATAGTGATATAAAAAAATACAATTACAACAGATTTTTCTACTTCTTCTGTTTTCTTTTCTTGGTAACCCTTTTAGCCTTTCTCCATTTATGGCTTACCTTACCACGGACTTCCACCAAATTCCTTCACCATGATCATTGTGGCGAATGGAACAATTCAAGATTTGATCGTCCTCCTCAAGCAGGATAGCATCATCTTTTCCAACACCCATCGTATTGTGACCGAATCCGACTATTTCTTCAGCTTCAATTCTTCGATGAAAGCGTGCACACCAATCTCCTACCGAGGATCAGAAAGATCACTTACATAAAAAACATGGTGTGCTTGAAATGCCAATATGAATGGATCTTTCTGCCAACCGATTCGAATCCTATCTACAAGGGTGAAACCAAAGTCCTCGGTCCGCTGCCCACTGTTGAAATCAACCCATTAACATTTAAAAACTACGACTCGGATAGTGACATAATCAAGCTCCTAGATATATGAAAATTTTCCAATGTAACACCGATGAGCATACATAGGATTATTATCACTTTTATTATCGGCATGCAAAGCTTCAAACACAACAGAAACTCCGCTATCCTAAGACAAGCCCTTATCATTCACTGATTTTGTGGCAAACGTAAAACCATTTACGTCGTTCCCTCCATAAGAAAGTATGGTACCAAGGGGTCTACGAGCCAACCATTTAACTTTCATTGGATGATCCCCCACAGATAAGTGATCAAGCAACCACGATGCAAAAGTCTTACTGTGTAATTGTAGGACTTGCACTTCATTGAATTTGGAGTTAGCGACTCTGATGGCATCCATGTGAATCTCTAAATATGGGACAACGTGTTCATGATTGAAAAGAACATATAGATGGGAAGCACATAAATCTTTAGCACTAGGACTCAAAAGTTTCCCTTGCTGAACCCCTTGGCCTTCCAACCGTCCCTCATGTCTATGAGTTGGAACCCCAACTGAATCAACCTCATTCATGTAATCTATACAAAACTTGATGGTCTCCTCTGCTACATACCACTGTATAATACTTGCATTGGGCATGTACCAATTCTTCACAAAATGCTTGAATATTTTCATGTACCTTTCAAATGGGTACATCAGCCTAAGAAACACTGTACCACAAAGCTTTGTCTCATACATAAGATGAACACACAAGTGGACCATAATGTTGAAGAATGGGGGGGGGGGAGGAAATACATTTCCATTCGGCATAACACTTCAACGATCATTGTCTGCAAATGGTCTAACTTCGACACGCTAATATTTTTGCTACAAATGGACTTGAAAAACAAACAAAGCTTCGTAATGCAAAATCTTACATGGGATGGAAATAGCGATCGGATTGAAATCACATTCAATTCTTGTATCAGATTGTGACAATCATGAGACTTCAACCCAACCAACCTCAACTCCCCCATTGAAACACAAGTACTAATGTTGGAAGAATATGCGGCTGGGACCTTAACACTACTAAGGGTCTCACAGTATGATTTCTTCTCCGATTGAGAGATAGAATAGCAAGCAGGAGGCAAGTAACAATGGTCACCTGCACTCATTGGCCCCAAGTTCTTCTTAATTTCCATCTCAACCAAATCTAACCTAGCCTTAACCTCATCCTTTTTTTCCCAGTGGTATTCAATACCGTCTCAACCAAAGAATCACACACATTCTTCTCAATGTGCATGACATCAAGACAATGTTTAACATATAAATGCTCCCAATAAGGTAATCTAAAGAAAATGGAACATTTCTTCCAACTCTCATCCACCGACACTTTACACTTTTTCTTCCAAAAGTCATTGGATAAAGTCTTCACAATTTCAAATATCTGAGTGCCCGTTCGTGCAACCGATGCTTCTCTACCCTCTATCTCCCTATTGAACTTTTTTTTTGCCAATCACCATAGATGATCCTCTTGAAGAAACCTACGATGACCTTGGTATACAGTTTTACAACCATGCTTCAATTGGTGGTAATCAATCTCTTTCTTACACATGGGCCAAGCAAGGTGACCTTTAACTGAGTAGCCAGACAAATTACTGTATGCAGGAAAATCATTAACGATGCAAAATAGCATCTCTTTCAACGTAAAGTAATCTTCAACACTTCCATCATATGTCCAAACACCCTCATTGAATAGGGTCAACAAATCATCGATGGGAGGAGAAAGATACACATATATGTCATTACTCGGTTGCTTAAGACTGGAAATCATCACATATTACAACACATTTTTTTTTTAATTTTAAAACCATCCTGAGATGGAGGGTATATATTGGCTCCCCAGACCGTTAGATATGCCAATAGGCGCACAATGTTCAAATACAAAATATCATTCCTTAGAATGTGAAACTTAAAAATACTAGTTTGTATCCTATTTGTTTTTATCCTACAAGTAGCAAAACGAGACATCCTCTATGTAGTCTATGGTTTTAGCCGAGACATCACAAACAGGTCGAAGAGTCGTAAAAAATGAAACTTCTATTTGTCGATGATTTCTGACCCAAAAAACCATAGAGCTTGAGAGAAAGGTTGGTACTGTATAACAAAAAACTGCAAAAAGTCTTGCAGATAACTTCCTTCCCAGCAATGGTACTGCAATCATTCTCTTCCTTTGTTCAAAAATCAGTTAAAACCATCTTTCCATTCTTAAAGTTCTCCACCTGCAAATGCATTATGCAGCAGAGAAATCTTTCCAGATAAATTCCTTCCCAGCATATGGTTGGTACTGCAATCCGTCTCTTCCTCTGTTCAAAATTTGTTAACCTGTGTTTCCATTCTTAGTCTTCTCCACCTGCAAATGCATAAAAACAAAAAGCGAGCAGTATCCAGTAGAGATGGATATAAAAACCAGTTTAAAAGCTTCAGCCGAAGATTTAACTCTTATCTATGTTCCTATGTTCCAATTCTGATTCCATATAAACCTGCTCTATCCAAATAAAGCAAACCCTTTAAAAAAGAGGGAATATCATCTAGATTAACATCTCCAGTTATGTTCCTCTTCCTAGCATATTTAGCCATGTAGTCTGCAGCTACATTTGCCTCCCTAGGAATGTAATGAATCAAAGTTCCTTTGTTCCATTTATTCAAAGTACAGCATAAAGAGAAAACTGACCAGTGACATTTTTTTGGGTTTTGGGATCCCATAACCGCATTGAAACAGTCTGTCTCTACTGTGAAGGTTAAAAGATCAAGCTCTAAACCTAGGAGATAAGCATAATGTATTCCAATAAGTTCTGCATGTAGAGGTGAATCAGCCTTAAAGTGATAAACTCTTAAATTAATCACCTCTCCCCTCCAGTCTCTAATTATAACAGCACTTGTAGATTCACAATCAGGTTTCCATGTTGCATCTGTGTTAAGCTTATACCCTACTGTTGGTTTTTCCCATCTTACTGCTGTGATTAAAGTCTTTTTTTTCTGATGTGGAGCAGGAATGATTTCCTTTTGTATTAGGTGCTGATGCTTCTCTAGGCTACCATATTGCGGATTAGCAACAAAAATCTGGTAAACCTGTTCTTTAACATTCAAAAAGCATAAATCCACAGAGCATGATTGATCCTCAAACAAAATCTTATTCCTATATTTCCATATTGACCATGCTGTGACCATTGTAAAAGCTATTATCAAATTAGACCAGATCACAGAATCAGCTCTGATAGACAGATAAAAATCAATTCTATTACAACACATACTTACGTTTCATTGCCAGCCATGATGGAAGATTGTAGATAACCAACATAACAGGCCAAGAGCTATGTGTAGTACTCATATTACCAAATAGATCCATTCCATCGATGTATAGGCCGAACCTCAAATGCTGGGGTTCTATACCAAACTTGGGGTAAAGGGCATCGATTTGTTTCCATTGCCCACCATCCGATGTATGTCTAATGACATCATCAGCAGATTGATCCTTCTTCTCATGCCAATGCAACAATCTCACATCTTCCTTACACGCAAACAACTTCTACAACAGTGGAACAATAGGGAGGTACCACATATTTCTTTTCTTTGTTTTAGTTACCTTTTCCGCACCCATCAGAATTGCACCCTTCTTTAATTTTTAGTGAGACTCACCACATACCCAATATTTTTCTCAATTTTCATCTTCTTTCCCCCGGTACAACATACAATCATTCGAGTAAGCAAGGATTTTTTTCAATTCCAATCTCATAGGAAAAAGAAATTTTTTTGCCGCATACAACCTATCCGGCATCATGTTAGCTTCGGGGATAAAATACCTATGCAATTCTAGAGTTTCCTTCATCGACTTATCGGTCCACCCAAATTTGGCTTTCAAATTCATTATCCCCAAAGTCGCACTAAGTACCGAGTGTTTCAAACCATTGTACAATGGCATCTCTTTGTCATCAAGTAACACTTGTAATACTTTGGGTTTACCTTTTAACTCTTTTGCAATATTCTCCACCATTCGTCAAATTTCACATTCCCATCTAATTCATCTTCCACATGCGTGTTACTCAAATCATTCGTCCCATCCATTTCTCCAACTTCCCATGCCAGACCCAATCAGTGTAGCTAGGAGATGTCCCCGCAATTTCTTCCTCCCTGAATATACATCATTTTTACAATCTTTACACGGACATCGGGCTCGCACAACACCTTTTTTGGAAGCATCCTCAAACACAAACGTGAGAAATATTTCAATCAATGACATGTAATCGGTGATTTTCCAAGATCATTACTAAGGAGTTCAATGCAATCCATTATCCTACAAGTCAATTACAATGGAACCCATTAGCATTATTACAACATTAATCATAGCCCACCCTTATTTAACCTGAGTACAAACCTAAATTTTAAATTTAGATATGTAAAATCCTAATTTAAAGATAATTTCCAACAATATATCTAAAAACGATTCCTACCTTCTTCAATGGAAAATAATGCTCTTCGATGTATATATCGACTTTACTTCTCCATTAATGGATTGTGAAAGGGAGTATGGGAGGTCGTCGTCGTACCTCTCAAAGTTAATACTTTTTAGCCCTAAAGGCTTCCTATCTACAATAAAGTAGATAATGGCAAGTCGGGGTTATCCACGAGAAGAGGGATCTTTTCAAGTGGTTAAACATATATAGGAGAAGACATACTAGACATTTACATACATATATACATATATATACATATACATACATATATATACATATACATACATATATATATACATATACATACATATACATACATATATATACATATACATACATATACATACATATACATACATATACATACATATACATACATATACATACATATATATACATATATATACATATATATACATATATATACAAATATATACATATATATACATATATATACATATATAAAAGCATGTAAACAAAGGGGGGGGGTTTGGTTGGTTTGATCCTAAATTATGAAATTGAAATACAACAACTAGCAAAGCAATAGAACTATGCTAATCATGCAATACAACTAAACATACGATGTAAATGATAATTAACGGAGCCTTGGGGGCAATCGATTTCCACTTCCAAACTTCATATAGCTCATTGATTCATTAGCTCATTCAATTACATTTATTGTCTATGGGAAATGTATCATTTCTCATTCAAATATCAACATTCATTCCTCCTTAAGAGTAGTTTGCAAAGACAAACAACGACCATTTGCAAACCTCATTGATGATCACCCTAGACAAACAACGACTATAGGGGTATTTCATCAATGGCATTATACCCAAAGGACCATAGGTTTGATAATAACAAGCCTTCTACCAAAGACATAGCCATTGAACCAAACAAAGCATTCATTAGATTAAACTAAGAACAAACAACATTCAAGGTTCAACCTTTCTTTGCATCTATATGAAAAATATGAGAACAAACCACATTAACATACTCATCTGGCAAGGATTACCACACATTACACACAAGAAGTTCTAAATCCATGCTCTTGGATTTCCATATCAAATGAGTTAAGAAATTTGCAGCTTTCCTAACACCCTAACATTTCAATCTTACAAACATTTCATATACTCAAACAACCCATGGTATAAATGAGATAAAACACAACATTAATGGCATAATAAATGCACTCCAATAAATGTTCATAAATGAGCAAACTACATAAGCTTGGAAGCTTCAATCAACTGCTCCCAAGAATTAGATTAGCTACAAGAGTTCATACTAATCAATGATAAACAACCAAGCATAATACAAGAGAATTCAAAGATGAAAATGGAATAAACTAGGGTTAAAAACAGTACCAAAAATGCAGAAGATGAAGAATGAGAATGAGAGGAAAAAGAGTGTTATTTATAGTACAAAGAAGATAAGGTGAAATTCTGGCCACCCGTTGGTCGTGACTCGCGACGGGCTCGTCGCGACTCGCGACGAGGCTATCGCGACTCGCGATGGGTGCCAGAATTTTGCATTGTGTCATTTTCTTCTTCTTGTGGTATATAATCATCTTCATAGCAATTCCTCTCAAATTTAAAGTCTTCAATGGCTACAAAAATGGTCTTCAATGGCCTCCGGTCTTCATGTCTTCGAAGCAAGTCTTCAAAAGTCTTCGAAAGTGTGATCTTCAATGGCCTCTGGTCTTCATTGCCTCCGTGTTCTTCCCTTGTCAAGAAAAATCCACTTAGAAGAGGTAAAAAGCGTAAAGTTGCTCTTACCCCTCCTAAGAGAATTTCAAGGTAAAACACAAGCTCTCGATAATAAAAGAGCACAAAAGTGACCCAAAATAGTACTAAATTATGCATATAAAATGAACACATCAGAGTAAAACCCTAGTAATGTTGCTTTCTGAATTCAAATAATTGGCCGCGATGCTTTTTCTTTCATATACAGAGTGGGTTCCAAGCTTGGAACCCATCTTCATAAAACCTTTCCCACCCTCAAACTTGTTATGAGCTCAGAAGAGGGTCCCCGATTGCATTCCAAGTTCAGAAAGATGATCGACTTCTCAGAAATGTAGGAGGGAGCCTATTACGAACTTGGAAGACGCATTTAATTTAGGGCTAATTAAAGGCGGTTTTAGTTAAAACCACCTTTATTTAACGTCATTAGGCGGTTAATTGAAAACCACCTTTATATACAAAAAACCACCTTTAAAAGGTATGTGCTTGTCTGAAATGAATGTTCAGAGTTCCAAAACGCTTAACCAAGGCGGTTCCACATTGTTTTTCCCTAAACCGCCTTTAATTGGCTTGCCTCTACTAGCGTATGAACGCAATCGAAGCTTAAATCGACAACGAACCGGTAGAAATTGGGGGAAAACGAATGGAAAAGAGAAGATTTAATGGGAAAATGAAAAACACGAGAGAGGAAGAGAGGATGGGAAGCGGTTGGAAGAAGACAAAATGATTTGTGAAAAGAATTATTTTTAATTAGGGTTTAATATATATATATATATATATATATATATATATATATATACACACACATATACGCGTGAGACTCAATTTCTAGAATATTGCAACTAAACCCCAACTTCATATTGTTCTAATTAAACTTTGTCTTTATATATGATTGTGGAAAGATGGTTTTATCACAAGATTTTGTCGAAACTAAATCTCCTAGTCAATGAAGTAAAACATACATCGAACACAGACGACTCTGGTATTCTTTGTAAAACTTTAATTTAAAAAGTAGCATCTAACTACTCCATCTGTCTTATTTCAACCAATAATTTAATTATACATTTAGTCAAAACTTTTAAACTTTGACCATAAAAGTGAAGTTATGTATAAGTATATACTATTTTGTTATAACTTATTAGTTTCGTTATAACATATCTTTTTCAAATATCTACTTTGTAAAAGTTTTAATCATCCTTAATTAAAGATATTATAAATTAATTATTTTTCAAGTTAACGGATGAAAGTCGAAGTGCAGCTTGAAATTGCTTTCACCCTTAATAGTATTTTTGAGGGCAAACTATTTCAAGTTTAAATTTACTCAATTAATTAAGGTAAAAAACATCAATCTCAGTTCTCCCCACCACCACACACACAAACCCCCCCCCCAAAATCATCACTTTAGTTGAAAGTGGAATTTTTTATACTTAGAAGGGTTCATATTCCGCATCAATCAAAACTGAACGGCCATATAATATTGATTTTCTAATCTTCATGTTACGATCATTTTTTTGTTGAAAGTGAGATTTTTATATTATTAGCTGACAGTGAAGTTCTTGATTTGCCAAAATTTAATTAAATCCCAGGAGCTTAATAATCTAATACTAAAGGCATGCAAATGTTACTAAATCGAGTACTGATTTTATAAGTCATGATACAGGAAAATAAACACCTTATAATTAAATATACAGAATGGATCAAAGCTACCGTTCACCTACTTTTGTAACAGCTACCTACTCCGTGATTAATCATCTATAATTAAAGAGACAGAATATAGGGTCAAAAGAGAAATAACATAAGTAATATATAGAAATAAAATGGATTTTGTTTTATAATTAATTTATATTTAAGGTCAATTAAGTAATAAGATAAAAATAGAGGACATTTTTAAAAAAATTCTTCCTATATATATATATTTCAAAATATGAAGAGTCAATGACAACGATGTTAGTAAATTCAACTCTTCATATTGATTACTAGGTTATCCAACTCTTCATATTGATCATTTGAGAAAAGATTAGCAAGGTTTTTTTGGGGAGAATCAGATGGAAAAAAAACAGAAACTGGAAACGATGGTCTGACATCTCTATTTCAACCGATCTAAATGGACTTGGTTTTAGATCTATTAAAGCTATAATTGATACCTGTTCTGCTAAACTTTGGTGGAAGAGCCAACTAGGCACTACTCTATGGTCTAAATTGCAATGGTCTCTTCCTTTATCTCATAGGAAATCAGTTACTTGGAAAAGAATCCATTTAATTAACTCCTTTGCGGAAAATAACTCATTCATTATTCATGGCAAAGGTACCTGCAGTTTTTGGTCTGCTAATTGTGTCCTAGGGGTCCCCTGCTTAACTACATCCCTATGCACATAGTTTCTTCTATGCCATATATGTCTGTGGCAGATTTCATTAGGAATAAATCCACTATTTTAGCTCAGATAAGCGCTTTTCTGGAATATGATACTCTCTCTTTTCTTCAGGAAACTGAGCTTACTATAGAAAGGGAGGATAGATTGGTATGGAAAGCTGAAGTCTCAGGTAATTTCTCTTCTAAGTCAACATATAAGGCTCTAACTCATGGACCAGGTAATTTCCCTGCTTGTAAATTTATATGGAATAATGCTTTACAGAAGAAGATCTCAATTTTTACCTGGAAATTGTTGCAATCCTTTCTCCCTTTTGATGATGTGCTTATCACTTGTGGATTTAGTCTAGCTTCCAAGTGTCCTGCTTGTTGTAAGACAGATTCAATTCAGCATTTTTTTATATCGTGTCCTATTGCTCAGGCTGTCTGGAATAACATGGCTTCCATAGTCCAGTTTAATCTAGGTACTCAACACTCCATTTCTGAAAGATTTTTCATCTTCTGGAATAGCCATGACCTATCTAGATGGAATCACTTCATCTGTAAAATTCTTCCATCTCTCATATGTTGGACTCTTTGGAAAGCTAGAAACAGGTTCCTATTCGATAATAAGCCTTTCTCCTCAGACCTAATTTGTAATGAAGTGCAGGAGCTAATCAAACTGACTTTATTTGCTAGTCCTCGGATACATTTCTCCCACTCTGCTATTTCATCTCCCCTCATGCATCTGATCCCGTTCATTAGACCACCCCCGAAGCCGAATATAATCTCTGTTTATTGGGAAAGGCCTACGTTTGGATCTGTTAAAATTAATATCGATGTGTCATGGTTTCCGAACAAGGTAGTAGCTGGTATGATAGCTAGGGATTGTTCTGGTGTACTGATTAAAATTGTTTCTGAAACTATTTCTGCTGCTTCACCACTAGAGGCTTAAATTAAGGCAGTTTTTTTTGCTTGCCAAAATTTTCCTGGTTTAGATCAAAATTGCATACTTGAAAAAGACTGTAAGCTGGCTGTACAAATGATTAATGATCCCTACTCTGCACATTGGAATCTTTTTGATCTGGCTTTCAAGGTGAAGGCTCTATTAGGATGCGCTCATCTTAAATATGTTTTTAGAGAATGTAATTCGGTGGCTAATGCAATAGCTAAACATCACTCTAGCCATAGCCAGAGTATTAACCTCCATAATATCCCTCAGCACATCAAGGGTCTGATTTCCTTAGATAGGATACATACTCCGCAAATTAGAATGCATAAACATGTTTCGGCTAAGGATTGATACTGCTAACCAAAATCTTTTCATGCAGGTTTAAACACGGCCCCGACGGCTACTATCAAACAACCATTGCTATGCTCTTTGACGCTCAGAGATACTGCTCCTAGTATTGCTGCAATTTACATTATTGTCTCTTTCACTGTCTTCTTGTACAAAAAACCGATCATTACAGGTTACAATTTTGTTTGTTTAAGTTGCCTGGCCAAACGAAGAATTCACACTTGGGGTGGAGATTCTTCGATTTGGAATCGCAACTTTAAACAAATTAAAATACTCTAGAGTTAGTCTCTTATCCAATTCGATCTCTATGTACTCTTTATTTTCTAGTCAAGGTTTGGGGAGCCTAATAATACTATCCCTCACCTACGGGTGTTTTTATTAAAAAAAAAAAGGTTATCCAACTATTGGAAAAGCTAATGGATAAAACAAAGATAATAAATAAAACAATTATATATATATATATATATATATTTCAAAATATGAAAAGTCAATGACAACGATGTTAGTAAATTCAACTCTTCATATTGATTACTAGGTTATCCAACTAGTGGAAAAGCTAATGGATAAAACAAAGATAATAGGAATTGAATGTTAGCCTAGCGGTTGAAGTCTAGTGCTATTACCATGAGGTCATGGATTCAATTCCCACCAGGCAAAGGGGTGGGGAGGGATTTTATTGGGGGCTCATTTGAGTTATTATCCAATTTTTTTAAAAAAAACAAAGATAATAAATAAAACAAATTTTTTTAAAAAAATGCATAGAAATGAAAAACTATTGTAATGGAAATTTTCCCAAAGCCCTACAGGGAAAGAATGCACAGGTAACGGGGATTGTCGAATGACGTGGTGTAGCCCTCGAGAACCCGTGTCGCATTACGAGTATCGACTCCCACCTGCATATGAAAATAAATACAATTCTTTGGTGCAATAGTATGTAATTATTACGTAATTTGATATAGACATTTAATAGGCATTGCCTCACGGTTTGCACCACTCGATTGCCCATTGTTCTTCATGTATCCTAAATGTCATTGTGAGGGAACAAAATAAAAATATTAACAAAAGTTGTGTAGAGGGAATTGAAACTATAATATTCAAAAATTTGTTATTGGTTAAGGCACAATTGATTTAAATATGCGATGTCGATTATCCATCGCCCTATTTATCGATTAGACCAATAGTAGGATACCAAAGTCGCGAAAGTGTTGGTTACTGTCAGATCCATAACTGACACGTACATCCGATATCGGTTAGCTGTCGCTTTAAGCAATAGGATAATCGATGGATGACCGACATCGCATGCAATAGGAATTTTAAAGTGACAACATTCCATGCGAAAATCTAGCGAAAACAAGGGCTTGTACTCACAAATA
The DNA here is from genome assembly GCA_037428765.1 of Rubia yunnanensis. Lineage (NCBI taxonomy): Eukaryota > Viridiplantae > Streptophyta > Magnoliopsida > Gentianales > Rubiaceae > Rubia > Rubia yunnanensis. The sequence continues at coordinate 58,006,918 of CM075067.1, forward strand.
TGACTGAACAAGGAACTAACATACATGAACATGCACATACCAGGCAATATATAACTTAAAATGAACATACAAACAAAATTAACTATAGAAGTCCCAAATTGAATTCCATGAAAATAATTAATAATGAACATATATACAAACATACAACAAATTGATTCGTAAATTATACTCCAACCACTGCAAGTATCGGCTCATAAGCATACAAGAAATGGGTTAAGAATTACTGGTAGGTCGTCACCGTAACTCTCAAAGTTATAATTTATAATCCCTTTATGCTTACTAAATACAATTAAGTAGATAGTGGCAAATTGGGGTCGTCTACAAAAAAAAAAGGATTTTCTTAAGTGTTTAAACATAAAAGGCTGATATTATGCTAGAAGTAAATATATATACATATATAAAAGCAATTAAAAAGGGGGGTTTGGTTGGTTTTATTCCTAAGTTATGAAATTAAAAGACAAAGTAACTAGCAAAGTTAAGTAACTATGTTGATCATCAAACAAACTAAGAAAAAGGGTTTAAAACTACAAAGAGACAAAGCCTCGGGAGCAATTGGCATCCACTTCCAAATCACATGTAGATAATTAAACCATTCACTCATTTGATCACATTTGTTACCTATGGGGAATGTTATCACTTCCCATTCGAAGATCAACATTCATTCCTTCTTAATAGTAATTTGCAAAGACAAACTAGAGGTATTTTATCAACGGCATTTCACACGAAGGACCATAGATTTGATAACAACAAGCCTTCTACCAAAGACATAGCCATTTAACCAAACATAGCATTCATTAGGCTAAACCTAGAACAAACCACATTCTAGGTTCAGCCTTTCATTGCATATATAGGATAAATATGAGAACAATCTACATTAACATACTTATCTAGCAATAATCACAACAAATTATGCACAAGAAGTCCTAAGTTTATGTTCTAGGATTTTCATGCCAAAGAGCTAAGGAATTTGTCACTTTCCTAACACCCTAACACTTCAATCATACAAACACTTCCTATTCTATGGGATAAATGAAGCAAAAGATAGCATTAAGAACACATGAATACTAAATAACAAAGGCTTCAAGAAAAAGTGAAACAATCTAATCACTACTTCCACTACTTCTTGTGAAGATAAATCTTCCATCCCTCTTAGATAGTAGTTTGCAAGAGTGAATTCGACATCTCTTGTCAGACCTCACCAATGAATCACTTAGTCGAAACACGACTAAAAGTATCCCATTGATGGCATTGAACACGAAGAATCAACAAGCTTGGAAACATGTATAAACACTATACCGTGTCTAAGCATTCAAAAAATTCATGCATTTACACAAGATTAGTCAAGAATGATCAACATTCATAGATGCATCTCATTTGCTACAAGCAACAAACAAGACAACGAGTTCAAAATCATCACATGCATCTAGCAATTATCAACACATCAACATCATTAAGAAGCTCTAAGTCATGCTCTTGGATTCCATATTAAAAGAGGGGAGAATTAGCTACGTTCTTCCAACCCTAACAAGTAATCATATAAGCAATTCATATACTCAAACTTCCAACAACATTAATGTCATTAACAATTCACATTCAAAGCTCAATAAATGGACAATAGAAAAAGAAATAAATAGATAGATATGATTCTCAAGACATGGATTTGAAAGTCTTAATCAAGTGTTCCCAAGATTAAACTAATTAAGATAATTAAAAGACGTAATTAACCTACAAAAACTAAGTAAAGAAAGAAAAGAAAACTAGGATTTTGAACCTAGAAAAATTGCAGGAAGAAAAGGGGCTTTTAAGATAAGAGGATAAGGTGAGTATTTATGGTACAAAAAATTAAGAAAATTTATGGCCATACATCCGTCGCGAGTCATGACGGGTTCGTCGCGAGTCACGACCGAGCCCAGTTTCAGCATCCTGATTTCTTTCTTCTTTTTGTTTCAAATTCTCTTCACTTCACTTATCTTCAATTCTTCAAGTCTTCAAAAGCTCAAATACAAGTCTTCAAGTCTTTAAATCTTCAAAGGTATTATTTAAAGTCTTCAAAGTCTTCAAATAAATTGCCTTGTCACACAAAATCCTGTAGAAAAGTAATAAAAGCGTAAAAGTCATTGTTAACTCTCCTTAGAGAATTTCAGGGCAAATGTCATATCTAGAGCACAAAAGTGTACAAGAGCCCTAAAATTCCTAATATAACCAAAATAAAATGGGCACATCAATTACCTTTAAAATTGACCGAGTTGTAGGTTTGTGAAACAAATAGGAGAGAGATGAAAAGTTTGAATGATCTTTTGAGGTTTTACTCATATAAAAACAAAGTCAATTTGAATGTTGATTCCTCTCGTACAGTGCACCAGTTCACTTGCAAAGTCGGTCTCCATGTCAATTTGACCAATAGTGGTTCAATAAATTACCAACGTCGGTAGTTAATAATACCAGGCAAAACATTCAAATATAATACTTAATTTGGCCTATAAGATTTGACCTTCATTGTTGGTTGAATAAATTACTTTTCACCAGTGTATATAAATTATAAAGTAGAATTAAACATATCGTTTCGAAATTAACTTTGATACGAGTCACTTATCATTTAGTCACCCTCAATCATCTTTGTCGGTTTATATTAAAAGTTGAGTAATGGTTGACTTAATTTTACTAAGGGTCAAACCTTCTTGTAGTGGTTGGAATCAGAAACTTAGCATTGAGCACCATCAGATTCTCTAATGATATTTTTGCAATAACCTCAACAATCGGAACTGAGTGATGATGTCGCAATGGTTCGTATAACATATCGTTAGCTACATGGAGTGGTCAAGCATTGTCGCCTTTCTTAATGTGAACCTCACATACATATGAAGTCTAGTTAAATAAAGAATGTGTGATTACCGCCGATTAACATTATAAAGAGTTGATGACAAATAAATCCGAACCTTTCTTTCGGTGGATAGGATGATATTGTTAAGATTGTTTTAATTTGTTTCCTTAGGAAGGATTTCTTTGTAGTTAATTTCAATGTCTCCCGGAAAGTGGAACAATCCTCTTGATTGAGGCTCCCAATCAGCTGTTACATCATCAGATTCTTGGGTAGAGGAAGACCGGTGAGTCAGATGAACTTACAAATTCAAATGTCTTGTTGCTCTATCCATTTTTTCCAAACTAGGGATTGTTTTTGCAAGGTGTGAGTTCTCAAAGGCTTTTCCCTATCATAGTAACAAAAAAATCCACATGCCTCTCTTTGTGACAAGAACACACTCACTCCTCTTCCGTGTCTCGGGTGGTCAGATTTTCCAGTTTCCTTGCATAGGATGTCGTTCTTACCCGATTGAATAAATTGGCCTTTGGTAATTATCAAAATTAGCCCATATAGAGTAAAAAGTAACACATAGTCAACGAGAGGGAAATGTTCCACTATAAAAAGGATTTACAAGGGGATTACCACTCATTCTGTGAGTTGGATTGCTTCATTTTTGTCATACCTACCCTCATTGTTTTGTTAGACCTTAAGGAAAAGATCACACCTCTCTATTTCAACCACATTGATCAGTATTACCAATTCACTGGCCTCATCCTCGGTCACCCCCATACATTGCTAACTGGACATCTCATTCAAAACATTCCAGTATTAACTTAAGCGCTGCCAATCCATAATCCTCATAGATTTTTCGATGTGGAGTTATGTTCAAGAAGGAAATCTGTTGTTTTTCTTCCCTCGTACCCTATATGAGGATAGGAGAGCCATGTTACATAAATACAATGTAATCTAGAGACACTATATTCTAAAGTAGTGGACTATCATTTTCCTTTTTATCCAAGGCTCTTCTCTGGTGGATCTCCCAACTCTCGTTTGAATGTGTGTACATTAAACATGGATGATTACCTTTCTTATTTAAGGATATGTAATCTCGAGTCAATGTGTACTTGTGTTCCCTCCAACTCTTTGATAACATATTTATCACGTTCTTCCTTAAATCATCCATGTTCAGAACATCTATTTCAAAGGCCCACTATTAGAAAATAAAGTCCTGATTAAAAAAAGGTCCTTGAGGGGGAAAAAGGCTTATTTGAAAATATTAATTTTCCAGTAACACTACCTTGAATCTATTCATAGGGTGTCCTTGTACTATTTTGGTACTTTGTGCCAATTGTTGTACCAGATATCTATTCTCGTTCTACTTACTTACCTACCCAGCCAGACTATTTAGCACGTTCTTTCGACAAATATCAGTTCGACTTGTTGAAAATTAACAAAGTAAATTCTTTCTAGCCATTCTTCTTTCTAATAGTGTACAACGTGTCTAAGAAATATCAACCTTTTCAGACCCCTCTCCATTATCACCCCCATCAACCATTGGGTCATCATTGCCATTATGTGAAGGTAAAATATCATTACAAGTCATTTTCTTAGACTTTTCAAGTCCTAAAAACACACATTTTAGTCAACATAAATGAATTTGTTCATATGCCTCCGGTTTAGCAAAAATAGTCTTCCACATTAACAATCAACCTAGCATTTAGATATTCATCACTACGAAATTCAAAAACCTAAACCCTAATATTTTTATTTTATTATTATTTTTTTTAATGAAAATCACCCAAGGGTGGGGGTTGATATATTGGTACCCCAAACCAAAAAGAACCAGAGTATAGTACGAGTAACTTTACAGAAGGCAACCGCATTGCCCACAAAAGTGAAGTATAGCCTACACTAAGAACTATACATGATCCAAAATATCAGACGAGTTTAGTTAGTTGCGATTCCAAAGCAACGAATCTCCACACCCCGTGTTAATTCGCTGTTTGGCCAGGCAACTAACTAGTAAATGCTAGCTATGAAGAGATATAGCAAAAGTGGAATAACGTATGTTGAATGAGCCCGAGCCTCAGTCTCCGAGTCACCAAGCAGCAGCACGGTGTACATGCACGGGACAATAAAAACCTATATCATAGAGCACAATATCATCATAAACATAACTAGAGGTAATATTATACCTTCCAAACATAACAATTTAACACCACCATGCATAATGATTTAAAAGAGGAATATTTATCGCTTCATCCAAAGAAGGAGTTTTGATGTTAGGACATCTCACCTTTACCAATCTCCTCAAAGTGAAATGCTAAGAGGTGGAAAGAGAGGAAGAAATACTTTGGAAGATTTTTGGAGGAGATAGGGGGGGCAACTCGCTCCAGGGATGGGGTATTATTTTCTTTTTGAACCACCTTTAATGTAGCCCTCCTTGTACCCACACGAAGTAGGTTCCGAGTTTGTAACCTACTAAGGACGCACTTCTGAACTCGAAAGTGTTTCTTGCCCACATGGACATACATGAGTAAGCTTATGAATTAGGAAATGTATACATATGGTGTGTAAAAAATAATATCCCTAATCGAATTCAGCGCATAGAAATCAAATGAACCTAAAGAGCTTGCATTCTACTCCCCAATTCCCCAATTTTCAAAATAAAAAACTACCTCCAATCACCACTGGTGGAGGCAAACCTATTAGAGGCACCTATTGAAGGTGGTTTTGGTCGAAAAAAATGCGGAACTGCCTTGGTCAAGAGGTTTCGAACTTGGAAGCTCTAGTCGGGACCATCAATTACGTTTTAAAGGCGATTATTTTCCCAGTTAAGGCCATTTTTAAATAACTGGCTTCAATTATCTTTAATTAAAGGTGGTTTTGAAATAACCGCCTTTAAATCTAGTTGAATAAAGATGGTTTTTGTTAAAACCGCCTTTAATTAGCTCTAATTAAAGGCAATTATGCCTAACTGCCTTTAAAATAGGTTGGTTCTGAGTTCGTAACAGGGGAATGATTTATCTTCTGAGTCTGGAAGATGAGCAATCATGCATTTATAAAGAGACGATCACTATTCCAAACTTGTAATTTCATCGGGGGTATCTTTCCAAACTCAAAAAAGTCCTGCGGGGATAATGTTTTTTTTCTAGAAGGTGGGTTCCGAGCTCCGAAGTAAAGCCAATATATACATTGAAGATAAGAAATTTCCATTGAAGAAGGAAATAATTGTTCGTAATTTTGTTGGTGGAAATTATCTTGAAATTATGGTTTTACACATTATAATTTGGATTTAAGGTTTGTATTTAGATTAAATAGGAGTGGGTTATGATTAATGTTGTAATTAATGATGTTAATGGGTTGCATTGTAATTGACTTATAGGATAATGGATCGCAATGAACTTATTGGTAAAGATTGTAGAAAATCACCCGATTTCATGTCATTGATCGAAACATTTGTCACGTTTACATTTGAGAATCCTTCTAAAAATGGTGTTGTGCAAGCCCAGTGTCCGTGTAAAGATTGTAAAAATGATGTGTATGTAGGGAGGAAGAAATTGCGTTCACATCTAATAATGAAGGGTTTTCAAACTAGCTACACTAGTTGGGTGTGGCATGGGGAGGTTGGAGAAATGGCTCGAACGATTAATTCGAGTAAAACGAGTGTGGAAGTTGAATTAGATGGGAATGCGGAATTTGATGAAATGGTTGAGGATATTGCAAGAAAGTTAGAAGGTAAACCTGAAGTATTACAAGATTTAATTGACGACAAAGAAACGCCATTGTACAATGGTTCCAAACATTCGATACTTAGTGGAACTTTGAGGATAATGAATTTGAAAGCCAAATTTGGGTGGACCAATAAGTCGATGAATGAAACTCTAGAATTGCTTAGGTATTTTCTCCCCGCAGGTATCATGATATTGGTTAGGTTGTATGCGGCGAAAAAAGTTCTTTGCCCGATGGGATTGGAATTGAAAAAGATTCACGCTTTCACGAATGATTGTATGTTGTAACAGGGGAAAGAAGATGAAAATTGAGAAACATGTCGGATATGTGGTGAGTGTTGCTAAAAATTGAAAAGGGGTGCAATTCCGGTGGGTGCATAAGTGGTAACTAAAACAAAGAAAAAGACACCAGTAAAATGATGTGGTACCTCCCTATTGTTCCACGGTTGCAGAAGTTGTTTGTGTGTAAGGAAAAAGAAAAATTGATGCATTGGCATGCAGAGAGGGATCAGTTGGATGATGATATCATTACACATACGTCGGATAGTGAGCAATGGAAAAAAATTGATGCCATTTACCCCGAGTTTGGTGATGAACCCCGGCATTTGAGGTTCGACCTATACATCAATGACATGAATCCATTTGGTACTATGAGTTGTACACATTGTTCTTAGCCTGTTATCTTAGTTATCTACAATATTTTGTCATTCCTGACAATGAAACATAAGTACATGTTGTTATATGTGATGATTTCTGGTCCTAAGCAACCAAGCAATGACATAGATGTGTATTTTGCTCCTCTTGTCGAGGATTTGTTGACCCTATTCAATAAGGGTATTTGGACATATGACGGGAGTGTTGAAGATTAATTTACGTTGAAAGCGAAGTTATTTTGCACTGTTAATGATTTACCTACATACAGTAATTTGTTCGACTACTCAGTTAAAGGTAATTTTCCTATATACAGGTTAATTTCAATTATAGACAGTGGACCGAGGATTTTGGTTTCACCCTTGTCGATAAGAGTAGAATCGGTTGGCGGGAAGATCCATTCATTCTGGCATCACAAGCGCATTGGTTTTTTTTATGTAAGGGATCCTCCTGATCCTCGGTGGGAGATTGTTGTGGAAGGAAAATGTGCTTTCATCGAAGATTATAAAGCTGAAGAAATATTTGGATTCGGTCACAATTCAATGGGTTCTGGATCAGATGATGCTATACTGCTTGACGAGGACGACCAAATCTTGAACGGTCCCATTGCCCACCATGACCCTGATGAAGGTGTATGGGTGGATGTGCGTGGTAAGGGAGCCGTAAATGGAGAAAGGCTAAAAAATCTACGAAGAAAATGAAAAAGAAGAATTAGAAAGTGTCCTATTTTTATTGTAATTCTAGGTTTCTATTTTTTTGCAAATAAACATCTACAACAAATGTTTGCAAAAATATTCAAAAGGATCGACATCCATAGAAAATGTTTATCAAACACCACAAAAGGATCGACTAAATAAACATCCATAGCAAATTTTTGCAAAAATATTCAAAAGGTTAACCAAAACATCCATACATCCATAGTTGTAATTGAAAAAAAAAGGACATCACAAGTAAGTCTTCAAAGAAAATGTTTGCAAAAATATTCATAAGTGAACAATTGTTGAAATCAAGCCTTCTCATGGTAATTGCAACTCCAAGTTATCTTCGAGATCACACGTGGACGTTGACCGGTCAAGACGAGGACGATAGGTGGAAGCGAGGTGGTGTTCATACGCTCATTGTCTTTTTTCCATTTTCAAGATCCTAGCCTTCATTTTGCCAAACTCTTTTTGCACCCACTTGTAGCAATCACGAACACCCCTGAGGTGGGCTTTTCCTAAGTCTTCAATTTCTAAACACATCAAAAATAAATTGTTTAATAGATTATTCGTAATAGGTATGAACTACTATGAAACAAAATAAATCACTTACCATCATAACCTTAGGCCTCTTGCTCGGCTCCCCTTGTTTCGTGTCCAAATAGAACCATTTCCCATCAACCAACACCATTCCCCTATTTTTAAAGTAACCCTTATCGAAGTACTTTGGTTCTTTCTCCTCTCCCGTGATTGTCAAACCTTCAACCTTTCTCTATATTCTTGTGATCAAATTCCCGTAAGGGGGGATATGGACAACGCTAGTCAATGTGCCCACATAAACCATATGCCTAAATATTTCTGCCCCGAGTTTATTTTCCTACCCTCCAATATCAGATAAAATAATATCAAGGCACTGTATTTCGGCTTGGTGATGTGTCCGAATGTAGGAACTAGGTTACATGTAATCATATCGTAGATAATACGGGCATCTACGAGTGGAACTATGAGGATAAAAGTCTCCGGCCTACCTAAATCGTTTGGATTATGGCCGAAATACTTAACACTACATTGGAGAGGTTCAATGTATGGGTCTTGTGTTACTAATGTTCATTTCTCCCTAAAGTAACAATCATCCAATGACCCATCGTTGTTTTCCCGGCATACATTCGTCAGGGTTTTTATAGGGGCAATGTAGGGCTTCATTCAAAATCCACTCACTAATTGGAATCTCAATTCCACCAACCCTAGTTGAGAAATCACTGTTAACATCTTTAAAATGTTATAGAATTGACAGCATAAATTAAAATAAGAAGGTTCATTGAGCCCTAACAAAGTATCGACATGTTGGTCCTTAAACTTGTTTAATGGATCGGCTAACCCTATTCTTAAATACTCAGCAAAATCAACAATGTATGGGTCAGTAAATTTCCCTTCTCACATTAAATATTGTACCTAGCTTGTGAAGGCAAAGATACAAATTTGGCGGTATCATACCCAGGGTTGTTGTCGGCCGATTGAGAACGCATCATGCAACGTGAACCACCCTTTGCCATTGTAAATCCTCTTCCCTTGTGGTTGATTGTTGATTGAATGCAGCCGATCGCACCTCCAGCTCAAAATTGCCTCTAGGGTTTTATTTGTGGGTGATTTGAATCGACTACATGAAAATTTGGGGTTTTTTTATATGTAGGACATGTTCCATGTCCGGAACATAATCGGCCCATTTAGAGGAAGGGCCAATTTATAATTACGAGCTCAGAACATGTTGATGACCCTTTATCTTTTGGAGCCTATTCAGTTCCGAGCTTGTAACTGGTAAACGAGCTAAAATTAAGAGACATTTTTTCAAACTCGATATGGCCCATATTTGAGGCCCGAGCTCGGAACCAATATTTTTGAGTTTGGAACATCATTCGGCCCTATACTCTGTTCAGGACCATTAATGTTCCGAGTTTGGAAGGCCAAATTGGCCTTTTATCTAGTTCAGTACATACACCTTTACGAGTTCGGAACTTGATCGGCCTATAAAAATAAAGGCCCGAATTGCTTCCGAGCTGGGAAGAGAATTTTTTCTATGTGTTAAATTTTTCCTTTTGCAATTGTTTTCAATTTCTTAACTAATGTAAGCAATTAAAAAATTCTAATTTAAAATTCAACGCAATGAAAAATAATTTCTGACTTCACAAATCAAGACTCTAAACATAATAGAAACTCAATAAACCAAACACAATTTTTTCAAAGTAACTTTCAAAAAACCAACATGGTTTAATTCCATAAAAACTAGTAATTGTTTGAACCATAATCCACAACAATAACATTGTCCACTCAAAGCCTAGTGTGAGCCGAACATGTGCTCAATCTCGGAATCATTGTCATTGTCTTCTCCATCTACATCACTTTCTGTCATACCTGGGTTGAAGTTTTGGGCCTCCTCATCCTCACTAAGTACAAGTTGGATTCCTTGTGATTCCAAGAATCTTTCTTGTTGAGCTTCCGCTCTGGCTAGCATTTCAGAAGTCTCTCCCACGTCGCCCCAGATGCAGTTGAAGTAATGTCCTCTAGTGGCCTTCTACTTTCTTGTGGAACCTGCCCAACAAAGATAATTCCACAATTAGTAATAAGTGTGAGGACAAGAGGAAATTAGTGAAACTTGAACAAAAATATTTGTAATAAAATACTTACTAGATCCGAATGACCTGTCTATTTCAGCTTCCACCTCCATGGCCCTTTTGGTATTCTTTGCTACCTGTCCTAGCACAACCCTTGGTGCCCATTTATTGTCAGGACCGAGCATTAGCCCCTTATGATAAAACCACACCTCATCATAAAACTCCAAGCGGAGTGGGCAGTCTTTCAGTTAAGCACCATCTTTCTTGATCATCGTGGTGATCAATCCACCATAAAGGAGTTCATTCTTTTTGGCATTGACAGCTTTGAGCATGCACATCAAAATTGTATAACCCAAATTAATTTTCACGCCCTCCATGACATAGTAGAAAATCATTAGATTACCAATCATCGCCTCACATGTGTGTCCACCAGTGGGTAACACATTCAGGCACACCCACTTATAAATGAGTCTCTGCTCCACCACCAACTGCTGTATGTCATAACTATTTGCCGGACCAGGGGCTTCACTCCTATGGAAATAATTCCGAGCCATTTCTACAGGGTCAATCGGGGTAAGTTCGGTGACATAGGACCAAGATTGTTGGTGATATATTTCTAAGGGTCCGTTGCTATCTTCGGGGTTCACTTTCTCAGGGGAAGAGCACTCGCTGCCTAGGGCATCCATTATTGTGTACTTATTAACCTAAATTTCTTTTCCGTTAACCCTAGTACAATTACGCTTGTTCAAACTTTGTCCTAAATTTGCATAAAATTGGTAAACCTCATTTACATACACCCCTTCTTCTAAGCATAACAAATTTTCTAAATGTTGGACTTTGAAATGCTCCAACAAATACTCTAGACACAAATCATTAACCGATGATGCATGAATAGTTTTCAAATTTGATAACTTTGCATTTGGAGAGTTTAACATACCTCTCCTCCACTTTTCCATTAAAAAATTGAGAGGATTCTTCGATTTGTGTGATGGGTTCATAGCTTTGATCGCTCTCCTCCCCAGTATTCTTCTTGGCCCAGTATTCTTCTTGGTATACCTTGGCCTTGACATTGTGCTCGGAAGGGTGAAAATTGTGGGATATGGGAGTTCAATCGGGCACTAGGGTTTATGGTTTAGAGGTTTAAAAATGTCGATGGGTTTCCACTTTTTTATATATTGAAACATGTTCCGAGTTCGGAACCTGTTCCGTTCTATTTTTTAAAGAGCGGAATGGCTTCCAAGTTCAAAAGTTAATTTATCCTACAATTTTTTTAAATGTGGGTTTTTCAAAGGGTATGAAATACCCTAGGAAGCCCGTGTTTTCTCAACATTTCCCCTCAAAAAAACCCATCTCTCCCCATTTTCCATAACCCTCCATCTTTAATCCATTTTTCCTTCAAGGGTTGATACAAGGTATGATTACCCATCTCTTCTCATTTTGTCTTTCTTTGAAGGGGATGATTTAACAAGTTCAATGAGACTTGATGATGCTAGAGGTCTTAAAGAATTGATGTTCCAACTTGTTTGATGTAAAGTTATGTGTTTTAAAACCCTAGATTATGTAGTGCACACCCATTGCTTCTTGAATTGTTAGCCAAATTTGAGGGATTTGACTATTTTGGATGTTTAACAATGTTATATAGTGATCAAATTGTGATTGTGAGTTTTGTATCATTATTTTTCCAGTTTATTATGAAAATAAATGTTTAAAATGTTATTTAGTGATGATAATGTGATTGTGAGTTTTGTCTCATTAATGTGCCAATTCCTTATGAACATAAATGTTTTGTGGTTAGAGACATGATTTAGTGGATAATTTTTTGATGTAGGGCAACTAATGTCTAGAAAAAGGACTCACAATGACATGTCATTTTCACAAAATAGCCGTCCCATGACATCGGAATATGGTTGTGATGATGAACATGATGGATCCGACGAGGTAGGCATAGGAAAAACACATTGTAGACCATTAGAATGTAGGATAGATAAAAAAGAGTTCACTCCCTAGGTATATAATAAGTCAGGCAAATGTTTGTCCAAAGAGCGCCCAAAATGGTCAAGTTAGGTTGCGAAAGGGGGTAGAACAAGGGTGGACATAAAATACGTTAGTTGGCATGAGCTTCCCCAAGATTATAAGGATACCCTATGGATAGAGTTCAAGGTACCATAATTAAACAAATAAAATATTATTGATTTTACCAATTTAGTAGAAAATTAACTATAACTATTCAAATAGAGACCATTCGAAATCGATGCACCGGATATAACATTTATAAAAACGAAGGCGATGACCATGATGTGCAAGAGTTGGCAAGAACACAAGTACACTTTGTCACGGGACTACATTTTTTCTACGAACAAGGGTGATTGGCTGTGGATAACTTACACACACATTCAACAGGAGAGTTGGGAGATCCACAAGAGAAGGGCATTGAAGAATGCTTCTAACGTTAGTCTTTAATTAAATTATTTCAAAAATACTTATATTTTAATATCTTTAGTTATGTCATGCCTCTAACAAGCTAACATAGGGTATAAGGCAATTAAAAAAATGCAATGCCGGTTTGAATGTGATTCCACATCGATTGAGCCGTGGGGGGTATGAATTGGGAGCTCTTAGATACGTTGAAGAACGTCTTGAGATGGATATTCAAAATGCAATCGCAGCGGGTATGTCCGAAGAAGAGGCTAGGGCTACGATACAACCAATGGATGTTGAAGACATAGAGAAGTATGATTTATTCCTGAAAGGCAGGAAAACCAAGAAGGGTGAGTACGAGAAGCCTGGAGAAAATGAACTTGCAGAACGAGTGGTAAACCCAAATTTCCTACAACTCTTTTTTGACTTCCTTCGTTTACATCTTAGCTTTTATTTGTGTTATAAAATTCACGTACCTGCAATATGTTTGTAGGATAAATTAAAGTATGATTCATTGGAAGGGAAATTCATACCCACGTTTAAGAACGACATCCTTTTTGCGGCTACAAATAAACCCGACCATGCGAGCCATGTTAGGGGAGTGAGTGGGTACTTGAACCAATGTGAGACATTTTGAATTACTCGTTACTTTAGCCGTGCCCAACCATCACGTGTCCACACTTTGCAAAAACACACCCTTCAACAAGAGAAGAAAATAGAGCAACAAGACATTCTCATTCGGAAGTTGTTCCAACACACCATCCTTGTGCTTCCCGAGAATTTAGATGATTTGACACCCAATTGGACACCGCCATAAAGAGGTTCGCATCATTCACCAAAAGATGTTGAGGTCAATCACGAGGCAACCATTGAAAGTTTGACAAACAAAGCTGACAACCACGACAAAGCCATCATCATTTGTGATAGAAAGGTAAAAATTTCACATTTATCAAATCATGAATTCAAATTTTTTGTCAAATTTAGCAAATGTAGTTAGTGTCAATTAGGGTTCACTTATATGCGAACTATACATAGAACGAGGCATAGGTGATAGTCCACTCCATGTAGCCGATGGAGTTTTGCATGAGTTAATGAAACATCATCATAGCGTACCGATTCAAGAAGGTTTGTTAAGAGTCTCTTTGGAGAAAGCATTGGTGAAGGGTGCCCTATTTCCATTTCCGGATGGAGAATATAAGAATGTTGGATCCGCTCACGGCATGTTTCTATTGTGGCCACGTCAACTACTATATGCCAATCCCATAAAGGATCGCCATTTGAAAGTCAAATGACCAACAACACCGAAAGCGGTCCAATGTACACCGAAGGCGGTCAAGAATTCACCTAACGCCAGTCCACCCTACACCCAAACCGGTTCAAAGGGAACAAAAATTGGTTCAAACAACACCGAACAAGATGAAACAACTGCTTCCAGGGCCACAACTCCAGAATGATGCCCCTCACTTCGTAATAGTGCTATGCCCCTGGCTTCAACCGCATCAACACAAATCAACTTACTCATTCATGAGAAACAATGGTGTATTTAGTTCCAAGAGAGACATCACCGCGATTTGGAGTGATTTTGAGGACCTTTGGAAATGTGAGCAAGTTAATCATATGATAATGTCCATATACATCTTGTGGGTAAAATTTATATTTACATATTAAATTCATGTTTACTATTTCATTTTCTCTAATTGTGTACGACTAACGCGAAACATTTCATGATTTAAAGGTACATGTATTATATGTACAATCAAAATAAAGAGTGGGTCGGATACATGTGCCCGGTGATGACTCAAGAGATCGGTTGTACAAACCAAAATAGGATCGACTACATTCACGAAAATCTTGGGAGAAGGGATAAGAAATTATTCATTATTCCCTACATTGAAAGGTTATATTTAGAATCTCCACTATGTTCAACCACATCATTTACGTACTTTAATAAATATACACGCTATTTTTGTACAGGGATCATTGGAGATTGATCATCATTGTTCCGGGGAAAAAGTGTGTATTGGATGGATCCGTTGCACTTCCAACCAAGGGACTCATTAGTCAAGATTTTGGAGTTTGCTATAGAGGACAATAGCGAAGATAATGAAAACAAATTTTAGGTGGTCGAAATCAAGGTATAATGTGAATAAATTGCTTCATTTTTCCAGGGAGATAACATTGTGTTTTTCTATAAATTACAATTTTTATATTGTTTAAAATAGTACAAGAAAAAAGCGCAAACATATGAATGCAACTATTACGTAATGTTTTACGCAATAGATTGCAGAGAGGCCGTGAACTTGAAGTTACTTGAGATTGACAAGGTAATTGTACATTTGGTTGTAATAGACATTAGTAATGTCTATATGTCAATAATAATATTTCCAACATACTCGCTATGCAAATAGATTTTCCCAAAGACAACAAGGCCGTATTCGAAACAAGACATCAACACCGCTAGGACCTTTTTGGCTAGGCATCTCATTCTCAACCGCTCACATCTTCTTGCAAACCCTAACTTGGTGGAGTAACACAATTTATATAACTAGTAGTGATGTAAATCTTTGGAATAGAATTTGATTGATTTGTATTCCTATCTATAGATGATTTCTTAGGAAGCATTTTCTATAGATTTTTGTTAGCTCATAGAACAATTGTGTGTATTGAATTACATTTGTGGCTATTGAAAAAGGCATGTTATGAGCCGGGAATTGAACACAATTTAGGTAACAGTGATGTAAAGCTCTGGAATAGAATTTGATTGATTTCTACTTCCATCTATATATTATTGCTTAGTTAAAATTTTCAATGCATATTTGTTATCTCGTAGAACAATTGCGTGTATTGAATTACATTTGTGGCTGTTGAAAGAGGCCTGTTGTGAGCTGGGAATTGAATGAAAAATGTTTTGTGCCATTGGTGCCGACTTGAGTTCCGAACTCATTAGGATAATCTGGCCTTCTTAGTCAAAGGTTCGAATACATTTACGAACTCGGAAGTAAACTAATACCAACAAACAAAGCCACAAAAATTATAGACGCGACCTAGAAATTGAACTCGAACAAGGAACCATATCTTCAAACGGACTCAATTTTTACTCCTGAGTGTGGAACGTATTAAAAGCGGTTCAGTTCCGAACTCAGAATGTTCAACCCGGTTCAGCCAGATTGACCCTGTTTCGGGTAAGGAACATAACAGGGTGGTTTAACATGTCAATTAAAGGCAGTTTATGGCCACCTTTAATTGTGGTTCCGAGTTCGTAACCCTTGACAGGGCCAGGGGAAACAATGTAGGTTCCGATCTCCGAATGTATTAAAGGTGGTTCCACTGGCCTTTTCAAGGCGGTTCATAACAGCTTTTAATTGCAGATTTTAAAGGCGGTTCTCAGATCACCTTTAATCAATTGCAATATGATTAATCACCTTAAGTTGGAGCATATGGATCAGAAATGCCCAACTTGCCAATTAATGATTGAAAACGTCTGAGAGTTTTGGTAAATAAGCCTGCAGGTTGATCTGTAGTGAAGATATGATGAGTAACTATAGTACCAGACTGCACAAGATCCCGAACAAAAATGACAATCAATTTCAATATGCTTCGTAGGTTCATGGAACATTAGATTTGCTGCAATATGAAGAGCAGATTGACTGTCACAAAAAAATGCATATGACTAGTATGCGCAACCCATAAGTCTTTCAGTAAAGACCTAAGCCATAACAACTCACAATAGGTAATAGCCATAGCACAATATCGCGCTTCAGTAGAAGACCGAGAAACTGTAGGTTGCTTCTTCGTCTTCCAAAAAATCAGAAAATCACCAATCATAACAAAGTAACCGAAAAGAGAATGCCGAGTAATAGGGCAAGTAGCTCAATCAGAATCACAGTAAGAAGTCAACTGTAATGCACTACGGGAAGAGAGAAATAAACCCTGACCAGGATAGCTCTTCAAGTAGTGCAACACACGAATTACAGCTTGCCAGTGGGGAGCACAAGGGGACTTCGTGGATTGAGGAAGTGTGTGAACCGAATAACTAAGGTCAGGACATGTGATGGTAAGGTATATCAGGCGCTCAACCAGTTGCCTGTACTACTCAGGATCATGGTAAAGCGGGCCATTAACACCCGCCAGATTGTGTTGCTGCTCCATAGGAAAGTCAGTCGGTTTAGAGGCAAACACACCTGTATCAGATAAAATGTCCAAGGCATATTCCCTTTGCGAAAGAAACATCCTTTCCGATCTTCTAGCAATCTCTATGCCCAAGAAAGACTTAAGTAAACCAAGATCTTTCATATGGAAACAAGAATTCAAGTATTTCTTGAACTCAAAGATGAATGCAGAAGAGCTTCCAACAATGACCAAATCATCCACATAAACCAGAACATGCAAAGAAACTGATCCAAGGGAAAAGACAAACAAAGAGTAATCTGCCATACTCTGAACAAAACCAAACACTCGTAAAGCCTGAGTCAATTTGGCGAACCAATTTCTAGGAGCCTGGTGAAGACCATAAAGATATTTCTGAAGGCGACATACCTAACCATGGGGTGCAGCATAGCCTGGTGGGAGTTGCATAAAAACCTCTTCATGCAAATCACCATGCAGGAAAGCATTATGGACATCCATCTGATGTAGTTCCCAATCACGAATGACTGCAATAGATAAGAATAGGCGAACATAACTCATCTTTGTAACTGGAGCAAATGTCTCAGTATAATCAATCTCCTCAATCTGGCGATTCCCGAGAACCACTAAGCGTGCCTTATGATGTTCAATAGTACCATTTTACTTGAACTTCATTCGGTAGACCCATTTGCATCCAACCGCCTTCTTACCCAGAGGCAGAGAGGTCAAAGTCCAAGTCTGATTGTGCTCAAACGCAGTAAGCTCTTCAATCATAGCATCTTGCCAATGAGCATGCTGTGATACCTCCGAATAAGTGGTGGGATTTGCACTAGATGTTACTGCACCCAAAAATCTAGAAAGCATACTAGAAAAATTATCACAATTTACATAATCAGTAAGAGGATAGAGAACACATGAGGATCATGGCGGCGTAGGATTCAATGATGTTAGGTCACAATCAAACCCCTACCTTACCCGACCAATGTCAAGGATGTTAGGTCATTCTTAGTTCATGCCAGCTTTTACCATCGTTTCATTAAGGATTTCACTAAAAAAAATTCACCTCTATGCAAACTACTGCAAAAAAAATGTTAAATTTAATGTTGATGAAGAGTGTAGAAAGGCTTTTGACACTTTGAAAAACATGCTAGTGACAATCATCCAACCTCCAGACTAGTCTCTCCCCTTTGATATTAGGTGCAATGCAAGAGAACATGCTATGGGAGCTATTTTAGGCCAGAGGATAGGTAGAGCGCCACACGTTGCGTCAGTAACTCTTAATGATGCTCAATGCAACTACTCCACCGCGGAGAAAGAGTTACTAGCCGTAGTCTTTGCCCTAGAAAAGATTCTTCAATGCCTCTTAAGAACCAAGGTTATAGTGTACACAAACTATGAAACACTTCATCATTTAATGGTGAAGAAAGAAGCCAAACCTAGACTCATTAGGTGGATACTTCTTTTAAGTGAGTTTGACCTTGAGATAAAAGATAAGAAGGGCACTGAAAATGTAGTGGCAGATCACCTGAGTAGACTACCAACCCTTGATAGCCCAGAACCAGCCAAGGAAAAGGCAAAGTTGGAACCTCTTTGGGAAGAGTTTCCCAACGAAAAATTGTTTGGGGTAATAACTAGCCAACTTTAGTATGCTAATATAGTGAATTACCTTACCACTAGAGAGTTTCCCCCATCTTTTGACAAATTGAGAAAGGATAGAGTGGTGTATGAGCGAGAGAGTATGTTTGGGATGATCCCTACCAGTGGAAACATTGTTATGATCAAGAAATAGGAGATGCTTCCTCGATGATGAGGAAGGTTGTGTCCTTAATATGTTCCATTCCTCCCAAGTCAAGGAACACTTTGGATACAAAAGGACTACAAGGAAGGTAACAGATTGCGACCTTTACTGGCCCAATATGCTTTCAGATGCAAAAAACTTTGTGTCATCAGTGCTAAAGTATAAGGAACATCTCATCCAAAAACAAGATATCCCAAGCCTTTTCAATGCTAGTTGAGATTTTTGATATGTAGGGTATTGATTTCATGGGTCCATTTCCAAAATCCAATGGGAATTACTACATCTTAGTGCTAGTGGACTATATGTCCAAGTGGGTAGAAGCCAAGGCCACAAATAAAAATGACTTGGCAATAATGGCGAGCTTCCTCAAGTCCAACATTTTCTCACGTTTTAGTATACCCCAAACCCTAGTCACTGATAGAGGAACACATTTTTGCAACAATTTCATGGGAACATTTCTTGAAAAATATGGAGTAACCCATAAGACTTCCATTGCTTACCACCCACAAACCAATGGCCAAGCAGAGATATCAAACTGGGAAATTAAAGCCATCATTGAAGAGATAGTGAATACCTCTAGAATGGATAAGAGTACCCAATTGGATTATGCTCTTTGGGCCTACTGCACTGCATATAAGAATCTGATTGGCATGTCACCCTTTTGGATCCTCTTTGGAAAAATATGTCACCTCCCGGTTAAGCATGAATTCAAGACACATTAGGCCGTTAAACGCCTTAACTTAGATTTGGGTGAAGCCGGGAAGCATAGGAAGTCGCAATTACTAGAACTTGAAGAAATTAGGTACAACTCCTATGATACCGCTTTAATCTATAAGGACATAACGAAAGCTCGATATGACGAGAATATAGTGAAGAGGGACTTCTTTGTGGGACGAAGAGTTCTTGTTTACCAATCTAGGGTACGTCTCTTTCTCGGAAAATTACGATTAAAGTGGGAAGGGATGTATGAGGTGACAAAGGTATATGATCATGGAGCAATATAGGTTAAGAATGAGAAGAATGGCACAAAGTTTGTGGTAAATGGGAAAAGAGTGAAACCTTACTTTGAGTTGGGAGCTTTGGGAGTGAACGAGGATGGTGATCCCCTCCCTGGTGAACGAAATTCATGATAACTTGATTTCATGCAATAAGTTACGAGGACAACAATAAATATATGTTGCTTCTTTTTTTTTGATTTTGTGATTTCAAGTATTGACTAGATTTTTCATGTTCTTGTTTATGATGAGGATTTTTGAGATGAAACTCTTGTTGATTAGTAAATTTGAGTTTGAATCTCGTTATTTTGTTTGGAAGGGAATTATGCTTGGGTTTCATGTTATTGGAATAAGGGTTTCAACACTTCCATTAGCATGGATTCATAGAGATTCCTATTTTTAAAAAATCAAAACATGAGTCACGAGAAGGAAGGCCTTTTGGGGCCGCAAGAATAAGCACTTAGGAATTTTTCATTTTTGGGATTCCTCAGTGCATTTGATGTTTTTCTTGGTAGTTTTTCTTGTTTCTTTGGTGACTTTGGCTTTTTCTTTGTTCTGAGATACTTTTGGATGTATACTTGGTGGTTTAGCATACTAGGTGGGGTTCCTAGTTTGCATTGGGTTGGTTGTTTTAAATCATTGGTTGTGTATTTTAAATTTTTATCTTATTTCTTATAGTATGAAACCCAACTTTGAGGCATTTTGCGCTACACCAAATAAATTGAAAATTATGAAAAATTGAAAAAAAATACAAAAATCCGGACAAGTCGGAAACCCGAAAGGGCAACTTGGGTAACATTGGGAAAAGCCCGGATAGGTTGAAAGACCTAAGTAAAAGTGAGAGGCTAGGCCTGACTAGGCTTACAAGTCTAGGAAAAAATGAGAGGCTATGTGGAAATAGATGAAAATGTGAGTACCCTTTGTGTGTTAAAGCTAGGATGAAAACCAGAAAGAACTCCTAGTCAAAGTGAGAGAAATTGAGAGAAAACAAAAAACTAGGTTGACGATACATTTGCATCCTTGGTTTTAACTAGGTCAAGAATCAAGAGTTATCCTTATGTTACAACCAAGTTGACGACTCTTGGATTCCTTGGTGAATTGTTTTTGGAGACGACTCTTTGATTGCTTTTGGGGATCATTTTGGGAAAAGTAAGCTAGCTTGACACTTATCTTCTTTGCTTTCCTTTTCCCACATTTTATTTTGGGTGGTTAGATTACTTAGGTTCTTTGGGGAGTGCGAGAGTTGTGAGATTCTTGCTCTTTTGGAAGAAACAGGGTAATCTAGGAATAAGTTGAATGTCTCGGTTAACTTGTGAATGCACGCTACATTTCGCTTAGTCATTTTCTTTTCTTTATTTACTCAAGGACGAGTAAAGGGTTAAGTGTGGGGGATCTTATATGCACCATTATACATGCATTAACCAGTGCATTTGGCGCAATAATTAGTTTGTTTTATATGTTGGATTGCTAGTATTAGTTGAGTTTATGTGACAAGGGGTTTAGACGGCCATGTTCGGTTTTCTTATTTAAATCCCATGTTTTGTAGACTTAATTAGTACTAACGGACATCTTGTATCCACAGGCTCCTAGATTTTCCTTTGAGATCATCTTTAGTAGGTTGCTCGTGGACACTTTTCGTAACATTCTATGTGAAGGCTGTTCACAGGGGCGGTAGAAGATATTGATGTTCACAAGGATGGTAGAAGAGATCGAAGTTCATTCACTAGAATGGTAGTAGACGAAGGGCACGAACATCAAATCATGGTAGAAGGAGGTTGGAGCCAAAGAAATGAAGCATTGGAGTTCAAGGCAGCCAATGAAGAAATGGAGAATCATGGTCCGATAGAGTTGTGCCAACTTCAAGGAAGGATTCAAGAAGAATCAACCTTCAAGGTTGGTTCCATTGGATTCATCTCCCCGAGAACTATAAAATTAACTACAAGAACTCTCAAAACGGACTCACGATTCACCCGTAGCAAAGGATATAATTTCAGTCTGCCAAAGTAAAAATGAGTCAGCGCGGACCGTTCGTGGATGGCACCAAAGACCCACACCAGGCTACGTGGTCCGTACCAAATACCTTTGGAATGGACTGTGCCAAGGCTTGATGCGGACAATGCCAAACTCGACGGGCCACACGCATAACTTCTGAATTTCACTCAAAAAGGGCTAAGTATGGGCGTAGACCGTCCCGTTACTTTTTGACGGCCCGCGTCACTCCAAGTACAAAATGTCAAGACCAGCCAGTGAGATACAAAGAATCAAGATTTCCATGCAAAAAAACTAATAAAAATAGGGTTTTGATGATGATCTGTGCCAAACGTCATGTCACGCGGATCAGAAGTGCTAAAACGAGGACTCTGATGGCAGCCCACGCCAAACGATGCGGACCGCATGAACATGACCCTTAGGGGATGAAATGGCCCATGTCAATGGGTATGCATGGACCACGCCATAGTAGATGGTCTGCGCCATGGAGCTAGCACGGACCGCGCCAGATCTGGCAGCACGGGATAGCATGGACGTGGTACACGGCGCGGACTGCGCCAGGCGGCGGTTAAATTAGGGTTTACATGTTTGTAGCCTATTTTGGGCCTATTTCTATGCACAATCCCATACTACTATAAATATAAGCCTTAATTTACCATGGTTAAAGAGTTGGATCGTATTTTCACTTTAATCTTGTAATTAAGAGGCATTCTAGAGAGAGAAACATTCTCTCTTCTTTATTTGTTTCCTTTTTATTTTTATTTCATCCTATGATGTGGAATTCAAATCTTTATTTGAATTCCATGTCTAGGGAGTAGTTTCCATAGGTTGGGGGATAATTGTACTCATGTGCTGATTTTTGTGTTTGTGAGATTGTTCATCCTAATTATTGTGCTTGTGATATTATTGTCACTTGTTCTTGAATGTTATAATTGCATGAATAGTACAATCCATATAAGCACACACTCTAGTCTATATTCATGTTGGTACAAATATTGATGCCCCCCTGGGAAGAGAAACCTCAGATGTGTTAATGGGTAGTAGGGTAGGGGTCGCATGGTTGTGTGCACGGAGGATACCGAGTATTACTTTGTTATGTTCCATCACACCATTCTTAGCCGATTACGTAAAGTAATCCGGTGGGTTACGGGTAGAGATAGCGAAAAGTAGCAAGCTAGGGTTGAAAGAGGTCCTAGTGTCATAGATAAGGTGCCTACTTCCCTTTGCCTCGTTTATAGGCCTAGGGAGTAGATCATTTGTGGTGGAAGCCATGGATGATATTGTACGGGGGAGAAACATACCTACAACAATAGTCGTACCTTATTATACTCCCCTCATTACGAAGGCGGTGTCGATGGAGGGTTGCAGAACACCCAATGTGACAGGTACGGGGAACTGTATGCCATCGACCACACCACGTGTTATGAGCACTATGTTGGGTTTGTCTAAATATCACATGTGAATGATTCAAGGATCGAATTATTAAATCAACCATGTTAGGCAATCATTCCCCGAGTGTTTAACTATGTAGATTACCTGCTTTTACTTTCATGCCATGTAGTTGTTAATCAAAAAACCAAAACCCTCCCTTGTTTTACTATACTATGTACTCCTAGCAACTCGTACGGATTGATGACCTATATGAGGTTGTGTTTAATTGATTTTTAGGCCCTAGCATCTATGTTGACATACCCAGGGCTTACCGCCAACTACCTATCAGTAGCATAGTAGTGAGTTAGGTGCAGAACTATAAATTTCATCTTTAACCTACCATCCTTCGCTCGGGTTAATTTAGCTACAATTAATGACCCTTAGTGGAGGTGGATCAGGGTCTGATGTACTCAAGGGTATTTTTCATTACATTCTATGTGAAGGCCATTCGTAAGGAGGGTAGAAGATATTGAAGGCCGTTCACAAGGAGAGTAGAAGATATTGAAGGCCGTTCACAAGAAGGGTAGAAGTGGTCAAAGGCCATTCACATTAGAATGGTAGTAGATGAAGGCCATAAACATCAATTCGTGGTAGTAGAAGGATGGAGCCAAAGATAGGTGGCATTGGAGTTTAAAACGGCCAAGGAAGAAATGGAGAATCATGGTCCGAGAGTTGCCTTAACTTCTGGGAATGATCCAAGAAGAATCAGCCTTCAAGGTTTATTCCATTGGATTCGTCTCCTCAAAAAACATAAAAATGGACAACAATAACTCTCAAAAAGGACTAATGGTTCATCTGAAGCAAAGGAAAGAAGTTCAGCCAGCCGGAGCACAAACAGGTCGACATAGACCATTCATAGGGGGCACCAACGATCCGCCCCCGACAACGCTACCCAAACCAAAAGAAATTAGGCACGATCTGTGCCAAGGCCTGGCATGAACTGCACCAATCCCAATGGGCCGCATGCTAAGGTTCCCGTTTTCACTCAAAAAGGGCAAGTATAGGCGCGGAACATCTCATTTTTTATGGCCCGCGCCATTTCAAGTGCAAAATTTCAAGACCAGCTGGCAGGATGTGAAGAATTGAGGGACCATGCCAAATTACTGAGCAAAACAAGGTTTCTGATGATGGGCCACGCCAAACAATACGTCCCACGGATCAGAAGTGCAAAAATGACCATTTCTGACTATGAGTCGCACTAGACGCCACAGACCGTGCAGAACACGACCCATAAAGGATGTCATGGCTCGCGCTAAGGAGGAGGCACAGACTGTGCCAGATAACACGACCCGCGCCAATGAGACCATGCAGATTGCCACATCCTATAGGCCGCTCTTGATCTGGGGCCCCGCAATGGTCTGCGTCATCCTAATGGTCAGCGCCAGTGGTAGCTTAACTAGTTTTTACACCTTTTTGGCCTATATTGGGCCTATTTATAACCCCAATCCCCTACTACTATTAATATAGCCTTACCCTAATAGGGTTAGGGACTTTTGACATTTTTCATATTCTACTCTTGTAATTTTGAGAGCATCCTAGAGAGAGAAACATTCTCTCTTCTTTCTTTCTTTCCTTTTTATTTTTCTTTGATCATATGATGTGGAATTCAAATCTATATTTTGAACTCCATGTCTAGGGAGTAGTTTGTATAGCTTTGGGATAATTGTATTCATGTGTTGATTTATGCTTTTGTTAGATTATTAGTTCATCCTAATTATTGTGTTTGTGATGTTATTGTTACTTGTTCTTGAATGTTATAATTGCATGAATAGTACACTCTATTAGCACACACTCTAGTCTATATTCTTGTTGGTCAAATGTTGATACCCCCCTTGGGAAGAGAAACCTCGGATGTGTTATGGGTAGCAGGGTCCGGGTCCACGTGGGTGTGTGCACGTAGGTCTTTTTCGAGTCTTACTGTTACATTTCCAGCACACCAGTCTTAGCTGAATACATGAAATAGTCTGATGAGTTACGGGTAGAGATAGCGAAAAGTAGCAAGCTAGGGTTGTAAGAGGTCCTAGTGTCATAGATAAGGTGTCTGCCTCCCTTTGTCTCGTTTATAGGCCTAGGTAGTAGAGCATCTGTGGTGGAGTGCCCATGACGTAATCGTATGGGGAGAAACATACCTACAACAGTGGCCGATGGAAGGTTACAAGAGCACCCGATGTGACAGGTACAGGGAAGTGTTTGCCATCGACAACACTACGTTTTATGAGCACTAGATTAGGTTGTCTAGATCTCACAAGTGAAAGAATCAGGGATCGAAGCATGAAATGAACCATGTTACGCAAGCATTCCCAAAGTGTCTAGCTAAAATATTTTATATGCTTTTTTACTTTCATGTTCTTAGTTTCTAGTTTAAAAACCAACCTCCCCCCCCCCCCTTTTACCATACTATCTATTCCTGGCAACACGTAGGGATTGACAACCCAGACATGATTGTGTGTGATTGACTTTTAGGCCCTAGCATCTCTGTAGACATACCCAAGGCTTACTGCTAACTACCTTATCGGTAGCATAGTAGTGAGTTGGGTGCAAATATAAAAAAATTATCTTTGACCTTACTCAGCCTTCGCTCGGGTTCATTAGCTACAATTAACGGCCCCGAGTGGAAGCGGGTCAATGGATATTTTGTAGTTCCATTCCCATTGGACAAAGAATTTTGTTTTTGTGGCTTCAAACCTATCGGCATAAGATTACCTTCTAGATGAAATTCCCTAACAAATTCAAGAATATTTGTCATCCCTTTATCGATCCACCCATATTTGGCTTTCACATTCATCATTCACAAACTTGCACTAAAAACCAGAATGTTTCGAAACCTTATACAATGGTGTCTTTTTGACATTTTGTAATACTTGTAGTACCTCAAGTTTACCAAAGAATTCTCTAGAAATATCATCCACCATTTCATCAAACTCATCATTGTCATCTTATTCAACACCTACATTAATATTATCCAGTTGGACCCTAGCCCTGTCAACCTCCCCATGACATACCAAACAAGTGTAACTAGTTTGAAATCCTCTCATGATCAAATGTTCCCACAACTTTTTTGTCCCCAAAACACATAATTCCTACAATCCTTAGATGCGTATTGTGCTCTCACAATACTATTTTTAGAAGTATGTTCAAATGATAACAAAATATATGATTCTACCAACGACATATAATCAAGTGATTTTCAAAGATCCTTATTGATGAGTTCTACCCAAACCATTTTTGCCTTCCTACAATTCAACAGCATTTCAACACATAAGCATTTGATACATAACCATCTTAATATACATTTACATACAATAAATATTAATTTCAATAATTGTAAAACACAACTAACCTTATTCCAAAAAAATAAAAGAATTATTTAAGTAAGTACACTCTCAATTGCCGAAGAAAAAACTGAACAATGCACCATCATTAGGCACGTCAAACGGGTTGGGTCACCCGTTGGATAACCGTTACCCATATACTTCACTTATTGGATAAAACTTATTGGATAATGACCCATTGGGTTAATGGATATAATTGGGTTGTAGTTATTGGGTTTAGTTGGGTTGGATAATTGGTTATCCGTTGGATAATTTTGGGTGGGTCGAGTTGGGTTGGATAACGGGTGACCCGTGGATAATTTCATATCATAAGATAACAAAATTTTCACAAATTTGATTACGAATAATTTAATTTTTCCCTAAAACATATAATCAACTTAGAAACGATCAAATTCTCGATTCATCATATTTGTCGATTTCGGTTCATGTTTTAATCAATTTTAATTTGAACCAATTAAAATTTGATAAATGATCTTGACGAAAGAAGTAGAAGTAGTATTTAAGAAACTTTTACTAAATTTGAAAAATCTCGAAATATGAATATTTTTAAAAATATTTTCTTTTATTGAACATAAGAAAATAATAAATGAAATTCCCACATTTGGCCACTCGAATAAATATTTCTTTTTTTTGTAGTTATGTACACGATTCAGCCTACATCAAAGAATGATTACGGTTAATCGTAATTTTTCACTCCAAGTAAAATATTACGTGACTTATCCATTTAAAGTTTAAATGGTTGAAAACACAAATTATCTATTGAGTATATAATGAATTATCCATTGAGTATATACTGAATTATCCATTGAGTATAAACTAGTTATCCATTGGGTCTATACTAATTATCCATTGGGTCGAACTAAATGACCAATTGGGTATATGTCATTTATTTGGGTGAAACGTGAATTACCCATCAAGTCCGCGTTCTTTCTCAGTTCTCAGTTCTCACTTTCCAGACTGCGTTTTGTTTCATCAGTCTGCGTTTTGTTCATCAATCATTCTGCGTTTTGTTCATCAATCGGTCTGCGTTTTGTTCATATTCGAGTTCATAATATTATATTATGTAATATAATATTATGTACATTATATTATATTATATTTAATAAAAACAAAAAATATATACTATGTTGGCTTTGTAAACTCGACGAAACTAACGAACAATATTACTTGGGATCGAGCTCGAGCTCAAATACTGTACGAACTCGAATATTGTACGAACTCAAATACTGTACGAGATTGAACTCGAATACTGTACAAACTCGAATACTGTACGAGATTGAGCTCGAATACTGTACAAACTCGAATATTGTACGAGATTGAACTCGAATACTGTACGAACTCGAATACTGACGAGATTGAGCTCGAATACTGTACGAGATTAAGCTCGAATACTGTACGAGATTGAGCTCGAATACTGTACGAACTCGAATACTCTATGAACTCGAATACTGTACGAGATTGAGCTCGAATACTGTACGAACTCGAATACTGTACGAGATTGAACTCGAATAATGTATGAACTCGAATACTGTACGAGATTGAACTTGAATATTGTACGAACTCGAATACTGTACGAGATTGAGTGCTAATTTTGTACGAACCCGAATACTGTACGAGATTGAGTGCGAATTTTATACAAACTCGAATACTGTATGAGATTGAGTTCGAATACTGTACGGGATCGAATACTCTACGAACTCGAATATTGTACGAGATTGAGCTTGAATAATTTGTGAATTATAGTGAATATTTATGTTAAGAGTCCGTCTCTTGAAAGACGGTCTTTCCATAAGTTATGGAAAGACCAAGGTTTAAAGTATAAATTAGAAGAAATTAAGATAAAATTTTCGGGTTGCATGAACCGGGTTATAAATTTTATAGCTACTACATGTTTTATACTAAAACTTTAATATTGCAACTAAGACCTTTTACCTTTTATTATTCTAATCAAACCCCGTCTTTCCATAAGCCTATGGAAAGACCGTCTTTCGCAAGACTTTGCCTTATGTTAAATATTACACATGCATTTAATTGGGTAATTTTAGATATTTATTGGGTATTTGTTACGTTCTTATTGAATTAACATAATCTGGGACCCATGGAGATCAAAAATTTTCATTAACACAATTATTTTCATCCCGCTCAATCCCAAAAACTAATGAGCATTTAATACCTGATCTCATTGGATAATGACAACTTGTAAGCCAAATTGATAGAAAATGTTTAATGATAACTTATTGGGTTAATTATATAATGATTTATTGGATAATATATTTTAACCCACTGGGTCATATGAATATCTCATGGGTTATCCAATGGGTTATCCATTTAATGACTCAACCCATTTATGACCCAACTCATTATGACTCATTTAATAAACAGATTAATTGGATAATGACCCATTGGATAATGACCAATTGGATAATGATCTATTCCTCCAAAGCACTTTCCAATTTCAAATTAGCATATGTAGGTCGCATTTATTTCCTAATCCAGTTAAGTTTCAAGATCCGAACTTAACTAAAATCCCTACCTCTACACACTTTCGAATTCTGAACCAGTCTCTGATGACAATTCGATCTCGTAAAAACATTCGAACCATAAATAATGTCACTTCTGGTTGTTCCAATTTCGTAACAAATCTCATACCCTTGTCTCGAATTCGGAATCTAAGTAGATCAAAAGTCACCAGGGCAAAACAACATTTAACTGACATCAATTATAGGGAATTTCTGAAAAATTGCCTTAAAATGAGGATAGTTAAAGGTGGTTATTCAATATCCCCATTTAATTTAGGTCAATTAAAAGAGGTTCCAAAACAACCTCCGTTAAATGGAGAAGAATCTCCTTTAAATAGATGATAGATCTGATTCAAACCGGTTCCAATTTTGGAACCTCTTTCCAAAGACAATTCCTCATAAAATCAAAGGAAACACCTTTTATTGCTGCTTTTAATAGGGATCTCTTCACTAGTGGTCAAGGGCAGACTTAAAGTGGGGTACTGGGGTCAAATGCCCCACTAGCGCCCTCATCCTTAGAGCAAGTCGAACAACATCTGCATATTAGGAATTTTGGTTATATTGGAGATTTTACTCAACTTTTGAGCTCCATCAGAGTATGCATCTCGTTCTCTAAAATATCGAATGTGAAGAAAGAAAATATTTCATTCTCCATATTGGTAGGAGAGAATGGAAGTATTTGGAGAATTAAAATTTAAAGCTAAAACAATTCATCACCTCTAATTAAGACATAATTTCTGTAAACTGAAAATTCAGTACATTTCGAAATTAAAGTACAATTTTAAATGTCATTTTCCTGAAATGGAAATTTTGATGAGAGAAAAATCGAATTCCTATGTTGCAGAGAGAGTTGAATTGATTGAGAAAATATATAATATACAAACTCTTGAAAGTGACTGTCTTTCTATATTTCTATGGATAGACGGGATTTAATTATAATAACATAAAGTTAGGGTTTATACTTTGCAATAAATGCAAGCGAAACATTTGAATTTTGATTAGAAACATTGTGTATTTAGAGTAAAACATATAAATTGATGTCAGTTAAAATATGTAATGTAATGTTTTATTCTAAATTGGAGTATCTGTTTTACTCCAAATATATATGTAATATATCTATTAAAACTCAAATAGGTATGTGAGTTTACTCAAATAGCTTATAACCTCAATTTGACTCGGATTTTAATTGCTTAAACCCGCAGATTTTCATCTTTTTGTGGTAAAATTGCACTTGAGTCCCTGGTCTTTTCATAACTTATGGAAAGACCGTCTTTCAAGAGGCACACATTATTCGATAAACTACTAAATTAAATTTAGGAGATATTTTATGATATTTTCTCAAATAAAATGTCTTATCTTCTGTAAATATCCTTTAAGGAAATATATATATGAAATAGTTTATGGAATAGTTATAGATAGTAGAAGGTAATATGGAATATTTATAGGTGTTAGTTTTCTTATAGAATTGGTTTCCTTGCAAGTTAGATTATAGATGGTAATTTACTTATAGACTTTAGAATCATATTCCTGTTAGACTTTAGTTTGTAACACTATATATTGTAATCCTTTAGTTTGTAGACTTATCGTCTGATAAGGCCTTTTTACTTTCATAAACTAATCGATTATAAGATCCCTTTAACGTATCTTTCAACATTTTATTGTTTTAGATGTTAATTTTTATGATTCCCTAGATTGGATAGGTTTTATGTATCAGAATCTTAAAAAAAAAAAATCTTGTCTACCGAATCCCCCCAACCCCCCCCCCAATCACAAGTGGTTTTCTTTTAAAAACAAAATCCTCATGATTGATGAGGTGTGTCGTTGATGTGATATTAATGCACCATAATAAAGTATTTTGCTATGGTATTAGAGCGGGTTTGATCGGGGACCTCTTATCTTTAGTTGTATCCAACTATCCACGCTGCCGCTGCTGCCCTTACCTTCTCTGCAGTCACCGATGTGATCCACATCGCCGACACCGGAGGAGCCTAGCACTGCCGCCACTCTGTTTTGTTATCCATACATGCCACTAGTGCGTTAAGTTTCTTTCCTCAAGCGCCGTTGCAACCCACAAGGATTTCTACAAATACTGCTCTACCGCAACTACTTCTATTTGTTTCTAAGTCTACTTGGAAAGTTGGACATTCGGGATCTTCATGTTCCAACTTGAGAAGGGGTGTAGGAGATATTTTGTGATATCTTCTGCAATATTATGTCTTATGTTCTGTGAATATCCTTCAAGGAAATATGAAATTGTTTATGGAATAGTAGTTATATATAGTAGACGGTGATATGGAATAGTTATAAGTGTTAGTTTTCTTATAGACTTGGTTTCTTTGTAAGTTAGATTATAGATCGTAATTTACTTAGAGCATGTCCATAATAGACTTGATTTCATTATTTTTTAGAGATTTCAGACAACTTTTTTGCTCTAGAGATTTTGTTGAAAATGAAATTTGGTTCTCTATATTGGTAGAGAGAGAAAATAAAATTTGGAGAATGTCATCATCAATGGAATCATTCATTTAACAGCTCAATCAATACCAATATTTCATACATGGTAAGAAATTCTAAATTAAACCTGGCACTTCCCACATCCTATTAAAAATTTCACATTTTTCACAATTTCAATGTACATGCTTGAATATTAATATTTTAATTACATAAAAATAAATAAAATAAAAACCAATAGATAATATACTTCCTACTAAATTTAACAAAATTAGGCATAGTAATATAATCCATAGATATTTCAATGACATCTGAGTCAAAGTTAAAAAGTTTGACTCTCGTAAAATACATGTGGTATTCGAACAAGTTTGGAGGGAGTAATAATCTCGTTAGATAAACGATTGGACTAACAAATAAAATTACCTTTTATTTTCCCCTTTATTTCCTTCCCTTAAGTGAAATTTTAGCTTTCTTATCCCAATGCTATAATCAACATTTGATTGATGGTAGCATGGATATTTTATTGAGGAATCATTTTTTGACTACTTGATATTTTTCATCATTTAATTTTTGTTGAATAAACAAATAAAATTGAACCATTGAAACATACATTTATTCCTTTTTTCATTTTTTAATTATTCATTTGAGTGATCTTTTTTTTTTAAAAAAAAATTATGGTATTTTAACCTTATGAATCTCAAATAATAATTAAAATGGATCATGACATGAATAAGATTAAGAAATTAGTTATTTCTTATTTATTGACTCTATGAGAAATAGTGAAATATCAAAATAATATATTTTGAAATCCCTCTTCTATATATTTTTTAGATTCTAAAAGGTTGCTTTATTTTGGTCGTACTACAAACTTTGCAATAGTCTAATTGGTTTAGTTTTATGAATTGAATAGTCGTTATTTTTAATTTTTATAATGAATAGTTATATAAGATATTTAATTATTTTTAAAATGAAGTAATCAAATTAGTCATTTTAAAATTTTGTTCAAGTAAATATAAGTGTTTGATTTAAACTACAAAAGAAATCATTATTGAGTAATAAGTATTAATGTCTGTAAAATGGAGAATCTGATGGAATTGGAGGGAAAAAATATAGAGAATGTGAGTTTTGAATCTCCATTTTGAAGAAATTTTTGGAGAACCAGTTGGACTTGCTCTTATAGACCTTAGAATCCTACTCTTGTTAGACTTTAGTTTGTAGCACTATGTATTGTAATTATCGTGATTGATGGGGTTTGTCGTTGTCAATGCGCCATAATAAAGTCTTTTATATTTCATCATTAACAAACAAAATTAAGAAAAAGTATCTTGTTAGACGGACTAACGGTTAGACCAATCTTGAAAAACCTCATTTAAATAACTTTTTGAGTCAAATTATAACTATTTATACATTGCTATACATTTAAAAAAAATCAAAGTTATAGGAAACTTGTTGAAATAAAGAAAAAGAAATATCAAATCACCTCATTATAATAACATCAATTATAAAATCATCTTATCTAACAGTTAATCGATCTAAAACAAGAGTTTGTGCAAAATCAAATATCATTTCTCGTAAAATAGAGAGTGTTTGGAGTTCAAACCTAAAATTATAAAGAATAGGAGCTTTTATTCTCCATTTGGAAGAAAAATTTAGAGAACCCATGAGTATGAATTTGGCCTTACACATCAGAACTCATTCCTAGCTTTACTGGTGAGGGGCGCATTAATTTTAGAAAAATTAGTTAATGTTTTCATAAACCACATTGTTTTTAACAGATATATAATTAATTAAAAAAAATAACAGATATATAATTGATTTATAATCAATATAAGAAATGAATGATTTTTCTAATTAGTTTTGTATATATCATATATCATATTTGTTTAGCCTTTATATACCATTTGTACTTACTATATATATGTATAGCTTTTGTATACCATTTGTCCAATTTTTTTGATCTTCGACGGTGCCAACCCGCCGTGTCTCTGCCGATCGATGCCGCTTCATCCTTGCCGTCGATTGCCGATCAAATCTTGACATCGCCGCTCCCACGCGTCTGCACCATGCGCTGCCGCTCTGCCATCCACGCATCGATGCGTCTAAACCACGCACCGCCTTTTGGTGCGGTGTTGCTGCTTCTGCCCGCTGTTGTAACTTGTTTTAAATCCATGCACGAGAGTTAGATCAGTTGTCTACTGCCAATCACAAATTTTTCCTGCTCGTTCATAATGACGTCCCGTCACTTCCTTCGTTGATTAGCTACATCACCATCAAGCTTGATGGTTCCAACTACTTTCACTGGCGTACTCATACTTCGGTTTTACATACTACTAAGTTAATTGGTTTTGTTGATTGATCTACACCCTGCCCAGATTCCCCAACTGATTCAGCCTCTAAGGGACTCGTAAACAAGAATTCTTAAGGAGCTGAATCCTCAAAAGCTTTCGCATCGGCTTATGATGCTCATATTTAATCATATTAGCTAGTCCAGACAACACATTTTTAATCCCTTACTCCATCTATGATTCCAGTAGTTGATGGTATGATCATTGCTGCTCAGATATGTGATGCTTTGGTCACTAAGTACCATAGCAGTTATCGTGCTCGTCATCTTCATCTCTGTGATTACACGTACGTCATTCGTCCATATGATCAATCTTTTTAGGATTATTACTCACTTTAAGGACATTCTTGAGGAATTGCGTGTTATGGGTCGTAATCTTACCAGTGATGACATTGTTTTGCTATTTTGTCGTGGCTTAAATTACAAGTTTTTTCAATTTTCATCAACTTAAATGATCAAGAATCCTCCATCGGAGTTGTTTTCTATTGTGGCTGATGCTAAAACTTTAGAGTATTCTCTCAAAGCTCGATCGTCTTCTGCATCTAGACTAGTACACGCTGCTTTTTTTTTGCTTCACAGCAAGCGTCCGAACACCCCGTCCATGGAAGAGGAGGCCGCGGAAGCGGGTGGGGCAGAGGAAGCCAAGGTCGCGGTCGTGGAAGAAGCATTGATCAATCTCCGATTCTAGGCGGCAGCGACCAAGTCTCCTAGGGTGGTCGTGGTCGTGGCATATATGTGTGCCAGTGGTTTCATCGTCCCGCTCATCTCGCAGAATACTGCTACAAGCTCTCTCACGTATCTCGCAGTGGTATTGCCAATTCCGCAGATATAGCTCAACCACATCAATTTCAATAATATAATGTTGCTCATGATTAGTACATGAACTCTGGAGCTACCAATCACATGACTTCTTTTGCATATAACCTGGATAGTGTCGCTTTTTATAATGTTAATGATCGTGTTTATTTTGGAAATAGTTCTTCTTTGCATATTTCTCACACAAGAAATTCCCAGATTTCTGATTCTCTTCATTTATCTGATATCTTGGTTGTTCTGAATATCACCAAGAATTTATTATCTATTACAAAGTTAACTAGGATCTAAACATTTTTGTTTGTTTTGATGACAGTTCTTTCACTATCCAGAACAAGGTTACCAAGGAGCTCGTGAGCTGAGGACACGGTGAGATAAGTCTCTACATTTTAGATTATGGTGGTGATGCATTAGTTTCTTTTGTTAATTCAAATAAAACAAAGGCCTCATTTGAGCTATGGAATAGTCGTTTAGGACACGTTCATTTTTATGTTATTTCATCTTTAAGTAGAACTGATAGTTTGTCAGTTACTAGTTTGTTTCCTAAGCCTCATTTATGTTCTTCTTGTGAGATGGCTAAAAGCAAGCGTCTTTCTTTTAATGAGAATTTAAAATGTGCACCACACATACTTGATTTAGTTCATTGTGACCTTTGAGGACCCTCACCTTTTGTCTCTCGCGCTGGGTACTTATATTATGTCATTTTTGTTAATGATTTTTCTCGGTTTACATAGTTATATTCTCTACGACGAAAGTATGATTTTGTAGAGGCTTATATGAACTTTGAGGCTCTTGTTGAGAACAAGTTTTCTACCGCCATTAAAGTATTTCAGAGTGATGGTGGAATCGAGTTTCTGAATCATTGCATGCGATCTTATTTTGCGTGTAAGGACATTCATCATCAGCTTTCTTATTCTTACACTCCAGAGAACGAAGTTGAAGCATCGTCATATTACTGAGACAAGTCTGTCGATTCTCTTTCATTCTAGCCTTCATCGTTTATTTTTTGGTATGATGCATTTTCAATAGCACTCTAAATCATCAACAGACTTCCTACTCTGGTTTTATCTGGTCAATCTTCGCTCTCTGCTATTTTTGGCACTACTCCCGACTACTCCATTTTTTATCCATTTGGTAGTCGAGTATTTTCGTATTTAAGGCCTTATGCTGCGCATAAATTAGCGCCTCAGAGTATCGTCTGACGAAGTAGGAGTACCTCACTCGAAATGCTCGGTTTGATGAGATATTTTTTCCAGGCACCCATACTGGTCCTATCACTGATCCGCCATGACTAGATATTTTTGCATTTTCAGAACCTTTATTAGTGCCTTCGGAGGTGTTTGAGTCATTTTCTCCACCCAAATTTCCCATTATTTTGGAAAATTGTGATTTGCAGTATGTATAAGGAGCTCAAGGTTTATCTAAAAATTTGTGCTTGTTTGCCGCAAGATAACCAGCAGATCCGCCACAGGTGGTGCACATGCAAAGCACACGCCATGCTCTTCATCAGCATGTGCTGCTCACGCACCGCCAACAGTTGCTCCGACGGCTCCTCCAGTAATTCCACCGCCTGCTGCTCAGCTCGTGCCATCATCGCCGCCAGCTTCACCAGCTCAGCCTTCACCGCCATCCACCTCAGATTCCGTACTCACTCAGGATCCACACCATCTCCAGCGTCGGGTCCCTTTTCTCGTCATCCAATGGCTACTCGATCTCGCCCTGGCTCTCTCCGATACAAGGATTTTTCTGACCATGATATTTCTTATTTACTGAGTGCTTTATTTGCTAAAACCGAGCCTCCTGCTTATAAATTGACTATCAAGAATTCTGAATGGGTAGATTCCATGAATTCGGAGATTGATGCTCTTCACACTCAGCAGACGTGGGATTTAGCCCCTCGTCCATCCAATGCAAATGTTATTGGTTCAAAATGGATTTATCATTTAAAGTTTAAGGCTAATGGCTCTCTTGACATACATAAAGCAAGGTTAGTTGCTCAGGGATTTTTGTAATTACCTGGTTTTAATTATGATAATACATTTAGTCCTGTGATGAAGACATCTACTATTCCTACTATTTTATCTCTTGATGTCACTCATAATTGTCCCTTACAATAGCGGGATGCAAGAATGCCTTTTAAAGGGTGTTCTAGACTCACCGATTTATATAGAGCAGCCTGCTGGATACAAACACTCGATGCGTCTCGATTTTTTTTTGTCGTTTACACAGGGCTATTTATGATTTGAAGCAAGCTCCCCGAGCTTGGTTTTAACGTTTTAACTCATTTTTTACTGGCCTGGGCTTTGTTTGCAGTTCCTCTGATACATCATTGTTTGTCTTTTCACAGGGTACCTCTTTTCTCTACTTGTTGGTTTATGTTGATGACATTATTCTTACTGGGAATGATGGTCGTCTCATTCAAAATTTTATTGACCAGGTTAATCAGGAATTCAAGATTACCGATCTCGGCACTTTGTAGTATTTTTTGGGTTTGGAGATTGTTCGTACTTCCGACGACTTGTTCCTTGGTCAAGCCAGATGTGCCAAGGATATTTTGTTGTGCACTGGAATGAAGGATTTTGTGCATGTTGCCATTTCTTTTGTGGTTTTTTCGTAGCTTGATAGCTCTTTAGGTAAGCCGTTCTAAAATCCCACACTTTATTTGTCTTTGGTTGGTGCACTTCAATATCTGTCGATTACACGTCATGATTTGTCTTATGCTGTGAACATGGTTAGCTAGTACATGCATGGTCCTACTGATGACCATTTTCAAGCTGTAACTTGAATTTTGCATTATGTTTGTGGTACTCTCCACTATGGTCTTCAATTTCGTGCAAATTTGTCCGCTTTACCAGTTATGGGTTATTCTGATGCTAATTGGGCTCATTGCGTTGAGACTCGTAGATGTACATACCGTAATGCCATTTTTCTTGGTGATAACCTAGTGTCTTGGATTGCTAAGAAGCAACCTACAGTTTCTCATTCTAGTTCAGAATCAGAATACCGTGATATGGCAAATACTGCTGCGGAGTTTGCTTGGTTGATGAATCTTGTGCGGGATTTACGTGTATCGAATCATGTGTCTCCTGTTTTGATGTGTGATAATAATAGTGTTTTCTACCTCAGAATCCGGTTTTGTACAAGAGAGCCAAACATATTAATATTGATTATCATTTTTTGCGTGAGATGGTATCTTCTAGTAAGATTAAGGTTGCTTATGTTTCTACAGACTTGCATCTTTCTTACATCTTTCTTACATCTTTACAAAGGGTTTACCCCGTCTTCGGTATGAGTTCTTACATTCCAAGCTTTGTGTTGCGATCAGTCCTACACTTCGCTTGAGTGGGGGGGGGGTAGTAGAGATATAATTGATTTAGAATCATGATAAGAAATGAATACCCTTTCTTATTGGTTTTGTATATATCATGTTCCATCTTTATTTAAACTTTGTATACCATTTTTACTCACTATGTATGAATACACACAGCCACAATTATTTGTGGGTTTTACATTCTATCGGTCTTCATAATTAGTTGTTAAACATATTCGGTTTCCATTCATATAGATTTACTTATATATGTTCTTGTTATTTCTAAAACAAATCTATTTTATATTTAAATACTATTTGAAGTTAATTTTAGCAAATGGAAAAATAGACACTCTCAAGAGAAAGTCTCAAATTATACCGATTAACAGTAAGACAAATCATAAAAAAAAAATCGTTTCAATAACTTTTAGTGTTAAATTATAATTATTTATACATTAAGATGCACATTAAAAAATTACAGAAAAAAAGTTATAGGAACCCTTTACAATAAATAAAACTAACGTCAAATTACTCTATTAGTTAAATCGATTGTAACTCCTAACTTTTAAACTAAGATTTTTGCTTTGAACATTTAGAACTAAGATTTTTGCTTTGAACATTTAGAACTAAAAGTGTGTCACTTAATAGTAAATTTTACTAACACATAAATTATAACAATATCCCATAAGACGTTAAATTTATCATAATATATATTTTATAACTTTTAATTGAATATTTAAGATATGAACCGTTAAATATGTTTAAAAGTTAAAGTAATGAGTTTATTTTAAAAATAAAGCAAAATCTTGGGAAAGACCGGCTTTTCATAGACTTTAGAAAAAATGAGGTTTAATTAGAGTAATAAAAGGTAAAAGGTCTTAGTTATAATATTTAAAATTTATTATGCAACATGTAATAGTTATAATGTTTATAACCCAATTCATGCAACCCAAAATTTTCG
Organism: Rubia yunnanensis; assembly: GCA_037428765.1. Taxonomy (NCBI): domain Eukaryota; kingdom Viridiplantae; phylum Streptophyta; class Magnoliopsida; order Gentianales; family Rubiaceae; genus Rubia; species Rubia yunnanensis. The sequence continues at coordinate 58,045,890 of CM075067.1, forward strand.
AATTATTAACCAATTTCTAACCACATATCGATAAAGTTGCACACTAGGTGCGATAACCACACACTAAACGTGCGACCCGCTCCAACGGCTCTGCGCCGGCCGCTCCTTCACAATCCGGCACCGCCGCTATGGCAGAGCCACCGCCTCCGCTTTCCTACGCCCAAGCTATCACTCAGGAACTACGAGAACCCCTAAATCTGGGTCCGGTAACCCATCACGATGTCCAACACTTCATCCCAAAGGCAAAAATTGACCACCTGGGAGAGCCGGGCCTCCACTTTACAGAGGATGAATGTATCAGATTAGAGGCCCCCCTCAAATGGACGCTGATCGGAAAGTTCTCACGTAGCCGCCCTCTACTCGAAAAGCTCAGGAAAGATTTTCACACGGCCGGATTTATAGGGCACAGTAACATCACCTTGCTCGACAATCGTCAGGTTTTGATATCCTTTGCTATTCCTGAAGATTATTATCGATGTTGGTTACATAAAATCTGGAACTTCGGTGCTTACTCTGTTAGAATGTCAAAATGGGTTCCCAATTTTAATCCTAATGCTGAGTCCCCTATTGTCCCGATTTGGATCTCCCTCTATGGCTTACCGCAGCAATTTTTTGACTATTCTGTTCTTATGTCTATTGGCAACCTAATTGGTACTCCTATTAGGGTAGACAAGGCTTCAATCAATAGGACTAGACCACATGTCGCTAGAATCTGTGTTGAACTGGATGTTACTAAACCTATGTTGGAACGAATTTGGCTAAGTTTTAGAGACATAGGCTTCTGGCAATACATCGAATATGAAGGGATTCCATTTTATTGCTCTAACTGCCTTAAACTAGGACATACGGACTCAGTTTGCAGATTTGAGAAGAACTCTTCCAAATTCATTCCCTGGAAACCCCAAGGAAACACCACTAAAGAAGGTAAAAAAGCCATTCCCAATGATGAACAGGGAAGGAATAAAGGTAAAGGGCATGGTATTCCTCCATCTGGCCCCTCTATGACTAAGACTCACTTTGTTTATAAGAATAAGGCAGATACTTCTGTCAAGCAGACTTCTCCGGTCACTGATGCTGCGAAAGGAAACTCAAATTCGGGCACAATCGCAAGTTCTGAAGTTCAGAGCCTTAGACAAGGTTCACAGGTTGGCAACCCCACACAAGGTGCTCCACAAATGAACAAAAACGAAAGTACTGAAGATTTGAACCTTAGACAGGGTTCCCAGGTTTCCACTAAGCCTCATGATATTTCTGCCATCTCTGGTTATGCTGATCCCTCTTTAAACTCTATGAATGCTGTTGCCTTTAACAATTCTGGTAGTACTGATATCTACAAATCTCATGATGATCCTGATGCCTCTTTGAACTCTGGATATGCTGATTCCTCTTTCAAACCTGATAATGCTGGATATATTGATGTCTCTTTAATTTCTGGAAATGCTAATGTCTCAATTATATCTGGGAGTGCGGATAATAATAAGTCTCATGTTAACGCTGTTCTCTCTTTAAACTCTGGTCATGATGATATCTCTTTAAAGTCTGGGATGGCTGATAACTCTTTCAAATCTGATAACATTGATACATATAAGTCCCAGGAAAATGCAGCTGCATTTCTAAACTCCGGAAATAATGTTGTCCCTTTTAAATCTGGTCATACTGATATCCATAAAACTCATCATAATGCTGTAGTCCCTTTAAACTCTGGACCTGTTGATATATTTTTAAACTCTGGGAATGCTAATGCCTCATTCATTTCTGATAATGCTGGTTATGACAGCACTCAAATTGAGAAGGTCAATGGTAAACACCATGATAGCAATCCTACAGCTACAGTCACTTCAACTCAGATTGCAGAAACCAGCAAGCTTTCAAGCACAACATACAAGATCCAACAAATTGACCCCCCAAAAAACATTATCCCGGCTGAGTCACCATTCCCTTTCGAAACAACTGTAATCAGACTCCCCCTTTTACCTCGTAAGGGATTTACATTCAAACCACTAGACTGGATTAACTCTGACACCTACCCGAAGCAGCAGAAAATACTCGAGTCACAAATGAATCTACCTTTAGAAGTAATAAAAGCTAACCTATATCTCGAACATGACAGACTATCCAAATTCCTTAATCCCAACCAAACGGTGACAAAAAATAAACAGAGGAAATACACTAAAAAGGATTATACCTCCACACCAAAAACGGTTTTCACCCGTTCCTCTTTGACCCTATCCAAGAATATCCATGATTAGAGGAATCCTCCTAAAACTGTGCCACTGCCAACAGAAGCTCCTCCCAAATCTTTAAATATGGCCGAAGACTACTTACCAAGAGAATTTAAGGCGACTGATAGTTTTCTTTTTGGAATTGATAACATGCCCTTCTCAACTTCAATGATGCACTGTTTTTCACCTTGAATATATGCATGCCGTCAATTAGAATGGAGACTACTGTTTTTCTCTGTACTTGCCCTCAGGTCCATTTACAAGAAATCAGCATATACTCAGGCGCTCTCCTCAGCTTCATCTCGGATGGCGTACTCCTCAGCTTCATCTCTACACATTCGGATTCTGACTCAATGCACATTGGAACATCACCTCATGAGGAACCTAAGAAGCTCAGAGCAATTCTTCCTCTGTTGCTTAAGCTTAGGTTTACAATTTGTCTAGTTAATCTTGCCTGGCCAACGAAAGAATTAACACAGGGGGTGGAGATTCTTTGCGTTGGAATCGCAATTTTAACTTTGCATCGACCTTCTCAAGGCAGGTCACTAGTTTCCTTAAAGACACTACATTTTGCTGTATCTACCATTAACACTCATCTTCTACTCTTTTTATGGTTTGGGGAGCCAATATATTCCCCCTCACTTAGGTGAGTCTTCAATTAAAAAAAAAATGCAACCCAAAATTTTATCTTAATTTCTTCTAATTTGCACTTGATCTTTTCATTTCTTAAAATAAAGAGAATAAATAGTATACCGGTGCCCCAGTACAAAAATATTCTACATCCACCACTGCCCGTGGCTACAATTTAATTCCCTCGATTGCAGGCCGAATGTTTTTATTAAGAGTGGTAATATGTCTTTTGATTTTTTTTTAAAATGAAAACACCCTAGGGTGGGGGATTATGTATAAGGTTTCCAAGGCCTTCATAGAGACAAATGTATGCAAAGTAGTGTTTACACACTAATATCATTGAGGCAACATTGTTGCCTCCAAAAGAATACCTATCTACTCGTAATGAAACTTAAAACTGGCTGATCTAGTGAGTATGAAGGAGGTTAGATATAGAAGTTGCGATTCCAAAAGAAAGAATCTACACCCCCTGTGTTAATTCTTTCCCTTGGCCAGGCAACTTCATTCTAACACTTCAAAATAAAAGCTAAAGACAGAACCAAATCTTAGACCTATGGGTTGCAAGAATTCTGATATGGAGCGTTCCGTTCTCTGGTCCGTAGCAGGCTGGAGAGGTTGACCGTTTGGGATGGATTTCCGTATGAGTATAGCTAAGCTCCAGAAGAGAGTTTGAAGTAGAGTTCAACTGTAGTACCTGTAGGAAGTCAAATGACAAAATATTAGCAGTATCAATCCTGCCTTGAGCCATGTCTATGCTATCTAATATAGGGAGTATGCTCCCTATCCAAAGAAATGAGGCCTCTGATGTGAGTGGGTATATTAGAAAGGTTCAAACTCAAATCATAGTTATGGACTGGGTGATCCTTAGCAATTGCATCCGCCACAGAATTACATTCCCTGAAAACATGTTTAAGTTCGGCATTCTTAAGCAGGGAATGCACTCTAGAGGTCAAATTTTAAAAAGGCCAATGAGCAGTGTAGGGATCCCTGATCATGTTCACGACCAGCAAAGAATCAGATTCAATGGTGAAATAGCTATCCAGATCTGGAAAGGTTTGGCAGGCAAATAGGATGGCTAAAATCTCTGCCTGAAGTGAAGAAACTGCAGTGATGGCAGTGGATTTTATAAGGCATGGGGTTCCATCATTGTTTCTAGGAATCAGGCCAACAGTTGAATTAGTAGAGGACCAGGATGCATCAACATTGATCTTTATATAGTTTGGCTTTGGCCTTTCCCAGAAGACAATAGATATAGTAGGCTTCAGAGGTGGTCTAGGGTGGGGGATCATATGCGAAAAGCTAGGTCTCATAGGTAGGGAAGAACTGGGGGGCAAGGTTTGGCCGAGAGGGATAGATAAATTTGATCACAAACTTCCTTGCATATAAGCTCTGAAGAGAAGTGTTTGTTGTCAAAAAGGAAGCTATTTCTTACCTTCTAAAGACACCAGCAAATCAGTGGTGGTAGAATTTTACATAACAGTTGGTGCCACCTGGGAAGATCATGGCAATTCCAGAACAAGAAAAACCTTTCATTTATTGAATCCAGAATACAAAGATGAAAATCTAGTAAAGATGCCATCTTATTCCATATTAATTGAGCAAGGGGGCAGGATATGAAAAAGTGTTGAAGAGAGTCTAAGTGATAACATGCTGGCCATTTTGAAGCAAGACTAAAACCACATTTTATTAGCACATCATCAAAAGGTAGGAAAGCATGCAACAGTTTCCATGTAAAAATAGAAACCTGTTTTTGTAATCTGGGATTCCCTATAAGCTGGGTAGCAGGGAAGGTACCTGAGGAGAAAGTGAGCTTCTTATACGTAGATTTGAAAGTAAAAGCACCTGTCACTTCTGGTTTCCAGATTAATCTATCCTCTCTATCTTCAGTGATTTCTGTAGACTGCAGAAAGGAGATAGTATCATGTTCTAGAAAGGAAGAAATTTGTGGCAGAATAGAGGCTTTGTTACTTATCAACTGAGCCACTGAGCAGAGTAATAATGGGGAGATGATAGAGCTGGGGATAAGATTCATAAGTGGCCCATTAGGGCACCAATTAGAATACCAAAAGTTGCAGCTACCTCTGCCATGAATAATCAGAGTATTATTTTCTGCAAAGGAATTAACTAAACAAATTCTCTTCCAGGTCATGGATTTTCTATGTGGTTGAGGTAAGGACCAGATCATTTTAGCCCACATAGTAGTTCCCAATTGACTCTTCCACCAGAGTTTAAGGGAACATGAATCAATTATAGCCTGAACTGATCTGAATCTTAAACCATTATGAGACCTAGGAATAGCTAAATCAGACCACCTTTTCCAAACTTTTTTCTTCCTACCCTCAGACTCACCCCAGAAAAAAGTAGACATCTTATTCTCAAATGTCTTAACTATGTGGTTAGGGGGCTTGGTTACAGTCCATAGGTGTTGAGGTAAGGAGTATATACATGATTGGATTAGGGTCAATTTTCCCCCTGTACTCAACCATTTATTTTTCCAGTCCATCAGCTTTTTGTCCAGAATTTCCATTAAAGGTTGGAAGTATATGTTAAGTGTTCTACCTTCAAAGGTTGGAAGTATATGTTAAGTGATCTACCTTCAAAGATTGGGCATCCTAGGTATTTGAAGGGAAAAGATCCTTTTTTTCATTTTTAAGATCACCTTAACCTGATTTATCTTAGCAGCTGTAGCCCTTTTGCTAATGTAGAAATCAGACTTCTCAAAATTGAATTTCTGGCCTGAAGTAAACTAAAAAATTTCTAGGAAGGCTTTAATCGTAATCAGGTTGGGTTTTGAGGCTTGCATGAAAATAATGGTATCATCAGCATACATTAAATGGGATGCTGGTGTGATAGCAGAGGGTAACTGGAAGTATGAGAGGCTGTTATTCCAAAATATGAAAGAGAGGCTCCTAGAGAAAGCCTCTGAGAAGATATTAAAGAGAAAGGGAGAAAGGGGATCACCTTGTTTGATGCCTCTGGTGGCTTTAAAAAATCCCACTAGATTGCCATTAATAAGTACTGAGAAATGATCCTGGGATAAATTGTTCATAACAGCATTCAAAATATTCCCAGTAAAACCAAATCTACCAAGTATGCTCTTTAGAAAATCCCAATTAACCCTATCAAAAGCTTTCCTAAGGTCCAACTTGAGAATACATTTAGGCACTCTATTCTTTTTATCTAAGAATCTTAACATTTCCTGCAGGTAAAGTATGTTATCTGAAATGTCCCTATTCTTCATGAAGGTAGTTTGATTTGGTGAAATTAGGTTCTGCATATAAGGTTTCAATCTATCCATTAAAACCTTAGAGCAGATTTTGTTAACAACATTTGAGTGGCTAATAGGTCTAAAATCATCAAAGGAGGATGGTGTGGATTTCTTTGGAATCAGGGTTATCCAGGTACTAGAAATACCCCTAGGCATATCTGAGCCTAAGATAAACTCATTGACAGCACCAATTAAATCTTCCTTGATAAAAGCCCAGCCCTTAGTGTAGACTTTACTAGAGAAGCCATCTGGACCTGGACTACTGTTTTTGTTTAAACTCTTAATCACTGATTTAAGTTCCTCCTTTGAAACTGGTCTAGATAGAGTTTGGTTATCTTGCTCAGTAATGAAAGTAGGAATTTGGCTAAGAAAATGTGAGTAATAGGTGTTATTAGCCATGTGGTTAGGTTCAGATAACAGATTAGAAAAATAGGCTACAGCTTCTTTTTGGATATCTGATTGGGAATTAAGCCACTGACCCTGCCCATTTTTAATTTTTGAAATTTGTAGTTTACAGTTCCTTTCATGTACTGTCTTATGAAAAAACTTAGTGTTATTATCCCCTAGTTTATACCATTTTGATCTAGCTTTCTGCTTCCAAAATTTTTCCTTTTCCTTTAGAGCTCTAAGCAATAGTGCCTTATTCTCATTTAATTTAATTAATTCTGAGTCTGAGGGAGTGGAGTCGTAGACTAGTTCCTGTATTCTAAGAGCTTCCTCTGCAGTATTCACATTAGCATCAATGTTACCAAAACAATCCCTATTCCAAATTTTTATCACTTTTTTCAATCTAATCAGTTTTAGGTAGAAACCTAACATTCCCGACTGGGGGCTAGGACTTGCCCAGTTTTCCCTTATTAGGTCTATAAATTCTGGTCTATTAAACCAAGTATTTATAATCTAAAGGGTTTAGGGTGAGAACTAACTAGAGTTGACACCTGAAGGAGGAGAGGAGAGTGATCTGAGGATTGTCTATTCAGAATTTGGATGGAAGATGATGGAAATTTTGTGTTCCACTGAATTGTACAAAGTCCTCTATCTAATCTCTTGGAGGTGGGATTCCTAAGTCTTGAATTTGTCCAATTAAATAGGTTCCCTACTTTGTTAATTTCCTGAATTCCAGAGAAGCTAATCCAATTAATGAAATCTCTAATACTAACTAGAGAAGGGGAGCTGGGGCCTTTATATTCTGAAAGTGAAGTGATAGTATTAAAATCTCCTATGAAAGTAGTTTCATTTCTAGGTATGACACTCAGATCATTCCATAAAGCTTTCCTACCATCCCCTGTCCTGAGGGCATAATCGAAAACTGCTTCCATGTCAATATCTGAAGTTAGGTGAGCTATTTTAAGATACAGGAACTGATTATGATGAGAGATGGGACTGATACAGGGTCATTTCACATAAGCCAGATTTTACCATTATGAAGTGGGAGATTATATGAAAGTTGAGCTTTTCCATATAAGATTGACACTGACTGTTATCATGCATTGGTTCAATGATACAAAGGAGTTGTATTTTCTTCAGCTTAAGTAATTGGATTAGTCTTAGCATACAAGATTCCATACCTCTAAGATTCCATACTAAAAAATTAACAGTTAAGGTGTGTGTCATTGTTCACATGATTTATGACTTTTAGTAGCTGATCTTATCATCATCTTATTCAGCTGGCTAAGGTAATTATTTTTTTTGTTCTTTGACTTACCTTGCCATTCAGTGTTACCTTTAAGGCTATTAGGCTGTGGTGCTGTGAGGGCAAGGTGGCTGTTGGTAGCCTCCTCTTCCAAATCCTGCACTTCCAGATCCATAAGTTCTTGTGGTTGGGGGAGGGTGTCTAAATCCTGCAAAACAGATAATCTGTTTTCCATCTTTCCTTGTAGAGAAAGTGGAGGGTTAGTGGGAGAGGACTGATTCAGGGTTAGCCTAAGTGAGCCAATTTGAATATCATCCTTTGCATAGGCTATAGGAGTAGGGTTAGACAATGCAGTGGCATTTAACAGTTTTGCGAGGGAAAGTTGAGAGTTATCTAGGGGTGGGATGCTAGGGGATTGAGCAGAAGTTATTTTTGGTGATTGCAGGGGAACATTTTCGAGCTCTCCATTTATATCTTTAGGCAAGTAGGAGGAAGGGTTCAGAAAGAGGTTTGTTGTGGCTTTCTGGTGTACTAAGTGGCCTTTACTAGGAGGGGGGGGGGTAGTAGACTAGTTTTCTAAGGTGATCACAAGTGCCTTGCTAAATTTATTTCCAGTAGCCTGCCACTGTGTATGAGTTTGGCTTTGTGGAATGGGATTCTGGCTATCTAGTAACTTACCATTAACATTTTGTGGGATGGCTCTACACTGGTTCAAGGAATGTCCTAACTCAGCACAATGATCACAGTATAGAGGGATATCTTCATACTCAATTTGGTATTTTATATTATTAGTGACTGATCCTAATCTAATGAAATTACTCAAAGGTTTTTGTAGATCAATTTCAACACACAATTTAATAGCAGAAGGCCTAGTGAGTATTTCAGTGGCTAGATCATTCTTAATAAAACTTCCTATGCTATTCCCAATGGCCTTAATAGATGTAGAATTATAGTAGTACAGAGGAACTTCCCTGATAGTACACCAAATTGGCACGATTGGGGATTCCCTGTGAGTGGAGAAGTCAGGAGACCATTTAAGCATCTTCAGCTGGACTCCATTGAAATTCCAAATCCACTTGATCCAGTACCTTTGGTAGCCATTGACTTGTTCGAACCTAATCAACACATGCTTGTAGTCCAAGGAGCCTAATTGATAATTGCCGGCAAAACCTACCGTCTTGAACGCAAGCTCAAGTTGCTCCATTGTTAGCCTCCCCCTTGTGAACTTTCTGACCAGGGCGTTAGCATAATGTGCAGAGAGTTTGGCAATTTGTTCATCGGAATAGAGGCACGCCGGGTCACCTAAGTGTTCAGATTTGGGGGTTAGCTCGGGATTATTAGGCAGAGATGTCATTAGAGGAGGTGATTTGGTCTGGAGGGCAGCGAGGAAAGTTTTTGGTGTGGCTTGCGTGGTGTTACTATCCGCCATAGCGGCCGAAGGAGCTAGGGTCGTGTCCCAGTTGGTCGTTATCGGCAGAATCTAGCCGTTAACGGCGAAGAAAAAGAAGCCATTTCCGGCGAGAGAGAGAGAGAGAGTGAAATTTAGAAAAACAACGTTTAATTAGAATTATAAAAAATAAAATGTCTTAATTGCAATATTAAAAATATAATATGCAACGTGTAATATTTATAAACTTTATAACCTGGTTCATGCAACCCAAAAATTTTATCTTCATTTATTCTAATTTGCAGTTTAAACGTTGATTTTTTCATAAGTCATGGAAGGATCCTCTTTCAAGAGACGGACTCTGTCTTAGAATTGCAGGCCGAATATTAATCGGAGTAGGTATTTATGTGTAGTGTAACAATAAAGTCCATAAAGTTTTAAAACAGTAGCTGTAAATATATATTAAATATTCTCATCTTAAAAAGACAAAGTTTTTAGAAACATCGTAGTGAAAAGATGAAATTTAATTAGAATAATAAAAAGATGAAATTTAATTAGAATAATAAAAAGATAAAATATTTTAGTTGAATATTAAAAATTTATAATGCAACGTTTAATAATTATAAAGTTTATGACTCGATTAATGCAACCCGAATATTTTATCTTCATTTCCTTTAATTTACCGTTTAAATCTTGGTTTTTGCATGGTTTATGGGAATACTGTCTTTCAAGAGACGAACTCGAATAAAATCACAGTATCAATTTTGTTTTTGAATAATCATATGTTTGAAGATATACTTCCTCTGTTTCACTAATATTGGCACCATAGTTTAGGTGCTTTAATGTAGGTAAAGAAAATGAGTTGATGAAATTGGATGTAGAAAGTAAAAAGTAGAATGAGTTTTTTTTTCCGTAAAACACTCAATAGTGAGCGAGGATATTGATTAGGGCTCCCACACCCAGAAAAAGAAATAGCATTACAAGATTGATAGAGCCAGCTCCTAAGCTAGACTAAAACTGAATTTAATACTGTGCTCTTGACAGTGATTCCTTCGGCAAGCCCTCCACCCCCTGTGTGAAGCTCGCGAAGGCCAGACCATCAAGAGAAAGCTAACCTATACATATGAGCAACTAGTTACTGAACTAATGTTTCCATCGAAATTGAGGGAATAGGGTTTCCCTACGGTTGAGAAAGAGAAAACGCTGTGATGTGAGCAAATCTTCAAGCTGCGAGGAGTTTCCTTTCCTGATTGCTAATTTAGCCAGATAGTCTGGTGTTTGATTTCCATCTCTATGAATGTGACTGAAAAGAACCTGCCTGAACCGTGTAGTGGCCATCATAATCTTTTGCAGGATTGGTCTAAGTGGCCGGCAAGGCTGCCCCTGGATGATTCTTATTGCTGCCAGAGAGTCCGATTGGATGTGAAGACGCTCCGTCCTTCCCTCCGCTACTTGAAGTCCCATACGGATAGCCATCATCTCAGCTCGGATCACTACAATATAAGAGGAAAAACAGGCATTATCTGTGGTCATGAAAGATGATACAGCATGTGTAATCCCTTTATTTGCATCTCTTATAACACATCCTATCCCAACATTGTCACCATGTATTGCTGCATCACAGTTCACTTTTAATCCTATATCCGGAGGTTCCCACTTAATTAGGTAAAGTCTAGTAATTCTTCTCCTTGTAATACAAGGCAATAATCCATTACTAATGAGTTGACAATTCAGATGGCAAATATCTTGGGGATGAACCGAGTATAGCAGTGAGCATAACTTTGAAATGCATTTCCAAATTACAGGAGCATTGCTCCTTTTGTTCTCATGAATCCATTTATTTCTGACTTTCCACAATTCCCAACAAATTATGCATGGCAATACAGTCATTAGGGAGCAGTACGATGATGATGAATGTTTGAAAGACCAGTAAAAAGCCAACCTCTCCCTAATATTACTGAAAGATCTATCTGTGATGTGTAGAGCTTCATGCAGTTTAGTCCATAAAAACTTTGCTATAGCACAAGAATTAAAGAGTTGATGAAATTGAAGAAATCTTACCAAAAAATGAAAAGTGTCCCAATATAAAAGAAACAAACCAAAAATAAAATTATCCCAATAACAAACAAACAGAGGGATTACATTGAAGAAAAACATAAGGTAAAAAATATAAATATTTCATTGGCATTGTCGTACCCATGAAAAATATATACACTTGCTTGATTTCCTTTCGTAACAAAAGTCTAATTCAAGGAAATGGGATTATTAAAAGTTATATTTGGTTTACTATTGTTTGTAGGTTGACAATTGTCAATACACAAACAAGAAATGGACTATTCATAATTTGAATACTGTATTATCCTGCAACAAGTCGTCTCTATTTTAAGTTATATATCCAAGTGGAAAATATCATCTAAATGAGAAAAAAATTATCCAAGTGGAAAATAGCAATATTACACCTCATATAATCGAATTCCGCTTGAACGTACTTTTAATTCTTGATTTACCCAAACATCCCGGTCCCCAAATCCACCTCAGTCTTTTTTTACACTTTTGTGTAACACTTCATATTACACCTATAAATTTATGCCACATGTCCTTCCTAACCTAACTACAAATTAACTATTTAACCTAAGTTAGCATATTTTTATTTTAAGATTAAATTTTTTTTAGTCCTCTATAAAGTATCTTATATAATGTTTTGGTCCTTATTTGCAAATCAACCCTTAGACGGTACCCAACAAATTCAAAACAATTTGTTTGGTCCCCAAAGGTGGTTTTCAGGGAAAGTCAATGGTAAAATTGGTCAAAATAAATAAAATGACCACTATATCCCTAAGTTTAAAAAATAAAAAATCTGGAGCAGTTCATCTTCGTCTTCACTGCGGTTCGTCTCCACTGCCACTTCATTTCCACCGCCGCCTTATCTCCGCCGCCACCGCTTCATCTCCTTATCGCTGCAATTTTCGACCGGTAGTGAACACCCAAGCTCCAAAAAGTTACGAGCATGAGTCACGGATTTTGAGCCCCCATAATCCAACTGCTTTTGATTTTGATCAAGGTTCTCCAGATTTGGAAAAAGGGTATCTCCGCCGATCTCCAGATTTCGGCGGACTTCTTCACTTTGGGCCGCCGGAGAGGGTACTGGAATTTTCTTGTGAGGTTGCATTTGTTTTCTAGGTTTGGGATGCGTTTTTCTAGCGGTTTGTAACATTGCATTTTTCTGGTGAGGTTGCATTTAGAATGGTGGTCGGCCGGAGGTCCATCGCTGGTACGAATGCTCACCTATGATGGATTGGATTTTTCAGAGAAAAAGAAAATGGTAGCGGCGGTGCGAATGCTCGCCGGTGAGTAGCGACGGCACCACCAGTTGGCTGGCGGTGCTAGGGTGATGAAAAACTGAATTAAAGGCGGCGGTGAAAGGTGGTGGCGGAAGGCGGCGGCGGCCGGTGGTGAAAAATAAAAAAAAGGAAATTTTAATTAAAATTATTTTTAATTAGTAAAATTACCATTATACCCCTGACTATACCGGAAAATCATTTAGCCTTACCGGAAAACCACCTTTGGGGACCAAACAAATTGTTTTGAATTTGTTGGGTACCTTCTAAAAGTTTATTTGCAAATGGGGACAAAAACATGGTATAAGATATTTTCCAGGGGACTAAAAAAATAATATAGTCTTATTTTAATCATTAAATTAAATACTTTTTCTTAACCTTCACAAAATCTTTTCCATTTTGAATTAACTAATCACGTTGGAGGAAATATTTCAAATATAACCAACAGCAATGACAGCAAGATCGACAAGTTCTTCGGCAGGCCTAGCATATACGATGACAAATCTGCAAATTCACCGGCAGGCCTAGCGTTGTCCGCCCAAATATCCTAACACATTCAATTCATCCACCTTTCCGATACCAGAAAACAACTTTGGCACCAGGTTCAATAGCCAATTGCACGACGAATTGATGGCGGTGACGTTTCCCAAGAGCCCGATTGTTTTCTCGGCAGGAAACCAGAGATCTTATCTAAGGTGTTTGGCATACTACCAATGCTTGTCGGAAGGCATCATTTGAATCGATTGTATGCGAAGACTAGAACTGACATTAGGGTCTCTAATGTTTTCAGGAATCTAAGAATAAAACTAGTTGTTCACAAAGATCCCAACAAAATGCTTTTGAAATATCCCACAAAGCAATTCAAACTGGTATCGAAGCATTGGTTGTTCCACAGTGCATGGAGAGTTTGAAGGTTGATTATTCCCTGCAACTGCTTTAATTCCTTTGGGAATAATGCATTCTCAAAGATTTTGGGAATTACCCGTAAGACGGTTAATCCAAGATTACTCTGACGTGATTAATTAATTCGAGAAAGGAAAAGAATTTTTTAAAGTTAAAAATGAGTATTAAATTTAATGACTAAAATAAATTAGTGCTAATCAGGGTTAAAGAGTAGTTAAATTAGAAGAGACATGTGACATTAATTAATTGGTGTAACATGGAGTGTACACAAAAGTATAACAGAAGACCTGGAGCCCCCCAAATCTTATTCCTTATTTCAAAGACTATATTCAAAATCTGATGTGGGGTATTCCTTTTGAGTAGTGATAATTTACAGCAGCGGTGAGTCCATCATGCTCAAGTACTTGCAAAAGTTTTCAAGATGGACCCCAGGGAGGAATCCTTGATACTCAAGTTAGTTTTGTTAATAGTTATGGATTTGAGTCCGTCTCTTGAAATACGATTTTTCCATAGGTCATGGAAAAATCAAGGTCTAAAGTGCAAATTAGAAGAAATGAAGATAAAATTTTTGGGTTGTATGATTCAGGTTATTTTTTTTAAAAAATAATGCCTAAATTAATTTGGGGGGGGGGGGTGTGAGGGATATTTATTAGGTTCCCCAATCCTGTAAACAACATGTTTTGGTAAGATTACAAAAGGTTCAAGTATAACTTGAACATTACAGGGATATTTTGTACCAAAGGCATAAAAAATGCCAAGATGTATTATGAAACTAGTCCAAAGGAAAATATTGGTGATGACTCTAAATGCTACATCTCCACCCCTCGTGTTAATGTAGAACATTTGACCATACCTACAATTTTTTCCTAAGCATGGTAAATGAGTTTGATCTGAATAGACCTTGGTATCTAGACCTGAACTAGGAGATAGTAGTTTGAAGATTTCGGCTCCCAAAACAGCTTCCAAAACAGAACATGTGTTTGTGAGCTTCCATTTCTGATTTATCCTCTGATCTGCACTTCCAATTTCAACCGAGCATTTGCCTTTTTGAGTTGTTTGCTTCAGTTTTGCTGCTCCTTTGACTGTACTTCTATCTCTACTGTCCTTTGATCTTGTATTCCATCTCTGAACATGTGTCATAACATCCATAATATCAGTAGCATCCATTCTGGGCAATTATCTATGCATTCTAATAGTTGGAGTTCTAACTTTATCAAGCAAAATTAATCCTCTTGTTTTAATACCAAGTTCCAGAAGGGAGGATATATCAGAAGAAGAGGACATCACCTTGTTGGTTGATTTTTCTAGTCTATCTGCAACTAGATTACCTTGCCTAAATGTGTGTGTGATTTCCACATTTTGCAATAAGGAACCTAAGGTATCAGCAACATGGAAAACTGGCCAGGGAGTAGTAAATGGATATATGATTAAACTAATGGCTTGCAAACAGTCAAATTCAATAATGAATTCATTAAGATTCAACTTTATAGCAAATTCATATCCTTTTAGAATAGATAACAATTGAGCATGTAGAGAGGAGTTGGCCTTAACACTTAGTACTTCAGCTCGGATGAAATTGCCTTTCTTATCTCTGGTTATTAGTCCAAGTCCACTATAGTTACTGTTCTTACACCATGAAGCATCCACATTAATTTTGAAAGTAGGTTTCTGCCATGAGACAGTGGATATCCTAGGTTTTGGAGGTGATGCAAACTTAGGTAAAAGGCCAGAGGAAACCATAATATATCCTATGGTCTGCTACTGAGGGTTGGCTTCAATGTGAAGGCAAAAAAAAGGCCCTCTTTAACTTGTTTTATTATGTTTGGAGGTGAACATTTTATGTTTTCAAAAACTAAAAAAATTCTTACTTTCCATAGGTTCCAACAGATTATGGATGGAAACATCTGTGTGATGGACAAATGTATTTTACTTGTGCCGTCTAGGGACCAGTAGAAACTAAGCTCTCAAAGATAGAGTAAAACTGAGGTGTTCTTAACCCTAAAATGGTGTTCATCCAGTCCCAAAGAATTGAAGCAATTATGCAGTTATTGAAAAAGTATGATAGTGTGTCAGCATGAAAACAGAAAGGGCATTTGGATGCCAGCTGGATATTATAAAATATCATAATAATATCACAAGGTAGAGAAACATTTACTAATTTCCAAATGAAAAGAGATATTTTCTTTGGAATTTTGTTATGCAAAACCTGTTTTGAGATTTCTGAGTTGTGTTCTCTAATGTACTATGATATTGTATCCACTTTTAAAGGTGAAATTACCATTTTTTTAGGGTTTCCAAATGAGCATATCTTGTCTTTCATTGTGGATCTCAGCTTCCTGCATAAAAGTAACCAAATCAGTAGGCATCTGATTGAGGTGTGGGAGAAAAAATTTTATCTCTAATGAAATCACAGATGGTTAGATTGTCAAGATAATTGCTGGTGGATTGAGATCAGCAATAGGTTCATATTTAGTTCAGTTTAATGTCAGAAAGTTTTCCATACCATTACCATGAATCAGGTCATAAACTTTATAACTACTACATGTTGCATAATAAATTTTTAATATTGCAACTAAGACCTTCTACCTTTTATTATTTTAATTAAATCACGTCTTTCCATAAGTCTATGGAAAGACAGTCTTGCTCAAGACATTACCTATATGTTTTTTTCTCTAAAAATATCCTCCCCCTTGACTTCCGTTTCAATCTATATTTATAGCGCCTTGATCGTTTGATCGTGACCTGCATGCTTAGCTCCCCTCTCTTAGGACGTGGCCTCACAAGGGTGGTGAGCGTCATTTTACTCACCAAGATAATATGCAAACTCAAATATAAAAAATCGAATTAGAATATCGGTAAGCAGAGTCGATCTCACGAGGAACAAAATAATATTTATAAATTTACCAACTAATTTTTAAAACAATTTACCAACTAATTTTTAAAACAATTTACCAACTAAATTTATCCTTATCTAAATACAAGATAAGAATCTTGTTACAATCTAATCCCTACAAAATCTTCGTGCAAATTATGATCCATTTATGATTTAAATTTGATTTTATTTGCTCTAAATAAAATTTTATTTTTATTTCCGAGGTCTCCACACGATTGCACCATTTCTACGCATAAGTGATTGTCTTCTTTCTGCCCTATTTGCCAATTTCTCATCAATTTCCCCATAACTCCTCATGAGCAACAAAGCTTGTCATTTGTGCAAATCGTACACCTAAAGTGCAAATTATTCCAATAAAATCACAATAGACCCCAAAAATAAACAACATAATCTATATGCAGCAAGGGGGCTCTATGGCAAGTATCGTATTTCCACTATTCACGATATTGGATCCTAATGAGACGTAAAATGCATGTGTTTCCTAAGGCATTTAACATATCTTTTAGTTATCTTTTGTATGGTAGAATGCTAAATTTAGGTGAGTTGCATTGCGAAAGGGTTTAGATGACTGTTTATGATCTTCATATCTAAATCCCTTGCTTTGTATCTTATTTAGATCCAATGAATTCTATGTCCTTACGAGCATCTAGATTCTATTTTGTGAGATTATTTGTAGATAAAACATAAGCACTTCGAATTAGTTTAGTGAAGGCCATTCGTGAGAATGGTAGAAGATAGTTGAAGGTCATTCGCAAGAATGGTAGTAGAATGAAGGCCACACGCTTAAACATTGTAGTAGATTGGATGCGCCCAAGAAAAGTCTATTCCTGAAAGGAAGTGAAGACCGCCACAGCATGTGTCGAACCAACGGCTGATGCGACTAAGTCCTGAAGTGGGCCATACCCTTTTGCGTGGCCCGTACACTCAGAAGTGAAGACACAGACCTCCAGTCCGCGCCTCACAATTGATTTCGTGACCACGCCATCAATATCCGAGGATGATGACTCTAGTCTATGGCCCGCATGCATTGCCACTGTCCATGTTGCTCAGACTACCAGATGTAGTCTCTATTTGGTGGCCCACACACCTTTGCATGGGCCACACACTCAGTTTGACCGAGGGACGACTCCAGTCCGCGGGTCGTGTGTTATTGCACGGTTCGTGCCAACGTGGCTGCTAGGGTTTCCCTTTGTTTTTGGCTTTTCTAAGGCCCGTTTTTACCTACTATATAAAAGAGCACTAGTCTACTAGGGTTTAGAGAGCCTTCATTATTGTAATTCTAATTCCTAGATCTAAGAGTACATAGAGAGAGAAAAAGACTAGGTCTTCACTGCTCATTTATTATTTCCTAATTTATGACTATGACATTGAATCCAGTGATTGTATTGAGTTCAATGTCCATGGAGTAGTCTAATTACTTGGGGATTTATTTGTATTCATGACTAGATGATAATTTTGTGAAATTTTTCGATTTCCCTATCTTTTATATATGTCTATGAATATTCATTGTTTGATTTGTGCTTTATATTCTTGAATGATGCAGATTATGCATGTTCTATGATGCAACGTAGTTTCATATGTGATATGCCATAGTGCTAGGATTGTTTTCTACCTTGTAAGTGTTGGGTTAGGCCTATTGTAGGTTCGTGAGTACCTGTGACATGAGTGCATGCATGTATAATCGAGAGTACCATTTTGATTGTTAGAGCTTAACTTGATTGGATCATCATGTAATAATAATTTATGTTAGGGATGATAAATACTCTAATGGGGGTGCAAAAGTGTCATCATGAGACGCTGATTCTTTTTCCTATCTAGGCCTAGGGATCGGTGTCCATAGTGGAGTGTCCGTGATGTATTTTCCTTACTCTCATATCTAAAGGTTGCTACTTACGCAAGGCAATTGCTCAGGAAATTGTATCTTTAAGCTGGGTTGTGATAGCATTATGAGTGAGTTTTATGGGAAAGGAATTGAGGTGTCCAAAAATGTGATCGTAACGCCTTCCCTAATGATGGAGGTGGTGGTGATAGCCTATAAGATGTTAATGAACCTTTGTGTGACAAGCACTGGGAATGACCGACTATCATCCACACTATGTGACATAGACATGTGATAGGTTATTATGTCTTACATGTGATAGAATCTAGGATTAAAGTTATTGATCAGTCATGATACGCAAATATTTCCAAGGCTAGTTTAATATAGTTTAATCTCTCTTTTTTGCATGATTAGTAGTTGTAAGATAAAAAAAAACCCCCCAATCAATGTTAGTAGCACTAGCTATTCCCCACACACAATCAGAGTGACACCCAGTTGTGAGTTGTGTCTAGTTAACTCTCAAATTCTATCATCTTTATGGACGGCCTCAGACTTACCACTAGCAACTTTCTAGTAGTTGGTAATAAGCACACGAGAGAAACATAAAAATTCTAACTTTGATCTCTCAGTGATCCACGGGTTAATACTTCTCTCCGTGAAAATATTGGTGTTATTGACGATCATGCATAGTGCGAATCAAATTTTGGCACCACTGCTGGAGATTCTAGTTTAACTTTGATTATTTTCTTGCACGACTAGTTAGTAGTAGTAGTTAGTGTTTTTTTTTTTAGCTTTTGTTGGTTATTGTGTTGTGCTTGTCAATAGTTTTCCTATTACTCCTAATTTCTTTTGCTATTGTTCTTTGTTGGATTGGTAGTGTTTTGCTTCTTGTTTATGGTACACACCCGTACCATGAACTTATGAGCTCTACACTATCTACTAGAAAATTCAGGTGGTTGAATGGGAGGTCATCACCATACCTATTAAAGTTGTAATTTATAAGCCCTAAAGTGATTCCTAAATACAATTAAGTAGATAGTGGAAAACAGGGTCATCCACAAAGAAGAGAGATCTTCCTAAGGGTTTAAACATATAAGGTGGATAATTGACTAGATATAGATATACATAGATATATAAAAGAAAGTAAAGAGGATTGGGGGGGGGGGTTGTTGGTCTTTCCTAAATTATGAATATAAAGACAAAGCAACTAGCAAAGTAAGGTAAAGATGCTAATCATGCAACAAGCTACTAAAGGATGGTAAAATCACAAATGACAAAGCCTTAGGGATAATTGATCCTCACTTCCAAGACTAATTCATTCACATTTAAGGCCTGTGGGGAATGCTATCACTTCATTTCGAAGATAAACATTACTTTCTTCTTAAGAATAATTTGCAAAAGCAATCAACAAAAATTTGCAAACCTCATTGAATGATCACTCTGGACAAACAATAGATAAATGTATTTCATCAATGACATTATACACAAAGAACCATATATTTGATAACAACTATAAGTATTCTACCAAATGCCTAGCCATTTAACCAAACAAAGAATTTATTAGGTTTTACCTAAAAAAATCAACATTCAAGATTCAACCTTTTATTGCTAACTCATGATAAATATGGTAACAAACCACATTAACATACTCATGTAGCAACATAATCATCACATTACACAACAAGAAGTTCTAATTCCATGTTCTTGGATTTTCATGTAAAAGAGCTAAGAAATTGTGCACATCTATAACCTTCTAACACTTAAATCATACAAATATTTCATACTCTCAAAAAACCCATAGCATAAATGAAGCAAATATGAACAATAATGGCACAATAAATTTTAAGCAATAAATGTTCATGAAAAAGAAAAATAGAGAATCTCACTACATGAGTTTGGAAGCGTTAATCAATTGCTCCCAAGTGATTAGTTTAGCTACTAAGAATCATACTAATAATCAACAACAAACCAAACATAATCCAAGATGAAAATAAGATGAGAAAACTAGGGTTTTGCTGTAAAAAGTTGGGAAGAAAGATTTGGTGAAGAGAGAGGATAAAGTGTGCTATTTATAGTACAAGAAAAAAGAACAAAGGATTCTAGCCACACATTTTTCGCGACTCGTGACCAGATCTTCGTGAGTCGCAACAGAGCCTAGAAACATCTTTAAAATTTTCTTCTTTTTGTCTCATGGTGTCCTCCTCAGTTCAGTTCTCTTTATTCTTCATGTGTTCATATCTTCAAATCTTCAAGTTATTCACGGTTTTTGGTCTTCAAGTCTCGATGTCTTTACCCCGTCACAAAAAATCCACTAGAAAAGTCATAAGAGTGCAAAAGTCGCTCTTAACTCTCCTAAGAGAACTTCTAGGTAAAACACAAGATCTAGATTTAAAAAGCGTATAAAAAAGAGTCCAAAAAGTCCCAAAATAACCACATCAAATGGACACATCAAATCTCCCCGCACTTGAATCTTACTCATCCTCGAGTAAGAAAAGATTCAAGAATACAAAGAAATTCACATATCCACATCCTAAACTAATATTCCCCCAATCAATACCTCAAAAAAAACTCTCAATATCATAAATCCCAAAATTCAAGATCAAATAAGAATTTTTTTCACACACAACTCCAATTCCTAAATCTACTCAAACCTGCCACTTATTAATTCACTACTACCATAAAAACATATCCAAATCCCGAATTGGTAATCCCAAAATCTAATGGAACAAAATAAGTCAAAACCATATAAGAGGTTCAAGCACATACTCGACTTCATACCAATATATCAATAAAAAATGAATCAAACACAAAGAATCAAGAATTTCACAATCATGCTTCGTTTTCCCGCTAAGTTACCCAATCCCAAGAAGTCCTATAATGTTAGGCTACCCGATTCATCCACATGTCCACAACAACCTTATGAGTCCAACGTCGGCAGGTGAGTAGAAATGTAAAAAAAACTTCTTTTTTTCTTTTATTTTCTCTCTTTCTCTCAATTTTCCTAGCAGCCCTTTCGGCTTGTCATCCTAACCACATATCATGTTTCTTTGTCTCACATCTCACCCTCATTTAGCCTCTCATTTTTACCTAGGCCACCTTTTTGGGTTTTCATCCTAGCCACACATCATTTTTAGCCTCCATTTCTTCAAGCATTCCTTCCTTCATCCATCCATCACAATGCACTTCTCTTTGCTAAAATATCATGGGAAAACTCAACCGTGAAAAGAACATTACAAAATAACGAAAATCAATGACAAAAACTCAAATTGAAACAACATCGATGGAAAGTCACGAATGACGATCCGGATGATCAAAACCAAGTTTTTTTAACGTTGTTGGCACCACTTACTCCCCTTATTGGATTTTACTCACAAACCAGATCAAAAAGATGAACATCCTCTCCTTTGTCCGGCACAAAACTCTCATGGTAAGGTTTCAAGCGTTGCATGTTGACCTTGAAGGTCTTCGATGTATCTTGATCCATAATTTCCACCGCACCATGCAAGAGTACCTTCACCACTTCAAAAGGGCCACTCCAACGCGACCTTAGTTTACCAGGAAATAGAAGGAGGCGGGATTGAAATAGGAGGACCTTTTGTCCTACGAAAAAATCCTTCCTATTGATCATGTTGTCATGTCACACCTTTGTCTTCTCCTTGTAGATCTCAGCATTTTCATTGGATTCAATCCTTATATCCCTCAATTCTTGCAATTGCAAATCCTTATGCAAACCGGCCTCATCTACATCAAGTTTGAAGTTCTTGACCGCCCAATAAGCCTTATACTCTATCTCCCCTAGTAAATGACATGGCTTTCCAAAGACTAACTGATATGATGAAACACCGATTAGTGTCTTATAAGCCTTCCTATATGCCCACAAGGAATCATTCAACCGAGAACTCCAATCTTTCCGGTTAGGATTAACCATTTTCTCAAGGACATACTTGATTTCCATATTGGAAACTTTGGCTTACCATTGGTTTGTGGGTGATAGGTGGTGGAAGTTTTGTGAGTGATGCCATACTTCTTCAAAAGTGCCCCTATAGTCCAATTACAAAAATAGGTGCCACGGTTACTAATAAAGGTTCGAGGAGTCCTAAACCTAGCGAAGATGTTATCTTTTAAGAAATCTGCAATCATTTTAGAATCATCAGCCCTAGTGGGTTTTGCTTCAACCCCCTTTGACACATAATCAACCTCAAGAAGAATGTATGTAAAGCCACAAGAGTTAGGAAAAAGTCCCATAAAATCAATGCCCCAAACATCAAATATTTGACAATATAACATAGCTTTTTGAGGCATCTCATTCCTAGAAGAAATATTTCCTACTCTTTGGCACTTATCACAAGATTTGTAAAAAAAATATATGCATATTTATTCAATGTAGACCATTAAAACCACACTCTAGTGCTTCCCTAGCAGTCCTCTTCGCTCCGAAATAACCTCCACATGCATAAGAATGCCAAAACACAAGAATTGAATGCATTTCATTATTGGGGGTACATCTCCTAACAACTTGATCCACACAATGTTTCCACAAAAAGGAAATATCCCACACAAAATAATTAGCATCACTTCTTAGCTTATCCTTTTGAGCTTTAGAAAAGTGAGGAGGAAATTTACTAGAGATAAGGAAATTGATGATGTCGATATACCACGGTTAGAGGTCTCCAATTGTGAACAATTGTTCATCGGGGAACTCCCCATAGATTTGCTCTGTCAATGTTATATTTACATAATATTTTTGGCATGGAGCCAGTCGGATCAAATGATTGGCCACAAGGTTCTCCACACCATTCTTGTCTCGCACCTCCAAGTAAAACTCGCTCAAAAGCAAGATTCACCTAATCAATCTTGGCTTGGACTCTTCCTTCATCATCAAATGATGAAGCGCTACATGGTCAGTGTACACAATAACTTTGGTACCAAGAAAATAAGATCAAAAATTTTCTAAGGAAAATACCACCACTAGAAATTCCTTTTCTGTGGTGGAGTATTTCCTTTGGGGCTTATTGAGAGTCATTGATGTGTAATAGATGGTGTGAGGCACTCTCCCCACCCTTTAACCAAGAACTTCTTTGACAGCGTAATTAGTCGCATTGCACATGATCTCAAATGGCATGGGCCAATCCGGGGGTTGTATGATATGGGTCGAAACTAGCCTCTCCTTCAATGTATCGAAAACCTCTTTACAACTCTCATCCCCACAGTATCATCTCATTTTGCTACAACTTGCACAGAGGAAATGCAATCTTCAAAAATTTCTTTATGAATTGGTGATAGAATCCTGCATGACTAAGAAAAGAATGCACTTCATGCAGATTAGTAGGATAAGGCAAGGTTTGGATTGTGTCTATCATTTCCTTGTTGACCCGCCTCCACTTGAGGTTGATAAAATGAGTTGCAGCTAACCCGAGCGAAGGCATTCTAAACAGACCAAAAAGGAATGGGAGGGTGATCAAAGATTAAAATTATAAATCTTATCCCAAACTCACTACTAAGCTACATATATGATAGTTAGTGGCAAGCTCGGGTATGTCCACAAAGATTCCAGGGCCTAATAGTCAATTAAACACAACCAAAAATGGGTTGTCAATCCATCATTTTGTAGGATTAGATAGTATAGTAAAGGGGGTTGGTTTTTCGACTAAGAACTACTAACATGAAGGTAAAAAGCATAAAATATTTAGACAGACAATTGGGGAATATTTGCGTAACATGGTTGATTAAATATTCTAAACCTCGATTCAATCACATGTAAGACATCAACAACCTAATCTAGTGCTCAAAACATGTGGTGTGTTCAATGGTCAGCACATTCACGTACCTGGCACGTAGGGTGCTCTTGCAAATCTTCCATTTGCACCGCCTCCGTAATAAGGGGAGTGCAAAAATGCTCTGACCGTTGTGCATATCTGTTTCTCCCTCATACAATTACGTCCCGAGTACTACACCATGGATGCTCTACCCCCTAGGCCTATAAATGAGGCAAAGGAAGGTAGGCACATTATCGATGACATTAGGACCTCTTACAACCCTAGCTTGCTACTATTTTCTATTTCTACCCGTAACCCTTCAGACCAACTCGCCAGCTAAGACTGGTGTGCTATCATCGTAACTATAAAATTTGGAAAAGACCTACGCGCACACATGATGTGTCCATTTTATGTGCATAAT